>OV815286.1:20005000-21205000 GCA_929108145.2 Limnephilus rhombicus
AATACAACTTTCAGGTAAAATGTAGCAGGCATAGAAAATAACCAATATTGTCTCTACCTTTTTTTTATTTTAAAAACTCTGAACGTTTTTCTTTTACTCTCGAAATAAATGTTTTTCATAATAGCCATTAGATTTTTTCAGCGGGCAAAATGGGACACTTTAAAAAAGTGAAACAATTTAATAATTTTTTTATTATCTCTATAATAAATTTTATTTTAATATCTCTATAATTTAAATACCTATATATACGAGTATATTTTTTTAAAATTGACGTGAGATTTTTATTGACCCCCTCGTCAGTTTAAATGAGATTTGGTGAGATTTTACTGGACTCCTTCCCCCCATTTTGGGCTCACATGATTAATGTATGCCCCCTTAGTTAGGAAGACATGACATGATTTAGCTAATCACATATTTGAGTCGGGTTTACATCAAGAAAATAGATTATAATATTAGATTTATTTTTATTTTTTTATATAATTTTTTCTCTCATTATTTTTTTCCTTTCTTTTTATCTCCTCCTTTTCGGTCAGTTGTATTTCTTATCTATTATTAGTTTTACATACATATAAAAAAAATATATTTATTTATATATTATTTTTATTTACTGATAATTATCTATTTTTTGTTTTATATATAAAATAAATATTATTTTTCCTTTGCTAAATTGTGGTTAACATGCGTTTATCCGCCTTTTTAACTCGAGCTTTGCTCTTAAAAAGGGTGTAAAACGTATTATTTTGAAAAACTTTATTTCATGTATAACATTGTAATTGATACCATTATATTAAATAAAAAAAAATAATAATAGAAACAAATAGAGATATGCAATTGACTATTGCTGAGCTACCACTGCTACACTGCACTGACTGTTAAAGCGGCGGAGCCAATGAAAGTTATGTGTTTGGTGTGTGGGTAGAAACAAAGGCGAGGTGCCGCTGTGTGTAGACATTTGCGGTGCACCCATTTTCATGTTAATAATTGTTCATGGCCTGTCTCCTTTGTTAGAATCATCTATGATTGGGGGCACCCAAGGAAGACGAGTCTGAATTACAGAAGAGTATGTATGAATGAAGATGAGGCGAGGGCTGCATTCCATCCTCTTCTAATCCTGCTGAGAAATGGTTAAATATTAGGTGTGCAAAAGAAGCATATTTAAAAGTACTCACAGCTGTATCCCAAGAAGGTTATGTACACATAGTAGCTAATTGATATAAGCCAAAAGAAGTTTCCCAACGTAATTGAAATGTAACCTCCTTCAAGTAAGAAACCTGAAAAAGTAAGATAAAATAATAAATATAATTTTTTTCAATCTGAAAATTCTACATCAACTATTGTCAGATAGCAATGCCATTTCCTTCATGACCTTTGGAATATACATTTACTTGCAAAAATTAAGAAAAGTTATCATATTATTATATTTTAAATAGTGAAAAAAGAAAAGGGATGTAGATAAAATGTTTCAGTGTTAACATAACATAACGCTACAATTCGGGAGGCGAATATGGGTACTGCTGCCCCGGGAACCATTTACTGGGTTACCAATACCTCTGCCGTAGGTCACAAGTGGCAAGCTACATTTGGTGACTTAGCAGGGGTGCCCGGATTCATGGGGTGTGGTTTTTCCGGGTCTTGGTGGCAGGTGTGTCTGCCCACTAACTGCATGATAGGCCGGATCAGGAGAGACCGGTTGAGCTCTTCAACTGAACTTTCTCAGAACATCGCCTTGCACCGCAGTGTGAGGGGTGGATTCAAACGTCTGTCACTCCGGGATACCTACACTGATCCCCAGATTCTTACCCACCCCGCATACCTTTTTCCTTCCCAAAACTTACTCTCTTTCCTCTCCTAAAAATACTCTCCACACAGCATCCCCAAAGATGACATAGGCCCTGAGGGGAATTATTTTTCTCAGGGCCTCCTGTTCGGAGTTAATGTAAAAACAGAGGGCATCATCAGAAGTAAATATGCATTGAAAACTGATTAGAGGGCATACATTAATTATGTGCACAGTTTTTCTTCCAATCTAGACCCCTCTTCCCCTTGGTGAGATTAAGTGAGATTAGGTGTGACCCCCACTCATGTGAGATCATTGACGTAGCTAGGGGAGGTGTCCCGCGGGGCCCCAAAGATTCCCATCTTATTATGTATCCCATTATGCCCCCACCGTTTACCCCAACGGGGGGGGGGGGGGGGGGGGGGGGGGGGCGTAATGGGATACGATGGGGCAGGATGGAGTAGGGTGAGATGGGTTTCTGTAGGTCTGGGCCTACGTCGTTGGGCTTTTTCAGAGGACAAAATATTTAGGCTATTTCGTATATTTTTTAAGTGGACGTGAGATTTTTATTGACCACCCCGGTTTAAATGAGATTTTGTGAAATTTTGCTGGACCTCTCCCCCCCATTTTGAGCTCACCTAATTAATGTATGCCCCCTTATACAAACTATCTTGCACATTTTGATAAAAAAAAGGTTTACTTTTGATTTTAAGAAGGCAGATAACTTACTGTGGAAGAAGAAGAGTTGGAACCCGTGCAATATTGTCAGAGGAGGGAAGAAGGCATTTAAATGGACGTCAAATGCATAGCCCCATTCCACATCGGAGTTGAGAACATCTTTACGAAGATATTTATTACAAATATACCTGGAAAATAAAATGTTATTCCGTTGAGTCATAAATGCACTTTTTACAGGGTTACAATGCAACAAAATAAACCACTGGGCTAAAACAAAGCAACTTGTTTTATAGATTCACATCTTAAATCATAGGGGACGGCAAGAAACTTCAATAAATAAACATATTTTTTTGTTAAATCCAACATGTAAACAATACCATACTTGATATAGCAACATTTTTGTTTTTGACTTTAAATAACCCAGTAGAGGTAACATCCGAAGGTAAAATGAATATTTAAGGTAGACACTCATAAGGCTGGCAATTTAAAAATTACTCTTCGTAGAACATGAATAGTTGCAGTCCAAACAAGCATAAGGTTTACAATGCTTCATTCCGTGCATAGGCATGATTCTTCAACACGACTCCGGGCCGGCCCCTAGGGGTTAATAAATGAATTGCAATCTTTAGAAGAGTCAAGTACAATGTCCATCTTTTCGAGACCAAAATGACTTCTTCCTCTCATTAAAAATATTCTTTGCATGGCATCCATAGGATGACATAGGTCTCTGCACGGAGTAAATTTTTTAAAAAGATGATAATTGTGTGAATTTATAAAGTTTATAATTTTTTTTCTTAATAGTTTATTTCTAAAAGTGAATGTATTCATAGGTTTATTATTTTAATTTGGGAGGCGGGTATGGGTACCGCCGCCCCGGGAACCATTTATTGGATAACTAACACCTCTGCCATAAGTCACCCCAAGTGGTTCGCTACGTTTGGTGACTTAGCAGCGGTGCCCGGGTTCATGGGGTGAGGTTTATCCGGGTCTTGGCGATGGATGCGTCTTCCCACCAGTTGCATGGCAAGCTGGATCGGGAGAGTAGTTGAGGGAGTCCCTTTGACTTCTTCAGCCATACTCTCGGAACATCGTCTTGCACCGCAGTGAAAGGGATTCAAACATCTAATATCCACCTCTAATACCCTTTTCCTTCCCAGAACTTCCTCTCCTTCCTTTCTTAAAAAGACCCTCCACACAGCATCCCCAAAAATGACATAGGCCCTGGGGGGAATTATTTTCCAAGGGCCTCCTGTGTGGAACTAATGTAAAAAAAAATAAATAAGCTGTAGTTAAAAACGTATTCATTTTTAGTGGTTCGATACGAGTACTTACCAGAAAAATGTAGCAACTGCCAATCCGCAACCGATGAAATCAACGAAAATAACATAAAGAAGGAATGCAATGAACTGCCCAAAGCTAAGACCCAGTACAATGGCAAATCCAATTGAAGATACTGAAACATAATAAATCAATTCATGTTTATATTACCAGCAACTTATTATCTATAGAGTTCATGATTTTATCATTCGTAAAATTAATACAGGCGCAACCATAGTTTATAGAAACAAGAGAGATGGGCCAAGTATGAAACCACACACATAAAAAGTGTCACTAACATCGTTCACGTGTCTATCACAGCGGTGCTCGCCTTTGTTTCTATCTACACACCACATTTCATTGGCTCCACCGCTATGTTAGTCTGTGTACTTAGGTCATAGCTCGGTGGCTATATCTAGCTTTGTTTCTAATATCTATGGGTGCAATGCTTATAGTTCTGAAAAACTACCAAAACATGCACTTCAGCATTAACCACTCCGGCCTCGACCACATTCTGTCAGCAGATCAGAATATTTCCGCTTTGCATTAAAATGCAAATAAATGGAATATTTGTGAATGTATCCGAAAATTAAAAACTGTTTTTGAAAGGTGATAATATACGCTTTCAACTTTTATTGACAGAAAGAACCATGTAATTGTTTAAATACAAAAAATTTGAAAGCTAACTTTAAATAGTTTAATAAATGAATCACTTTAACTAAAATTATTCGTAACGAAAAAATAAATAAAAACTCACATTTATTAGAAAAATGTAGTATAAACTAGAGATGTCATGGATATGAAATTTCAGATCTGGATACGGATATAGGAATAATATTATACCAGTTTCGGAATACGGTTTCGGATATGAAATTGTTTTGGATTATCCGCTAGTTTTGGACAATTTCGGTTAAGGATATAAGAATTTTGGTTGATAGTTTTAATGTTTGTACACCCACAATCACAAAAAAAAACCAGTGTGCTTTAGAACACACGACTAAAGTAAAAATTCTTTAGCTCCATCTATATGATAGGAAGAGAGAAAGAAAATATGCGTGCGCACTGCTCTCACTTGCTCCTACAGTGTGATACAGACAATAGGGCTGCACTGTGTCTTAGATATACGAAACGTAACTCTCTCTCTTTCTATCTTCACTAACTTATATCTCCCTCTCAACTACCGTTCGCCTCACTTTTCGTAACGCTCTCGTCACGCATTCACCAGCTTACTCCCCAACTCAAGCGTGCGTAAAAAAGTTTTACTTCAATAAATCATAAACAATGCAAATTGGAAGAGACACGCGCGCTTTGTGTGACAAGTGACGGCTAGGCCGGGCAAAACAAACAAAAACTTTTTGTAATCTGTCATTTATACTCCGCCTTTATCCGAATCTTTTATATTGGTTTCGGTTACGGTTACGGATATTTTTTTATTTCAGATATCCGATAGTTTCGGTTACGGTTACGGAGCACCATAACATCCGTAGTATAAACGTTATCATCACCTCACTTTCTCATAGTTTTACGCAAAAATAATTAACTACAAATTGCGATCGGAATCTTTGGTTTCATAAAGGTGTACATTTTAATTCTTTTGTTGTTAACTTTGTTCTTGATTTGAATACATAGCGTAGTGTTTTATTTTTCTAATATCGTTTAGCTCATATTTCTCACCGTGCTAGTAATGGAGATACGATTTCTATAAAACCTATATAAGTTGTTCCGAAAAGAGAACAAATTAGCCTGAGGGGTTAACAACACGTTTAGTAATACATTGCAAAAGTATTTCAGAGCCGCCTGAACAGTTCTGGGACATGTTTTGGGGGCTGTTCAAGTATTACGTAACGCACTTGGGGGGTGGGGGTCTTGTGAAACGTTACTGTGCGTTACCAGGGGGGGAGGGGGGAGGGTTAGAACAACGCGTTATTTAGACAAAAAAAACTAAGGAATTAAAATCTTCCAAGTTGGCAACCCTTTTCGTTCTCGAAATCTCTTGTTTTATTTATTACTGCAAACGCGATTAAAACAAAAAAAATGTATTTAAGCGACTTTCCAGTACTTTGCGCAACTTAATTGTGACTTTCAGGTAAAAATTGTCACTTAGGCGTTACGTAACATTTAGGGGGGGGGGGAGGGTACAGAAAAACGTTACGGGGGGAGGGGGGGGGGGGGGGGTCAAAAATCTTCAAAAATTGCATTATGTAATACTTGAACGCCCCCTTGACTGCAACAATCAAAGTTGAACAGAAGAAAAAACCAAACTATACTTACAACATAACCAAATACTAAGTAAAACTAGGAATGCTGGGTCATCTCTCGCAAACTGCAGTTTTGTTTCTGAAAATGAGAGAGTATTATAATATTGGACAGCAAGAACTTATACATAAATATTAACCCTTTGTCGCCTATGAACGAATCCTGTCAGTCAAACGAAAACAATATCACAGGAGTATTAGGTATTTGACAAAAGTATGTGCGTTGGAATGCAAATGAATAAGTAACAAATGTTTAATCACTCACGTTTCCTATATTGAAAGTTCCTATACACTTTTTGTGGTGCAATAAAGAGATAGAACATTTGCCAAAGTCCGTACTCAAAATCCATTTGCTGAAATTTGAAAATTCTCCGGAGATACTTGTATCGTTTTGAGGCGGCCGAAGCACAGCTGGGCTGGTAGTTCGCCGGGGCGGGAAGAGGAGACATACTCCTTGGAATATTGGAAGAAGTACTCGGCGAAGGCGACGTTGGGTACTTCATCTTTGAAGATTTAATCTGAATTGCACAAATCGTAAAACTATTTCAAAGTTATCATCAGTTTCTCCGATTCATTGCGAATATTCTGTTAAAACAGGTTGGTTAAACACGTTGTTATTTAAAAAGACAATCAAAATATTGATATAGAAAGTCAACAATAAACGTAACCACAAATTCGTACATCAAAAATATGACAACTGTGTTTTTGACATTTACGTACGCAAGTGTTGCAAGGTGTAAAAAGTGTTTGAGTAATAATTTAAAAAATGTAGGTCTCAGTACTAGACCAACGATACTCAACCTTTTTTCTCTTCGGGCCACATACATGTATTTGTAAAGTTACGCGGGCCGTAACACTATACTGGTATGACGAAAAAAATTATCAACCCCCCCCCCCCAACATTTTTTTCGATTTAATTTTGAAGACACTCCGCCATTAATAATAATAATATTTGGATAATTTGTAGAGCGCTATTTTTGTGAAAAATTACCTAATTATGCGTATTTATATTATAAGAAAATATTACTTTATACGACAGCAAGAAATGCTTTTAAAATTAGTAGGTACCTGACTAACCATTGACATTAACCAGTTTTTATGTATTATAATTGATGCGGTTGTTTCTAGAAGTGGCACTTTTATTTATAAATTACTAGCTGGTACACGGCATGCGTTGCTATGCCGTTTAATAAGGAAATAGTTTCTCACTGCGTGTCCTTTACCATTCGTCTCTTTCCCCTTCCGCCTCCCCTTTCTCTCCCGCGTCCCCTTCCCCTCTCGCGTTCCCACTCCGCCTCCTCCACCTTCCCTCTCCCCACTCCACTCCCCCCTTCCCCGTCCCACGACTCCCCCTCCCAAGTTCACCTCCCCCCTCCCCTTTCCCTGGTTTCACTCCAACCCTCCCGCACTCCATACATTCAGTCCCGGTACATTCAGTTTTCAAATAGCTCGTGTGCCACCTATTCAATTTTTTTTATACAAATTTCCTAACGTCAGAGCTCACCAGTGGTTTTATACAAACCTTGTCCTGACAATAACGAACACAAAAAAAAGAATTATCCAATTTGGTGCAGTCTTTAGGAAGTTATGCGCTTAGCAACACATTGAGAGGTTCATATTTATATTATAGATTTGCGCGCGCACTTGTGTGTCAAATATTTGTTTTTTGGGATTAAATCTAGCGTGTGTAAATAGCAACACTCTTACACATCTGCCCTGATGATGGACACTGTAACGCTGTCCAAAACGTTGGCTAAAGACGGAGGTAGCGCAACACGGCATAACACCCCAAAAAACAAAAAAAAAAACCTTTTGGCCGTGAATATCTAAACTAGTATCTTACTCTTGTACCAGATCGTGTGGACCATAATGACAATCCTTTTCGGGTGTCACTATCTGTGCCTCAAAGTCGAAACGAATCTCAAGATTATAAATCGAATCGAATCGAATATTCGAAATTTAGATTGATAGTTTTTTTTAAATCAAGTTCCTGATGGTAAAGTGGTTAGAGCCGCACACAAAAGCTTGGCGGCCCGCAGGTTGAGTATCGTTGTACTAGACGTACAATACGTATTTCTTTTTATTATTTTGTTTGTTGGCTCGCCGACAGAATAAATCATATATAATATTAATCACATTTTTTAAATATTAATCACAGATTTTATTTCTACGAAGAGCCAACTCGAATACAAACTTTGAATTTAGTTAAAACTTTACGCTGCATAGCACATGATGATAAGTTAGCTTTTAGAAATTGCCGTAAGGCAATAAGCCAACCCATAATTTGTACTCCTATTATTATGAATTATAAAAAAAGAAGAAAAAGAAACCGAGAGCCAACCAAAGCCCGCGAAATTTATTGAGATATGGGTAAGTACCTACCTAAGAGTATGAATATTAGTATCTACCTACATATTATTGCTTCGGGGAACCCCAGCGAAAAATATGATGACTTTTAATGCTACTTCAACACGGAAGCTAACCTTCCAACGGTTAGCTTAGGTTAGGTTGGCCGATCGTGTGAGCCCCATACCTCCAACTGCGAACTTCAAAATGGCGGACGTCGAACAGCTGATTCGGCGCTGTATCTTATCAGTTACCTTCAATTGTACAGGCGATGCTTCGGTTTCCATAACATTGATATTCGTAAAGCTAAAAAAATAATAATTTCAAACAATTTTCATACCACTCTCCCATAATAATATTGCGCAGACTGATGTGTTGGGCCAACTCGCCCGAACAAGTCATCGCCGATCGTCTTGGAGGCGATCCCTGGCCACCTCGAACACCACACCAACTCGAACTTGTCGAGTTGGAAGTCGTCCAAACGTTTGAAGTTGAAAGTTGGCCGCAGTAAGGCCGTACCATAAAAGTATGAATATTAGTATCTACCTATAGATTATTTGTTTCGGGGAACCCCAGAGAAAACTATGATTACTTTTAACCCGTTTAAACACAGGAGACCCAATTTTATACGCCGTTATAATAACAAATATGCCGTTATAATAATAGGAGACCCAAATTTTCCCAGAGCGACCGTGCATTATTAAAAGTTAGATATCTCTCTTCCTGTCATGCGAACATTTGTGATTTCTTTTATGTTAGAAAGCGAAAAAATAATGCTTCTCATTGTTTTAGGAATAAAGAGCTATGTTGTTTAGATATTTTATAAACCCGATCATCTTACAATAAGATACTTGTATCTTTTTGTACCCCAAACTAAAACAAAAAATTTTAACATTTAATTTTAAAATAAAATTTTATGAATATGATAAAAAGCGAAGAAACAGTTTTATTACAAATTTTCTTAAGCCGCCGCTACTCGAATTTCTGCCTATTTCTTACATATTTCCCTTAAGTTTTTAAACTCTTAAAAATATATATATGTTATTTTTGAAGATAATATCTAGACGCGTTCCACGCCGAAACGCAAATTATATAAAATTCCATCGATAGAAAAAAATCGCAAAATATGCTCCGAAAATTATTATAAACACGTTTGTTTCAGTTATTTTACAATTTATAGTTGTGAAAAAATTCACAATGTTTGATACTTAAGATGCCTTCCGTAAGATTTTTGCTCTATTTTAAACGAGTCGTGTTTTATCAATCATTTTAACAATTTTCGCATCGATTTTATCGCCCTAAATATTAGCGCGCTCATCTAACATTCTTCTTTTTGAGCGCGGATGCAGCGCCAAGAAAAGGAATCTGTTTTTAAAATTTTTATCTTACGTACTTTTTCAGAGAATCCGCAGGTATGTATTTTTTAAACCAGTTTACATTTTCAATATCAAAATTTAAATATTTAGAAACCAAATTATTAATTTCTAATATACACATAGGAAAGATTATTTTATCTAAATTTTGGAACAATTATTGTTTTTTCATAGGGATAAAAAATAACCAACATAAAGGCACGTTTACAATATACGGGAATAATCGGGAATTTTGCGTGCTAACCTTGACTGGAAAATGTTAATAGATATTATTTTATTAAAACATAAACTCAGCGGGAATAACAAACGTCGATTCAGAATACATTGTATTATAATAGTATAAGTAGTAAGTAGGTATATTTGTGAAATTAATAAATCGGTCTTAAACAATGATTGATACCTATTAACGCAATATTTAATAAAGCTCCTGAAGTCAATTCATCCTGTTCGCAGGCGCCATGTAAAGCAATTTGGAGAGGTTTGCAACTATTGTGACGTCATCTGATTCAAAATCGAATGAAACTTTTCAAATTACTTAAAAGAAATTCACTTCACTTCTAGAAGTCGGAATTTATTTCAGTGTAGAAATTTTGGGACTAAATACCTATGTTTTCCTCTTTGCCTAGAATACTAATGGAGGGAAATAATTATACCAATTGAGTGGATATTTTCAATTTGTCATTAAACAAATACAAAATGTTGCTATTTAAGCAGTTCAGTTACGTACAATAAATACTGAATAATTTTTATTATAGGTAGGTACATATGTAAAAGCCCCTAAACAAGGCGTTAATAAATAAATAAATCTGGCCCGTTAATATACATACACTAGCTGGTTCCCGGCATGCGTTGCTATGCCATATTCAAAGAAATAGATTGTTTCTCCCTGCACGTCCTCTCCCGCATCCTCCTTCCACCTTCCCCGTCTTCCCTTTCCCCTCTCCCGCTCCCCCGTCTCCCCAACAACTCCCCTCCCGCATTCCTTATATTCAGTCCCAGTACATTCAGTTTTCAAACAGCTCGCGTGCCACCTATTACAATTTTTTTAAATTCAAATTTTCATCTTTCATGTACTTATTAAAAATTCCCCCCCCCCCAGCCCGCGAACCCCCTCACGAGTTTCCTCCCTCCTCCCGAGTTCCCCTCCCCCCACCCGGGTTCCCATCCCCCCTCCCCCATTCCATTCGTTCATCCTGGTACATTCAGTATTCAAACAGCTCGCGTGCCACCTTTTGCAATTTTTTATATAACTTTCATAATGCCAGACCTCACCAGTATATATCGAAACCTTCGCGAGCATGCACACATCAAATCCCCAAAGTTTGAATGAAATAGGTAAAGTCGTTCAGAAGTTATGCGCGTACCTTCATACATTTAGGCAATTCATTTTTATTTACATAGAGAGAAGATAGGTAGATAGATAGATAAAAGATAGATAGATAGATAGATTAATGTTATTAATGGCTGGTGTTCCTCTTTATGGTTTAGTTGAAAGGAGAAAGAAACAAAATCGAGTGCAGTTCACACGCAGTAGAAGTGAAACCTTCACCCACACAATCTCACCCAATAGGATCCTTGAAAAGTGAGCTCATAGCGACCAAAGAAACTTCGTAGGTACCTACTGTACGTAGGTAAGGTTTCATTATTTCTCATTCTCTCACAAGCTAAATTGTGTAGATTTATTTATTTATTTTTTTATTTATTTATTGCTTCTTCACAATTTATGTACATATATTTTTAGCATGTAATTATTAACCCCACTAGGGTTCGCCTGTATCGGGGTTAATAATTTCACAATTTAATAAAAATAACACACGCATAAATATCGGTCATGCAAAACAGTCAAGTAAAAGCAAAATAATAAAATTTAAAAATAAAATGATAAACAGAGAAAATAATAAGTGATAAAAATATATGAATTTAATAAGAAAGTGTTAAGAGATCAGACAAAATGTTCTCATTCATTATATCATTAGTTCATACCATTTTCAACAATAGATAAAATTTAAAAAAATATATGTCCTTAGGTTTTTTTAAAATATGTGTAAAAAATAAAAAATGAAACAAAACAATGATTTATAAGCGATTACATCAGAGCGAATCTTTCTTATGCAATATTAAAGTGACTATCAAATAATTATGAAATAAATATGAAAGAAACCGTTTTGATCACAACATTATTGTTTTCATTCCATTTAAGTGACCGTTTTCATTAAAATATGATTGTATTTTATAGTGTAAGTGACACCTTAGAAATCTTAGAAATGCCACCCGTGTGATCTTTTAGTTTTGACAAAGTTATGGGAGTAGATGTATGTGTTTGTCTCTTTTTAGTGTCGTTTCCGTTCATCGAGTTTCAAATCACAACGGTGTTAAAGAAGTTTTACTTCAAAAACACGAAATAAATTGAGACGCATAGCAAGTGCGAGGAGAAAACTGCAAAAACTGCGGTTATATGAGATTCATTGACTGAGGAGAGTAACACTATGATTAAAATTGCACATGTCATATTTCAACATATGATTGAACGGTTGAACGATCTTGAAAATGTTTTATTCCGAGCCGACGTTATGCCGCCGCGCCGCGCCGTGCATGTTGCATTTCTAAACTGCCGGAACTTTGGTTTGACTCATCGGTTTTTTGTGTCCTGTCACGAACGAAAAGATTACGAAATCGCAGGCCTACTTCGAAAGTGAAATATTTACGTAACCCAAAACCTATTTCTTTATTTGTGTTTAATGCGCTGAATCGTATATTGCGTTGCATGTGTAGGTACCTACGCAAGTGGTAAGAATTTACAGGATGTTAAGGGACGTACTTGAATTATCTTAACCAGTGATTCCTGACATTATTTGGAGTAAAAATGGTGACCGGACAACTCAGAATAAATAATAATAATAATTTTTACTTTAGTAATTTGTACATTTAAGTTTACAAATTTCTGATTGATTATAATATTTCATATTCACTATATTTTTTCAAGTTTTATGTAGCTCCTACAATACATCTTGAACTTTCCAATTGGTGTGGACTTTAAAGTTTCTGGTAGTGTGTTATACAACTTCATTCCCTTGTACAGTAGACTGTTCTGCGT
Organism: Limnephilus rhombicus; assembly: GCA_929108145.2. Taxonomy (NCBI): domain Eukaryota; kingdom Metazoa; phylum Arthropoda; class Insecta; order Trichoptera; family Limnephilidae; genus Limnephilus; species Limnephilus rhombicus. The sequence goes on from OV815286.1 coordinate 20,017,841, forward strand.
ATTCGCTTTGTCCTTTTTTTGTAGCCTAATTTCCTTGCACGTCCTTGTGTTGTATCTGTGAATGTCTTTATTGTATATACTTTTATTTGAGAAGTATTTTGGTAACGTGTTGTTCAATATTTTGTGGATAAATACCATCGTGTTCAAGGTCAGCATCTGTTTCACGGTCAACCAATTTAGTTCCTTTAATATTTTAATTATTTTTGAAAATCTGTTTCGTCGAAGAATTATTCCCATTGCCCTGTTTTGGAGAATTTGTAACTTATTTTGTTCTCTTTCATTACATAGGAAAAGTATACTTGAGCAGTAGTTGAAGTGTGGAGCAATAATTGAATTGTATATGGTGATAGCAGTTTTTCTAGAAATTTTTGGCCGAATTCTTCCAAAAAAAGATATCTTTTTGCCAATTTTCTTTTGGGTGTATTCAGCATGTCTATTGAAGTTTAGTTTGGAATCTAATATAACTCCTAAGTATTTCATTTCAGTAACATTTTCAATAATTTCACCATCAATTTTAATTTTGCTTTCACTGGATGTCTTCTTGTATCCAATCACCATACATTTTTTTTTTGTATTTAATTTAAGCTTATTTATTTTTAGCCATCTTGATATATCATTTAGTTCATTATTTAAAATGTGTATTAGTTCTTTATAGTTATCTCCAAATAAGTATATTAGTGTATCATCGGCAAATAGTCGTACTTTGCATTTTGAAAATATTTTCACCATGTCATTAATATAGAGTATGAACAATAGAGGTCCAAGGACCGATCCCTGTGGTACTACTAACTTATTTTCCATTGGTTTTGAAGATTGATGATTTATTTTTGTTACCTGCTTTCTGTCTTTCAAATACTCTTGTATTAATTTAATGGCTACAGATGAAAAACCAATTTCTTTAAGCTTTCTTATTAGTATGTCTCGATCTATAGTTTCGAATGCCCTTTGAAAATCCAAAAATATTGCTATGATAAATTTATTATTATTCATTCCTTCCTTCCATTTTTCGACAATTACTTTTAATGCTGTTTCACATGAGTTATTAGATCTGAACCCCGATTGCTCTTGGTATAAAATATCGTGTTTATCTAGATATTGCAAAACCAACTCAAAAGCACCCCAGAAAGGTCATTAAGAGTGATGATAAAAAAATTAAAATAAATTAAATAGGTTAAGTTAGGTTAGCGTTACCGGCTATTTTTAAATTAATTTTTCAAATCTTTTAATGACCTTTCTGAGGTGTTTCTGAGTTGGTTTCATTCTGAGTTGGCATGGAACCGTAAAAAAATAATATGATGATTTGGTCTCCGGTGACCTTTTCGATATCTTTTTTTCAATATTTAAAAAAAAAAAAAAATAACAAATTTTGCCACAAAGAGCTAGTGATTTTTTATTTTTTAGTTGAAAAAAAAACTTCAAAAATGTCATCGGAGACCAAAATTTCGTTGGCTATTTTACTTCAAATAATGTCAGGAATCATTCCAAATAAGTCAAGTACATTCCTCAATACCCTGTTTATGATTATATCCTGTTTGAACACAATCACAATGAAGAAACATTTCCCACTAATTAATTATTAGTAATAGGTTATGTAAAGTAACGAAATACAGTTTGTCAAATAAGAGTAGAAAACATAGGAGGGCGCCACTGTTGTTCAAATTAGCAATACTAAAAATATAACAATGGTGGTAATCTAAAGCTGTGAAAACCTGTATTTTTATTAAAAATTAAAAAGGCATAAAAGTGAAAAACATATTTTTTCATTGCAATACGATCTCAAAATGACCCACTAATCTCAAAATTAGAATTGCATGAAGGTATATTATTATTATACGTTTGCAATTTTGTCTTAACATAATGAAGAATAACGATATTGTAATAAAATATAAAGGATACTTTAGAAATTGCTCACATTTATTTAATATTAGCCTAAGATCATGTCTCTAATTTTAGATTTGAATATATTTAACTCATTCGGATCTAAAAGTAGAGAACTTAACTCACCATTAATGATTCTTCATTTCTACCTACTGTTAAATTCAAATTTATGTTAAATTAAATGAAAGCCGATCACTTTGTAAATCACAATTTTATTAAATTTATTTTAATTTTATTTTAGTAATTTGTACATTTAAGTTTACAAATTTATAATTAATTATAATATTTCATATTGCAAACTAAATTTTATGTAGCTCCTACAATACGTCTTGAACTTTCCAATTGGTGTGGACTTTATTGTTTCTGGTAGCTTGTTATATAACTTCATCCCTTTGTACAGTAAACTCTTCTGCGTATTCGCCTTGTCCTTTATTAAGCCTGATTTATTTGCACGTCCTTGTGTCATGTCTGTGAATGTCCTTGTTGAATATAATTTTATTTGAAAAGTATTTTGGTAAAATGTTGTTAATTATTTTATGTGTAAATATCATCGTATTCAAGGTCAGCATCTGTTTCACAGTTAGCCAATTCAGTTCCTTTAAGATTTTGTTTACTTTTGAAAAAATATTTCGCCGTAATATTATTCTCATTGCCCTGTTTTGGAGAATTTGAAACTTATTTTGTTCTCGTTCGTTACATAGGAAAAGGATGGTGGAGCAATAATCGATTTGTAGATAGTGATTGCAGTTTTACTGGATAGTTTTTGCCGAATTCTTCCTAAAAAAGATATTTTTTTCCCAATTTTCTTTTGTGTATATTCAGAATGCTTGTTGAATGTTAGTTTGGAATCTAATATTGGTAAGTATTTCATTTCAGTAACATTTTCAATTATTTAACCATCAATTTTAATTTTGTTTTCACTGGATGTCTTCTTGTATCCGATCACCATACATTTTGTATTTTTTTTTTGTATTTAATTTAAGCTTATTGATTTTTAGCCATCTTGATACATTGTTTAGCTCATTATTTAAAACATTTATTTGATCTTCATAGTTATCTCCAATTAAGTATATTAGTGTATCATCAGCAAATAGTCGTACTTTGCATTTTGAAAATATTTTCACCATGTCATTAATATAGAGTATGAACAATAGAGGTCCAAGGACCGACCCTTGCGGTACTCCTAATTTATTTTCCATTGGTTTTGAAAACTGATTGAATTTATGTCATTAAGTAGGTACCTTAACAACAGTGCTTCTTCGATTTTTATTTCTTTTAAGAATAAAAAAATGTTTTTTTTTTTTTTTTTTAAATATTGTACAGTGTTCTGTATTTTCAGTGTTATTGCACGTTAAAAGAATATTTGACAGGTAAATTAGTGTTGCCAGCCCACAAACTTTGTAGATCCAATTTTTATATTTTCTACTCTTATTTGACAGACTATAAAAAATAAATTGTTGATACTGGTAACATGATGGAATTTTAGTACGACAAAAATCTTTAAAAAAAAACAACTAATTTCTCAACTCATCGGGTAAAGGATTCGGGCAAGTACCATATATCCCAAATTTGTAGGTTTTATAATTTTTTTTTTTTTCAAAGATAGATATAATCCTTTTTTTTAAATCACCTACCTAAATTTGGGTAGCTGTTGCTCGAGTGGTTCGTACCCGGGGCATTACAATGGCACAACTCAAAAAACCTATTTTTTCAGAAAAGCAGTTTGAATATTTCATTTGAGAATATTAAATCGGTTTATTGACCAATAAAAAAAACATTATTTTACAAAAGTTGAAAAGCAGTATATTAATATTTATTAGGTTTAATATTATAATGGTGATACAATGATCACTGTATCACTATTTTTGCTTTAATTTGAGTAAAAAATTATAAAATAAAAAAGACATATTCGCTTTTAAGGCCAAAATAACATTTTTAAGAATTGTGCCGTTTTTATCGAAGATAGAATAGATATCCAGAATAGATATCATTTCTGCATTCATAACTTAAAAATGATTTGACTTGTGCCACTGTTTTCCCTCAGGTGCGAAGCGATAAAGTAGGCTTTTCAAATCTTAGTTACAGTCAGTGGCGGCCGGTGGTCAAAATATGTGGGGGTTCACCAGAGTCATTAAGACAATAAATTTAGGAAAGGTTCATACCTAGGTACTTATAAAGAAGTTCTATTCTCCGTTCTGTTAAAACGGAAACATATACAACACAGTTTAAGATACAATTTAAACAATATATTTGAAAAAATACTTTAGGAACACTGAATAACAACCAATGGAAGTTTCTCACCTGTAGTTTTGTTCCAATTACGGGTCCTGTTTTCCCAATGTTATTCGAACGCGAATTCCCAAAATTCATATTCGTACTTATTGCTTCGGAAATGTAAGTTTTAAACGAAAATAAACCAGAGAAATGCAACAAAAAATGAAATGGTGGATGTAGTAGCCGGGGACCATAAACAAACCAAACTGGACTTATGAATTATGATATCATATCGAAATCACACAAAGATTCGGTTGACATTTTGGATCGGAGTTATGCCCGCCTGCTGAAAACTTATCAGCTAATCACTCATCATCATTATAGACGTGCTTTGACTTGAAGAGAAGAAGGCGCGGAACATTCGTTAAAAATAGTAGCTCTGCTGTTAAATTGAAGACAAAATGTGGACAAAAAGATTACATATAATGGCTCTTGTTTAACAAGCCTCTGTACGAACCGCTCCTTTCGATGTGGGGGTAAAATTCGGACCGGCGTTCTCGCTTTGGTAAAATTTACAAAGAACCATATGTATCCACGGTTTTGACCGTTCACGGGATTTGTTCACAAAGTAGTAAGATTCTTGAACGCTGTCGAAAACGAACTGCTATGAAGATAGGCGCAAGGGCCGGCTCTCGTCACTCTGAAAGATAGCGCGTATAATAGGTACCTACCTACCTACTGTATTATAATAATTCATAACAGAACCGCGTTTCGTATTATGATCTTCAATTTTTGTGGGTTGTGCGGCGCTCGGGAGCTCTCATGAACTAGCCGCCACTGGTTACAGTGAGTGGTTTGGTATATTTATGATTACAGTACTCGCACAGATGTGTAACGTATATACTGCGCGTTTCGTTTAGACGTTAATACAAATAAAAAAATCAATTAATATGTACTAAACATATGTCAAATAATACCCATCCAGCTTTTTAGACTAATAATAAATTTTAAAAATATATATTTCGAGTAAATAACAAGGACAGAGGTGATTTTTTTAACAAATCTGGGCTTTATAAATTAATTTAAAATGATTGTAACTTTTTCATGTAAGGAAAATTTTAAGAAATTTTAATACTAGAATTAAAGAACATCTAAGATGTTTAAATAATAATAATTATTCTGAATATGCTAACCACATTTCAGAAACAAATCATTCTTTTGACACAAACACAACGGGTTTACTAGATAATTTAGAAATTTTAGAAATTATAAAGAGTGTTAATAGTCAATTAAACATTATTAATAACCAAATATTTTTTGAAAATAGCCATCTATTATACCATACCTAAATTAATACACTTATATTAATTTATTTGTTATTTAAACTTCTTATTAGTATTGTTTGTTGTAAAAGTTTTAATTATATAGGTAAATGCAATTTTAACACATTCTAAGATAAACTTTATATTTCATTTTATATAATTGTTTTTATCATATTTTTAAGTAATTAATCACCTTTCTATTTTTTACTTTTCTCTATAGTTCTTATTTGTCTATACTTATTGGTATTTTGTTATTTTTATACTATTCTTATCCCAATGAAGAGAACATAGTTTTCGAAAAGTTATATTGATTATAATATAGTAGTTTTTACAAATTTATTGGTATAATATAGTAGTAATAATATTGATTATAATATAGTAGTTTTTACAAATTTATTGGTTTTCATTTAATTAAATATGACACCACAAAGTATATTTGCAAAATTTGAAGAAGTAATTAATATGTATTTAATAATTCTGAATTGAGTTCGAAGGCAAAGCGTGTTGTAGGAGGTTTTGGTTGAGGTCGGTTATATAGAATGTATTTTGATATGCCGAATATTGTTTGGGCTGGTGGTAATTAATATAGTGAAAATCTTCAGGACTGAATTCAAATGCGTAGTAAGTAATAAATAAAAAAAGTTGAATATTCTAACACAGTGAACATAACCTTTCCGCTAACAATAAGTAGGCGTTAACGGGGCAAGACATTAATTAATATTTTTAAATAATTTGGAAAACGTATCTTTATTTAATTTTAATTTTTTTAGTATTGTTTAAAAATTGCATACAATTGGAATTTATTACCCGCTAAGCTACTGCAAGTTGCTTGTCAGTAGGAGATTAGTTCCACAGATTAGTTACAACAACAAATTAAATAATCATAAATGCATTAGCTTAGCAACATCATATACACAAATACACATAAAATATAGGTATAATAAACCTACCAACATTGTGATATGTAAATGTTGAAAATAATTCAGAATTAGCATTTTTATGGTGAAAAACAGTGGAATATGATTTTTTATTTTATTTTGAATTACCATGGAATAGTTGAGCAACATAATAACAGCAATACATTAGTAGTTAATCACATACTTGCATTTTAATGGATGGTAAGAAAGAGCAAAATATAATCTTAAGGGCCCGCAACCCGGATTTGCACCGATTTATTACATATTTCCCTTAAACACGGAAAGTTTTAAAGCTCTTAAAAAAATATATATGTTTTTCTTGAAGATAATATCTAGACTTTGCCCGCGCTAAAACGCAAATTATATAAAATTCCCTTGATAGAAAAAAATCGCAAAGTATGCTCCAAAAATTATTATTAACACGTTTGTTTCAGTTATTTTACAAGTTATATGTATGAAAAAATTCACAGTGTTTCTTTAAATGCTGTTTAGGATAATGCCCGCAAGATTTTTGCTCTATTTTTCTTTATTTTTTATGGCAATTTGTTAAATATTAATGGTATAAGTACTTAGTCTTAGCTTAATATCCCATGCCTCAAAAATCTTGACTAATATCATTCTAAAAAGAATCGAACCAAAAGTAGAGAACATCCTTTCCGGAGACCAGTTTGGCTTTAGAAGAGGTGTAGGAACCAGAGAAGCAATATTGTCACTACGAATACTACTTGAAAAAAGAATAAAAAGAAACCAAAACACATTCATCGCATTCATAGACCTGGAGAAGTCTTTCGACAAAGTTGAATTGACATCAAATATAGAGATAGACGAATAATCCAGGCGCTATACAAGAATGAGGCCGCTATAATTAGATGTGACAATGATGCAAAAGAAGCTAGTATAAGACAAGGGGTGAGACAGGGATGCTCTCTGTCACCTGTTCTTTTTAACGCTTATATTCAAAGTGCAATTGATGACTTGAGAGAGAGAATGAGTAACAGAAAAGGTGTAAAGATACACGGGCAAAAGGTGGATATGATAAGGTTTGCTGACGATATTGCTATGGTTGCTGAAAGCGAAGAAGAACTGCAAGAGGCCTTAAAAATCGTGCAAAACATTCTTCAAAACAATTACAACATGAAGATAAATAAAGACAAAACAAAGCTGCTGACTGTAGGCCGAACGCAACATCAGATGAGAATAGAGATGTCAGGAGTTCCACTAAAGAGCACCAAGGAGTTTGTCTACCTCGGGAGAAAAATAACATGGGACGGTCGGTCTAAGAGCGAGGTCGACAGCCGTATACACCAGGCTAGGCTTGCATTCAATAAAAGGTCGAAAATAATAGAATCGAATAATACAGACCTAAAACTGAGAATACTCCTCATCAAGACCTATGTATGGAGTATCTTGATGTACGGCTGCGACACATGGTGCCTATCCGAAAGAGATAAACGGAGACTCGAGGCTTTTGAGATGTGGTCCTATAGAAGACTATTAGGAATTTCCTGGAGAGACCACATCACAAATGAGGAGGTTCTCCAAAGAATCGAAGGAGGAAGGCACCTGCTCAGGACCTTGTCCGAAAGGCGCGCAAGATGGATCGGCCATGTAATAAGACAAGAAGGCCTCTTGCATGCCATAATGGAGGGTATGACCGAGGGGACAAACGCTAGGGGACGCCCACACCGAGAGTACCTGGAGGACCTGCTGGTGGACGTGCGCTGCTCATCATATGCAGACTTCAAAAGAGCCGCACAAGACAGGGAAGAGTGGAAGAAACGTATAGATGAAATTGCTGCAAACCAATCCCACGATTGAAACCAGAGAGAGAGAGATATTGCAGGATTCTTTGACCATATTTGTTTTGAAACACAGGTACTTTCATTGCTTTATTTTGTTTGAAACACGTATTGTGTGCATTATCCACCATTGTTTTGATAGATTATATAATATTATATTTGTGTATACCTAGTATACTTAGTCCAATTAATAAATTAGATGAAAGTAAAAGTAAAAAAAAAATGTTGCAGAAAAACCGACACAAATAAATCTGTTAATAATGATGCAAAATAATGAAAGCTGAGGTTATTTCACTCGCGATGCACCCAATAGAAAAGGAACCGATGTGAAGAGGACATGTTGTAAGCTTCACAATATTATTTTACGAGCATCGTATACATTTTCTATCCCACTTCGTCTAGTGACAATAAATAGGTGTAAACAAGACAAAGGGCTGTTCCTCGCCGGTGGAATTTTTTTTAGAGCGATAGGTAGTTATATTTTAATTTTAAATTACGAAAAAGTTTCTTATTTTATATTTCCTACTCCTACTCATTCCCAATCTTCGTAAAAAGGGTTTTGGAATAAAAAAATATTTAAAATAAAGGTTCCACGTGACACATCAGAAAATTGAAAATTGAATAAAAAGTTTTTTTTTTTTTTAAATTATTTATTTGGCTTTCACCCATTAAGGGTGATCTTGGCCATTTATTAAAGTAAGTTACATATTTTTAAAATTATTTACATTTCCAGTTTTTTTTAAAATTAGTTACACTATCAATTTTTAAAAATTATTTACATTTTCAGATTTTTTTTAAATTACGTACATTATCAGTTTTTTAAAATTAGTTACATTTTCATATTTTTTTAAAAATTAGTTACTATTTCCATTGGCCATTTTTGTAAATAAATTTTGTTAAAAAATAGTGAATTTCAGGAGAGTTGAGACTAAGAAGGCAGGGTACACTGGTAGGGAATTCAATTTTAAGTTTTAACAATTCAGGTATGAAGTTTGGAAATTGGTCATTGATAGGACACTCAAAAAAATTATGGTCTAAAGTATCCTCTGAACCACAATCACAATAAGGCGAATTGACTATGTGGAATCTGGCGAGATGGCTAAGACAACAATTATGACCTAAACGCATTCGAATAATGGAAGAGATTTATTTTTTAGGCATGGAAGTGTATTTGTGAAACCAGAGCTTGACAGGAATAGAAGGTTGAGTTAAAGAGTACTGGTGACCTTTTAACAGAGAGGATGATTTCCATTCAGAGGACCATTGGCGTTGTAACTTATTTTTTAAAATAGGAAAATAGTCTCTAACAGGAAAAGGAATACTACTTAATGGATCATGAACAATGGATTCCTTAGCAATAGAATCAGCCTTTTCATTTCCAACAATGCAGGAGGTCTCTGATAGAGCAGATAAGAGAGTCACTAATGGAATTGAGAGGGGATGCGCTTATTTTTTGTAATGAGCTAAGTGAGTCTGAAAGGATGAGGGCGTTTCTAATGTTGAGAGATTTGACGAGATGTAAAGCTTCTACGATAGCTATGCATTCAGCAGAGAAAATGGAACATTCTTTGGGAAGTCTGTGTGGGAAACACAATTTCCTGTGAGGTGCATGGACACTGGCCCCACAATGAGTGTCCGAACTGAGTTTGGAACCATCTGTGAATTTTTTTATATAATTTGACCACTTATTTTCAATAATTTTGTTGAATTCTGCATTATTGGATTGAACTGAGTTTTTAATATTTTTTTACATATTCCTATAAATTGGTGCACCTTTGGATAGAAAGTAAGAATTTCATAGGGATAAGAGTATAAGGGGAGAGATTCATCGCGATAGGAGTTTGTGGAAACATCCAGGAAAGTGTTGAAGCAATTATAGAGAAGGGGAGGGAATGTTTTTTCCAAAATGGATTCAAATTAACCTCATGCTTTAACAATTGAAGTTTGGGAATCAAGGGATGAGAAGTTATTGAGCATGTTTTGAAAATATATTTTTCTGCTAGGCATCGCCTTCTTATACTTAAGGGAGGTTCGCAGCATTCAACTTGCATTGCGTTGATTGGGGAAGATTTCATGGCTCCTAAGATAAGGCGAAGAGATTTAGACTGAATTTTATCTAATTTAAGCGAATTTGAAGTGGACATTGGATCAAACAGACAAGATTCGTAATCAAGATGGCTTCGGATGAGAGCATTGAAAGACGTTTTAAAGATGATGGGTGTGATCCCTACCACACTCCGGACAGAAATCTAAGGGGATTGATGTTGCTTTCGCATTTCATGATGACATGATTTATGTGAGAATTCCAAGTAAGCTTTGAGTCTAAAAACATTCCCAGGAACTTAACTTCTTTAGAGATAGGGATGATTTCATCGTCAAATCTCACCTGAATTTCTGGGAGCTTTCGACGACGAGTGAAGATGACAACTTTGCTTTTGGAGGGGGAAAGTTCAAGGCCATTAATATTTAACCACGCCAAGAGTTTTCGAAGAGCATTGTTGATTGCTGATGCTGTGATAAAAATATTACGGGATATTTTGTAGAAAGTCATCAGCATATTGGAGTATGTTGCACAAGAATTGAATAGATTTTTCTAGATCATATGTGTAAATATTGTACAGGATCGGGCTTAAGACTGACCCTTGCGAGAGACCTTTGAAAATGTGTCTAATGTGGGGAGGGGATTCAGACCCATCTACAAAAATTGTTCTCTGGGAGAGCAAATTGAAAATGAATTTTACCAATTTAGGCGGAATACCTATTGCCAGTAACTTTTCTTTCAGGATGGGGATATGAACATTGTCATATGCTCCACAGATGTCTAAAAACACTTCAATGCAATATTAATTTTTAGATAATGCTAATTTGATATCTGTAACAAGAGAGGAAAGGTTGTCAAGGGTACTTTTACCCTTTCTAAATCCAAACTGGGAAGGGGAAAGAATTTGATTTTTTTCTACGAACCAGTCCAATCTATTCTTAATTATTCTTTCATATACTTTGCAAAGAGTAGAAGAGAGGGTGATAGGTCTGTAGCTCGAACCTATGCTTGGATCTTTGCCACTTTTGCAAATGGGAATGATATTTTGAATTTTCCAGTCTGGGGGAATAATGCCAGAATCCAGAAAGACATTGATGAGAGAGAAAGTAGGTAAGAGAATTGTCATCAGAATGACGGATGAATAAATTCAGGATTTCATCCTTGCCCGGAGCTGAGTCATTGAGGATTTCAATGTCTCTTTTTAACTCATCAAAGGAAAATGAAGCATCTAACCATGAAGAAGATTTTAAAGTGAAAGGCAAAGAAGGAAGTTCATCAAAATTAGGGACATAAGGGGGAGCTATTTTATTAACAAAGTCATCAATCCAAATAGCAGAATTACGAGATGGCTTTGGCAGTGAAAAGGAAGATCTAAACCTGCGAATCATGGACCAAACCTCCCCTGCTGGAGTAGCAGGGGATATATTGGTACAGAAATTACGCCTGCTGTTTTTTTTGAAACGGAATGTGCGTTTAGCAACAGCTTGGGCATTCTTGGCTGAGATGTAATTATTCATAGTCATCTGTTGGCAGTATGTCTTATTGGCCACTTTCCTCTCCTTCAGCACTCTAAGGCATTCCTCATCCCACCAATGGGGAGGGCGAGCCTTCGAGCTTACAGGAGATGATTTGGGGATAGACTTGTCAGCCGATTTTAGAATGGAATCAGTCCAAGATGTATAAGAGGAGGTGCAATTATCAGAAGAAGGGGAAGGCAGGGAGAGGGAAAGATCCTGGATAGAGTCTCCGAAACAGGACCAATCCGCTTTTTTGTAATAAATTTGGGCTTTCTTTTAAAGTGATTGGTATCCAACCGTTGAGCCAAATTCAAAATAATGGGACAGTGGTCACTGCCGCAGGGATCTGAAGAAATTCGCCAGGAGATTAGAGGATAGATACGAATAAAATAATCTGACGACCTCCGTAGTCCGGTGGGTAAGACTCTTGACTCACAATCCGGAGGACGCGGGTTCGAACCCGGCATGCGCAAATAAATTTTATTTGATTAATTTGTGTTATTTCACAATTAATTCATTTAAAATAATGTATAGTATATTTGCGGCATGTTCCAGGGTCGAAGATACTATCAGTATCGCCCTGGTGTAAGACCACCATTCAGAATTGAAACGTTGCTTGAAAATGGCTTTAGCCGTGTTTAGTGACCAGATCTGAATAGCCAGGTACTTCCCAACCTTCCTCTTCCCACCTCCTTCCCCTCCCCACTACCTTCAGCCTCACAACATACCCCAATTGGGGATGCCATAGTCTCACTGGCTCCAGACGGGAGCAGTTGAGATTCTTGTGCGGCATTCACTGTAAAAAAAAAAAAAGTTCTCCAAATACAGCAAATTTATTTTGTGGCACCATTTTATTTCAATATTTTATACTTTTAGACATTAAAAGTAGTTAAAAGAAAGAAATCTTTTAATGTTGAATAAAAAGTTTTTGAAATTTGAAAAAAGAATTTTGAAAATTGATAAAAAGTATCTAATTTCTTTCTCGACTTTATATCACTTTTCAAAAGTGTTCTTATTTTTGTTGCGCTTCCAAAATAACATACATAAATAAATCAGTAAACTTCTGGGAATTTAAAAAAATAAATAAGCAATCTATATATATATATATATATATACACATACAAAACTCGTGTGACGGTGTTTGTGGTCGCATTCCTACGAAACGGCTGGACCGATTTTTATGAAATTTTTAATGTATATTTGGAAGGTATGAGAATAGGTCGTAAAGTATAATTTCATACCGCTAGGTGATTAGGGTGTCCCTATCCAGAAAAAAATCTATTTTCTTGACAATTTTTTTTTTGGTATTATTTTTTTTTTATTTGGCATAAAAAAATACTTATAACCCCAAATTTTCACCCTCCTACCCCCACCCTCCCATTTTTAATCGTGATACTACCATTTTTAAATCGCGATTTTAGTATTTTTGTATGAACAAATTTAACCGTCGTTTGTATTTCAAACTGAACGAAATTATTTATGTCGTTGAATGACAGATGGCGCTACATCTGCCTCATCGAATTCGTTCGTTATTTTTTTTATTTAACAACCAAAGTATTCACTAGAAATAATTTATACGGCAGAACAACTTTTTCCGGGTCAGCAGTACTTTTTTATAAGTATTCCTTTATATTTATTTGGCTTCTAGATTTGGGCTAATAATATAACCAAGGTGTTGAAGTTTTCTTCTATCATATTAAGCTATTAGGGTCTATTTTATATTTTATATGTTTTGGCCACGAATAACAAACTTCTAAACTGGTTACTCCATTCATCTATATCTATACTATTTTGAAAATACTCGCATAAAAATATACTTGGCAGTTTTTTCGGTTCATTGAATTCTTACAAAATGCAAAACAGGAACCTATGTACATGATTGGATGATTTTATTGACCGATTCCAAATTTCATTTTAATAATTTGATTGAACAGAATAAGCAAGTAAGTGTGATACTTGCATTTGAATTTTGTAGTAAATCTAGATACTACTCGTAAAGGAATATCAGTAAGTACAATATTCTTGTTCATTTCTGAATTCGTTATAGAACCTCCGTAACATCAGATGATATTGAACATATGCGAGAGAGCCCGCGCGGGGGAGTTGTAAAGAAGAAAGTTAGTTCCGCCTCTCTCTGCCCTTCCACTCTTGCCCCTCTCCGGTCCATCCATCGGGAGGACGCGAGGAGGCTGCGGTCTGTGATCTGTGTGATTGTGTGGCATACAACACACTACCGCGCTTCTCAAGGATCTCGTCAGCTGATGGATAAAGTTTCAAAAGGGCCATACTGAGACTATTGATTCATGTATTGCAAACACTATGAAAAAAAAAAATTAGTCCATCAAACTTAAAATAATAAGTTCCATTTAGATAATTATTAATATTTCAACTTGGGAGGTGGGTAGAGGTACCTCCGCCCCGGCAACCAATTATTGGATAACCAACAGCTCTCACAGGTCACCTCAAGTGGTTCGCTACGTTTGGTGGCTTTGCAGGGGTTTCCGGGCTCACGGGGTTAGGTTTGTCTTTGTCTGCGGATGCGCCTGCCCACCAGCTGCGTGGCAGGTCGGTTCGGAAGAGACTGGTTGAAGGAGACCTTTTGATCTCTCCGGTAGGACTCTCTAGGAACATCGCCTTGCGTAGCAGTGGGAGGGTTGGCTTCATACGTCCGTTACTTCTGGACATACTGACCTCCAGATTCCTACCCACCCCTCATACCCTTTTCCTTCCCAGATCTTCCTATCCTTCCTTTTCGAAAAGGACCCTCCACACAGCACCCCCCAAGATGACCTCCTGTGTGGAGGTAATATAAAAAAATCGACAGATTCTCTTATACAGACGATATAATAATTTGGGCAGTACCTTCACCCAACACACATACTATATGGAAGAAGCAAAAGTTCCTACTTAACCCCTCCGGCCATGTAGTGCCAAATTCGGCACGAAACTTTAATATCCGGTGAGTAACATTGTGCCGCATTTGGCACCAAATTAATGACATGTCCGAAAAAAATTCGTTCTATCTTCTTTTCTATTATGATCGGAAATAAGATATAAAACGTTTTGGTAAGAGAAAACGCCAAGCTCTCTCTTTTGAATTTCTAAAATTTGAAAGTCTAATATTTCTAAATAAATCTCTAATCTGAGAGATTTTGTAATCATCATGATTCCAAATCCAACCAAATTAATAACCACCGCATTATTGATTAAACAGATAAAAGCATTTAATTTGTTCTTGAATTTTATTGTGACTCCTCAGTTATATCGATTGTCATAGTCAAAGGTCGATATGCAGTCTCTTCGCAGAATGACTGGTTTATCCTAGGTTTGACCAAAGCCTAGACTAGTCTGACTTCAAGTCAGACCTGAGGATTGACTAGTCAAACCTAGGAGCGCCGAGCGCCGGATCTTCGAGGATTAACTATAACAGATATATAATTAATGTTAAATGGTTTTTAATAACATTACTCTGCACCAAATGTTATGTAAGGACAGTTTAACAATCAAAAACATATATTTTACCCTTTTCTTAGTAATTTATTTGGTGGTATTCAATGATAATATTATGGCAACACTTAAGGACACAGTAAAAAAATAAGCGCCCTAAACCTTTCGTGTGTCGCTTTATCAAATAAAAATCATTTCTCTAGAGAAACTAGTTATGGTAGATTATAGTAAGCTATTTTGTACAAATTTACAAACACATTATCTAGTGAGACGGTACAATTTACAAAAAAATCATTTTGCAAAAAAATAAATTTTGCAAAAAACAAATAAGTTATTGCGAAAATAGAATCAGATGGGGGTCGGCCCTGTACAAATTCTGTTGTAAATGTACAAGTTCAAAATGTACAGTTTTATTGAACATTACTTCAAACCATCATATAAAACATTGTGATATTAAATATAAAATTTTATTAAGAAAATTCAGGTCTGTGTATTTGTGGTCAGGGGTCATTTTTGCCACCCCATTAGCAGTGCTATTTTGTGGTTGAAATTTGATATCATGAACAATATAAAATTATAACACCAGATCTCATTGTTGTGAGGTAACAGCTAAAGTCGCATTCAGACGAGCGTACACATTTACTCATTTTTTTCTAGTTCTGACAAAAAGAGAGGGTGATGCACCACACAGCTCCGTCGCTGTACAAAACTCTTGATTCATTGATATTCATAGATAGTATTCAAATACTTTGTAATGCCGACACTTGACATAATCCGACTCAAGTATTTGATTCACTCGATCATGTCATGTTTTAATGACACGATCAAGTGAAAATAAAATTAATCACGATAAAAAGCTAAAATTATATCGTGTGTCATGGGGTCATAATGCTTTTTTGTCAAAATTCCTAATGGGTATTTCTAAAGGTCACACGCGACTAATCTCAATAAACAATATCTATTAAGCTTTTGTAACCAATATAGCCTCTAGTGTTGTGATATATTTATTTTACTAAGACAGGTGAATCTGCGTTGGAAAAACCTAACAGCATTTAATATTGCACAACAACTTAACTCTTAAGACTCTTAGCTAATACGTGATGTTTTGTATTACTCAAGTCCAGCTTCCGTCGTACCATTATCATTACTCATCTATCATCTCCCAGAAAGCAAGAAGAAATTATTACAAGATTACGAGATTTATAAGTCGGGAAATTTCCCATGTCATGCGGTTAGAGAGTATTTTTTTCGGAGTGTGGCGCCATTCTTGTGACCCGAAGAAATTATCGTAATGTTCTGAAGTAGGTACCCACTCAACTCAGATCGCGTTCGACCGTGAGCCTGGCAACACTGCTCTCGCTTTCATTGTTGGCGGGAAAACAAACAATCGAGTGTCTCGAAAACTTTTCTTTTCTTTTATCATTTCAATGAACAAAGTTTTTTTTTCCATTAGGTATCGAGTGCTTAAAAACTTATCAGTACTTACATAAAATAAGTGTTTGACTCCAAAATAATTAATGAAAAAAAAACATTTCAAGTGATTATATGAGTTGAATATTTGCAACTGACAAATTGATACTGGTGGTTCGAAATAACCTTTCATACGTAAAATCTTTGTGTTAAATCATAATAATAATAAAAGATAATATAATAATAAATAAAATGTCTATTTGTGTAACGTGATTTTTTTAAAGTATTCCAGTGCTTTGATGTCAATAATAAGAAAAAGTACCTACTCAATAAACTATAGTAAAGTTTTGTGAAAAGTGCGTGAACAACAAAAATGTTGAACTTTCTAAGGATGATAAAGAATAAACTTTATATTTTATTAGGTAAAGTATAATTATAATTTAAAAAATATATAATATGTAAAAAAATATGGAAATCTACAAATTATTATCGACGAATGTTCGAGACACTTAAAAATGATGTTCCAACACTCAAAATTGTGTAATAAAATAATACTTATACATATTCACTAGCAATATTCAAAAGAGAAGGTGCGTTGGTATTTGTATTGCATTGTTCGAAGAAGATTATAAATGACTTCCTGAATTGTGCCAATCTTGTCAGTGGCGTTTCGTGTTTTTTTGTGTCAAAGGGCTTTGATATTTTTTTTTGAGTTAGGTCCAAATATAATGATGACTGGAAAAATTACCACTTTATTTGGTATGCGCGAATAATTTGTGCTTTAGGATAATAGTAATATCATTGTTTATATTGAACAAAAGAGAACATGAAACCTAAAATAATGACAAACTTATCATTTATGATGATGAGCTAAAGGCCAATTGTTTATAAATTACTTATAAACTTATTATAGATATTGGACAATAGATGACACAAAACCTCAAAAAAAATCACAAACTTATTAGGCTTAATTATCTAAGGACACTTTATATTTTAAAGTAGATTTAACGTAAGGGGGGCATTAATTAGGTGAGCAGTTTTTCTTCCAATCTACACCCCCCCCCCCTGGTGAGATAAATTTGGGCCATTTTGTATATTTTTTTCAAGTAACACGAGATTTTGCTGGACCCCTCCCCCTTTTCGAGCTCACGTAATTAATGTATGCCCCCTAAGTATCTAACCGGTGAGGCACTACAAATAATAAAACATAAAAACTAATAACAATGTTGTTTTTGACATTGCCAATATTTTTAAGGTAAGTTTTTACAATTGCGGTTTTCTATCGTAAAAAAATCACATATTTCCACTGCTTGCCTGGTTTTCTCGTAATTTGTAGAAAAGGAAAATAATAACATTGAAGATTTCGAGCATTGTCGCATCATTGTCCATTGAAAAAACAAGACCTTGACGAAACTCTGGGAATTAACTAGAAACCATCGAGGCGTGACAAGCTCAAATTATAGATTATTATTAGAGAGGGGCTTTTCCATTCAAGCAGTGCTTACCTACCAAGTTTCTCTTTCGCATAATAAGACCCAACGCCTGACAATGATTCCAAGCTCATTTTTCAATTTAAGAATGACAATGACACACACACACACACACACTAGTACTTATCTAACTATTCTAAATGAAAACGAAAAGTTACAAATGGTATCGATCTGTAAGTGTAAAATGAATTCCTGGGAAAAAAAATGAAGCATATTTTTTTTTTATTGCACAAAGAAATAATAAACACTTCTGATGGGCAATTATTTACCGTAAAATCGCTGACAGAATTTAAACTGGCAACAGCTATTTTTCCATCATCAAAGATATATTTTGCAATGTTTGGGCAGAGTATTGGAACATTGCTAGTCAATCCAAGGGTGCCCGCTACGCCTCAATGCAAAGGACTATTCCATCAAAACAGTGGTTTAAAAAATTCCCCCATTTTTCCAAAAAAACAAATTTCCTCACTTATTCGAATGAGAATCGGACATTGTTCGGTTTCTTCTCACCTTTTTAAAATTCACATCCTTGACTCCCCAGATTGTACATTCTGTGGTCTAGATGTGGGAACTTTAGATAACATATTTTTTGGTTGTCCCTCTCTAAATAAATATCCTATCTTCTATCAAGCGCTATCTAAAATTGCCTCCCCTCCATTCAACATTTCATCTCTTCTAATTCTGAACTCGACTCTAATCTTTCATATAATTCTGAAATTTGCTCGTTTAAATAAAATTAATACATAAATTCACATTTGAAGGGTGAAAGCCAGAAAAAATTTTAAAAAATCAGATACTCATAATAAAGGAAATATTGAGACATTTAAAAAAAATGTTTTCGAAGTTCGTGAAAGCCAAAGCGAATAATGCTTCGTGTATCACTTTTCAGAGATTTATCTCAATTGCATCATTTTGTATCTTAATGGGACATTATAACAATTGTAGGATTTGTGAACCTGAAGGTATTTTGAAATATTGCCACCCGAAAAAAATATTGCTAATTTTCTTTAACATATTTTTTTGTCGAAACATGAAACAAAAAAGTTTGAAACAACTCTCTTTTTAGAATTCCTCTTTTACATATCTGTCGGTACATTAAAATGAAAAGTTAGAAATGGCTGTCGGGTTGGTACATTGTACATTGTTGGCGGGAAGAAATGATAATAGCGGTTAAAAACGCGGACACGTAAGGTTGTCGTAATATTTTCTTTTAGCAGTCAAGGCGATCGGGTAATTTCACTTTTCTGTGGGCCAACACCGCGGCCGCAGGCTCCCAAACATCCGCCTTGTTTTATATAACAGCGCCCGAGGCTACGAAGATGTAAGACTGCACTTTCGCCAATATTCGTGTTATGGTCGGTTGAAAACAACAACTTCCAGACTGTGAAATGTTCCGGTAGGTACCTAAATAAAATGCGTTAAATGTTCTGGAAAATATTAGATACCCAATAGAGCTATGTTAAATGTTCTGGTAAATACTAGACACCCAGATAGAGCCGTGTTAAATGTTCTGTTAGATAAAATATTACTAGACAGAGTTGTGTTAAATTGTATGTTCCGGTAGGTACCTAGGCAAACTGCGTTAAATGTTCTGGTAAATACTAGACACCCAGATAGAGCCGTATTAAACGTTTTGTTACATATGAGATACCTGGACAGGTTGTGTTAAATTGTAAGTTCCGGTAAGTACCTAGATAAAACTGCGTTAAATGTTCTGGTAAATATTAGATACCAAGAGAGAGCAGTGTTAAATGTTCTGTTAAAGATACCTAGATAGAGTTGTTAAATTGTATGTTCATGTAGGTACCTAGATAAATATTAAAAAGCAATTTTTTTTATGCATTTCGGTGCAATATGATATTAATAAACGTAAAATCGCATTCACCGGACGAAAAATTGGGAAAAGAGTTGTATGTACTACTGAGATTCTAACTACTGAGCTATCTAGGCAATCCTCAATCCCTCATGTTTCTCAAATACATAATGTATTACGGTGTACATATTATGATGTAGGTGTGTAATTATTAATACCTTTCACCCTTTCGCTGCTTTCACTGTTTTATCTGTTTTTACTGTTTTCACTGTTTTCACTGTTTTCACTGTTTTCACTGTTTTCACTGTTTTCACTGTTTTCACTGTTTTCACTGTTTTCGCTGTTTTCACTGTTTTCACTGTTTTCAATGTTTTCACTTTTCACTGTTTTCACTGTTTTAACTGTAGTTATTCCATTTTTTCACTGTTTTTACTTTTTTCTATATTCTGCTTTAACAAGAAAACAGACAGCTTTAGCAGCAAAAATTATCGAACAGTTAACACCGATGTCACGAAGGGTGCATGACTTTTCTGTTTACAATTTCTAGGTTAACGCAACTGTTTTCAGCTCAAACAGTAAAAAATATTATTTCAACTAACTGGGAATAATTATGTTCCACATAAGATAATTTTTTGATAATATTGTCGCCTTATGTTGTGCTATTATTATTATTAAACTGTTTTCACTGCTTTAACTGTAGTTATTCCATTTTTTTACTGTTTTTACTTTTTTCTATATTCTGCTTTAACAAGAAAACAGACAGCTTTAGCAGCAAAAATTATAGAACAGTTAACACCGATGTCACGAAGGGTGCATGACTTTTCTGTTTACAATTTCTAGGTTAACGCAACTGTTTTCAGCTCAAACAGTAAAAAATATTATTTCAACTAACTGGGAATAATTATGTTCCACATAAGATAATTTTTTGATAATATTGTCGCCTTATGTTGTACTATTATTATTATTGACAACATTGCAAATACCTACAATTAAAAAAAATTAAATTAGATTTATATCAAGTTAAGGTTTTAAAGTTTATAATTTTATAGTTTGAGAATCGCTTACAAAGTGAAAACTATTACCTAGCACCAACAATATCGTAAGACTACTTGTGTGTATGCATATTTTTTTATATCACTCACTCACACACATTTATATTCATACACACAAACGCGATAGTATTATGATCAGCACTCGAATTGATTAGGTACTTCTTGTACAATATGTAACGAATAATTGATTGGAAAGAATGCAGGTATTCACCATTTATTTGAAAGGCGTGTGTAATAGATAATTATTCCGTAGATTAAAGCCAATCAATGAAATTAACAAATGGCTTCAGATATGTTTAGAAACCAGAACTGAACAACCAGGCACTTTTTCAGCATTTTCCAATCCCTATTCCATCATTTTTTTCAGCACCTTGAAATAATTTTAGCAAAAGATGTTGCCTATACTTCAGAAAAGCGATTTTTATTAAAATCTCAACACGATTAATTGGAATTTTTTCACAATCTTCTATTTCCTAAACAATGGATCATTTTCCTCCTATACACGGTGTGCGGAAACTCGTATTACAAGCGGAAAAACAGCAGAATCTACATCACATTTCGACGGTCCCGAAGAACAATATCGGATCTGGTAAAAATTGAAAATCACTTCCTTTTGTTGATTTAAAAGTCAGTATTTTCGGAATAAGGAACACCAGTCCAATTTTTAATTTATTTTTAATGAATAATGACCTTCTAACTTAAATAACTGCAAATTTATTTTTATAGTTAATTTTAAAAGTTAAAATAATTGTTAAAGTTTTAATTTTTCAAGATCCCCCTAAAACCACCGTTTGTATGGTGATTCGTGTGACGTCATCACTCTCCAAAAGTTTTATTTATTTTTAACAGGTGTTGTCATTTTGTATGGAAAAAACTATTCAATATGTTAAACATTATTTAGGTGGAATTATTTATTTATTCTATTACGTTTATTGATTATATTTTTCAACATTATTACGGGAGAGTGGTATAAAAATTGTTCGAAATTATTATTTTTTTGGCTTTACGAATCGAAATCAATATTATTTAAACCGAAGCATCGCCAGGCAACTGATAAGATACAGCATACAGCGCTGAATCAGCTGTTAGACGTCCGCCATTTTGGAGTTCAGAGTTGGAGGGTTGCGAGTAGCATTACGATTTTTTTGTACAGTTTAAAGTTTTTGAATATTTTAAATAATAGAGATATACTAATAGATATTCCGCTATTTTTGATAATGAATTATTTAGGCCTACATCTATACAGGCCTACTTTCAATAAAAACAATAACTATTATATGTCTAAATCTGTATAAACAGTATGTAAATATTTTTGTTATTAGTTTTTGGGATATTATGCCGTGTTACGCTACCTCCTTCTTTAGCCAACGTTTCGGACAGCGTTGCAGTGTCCATCATCAGGGCAGATGTGTAATAGTTATGGGTGATGGTGATGTTTGTACTTATCTACTTAGCCAGCTCCACTCCTCTACGAGCTGGCGCTACAATATACTTCAACATGTTTTTTTGCGTTTAGCCTTGATGTAACCGTCAATTACCGTGTACCAAGAACTATTGAGTTTAGCTCCGTCGTCTCTACTCACCATCTCAACTCACTCCACGTTAAAATTAAGTTCACATAATTTTAACATGAAGCTGGCGACACGGTATCGCTCCTAAGTAGATAAGTACAAATATCACCCCTAACTATTACACATCTGCCCTGATGATGGACACTGCAACGCTGTCCGAAACGTTGGCTAAAGAAGGAGGTTGCGTAACACGGCATAATACCCCAAAAACTAATTACAAAAATATTTTTGGCCGTGAAAATCTAAAATCGTATCAGTATGTAAATAAATCAATAACATGAAATGTTGAAAAGCTTCGCTCATACATTTCAATACACTTTCAACGTGCTATCACCAGGTGACCGGAAAATTATGGAGAGCAGTGACGTCAGAACGAAACATTCAATAATACCAACTTGACAATGTGTTTTAATGACACGATTTAAAATGGACTTTTTAATAATTTTTTAAAAATTGTACGTTTAATATTATTTAATAAAACTTATATATTCAGAATCAGCGTTTATTGGTCTGCATGAACAGATTTTTTTAAAGTCTTAATATTTTTCACTGGAGTTCCTTATTTTCAATAAAATACAAACATTTTTTTAAATGCTATATTTCTTTATCTCAAAAACAGTAAAAATTCAAAAACTTTCAAAAGTAACCTTAAAAAGCCCCAATGCAAAACAACAAAATTGGATATCCGACATTGGGCTGTCGATTTTGAGGAATAATTTATTTATTTATTTGAGCTTTCATTTTCGAGTAAATCGAATCCAAAGTTGGTATTTTGTAAGTCAGGTTTGAAAAAAAGCGATCGCAACGGGTAAATATCTGTTGTATTTTAAAATGCATCGAAGCATAGAAAACAGTAGATTTTTGGGTTCTCTATAAATGTGACGTATTCGCACATATATACTGCGAGTTTCTGGACACCGCGTATAGTAAATATATTATGAATTATGATGTTATACTTGACAAAAAAGTTATTGGATTTATAAAAACCAATCATTAACTTACGTTACATACAGCTGAAAACATCAGCGAAAAACTCACGTAATGGCCTGTTATCATACATAACAATAGACCTTTCTTTTATAAATGCAAATGTATTTCAACGATACGTTTTACTGCTCAGTTAAACGAATGGATTTCGAAAAAAAATTATTGCATGGTATATCTAATACTTACTTATATGTGCTTTCGCTTTCTCATTTTTAATGGGAAATAAAAACAAACATCTTCTCTTTGTTTGGATACAAATTTTTAAAACCACATGTATGCACTTTACAGTATCGCCACATGAGGCAATGCTTTCATTATCTGGAATCTACACAATTAATACATTATTTATTTAAATTATGTGATCTTAGAAAAAATGTGGAACGCAGTTTTAACTACCAAATAAAAAAAAATATTCACAAAATCACATAAAACTGATGCCATTTTATGTCTTAAAACTTTATGTTTTAACTCTCTTTTTTAACTCTCATATCAAATAAACAGATCAGCGTTATCCCCCCATTACACGTATCAATCCTCGCATCAATATTATATCGCGATCCGAAAATATCGCAACCGGCTCACAAGGTGAGCCATTACACGTGTCAATATTATTGACGTCAGTATCGATGCGAATCCTTGCGGGACGGACGCGTTTTAAGTGATGGATCCGAAACGAAAAGCCTGTATTGCTATAATTTTGGCGTTCGGTTCAAAGAAACGATTGAAGCACAAACGGTGGGTGAAGGACTGGCTTCTCCAAAAAGAAAAATTCTCACACTTGAATTTAATGGATGAAATTTTGCTGAGTGATCCGATCCACACGATTATAAAAATTATTTTAGAATGAGTAATGATAATTTTAACAAATTGCTAGATATGGTTAGTCCATATATTTTGAAACAAAATACAGCCATGAGAGCTTCGATCATGCCAATAGAAAAATTAACTGCAACTCTACGTTTCTATGCGACCGGCAGAAGCTTTGAGGATCTGAAATTTTCAGCGATTCTGTCTCCAGCAGCAATAAGCCAAGCAGTATTGGACACGTCCGGGGCTATTATGTATGTGCTTCAGGATTACGTAAAGGCAAGTATAATTAATAATAATAACTTTGTTATACTTAGTACAGTCACTGAGTGTACTTGTGAACATGAAATATTTCCGGTGTCGCTCTTTTTTTGTTTTAAGCGTTGGAGAGGGGGGGGGGGGGGGGGGGTCGCTGGTAGTCTTCATTTAAGAAAAACTGTTTTCATAAAATTCAAAATTATGTCATTATTATGGGCTAGTTGCTTTACAAAACTGAATAACAGAACGTGAATAGAACTTTCATTGAACTTGAAAAATAATTTCGAAATTTATTTATTTAAACGCCATAAAATGGCTTTTACAATCAAGAGATACATGATGCATTGGTACACAGTAGTATAATAATAACAAAATTAAAAAGGTTTAACATATTTAAATAATATAATAATACTAGGTATAAGACCTGACATAAAACAATGTGATGTTTGCAAGGTACGTCTTCCCTCGTAATGTTTGGTTTTATAAAAAAACCATCGTTTCTTTTATTTCCTCCAAGGCCCTTTTTCTCTTAACAATATTTTTATAGTTCTTATGACGTGTGTTCCATAATATGTCACGCATCTCATACGCCTCAATGAATGCCGCTAACTCATTTCGCGGCGGAACTGGAGATGGCGGAACATCGCCGTCCGACATAATAACAGGCGACAAGGGACCACTGCTCTCCATGGTGCACACGGAATACTGAGGTATTGATGCGGCGAGCCATTACACGCATCAAACCGCGCATCAATATCCCCACCACTTACGGCCACGCCCCAATACTTTACGGCCACGCCCTAATACTGATGTGACCGATCCAGATTTCTAGATGCGTTGCGATATTATTGATGATGCGTCAATATTTGCCATTACACGCATCAAACCTCGAATCAATACTCGAGTATTGATGCGAGGATTGATACGTGTAATGGGGGGATTATGCCCGTTTATTTTTTTCGGTAACTATTAATTTTCTAAATGTTTTTAACGCTAGAAATAGTGTAGTAGTTGTTGAAGAATTTATTTATTATAATTTCAGATTTCACGGCCAAAAGTACTATCGTTAATGATTTTTGGGGTATTGCGCCGTGTTGCGCTACCTTCTTCTATAACCAACTTTTCGATCGGTGTTACAGTAAGATACTCAGTATCATCAACCTGATGATACTGAGTGTCTTACACACTGGTATATTGCTGCATTACATACATACATGCTATACAATTTGGGAGGCGGGTATGGTTACCGCCGCCCAGGGAACCATTTATTGGATAATCGACACCCCTGCCATAGATCACCCAATTTAGTTCGCTATATTTGGTGTTTTAGCAGTGGTGCCCGGGTTCATGGGGTGAGGTTTGTCTAGGTCTTGGATGCCAATGCGATCAGGAAAGATTAGTTGAGGGAGTCCTATCCTAGACCTCCCTCGAGCCAGACTCTGTCGACCCATCGCCTTGCACCGTAGTGGGAGGAATGGATTCATAAGTCCGTCACTCCTAGACATATTGATCCCAGATTCCTACCCACCCCTCATATCCTTATCCTTCTCAGAACTTCAGATGACGTCATCCCTGAGGGATTTTTTCCCCAGGGCCTCCTGTGCGGAGCTAATCTAAAAAAAGCTACACATTTAGATATATTGCTCTCTACTCTGTTTATCTAAAATATATACATTCTCGTATATATGAAACATGACCAAACCATATCATCTTAACTTAGCTAATTATTATTAGATTAGACTGTTAATCTATGGTTAGCTCTTAATTATTTAATGTCAGGTTGTTCACGGATCCTCCCAGACACAACCTTAATACTAAATTATAAAACTTTCCTCTTAGCGGATTATTATTAATGATCATGCAAACGAGAAATGTGGTAATCTGAACTCGGAATCATGGTGTCGACATATTATTAACGCGAAATAAATTGCTTTTTGTATGATCTCAGAATACACTTTATTTGTGTGGTGGGATGATGCCAAAAACTTTCTACATTGATCTGTCCGCCTAAAGATCAAATCGGATTCAATATTAAATTAATAAACTTTTATATTATTACAAATGTCTTAGAGGTCGTTATGAAGATAATTTATTGTTGTGGCAAGGTTGTTGGAAAAATAATTTTATTTGACAAAAGAAAACGAGGCCAGCGAAAACGAGAGAGCAATATGTTTTAGATGAACAGCCGCGAAATTGTAGATAAAATATAACAGAATCAATCGATGGAAAACAAAGGTAGAAAACGTAGACAGAATTCTAAAAGATACCTCAACACATCTGAACACATGTAATAAATCTACAAATCTGTACTATCAGTACTCACGTATGGAGATACAAAAAAGTGGACTCTTACAACATTGGGACAAAAATGGACTTTAAACGAAGAAATTGTGAGATAGAAAGACTAATGAGTGAAATAAGAAAAAACAAACGGCAGTCGACGTAATCATAATCTTCATATTCACAATAATAGTTATAAGACAGATGGGCCATGAACAATTATTATTAGTATGAAACCCCTCGCACAAAAGTACCACCACGTTGATCGTCCATGCTATTGCAAATCGTTTCTACGCAAAGAGGCTTCCGACTTTGTTCTACCAACAAACCAAACACACAACTTTAATTGGATCCGCCGCTTTGATAGTCCGTGCAGTTTGGTCATCGTAGTATGATTAACAGTGTAGACATTAACAAAATTGGACATTCAAAGGTGTTCCACATCTAAAGCTGAACGACAGAAGATTTCTAGGGAGTAGAGGAAAAAAAACAAGACAAAAGAATTTAAGATTAAACTACAAGACAGTTAAACATAACGAGAGATACGTAGACAAATATTCTGACAGATTCGAGTAGGTTGAAATACATTCCAAGAAACATGCTACAAACATACCGACAACCAGTTAGAAGCTAGACCAACGAGCCGACAAACGCGCAGACGAATTTGATTACCACCATTCACAATCATAAGTATACACTAGAATAGACAATGCCAGACATCTAAATACACCCAAATAGTATGATTAACTTCGAAACGTTTAGCCCACTTTTAATAATGGTCTGCGATCCCATGCCATTATATAAAAATAATATACTTACACAGTCTTGCAAAACTTATTGTGTACTTTGTCAAAAGACTAAATTTTTATCGGGTTCGGTGCATAGGTACATCCTGGTTCAAGTGTTGATAAATTTAATATTTATTGAAACTGGATTCTTAGGCCAAGTTCAGTTTTTAATGATTTTCATTTTTAAAATAATTTTTGAAAAACTGATGTTCCTTTAGATTTTCCGTTGAGTGATCTTGCATTCAAATTGCAGTTTTTATGGCTTCGATTTGGTTTATTTTTTATTCAATTAAAGCCAATTTACCTTCTGAGCCTACCCTGAAAATTTAAATTGACTACTTACTGCTTGCAATTGTTAAATTCTGTATCAAATTAAGAATTCTTTGTTTTCCTCTCCTAACCGAGTTGGATAGGAATCATAGTTATTTGCAGGATTGAAAAGATAATAAAGTTGTTGTTCTTATCCTTCGCGTCTTACTCTATAATATATTTAATACGGCTTACTTTTGCAGGCAAATTTTAAAAGTGGATGTATCCAAGTCCGGTTACATACCTCCCCCAAAAATCTCCGGTAACAACCTAGTTCAGTAATAGAAACCGAGGGAATGCAATCATGTCCGAAATATATCAATGTTAACAATGTCTTAAGCTTTCGATATAGTATGAGCACGAACAACTTCTCTTTCTACTTCTTCTTGTTTCTCTCAAGTCGTCACCGACCTTCACTACCTCCCACGCCCTCTTTACATGCCATCATCACTGCTCTCAGATTACTCCTACAGCCTACAAACAATACTCCATTATCTGGGTCGTTCTGAATGGATTGTTAATTCATGTTGTTACTTGTTGTTGGTGAAATTGAATCTGACTGTTTCTCTGAGATCACAACATTCTTTGGAAAGGAAAAATTTCCTTTGTTACAGTTTAATCGACATGATACTAACAACATAGAAACTGAGATCGATTGTCAATATCAATTACAATCTACAAGCATTCACGTGTTGCTATTGCACGTTTCAATTTTATTATCAGATGTCAATTACCCGCCTGCATGAAATATTAATTGACTTGGGAAGTGTCATAACGTGCCGATGGTGGAAATTTGAAATACTGATAAATCCAGAAATGAGTTAAATATGTCATTTTTCTCAATTTTTTTTCTCTTTCGATCTGCCTCATCAAAATATTTATAGTAAAATTAGTGCGTCTTTTACGACGTGCATTTTAAGAGATTTTTTTTTCTGAAAAAATTAAAAATAAATTAAATACTGCTATTAAAGAAATTTACAAAAAATGTTAAGTTTTCTGAAAGATCTAATCAATGTAATTTTATAATGAAATTTCAGGAGTTTTTTGCTGTAAATGCAGCATTTAGAATTTCTCGATTCGACGAGTTGCATTAAATTTTTTTAGAATATGAAAATGCTACAAAAAATAAACTGTTACATGGAAATCATTTTAAATAGCGCATTGTTCGAATTAGTTAGAAATACTTTGGAAAACCTTACCTCAGTCACCTCTTACCCCGTAGTAGTTCTACGATTCTATAAACCACTAAAAATATCTTTAATGTGATTCACTGTACATCTATTTTCTTCACAAATATCTACGTGTTTTTAGTTCGTTAATTTACTATAAGAAAATTATCCCTTTGCTATGCAAAAAATAGGATAACTTATCTAAGGTTTTCATTTAAAAATGATGATTTTAGCTGACTAATATATGTTGTTTTAATGAATTTGTGAACAAATCTTTGATTATTTGATTTGTCACAAATGTTAACCGTATGATAGTCAGTTAAAATCATCTTTAAAAACAATATACATTGACGGCATCCGTGGTCGAGTGGTAAGGCTCTCGACTAGCAATCCGGAGGACGCGGGTTCGAATTACGTCGTGTGCAAGAATTGATGAAATTTCAAGAAGACAATTTATTTGATTTATTAATGTCATTTCACAATATAATTATTTAAAATAACACAAGATATATATGCGGAATATTTTAGAGTGGAAGGTACTCTCAGTATCACCCTTGAATTGAAACGTTGCTTGAAATGGATTTAGCCATGTTTGATACGATTTCTGAATAGCCAATATTTCCTCGCCTACCTCTCCCCATCTCCTTTCCCTCCCCACTACCTTCAGCCTCACATCATACCGCACAGGCTCCCAGGCTCCAAGTAGTTGGATGCAGTTGGGACTCATGTGCGATATTCACAATAAAAATATATATGTTCATCTCTTTTTTAGTTACAAAGTTTGACAGTTGATTCTATTTTTAACATACGTATGGCGGTTAAAATGACAAAAAATAATGCTTTTCATTAATTATAAAAGTGCTTCACCTTCGAAGGAATTAAAAAAGTGACATTTTTTTAAAAATTGCTGTTCCATTTAAAAAGATTTAAAAAAAAATTCTGTCATCAGTAACAAATCATTCCTGAACGAAAAATTAAAATAAAATCGGCCTGCAAGAGGCTCATTATTTCACGGTTTATTTTTGTGCTGATGGTAATTTGCAATAATCGGTTACGCCCATTCCCAAGATCATGTACTGTTTTAGCGTGAACAGCAAAGAAATAAGAAGTCGAAGAAAATATATGTTGAAGAAGCTAATCATAATTATTGTCATTTTCAATAGAGGAGGTAGGCCATCTTCACTGTGGAGATTGTCTATCGAAAAATATCAAAAACAGACCGCCAAGAAAATGTAGAAAAATGGAGGGCGCTCAATGACGTTATATTAGACGCGTGGTAGACATTTCAAAAGTAAGTTTTCTTTTGGTTTATTTACAAGTAATCTTATAATTTTACATTTCTTTCTTCTTTCTATATTGAAAAAAAAACATGTACGTAAAGGACACTTGTGCATATTTATAAATAACTAGCTGGTCCCGGCATGCGTTGCTATGCCATTTAATAAAGAAATTGTTTCTCCCTGAGTGTCCTTTCCCGTTCTTCCCGTTCCCCTTCCGCCTCCCCTTCTTCTCCTGCGTCCTCTTACCCTCTCGCGTTCCCACTCCGTCACCTCCACCTTCCCTCTCCCCACTCCACTCCCCCCCTTCCCCCGTCCCACGAACCCCCCTCCCCCCCTCACACGTCCCCTTCCCCTTCCCCGCCTTCCCTCTTCCCTTTCCCGCTCCCTCGTCCCGTCAACCCTCCTCCCGCGTTCCATATATTCAATCCCAGTACATTCAGTTATTAAACAGCCCGTGTGCCACCTTTTACAATGTTTATTCAAATTTCCATTTTTCATGTATATTAAATTTGGTACCTATTTAAAATATCTAAAATTCTTGATTCGATTTAAGCTATTAGGGGAGTACCTACTTTAAATAAATTTATTAAAGATTTTCAAAAATAGAATCCTGATTGAACAATCAATGTTTTGCAAAATGTCATTCTCAAATACGCGAACTGTCAAACATGCTCATGTTTTCTGAAATTATCCAATTTTCTGCGCAATTTTCTTAATTTTTCTCTCCGTAAGAACCATCCTCGTACTTCAAGGAATATTCTAAAAAAAGAATTAGCGAAATCGGTTCAGCTGATCTCGAGATTTGCGCTTACCAACACATTTAGCGATTCATTTTTATATTATAGATTAATAATAATTAAATTAATAAATAATTAAATTGTGCATACATTATAAATAATTAAATATTTTTGCCTTGTAAGTAAGATAAAGTTTTTTGGCGATGATTATTTGATTTGTGTCCCAAATCGGTCATTTGTAAATTTACGCCTATCAAAATGTTTCTGGCATTTGACTGTCCTAGGATGGGAGACCTTCTTAGTTGGATAGTCAAAGCCTCTTTGTACTGTATTCTTTGTAACAAAAACAAACAAATAAATAAATAAAATAAGTCAAAACCAAGGCAATTGTATTTGTCTTCGATTTCATAGTTTTAGTACTCAACTGCCACCAGTCGTTTAAATTGGTATGCAGGCCGCGAATGTTGGTGTAATTCACCAACATTCGCGGCCTGCATACCAATTTAAACTCCGTCCACCACCACCTTTTTTCTCAACGCCCCAACCTACTATTCCTGTCTGAAACGCAGATAGCCGAGCCTGTAGACGCCTCCTATCTGGAGTGCCCGGGCTTCACCCTCGCAAGCAAGTTCAGACCTAAAGGAGGTGTCTGTCTCTATAGTCGAGCTGACGTCAACTGTATGCGACTGTTGAATCTGGAAAACTCCAGATTCGACGTAATGTGGGTACGCGTCAATCTTGCCAGTACGGTAAGATTCTACGCGTGTTTATACCGCTCACCGAACCTTAGCGAATCAGACACGTCCGAGCTCTTCAAACATTTAAGCGACACTATTGATGACCTCTTGCCCCGCTACCCTATGGCAGAGTTTGTGGTCCTGGGGGACTTCAATGTTCATAACGAACCTTGGTTGAAGTTCTCAGGATCAACAGACTCGGCTGGACGCCAAGCGGAATCCTTTGCCCTTTGCTACGGATTGGAGCAAATGGTTCAGGAGCCTACAAGGGTTCCTGATGTCCAGACTCACCGTTCCAATCTGTTAGACCTATTTTTAACTACTGTGCCACACGGTTACAGTATTGAAGTCACAGCGCCTTTAGGATCGTCCGACCACTGCCTGGTGACGACATCAATCCCTGTAAACTTCAGACCACCAAACGAGAGGCTGAAGAGAAAAGTGTGGCACTATAGGTCAGCAGATTGGTTCGGTCTGCGGGCACATTTTAATGCTTTCCCGTGGTCAGCTGTCTGTTTTCGGACTTCGGATCCCTCAAGATGTGCCCAGGAAATTGGTGAGGTCATCACATCCGCGATGGATGGCTTCATCCAATCTACTGTTAAGGAAACTGGTGTAGGCTCAAAGCCGTGGTTCAGTCGACAATGCGCTGAAGCAGTGCGACGAAAAAACGCGGCTTACCGAGCCTACAACACATCTAGAACATCCGAAGACAGAACAGCTTACAACAAAATGGCAAAGGAAACCAAGAGAATCATAAATAGGTCAAAATTCGAGCACGACCAGCAGATCAGCAGAAAGCTGACTGCATGCCCGCATGGCAGCAGGCAATTCTGGTCGCTTGCGGGCTCAATAGGTCGCAATTTCTGCAAATCCAGTCTGCCACCTCTTACCAGACCTGACGGCTCACTAGCAAACACCGCCACCGAAAAGGCTAACTTACTAGGTAAAATGTTTGCGGATAACTCAACCCTCGATGACCAAGGTGCTGTCCCGACGTCGGTTCCTCACTGCGGTTTTCGTATGAAAAAGCTGAGGATCCGGCATCGGGAAGTACTCCATGTTTTAGGAGGGCTTGATGTTAATAAAGCTAGTGGGCCTGATGGAATACCTGCCCTGGTACTGCAAAGGTGCGCTGCAGAAATAGCTCCAATTTTGACGAAGCTTTTTAAACTGTCCCTGAAGACTGGTTCTGTGCCCTCTGGTTGGAAAAAAGCGGTTATCCATCCTATTCCAAAGAAGGGTGACCGCTCCAACCCGGCCAACTACCGCCCCATAGCGATCACATCAGTTCTGTCTAAGGTGATGGAACGTGTGATCAACGACAAACTGCTCACATACCTCGAGAAGAACAAAATTATTAACGACCGTCAATACGGATTCCGGCGGAACCGCTCGTGCGGTGATCTTCTCGCGTATGTGACGCATGTTTGGGGGCGATGCCTGGAACGTTTCGGTGAGACCCAAACGGTTGCACTGGACATATCCAAGGCCTTTGACCGGGTTTGGCACCGAGGACTTGTCAACAAACTGCATTCTTACGGACTTCCCGCATCCTTGTGTACGTGGATTGCCGACTTCTTGAGGGAGAGGTCGATTCAGACGGTAGTCGATGGTTTCACCTCTTCCTCTCACTCGATAAATGCCGGCGTCCCGCAGGGATCGGTTCTGTCTCCAACTCTGTTTTTGTTGCACATCAACGACCTTTTGTCATGTGCACCAATTCACTGTTACGCGGATGACAGTACAGTTCATGATAGCTTTTTGTTTGACAAGCCCCCAAAGGGCTCACAAACTCCAACAGCTCGTAAGGCTTTGAAGCAAAGAATGGACGGTTACCTCGAGAGTGTTTTCTCTTGGGGTAAAAATAATCTCGTTGAATTTAATGTTTCAAAGACCCAATCTTGTCTGATTACGTCTAAAAGGGATCGCAATGAAAATCTAGTCTCTTTCAACGGAAGCAATCTTCCGAACAGGCCCTCCATTGATATGCTTGGTGTAACCCTAAGTGACCAGCTCAGGTATGGGGGCTCCATCGAAGCCAGAGTAAAGTTAGCCTCCCAAAAACTGGGCGTACTGTACAGGGCCCGCAGATACTTTAAAAGTACACAACTGCTAACCCTGTACAAATCGCAAGTGCGCCCCACGGTTGAATTTGGCAGCCACCTCTGGTCTGGAGCTCCAAAATACCTGAAAAATACCCTCGACTCTGTGCAGAAACGGGCGGTCCGTTTGATAGATTCTCCCATCTTAACAGACGGATTGCAATCTTTAGAGCACAGGCGTCGGGTGGGAATGCTATCCTTGTTCTACCGGTATTACAATGGAAGATGCTCCGAGGAACTAGCATCATTGATCCCTTCGGCACCGGTGCATAGTCGGGAAACACGCCAAAAGCGTGCACAACATTTGTACACAGTTGACATTTGTCACATGAGAACGGGTCGTTTCTTCGACTCGTTCTTGTGTTCAACAGCTCGGCTGTGGAATGATTTGCCGGCCTCTGTGTTTCCTCCTTCCTACAACATGGGTCTCTTCAAGACCAATGTTCATTCCTTCCTCTCCTCAAAAAGACCCTCCACACAGCATCCCAGATGACATAGGCCCTGAGGGAAATTATTTTCCTCAGGGCCTCCTGTGTGGAGTTAATGTAAAAAAAAAAAAAAGTCGTGTAAGGTCGTGTCCTACTAGTAACTAAATTGCATTAAAAAAGCGCCAAAATGCCCGTGTGTGATGAGAAAATGTTTCCATTACACGGCAAACACTAGCAGCCAAGGAATAACATTTCATTTGTAAATACAGAAAAGTATTTATCATAAAAAAAATATTTCGATTGCTTCTGGAAGAGTTTTAACGCCGTTAGAGCAAGTGAGATAGCAAAAATTAAATATAAGAAGGGCAACCCATGACGAAAGGTCGTCACATACAGCATTCCGTATTCGTCTTTTTAAGCGTATCTTGGCATCTAAGGGAACGTACCCATACTACGTGACCAAATTTTTACAATTTTTAACCCCCCCCCCCCCCCCTCGGTGACCAAAAACCTATGCCCGCCGCCGCTAATTTGTACCAAGCGTGACATTTTGAAGACCCCCCCCCCCCTAAACGTGTCACGTAGTATGGGTACGTTCCCTAAGTATACTCGTGATGTAGAATAGGTATTCGGCGGAAATACGCAAACGCCGCCGGTCTTATATCAATGTCGTTCATACACACTAAGTCTACCTTTGAAATACACGAATAACTTTTGAATTAATTAAGATTAAATTAAGATTAAATTTTAGATTAAATTAAGAATTTACTGAAAACACAAAAGTGTTTGTTACTTGCCATAATAGGCCAATTGCAAATATTCTAAGACATTCTGTATTTTTTTTAATCGTATATTTGAAACCCTGGGGATTTTTTGAAAATTTCAATCCGAAAAATCAAACCATTTTTTATAAACAGGAAAGACGGGACATAATTTTATAGGTGGTGTGAAAAAACGATAATTACATAGCTGTAAATCATTTAAAAAAATAACGTTTTCCACACTAATGGCACAACAGAATAACGAGGCATGCCAAAAGTATTACATCTCATAAATATTTTATTCATTGATCCATCTTATTGATCATAAATCATTATAATGTACAACGTCTATATTACTAAATCCAATGTAACATACTTTTACTTGTAAATTATAATAATAATAATAATATTATAAAATTCGATTTTGTTAAAATCAGCACCATAACCATTATACCTCTAAAACACGCACCGACATCTAAAATGTACGGGGTTCTCTTCACAACATCTGTCAAAAAATCAAACCAAATAATAAGTTCGCAGAGAACACACAATAAATCTAGTGAACGAATTAAAAAATTCACCTGAAATCAAAGTGATGCCATATTAAAAAAATAAATCAGTGTGGAATTTCACAAAATTAATAAGAACATTTTCGGAGACGGGACATTTTCATGTAGTGACGTCACGGGCCCAAATAATTGATTTATTTATTTAAAAATAAATAAAAAACTGTACATTTCTAAAAAATGTTACTAACATTTTCGTAATCTTAGTAAAAAGATCTATCCACATGATTTTTTCAAGTCGTTATGAAATCCATGCAAGTGGCCTATTCCATCTTGAGTTTGTGAGATAATGGCAAGTCTATATATTATAGATAACGTCATTAAGGGCGCTGCGATCGTTTAAATAGTTTTAAATGACAACACCAGGATGGTTTAAAAGAAAAAACCGTTATTGAGCTAAAAGCTTAATTAAAAAGCTTTATTGTCCAAGCGAATATTTTAGACACCAACTTTATGTGTTCAGAAATTAATGGTAAGTAGGTACTTACTTCCCGAAAGGATTCATATTCTAAGGAAATTTAATATTCGAAATTGAAGTAATTTTTTTTTTGTATTTTTGAAATAATACGTACTAAATCACAGGCTAATTAGTTCGGTTTTCGGAACAACTCATACAGGTCTAATAGAAATCGTTGTGTCTCCCTTACTTTAGTGGATAGAAATATGATATAAACGGTGTTAGAAATACCAATAATTATATTAAAGTGTAAAAGTTAACCACAAAATAATTAAAATGTACACATTTTCCAATTCAAAGTTTCCCGACGCAAATTGAAAATATGAAACTTTGGGAAATTTTAATTAATTATTTTTACATGAAATGACAAAAAATCGTGTTGACCTTAACAGTTATAATACGTTTGCCTAATAAAATAAGTGTGCGTTTTTATTTTTTCGATATCAGTAATTTTAGTTAGAAAAATCGTAAGGTGTGCCATTGCCAAAACTTTTTTAAGTTTGCATTAAATTGTTAAATTGAAACTGTTCTATTTCACAAATTATATATTTATTTTGAATTACAAAATTTGAAAGCGTATTTCATCACCTTTCAAAAACAGTTTTTAGTTTTCAGATACATTCAGAAATATTCTATTTATTCGGATTTTATTGCAAAGCCGGTACATTTTGACTTTCCGACAAAATAGGACTGAGGCTCGAGTGGTTAAATGTCAATTTAAAATGTACAAAGCGCACTACAGACTGATTTTTAATATAATAAAATGATTAAGCAATTTTTCCCGTCCATAATCAAACAGTCATATTCAGATGTCAATCATAACCTAACGTTAGATACCATGGTTTGTTCTGAAATAGTGTTGCCATAATAATGAAAATTAATTAGTTAAATTCTACTTCTTGACGGAGTGCAAGTACCTACTCTCGTTTTACGAACTTTACAGGTTATTTTGCATACCTATAAATATTTAACTGTACTATTTTTATTTTTATTTTAACTTTATGAGTAAAACCTCAAATTGTAATATTTAATTAAATGAAGACAATATAAGCGAAACTCAATCGAAAATCTGAAAACAGAAAAATCAGAAAAAGATATTGACACATCTGGGACACGAACAATGTCCCAGATGTGTCAATATCTTTTTCTGATTTTTCTGTTTTCAGATTTTCGATTGAGTTTCGCTTATATTGTCTTCATTTAATTAAATTTAACTGTACCTTTAAACTTAAACGTTCAGGTCGGTCAAGTAACAGAATGGTAGAGCTTTCTCGTATTAATGTTTAAAATATTGGGAACATTGTATTTAACACGTTGGATTAATATTCTTGGAATGATGTGTGGCTGCGATGTGCAATTTATTGGTCTTGTAAATTTTAATACATTTTTTGTGATTGAGCATTAGAACAAAGTTGGAATAAAAATGATGGAATAATGATTTCTAAACAGCTTTTGTCAGCTAAATTCATAATTAAATGCTCTATAGCTCATGACGGAAATGTCACTGCTGACTAAAAATAGTTACGTTGGTCTAGATTTTCTGACTGTGTAAATTTCATTACGCTAAAAGCTGTATGATAGTTTTAGATGCTATGCACAAACAGATTTTCTCAATCAACGGTGATCTTCGGCATCATGTAAATTGCACTGTTTCTTCTGTCAATAATTTCCAAATCAACGCCACTTTTTTTAAAAATCGCTGACACTTTTATCATGAGATATGAAGCTTTGAAATGTTAATTTCACCTCCAACAAAGAAGATAAAACGCCATTACATATTTTGAACTAGGGATGTAACGATACATGATTTTGCCGATACGATACCGATACCGATTCTTAACAAAAATAATCGGCGATACCGATAGTGATGCCAATATTGATTGCCCTCAGGAGTGTGAAAGAAAAATAATTAATAAAAATGCAGAAATTAAATTGAAAAAAAAGGATTTATTTGTTTCGAATGGAATAAATCACATAGTTATAACAAAGAAAGATAAATAAAGTTAGTAATTAAAATTTACTTTTGGTAGATTTTTAAACAAAGTTTATTCAAATTATCAGCAGATAATCGGTTACGCAAATCAATTTGTATCAGGCCTGCAGATGAAAAAAGACGTTCTGAAGCCACTAAGCTTGTTCGTTTAGCGCGCTTGATATCGGCGATGCCGATATATCGGTATCGTTACATCCCTAATTTGAACCATATAAATATTTGGTGACCGGATCATGCAACTTCAACATCTACATTGAAAAGTCATTAAAAGTGATGAAAAAAGATTGTGAGTAAAGATTGTGAGTAAAGTTTACGCGGTAGAAGCGAAACTTTACCAAAACAATCTCAACCAATCTCAGCCTTGAAAAGTGAGATCATAATCAAAGCAGCCAATGAGCGCAGTTTGACGCTTCATAGGTGCTGTAACGCGTCATGCGAAGTTTCAATTAAAAAAAATAGATAAATAATTTACGTTTAGGTTAGGTTATGGGCTAATTAATATAAATATTTTATTTCACAACTTTTAATAACTTTTCAAAAGGTGTGTTAAAATTACATGATTCCGAGTAGTTACGGAACCAAATAATTTAATTGTTTAATATGAGATAAATATTTTAATGAAAAAAGTGTATTTAAGACTCTGGCAAAACCGGGTAGTAATGTTAGTGTCCCACACAGAGATATACTCTATGCGGAACATATAATATATCAATGGTGTCCCATAAAAAAAATCGACAGGAAGACGTGACAGAATGCAACACATCTTTCAATAAGTTCCAGTCTAATAAATATAATGTTAAGCTTGAACTAATCTCCGTACATTTCCATTTGTAAATTGCACTTCATTGTTTAAATAATGAATCGCACTGCATTCAATGAAATTGACGTTTCTGGGTTAGATTTAACTAGAGGAGGATATAAAATGTCGAATGACAGCGGCCCGGGGCGAGTGACCTTCGAGATGTCTCTGAGTTTGATCTTGGTGACTTTTGTTCGGCTCGAGTCCAACTGTATATCGGACATGGCTGAATAACTGCTGGTACATGAACTGTGAATAAATAATAAATATTCTAATATTTTTTAGATTAGATATACTTGGGATAACGTTTTAAATATATACGGTTCTAGGTTATAATTTTTTTTTGCGCTGAAAATTAATATGAATTAAATTCTGGGGCGTCTTGTCGTATATTTTTTTCAGTTAAGTGGCCATGTTAATGAAAAACAAATAATCAAAACAGTGGAAACAATAAAAAATTTAAAGTATTTAATATTTTTGAATCAAGAGATAGAATTTGTCAGTTTGATTTTATATGTATTCAAGGTGCAGTGAAATCGATAACTTTACAATATCGGATCGATAGGCATAACTTCCGATGATTTTATATCGATATCCCGAGAACGGTTTCATCGTTGACGGCTGAGCCGGAATAAATTGGAAATCGATATACGCTGGCAACCGATATACTAAAGGTATTTTCTATGAATTGACATTCCGAAATGTTGAATTACCTATTGGTACCTATTTATAATTACGCCTCTCATAATTTTCTTCAAACAATAATATCTGAACACCTTCATCATTTTCCCTTTAATTACGAGGTAAGTATTTAATTTTAGAAAATGTACTGAAAAGTTCTCAAACCTCTTATTCACCTTTTGGATCCTTTCATGATTTGATGTCCTCTACGGTCACCTCCAATGGTTATTTAAAAAAACCATGTTGAACATATCATTAATTAACAAAAGTGTGTACTTTTGAGTGGGATACGATTTTTAGTATGGGTTACACGGGGAAATCCTGAAATCAGGAATGTAGTTCAAACTTTAGTTTAGAATTATTTTATCCTTGAAAATTTTTCATTTTTGTGACATGGAAATACTGGTGAAGCTTGTTTAGAAGGGGATTTGATGTCTAAATGAGCGACCTATTAATTGCCGCTGTTGTCAACAAATCGCCAATCTGGGATAAAAGAAGTACATTACATAGCAACTGAAATGTTGCTGACAAGTGCTGGAAAGAAATCACCAGGATAACATTTTGAAATAACCTCAAATGTCACAAGTGAATTGCTTTCAGGCAATGACGTTATATAAATAGACTTGCCATAGTCTCACAAACTCAAGATATAATGTGGCAATTAATCAAAACTCTTTTGTTTTCAGCGATTTTCAATAATTTCTTAATTCAAAAGTTATTCGTGTATGATAAAGATAGACGCTTAAAAGAATATGTGCATATGGACGAAACAAAAGATAGAACGCGGGCGGCATTTTCGTATTCAAAATTCAAAAGTTCCGTCGAATACTGTCTCAAGGCGGACTAAAGTAGGAGGCCTGGGCACCAGTCGAATTTTGAGGTGTCAAATAGCTATAATGAACAACGATAGTTTGCAAATGGAGTTGATTGTTATTGTATTTGTTGTTTCTGCTGATTTGTATGTTGTTTTACCGTAGGCAAGTAAATAAAGAATCATTAGATTATTATTATAAAAAGTAAATTTTACTTAGCGACGGCATCGACTTTGTAATTTGGCTGTTGCGCATCCAGACCTGTACTTTAGTAGGCCTTGAGTTCTCTAATGACGCATAAAATCTTTGGGCTGAAAGCAATTGTATTATTTGTATAATCGATAATAATAAGTAATTTGCATGTATTTACAAATGAAATGTTATTCCTTCGCTTTTTCTACTGTTTTAAATTACCGTGTAATGGAAACATTTTCTCATCACCCAGGAGGGAATTTTGGCGCTTTTTAATGCAATTTACTTACTAGTAGGACACGACCTTACTCGACGCGTGGCAGTTTAGTACTAAAGTACTAGAAATCGAGTACTCTACAATTGTCTTGTTGTTGGCTTTCCATTTTGAGATTTCTACCCCGCGTCTAAAGTATGTAAGGTCTTTGCTTTCAGGCATGTACATAACATATTATCATGTTCTCCCGAGGTTTCTTTTATATTTAAAGTTACGAAATACCAATTGTTTTATTCCTTAATTTCAAGAAAGGATTCTCGAAGGGTAAAAAATCATTGTCTGACGAACTCGACATTTTGTAAAAACTGACAGCTGCTGCTGTCAGGCTACCGCGCAGATAGCGCAGGTTTTATCCACGTTCTGTTTGTCCACACCTCGGCGTCAACTGCCGCCGGTGGAACCGGGCACCGAGCGCCGTTAATCTGAAAACCGAAACCCGCTATGTTTTTGTACGTACCCTATCTGCCTATCCCCGATGGTCGACTACTTAGTTAGGTATGTGATAAATATATACATGACAGTAGATTATTTGAATGTCCTG
This sequence comes from Limnephilus rhombicus, assembly GCA_929108145.2. NCBI lineage: Eukaryota > Metazoa > Arthropoda > Insecta > Trichoptera > Limnephilidae > Limnephilus > Limnephilus rhombicus. Next base: position 20,059,273 of record OV815286.1, read on the forward strand.
GTTGTCAATCCCTTCCTTTCCTTTTCCCATTCGCTCTGCGAGTCTTGATGACTAAAAGTGAAAGCGGCCGGAACTGTCTCCCCCACTTCCCCGTCTCCTCTCCCTCCCCACGTCACCCGGACCTCTCCCTCCCGGTGCAGTGTTACTCAACACCCGTCACCGGCACCGGCACCGGTAGCCGTCAGCCGCAGCCTGCACGCAGGTAGCCGGTAGGTAGGTCGCAGGCGCGAGAATCCGGTCCGCACAGACTCCGCCACTTTGAAACTGAGTGTGAAGATTATCCGTAATACGATATCTTCTTCACCTAACGTTGTATCTATTGCCAATATGTAATAAAACAATTATTTTTAGTAAACCCTAGCAATGATTTAAAGTTTTTTTAAATATTTAATATGCATTATTATTATTCAATTTAAAAGAGCAGTTTTCCATGTAATCACTACTATGCGTGACAGCTGTTTCACCTTCCGATTATCAAACTGAAGAGAAGCCACTTAGACGTGATAGATCTTAGATCTGTGTATTTATTTGTAAGTTTGATGTTGAATAATAAGCTAATTCTTTCTTCAAACCCAGCAAACTTATTTTGTGGCACCATTTTAATTCGAAATTAATGAAATACTTAGTTTTTACCACTTTATCTTAATATATATAACAAAGTCGGTTTAGTTACACCATTTATAACTCGAGAACGGCTGGACCGATTTTTATGATCTTTGATTTGTTGGATTTGTCTCCGCCACGAATAGCAGAATAGCTATTAAAACATCGGAAAAATTCACGGAAAAAATATGAAGAAAATTCTTTTCTTCATACATTTTGTATGTAACGAATTCTCTTTTTTTGAAAGAGTTGCATTAATATTGTGATAAATATAATATTATATAGTAAGTGAATTCCAAAAATTCAAAAGCGTCTAATGTCAATGCGCTGATTATTTTGCTTTTGTTTTTAAACATATATTGCTGCCCTCTTTCTTACACACTAAATGTCAACAGTCGAAAATGGGACAAACGGTGAACGTATGTCTGCATACCTCCAAAGGAAAAATACCATAATAAGGAACTCCAGTGAAAAATATTATGGCTTTAAAAAAATATGTTCATATAGACCAAGAAACGCTGATTCTGAATATATAAGTTTTATTTCATAATATTAAATGCAGAGTTTTTAATAAATTATTAAAAAGTGCATTTTTAAACCTCTTCGGAAAACACAGCGTTAAGTTGGCATTACTGAAATGGTTAACCGTGACGTCACAGTTAACCTGTCACCTGTGTATTGTATTGTATTGACATTTGAAATGACTTGAAGTGCACACGTACCTATGCAATTCAACATTTCGTGTTTTTGGTTTATTTCCATACTGTTTATAGAGATTTAGATAAATAATAGTTATTGTGTTTATTGAAACATAATTTAGGCCCTCAACAATTTATGAAAAGGGCTATATTTGCGGACAATCTGCAATAAATTTTGTCTATTTGAGGTTAAAGTCATGTCATGTTTTGACATTTAGTTATGTATTTTCGAATTGTTTTTAGTGTAGGGCTTTTTATACAAGTTGTTACACACTCGTCATGATCAGTGTATTATAAATACCAGTGTTTCTGTATGTATTATACATAAAACAATGCATCTACAAAGTAACGCCTGACACAAAACACGACGTCACATGTATTTGCAATGAAAGAGATGATTTATTGTTTTTATATTGCACTTTGATTAAATACAATAACAGTAGCGGTGAAATGTGGACATTTTACCAATGTTTTTCTATATTAAAAGCAGTTAATCTTGAATAAAAAACACACCTCACACCTAAAAGTCATTATCCGCCATGATTATTCTGGTTTCTTCACAGTGTTGCCAACAGTTAGAAGTGAAATTTCCCTAGAATTTCACATTTACGCAATTACCTACGTAGCCACCTGATTGTGTAACACTAATCCTGTTATATGTTAATTAATATGATAATTAATTGGAAAGATATCGGAACTTGGTAAATATACTAATAATACCGTGATTTTCCAAATAAAACACTTTTTGCTACGTGAAGTAATAATTTAAAAGTACGAATACACTCACCACTGAATTAGAAACTGAATTCCAAATTAAAAAAAAACACTTTGCAAAATAAAAATCATAAGCAACCCGCCGCTCATTTGTACCAAGCGTGGTATTTTTAACACCCCCCCCCCCCCCGAACGTGTCACGTAGTATGGGTACGTTCCCTAATATCATTTTGAGTTGTCAGTGTTAAAAATAACATGGCATGTAAGTACATGAAAAATAATTAAGATTCATAGGAATTCCAAAAAATATATATACGTATATATATATAAATAATACCAGTAATACTGTCATATGTAATAAAATTTTGGCCAGAGTTCGAAATTTCCCTAGATTTTGTCCTGATTTCCCTTATCCCTAAAAAATATTTTTCTCCCCTAGATCTAGGGAAATTTCCCTCGACATAACATCACTGATTCAAAATGACAACTTAAAAAGTAAAAAAATTAGACCACCATAGATACGGTGCGTTTCTGGGAGTCTTTAAAAATTAAAACTTTGACAATTATTTTAACTATTAAAACTAACTATAAAAATAAAAATAAAAATGCAGTTATTTAAGTTTGAAGGTCTTTATTCATTAAAAAAAATAAAAAAATTGGACTGGAGTTCTCTATTATAATAAATATCCCCCACACGTATAAAGAAAATGAGTAAGTGGAAAAGTAAGAAAATCAGCGGTTGCACATCGATAATTGCTTCATTGTGTATTTTTTAACTTAATAAAAAAACTGAATTTAATTCAGCTAATAAGTTAACACAACAGTTATTGATTCTGAGGTGGTACGAAGTTCTCTGGAACAGCTAGTTGTTTATAAAAACCAACATGTTTCACGAGCAACGCTCACTTCTTCAGGGCTTACTTAAAACTAATTATAAATAATTTTCATAGACAATGGTGTCAATGGAAAGGTGAGAAAGGGTGGAGGGAAGAGGGGCTCTAGGGAACAATTTACAAAGGGAACAGGTTTAATATTAAGTTATTTAAAACAAATTTTTGATTATTAATAATATTCAAATTCGCATTCACGCTCTTTCTTATTTCCAATATTTATGAGAGGGTATTTTTAATTTGCAATATTGACAATTTTCACGGCTTGATCGCAAAAGAGTTCCTTCTTTCATCCTAACCGAGTTTATGAGTTTCTTTGAGCCACTCAGTATAGTACGTGCCAAACTTAAATGCCGACCTGACTTTACAATGATCGTAAACGGAAGAGAAAGACGCGTAAAACATACATTCGACGGAGAAAGGCGTGGGCGGGAAGGCTTGTCGCTTTTCGGCCCTAAACTCGTATATTGCGACGAGTTCTGTATCTGGCTGGTAGCTGTATAGCTGTATGTGGCTTTTGCATTGCGTTCAGTAATATTCGATCACCGAAGAGAAATACTCGGGCCAGAATAGCCGAAGCAGTGGAAAATAATTTATGTTCAAATTATAAACAAGGAAAATAGTCCCTAATGGTGGTAATACTGTTAGTTGTTAGTGATAATATTTTCAATAAATCTCATTGCTTCCGGTGAAAGAAAATTATATCGCGCAATTTTGCCGATATTTCCAATTAAATGTAAAAATTAAATGAAAAAAAAAATAAACTAAATGCTCGATGGTGACTGCGTAGGTACACGATATAATATGTAGGCAGCGCTTACCAAAATGATTATATTACATTATTCAATAATAATGTGTTGAGTTACCTGTGTGTGTTCTTTATGAAAATTCACGTAATTCAAGTACCTATTATGCAAGTACATTAGGGAACGTACCCATACTACGTGGCCAACTTTTTGCAATTTTTAACCCCCCCCCCCCCCCCCGCGTGACCAAAAACCTAAGCAACCCGCCGCTCATTTGTATGGAGCGTGACATTTTGAAGACCCCCCCCCCCCTAAACGTGTCACGTAGTATGGGTACCTTCCCTTATTAGCTTGATAAAATATGAGCAGTTTTTCTTCCAATCTAGATCCCCCCCTGGTGAGATAAATTTGGGCCACTTCGTATATTATTTCCAAGTAACGTGAGATTTTGCTGGACCCCCCCCCCCCGTTTTGAGCTCACGTAATTAATGTATGCCTCCTTAGTGAATATTTTAAAATATAAAATGAGGATTGTACTGATTTTATTTATTTATTGTTTGAAACTGAAATTGTCATAGGATGTGCATAGATATTAAATACTCCAATTAAAAATGTTCACAGCATGCGTAAATCAAGGTTTAGTCTTAATTGGGTGGAGAGAGTATTAGTGAAATATCAGAAATAACCATTGATATTCAAATACAGAAGAGATATGCTATGGTGTCCGCGCAACTGTCACCGGACTACGCGCTAATTAGCGTAGTTTTCGTACAAAAAGAATTTGTTCATTTCGTTGATTTTTTGAAAATGTGCATCAATATTGGTTAACAATATATTTTAAATAAGGAACGAATCCGTTCATTTAGTTTAACGTTCGTTTGGTTTATTCGTTAATTATTTGTTCTTTTAGTTTATTTGTTAATTGGTACACAATATCGGCGACACCCGGAAGCGCAGACCCACATAGTAAAAACAGCAGATAGCACATCTACTTATATTTCAATATCTTTGGAAATAACAATAACAAGCACTTTTTATAAACTTTCTTCATTCATCTTCCTTTATTGATGTGAAAATTATCATTATGTCTAGACTTAAATTCTTGCCTGTATTTTTATAAGCTTATAATAACTATTCAGATCTTTTTTTAAAAATATGAATACCGTACAAGAGTCCCAACTGCTCCCGTCTGAAGCCAGTGAGACTAAGGCATCCCCAATTGGGGTATGTTGTGAGGCTGAAGGTAGCGGGGAGGGGAAAGAGCTAAGGAAGAGGAGGGTAGGGAAGTACCCGGCTATTCAGATCTGGTCACTAAACACGGCTAATGCCATTTCAAGCAACGTTTCAATTCTGAATGGTGGTCTTACACCAGGGCGATACTGATTCAGTTCAGTTCCGGAATGGAAGACAGGCACTCTCAGTACCGCCCTGGTAAAAAGAGCACCATTCAGAATTGAAACGTTTCTTGAAATGGTTTTAGCTGTACGGTGATAGACGGCCAACTTAGTCCAGTGATAAGGCTCTTGACTCGCACGCCGAAGGTCGCGGGATCGAATCCCGGCTTGGCAAACAAATTTTATTTGATTAATTTGTGTCATTTCACAATTTATTCATTTAAAATAATATAGAGTATATTTGCAACACGTTCCAAAGTGGAAGATACTCTCAGTATCGCCCTGGTGTAAGACCACCATTCAGAATTGACACGTTGCTTGAAATGGTATTAGCTGTGTTTGGTGACCAGATCTGAATAGCCAGGTACTTCCCCACCTTCCTATTCCCTATCTCCTTCCCCTCCCCACTACCTTCAGCCTCACAACATACCCCAATTGGGGATGCCATAGTCTCACTGGCTCCAGACGGAAGCAGCTCTTGTGAGGTATTTACATAAAAATAATAAAAATACCTAAATAAATGAAGACAATATAAGCAAAACTCAATCGAAAATCTGGAAACAGAAAAATCAGAAAAACATATTGACACCTCTGGGACTCGAACCCAGGACCTCTTGCTTTCCGGGCAAACGCGCTAACCACTGCGCCACGGTGTCGATATGAAATTCGGTCATGTTTAACTGTACCATACTTCGACTAAGAACCACCTACATTATCTTCATTTTCTTTAACGCATATATTATTGGCAACTATCTTTATGTATGATGTTTTTATGTATTATGTACACCGTGGCGCAGTGGTTAGCGCGTTTGCCCGGAAAGCAAGAGGTCCTGGGTTCGAGTCCCAGAGGTGTCAATATGTTTTTCTGATTTTTCTGTTTCCAGATTTTCGATTGAGTTTCGCTTATATTATCTTCATTTATTTAAATATTACAATTTGACATTTTACTCATAAAGTTAAAAATTAAAAATAAAATAAAAATACCTTTTTTTGGGAATTTTTCTCGAACAATCGATAAGCTGGGAGCTTATCGATTATTTGGGAGGCGGATAATTTGGGAGGCGGGAATGGTTACCTTTATTGGATAACCAACACCTCTGCCATAGGTCGCCCCAAGTGGTTCGCTACGTTTGGTGATTTAGCAGGGGTGCCCGGGTTCATGGGGTGAGGTTTGTCTAGGTCTTGGAGGCGGATGACCAGGCCATACTGAACCCCAGATTCCTACCCACCCCTTAAACCTCCACACAGGAGGCCCCGAGGGAAATTATTTTCTTCAGAGCCTCCTGTGTGGAGCTCAAGTAAAAAAAAAAGTTGAAATAGGTATAGCTTGCTGTAATCGTCTTCAAAAGGATGAACCAACCATATAGCATCAAAAATTAGCATAGCGAAAACTAAAGTTAATGCAAAATCAGTGTTCATGTCCTCGTTGGAAGGCTGTTGGGCGATCTTTTCCCAACAGCCTAATAAAGTGTGGCAAAACAATTGGGATTTTCCCATATTTCTGACAACTGCGCTCGGCTACGACAATTGCGTAAGTACAGTGTCCCCAATGCAAAGCTTGCTTCATTAAATCACGACGCGACGTGTAACTTGTATACCGTTCAACACAATTTAAATTGCAAGATGATGGCTGTGTTTTTACAAATGAAATTTCATATTTTCTCATCACTCTTACGGCCCACTGAGTCCGTGTGAAAAAAATTACGTGGGAAAAAAGATGATTCCAATTTCGTCATGTACATTCCAGGCAATTTCAATTTTATTCTAGTAATTTATTGTTACTAAATTAAATGAAAAGTTACGGTTCTGTGAACATTAGACCACGCATCCAAGAAGTTTATTTCTAATTTTCCCCTATCAGAAAATACTAGAACGACGACGTCCCGTACGATTTCCTCTAAATTTTTTAAAGTAAATACTCAAATACCTACCTACTTCATATAAACCGTATATTTTACGTATTTTTTTATTTTAATTTTTTTATTACAGAAAATAGGTATTTTTCTTGTTTACATTATACCTGCAAAGCTACTGTGTGGACAAAAACATAGTACAATATAAAATGTCTTACAATAGAAGAAAAAAATTGCAATTTAATAAAATACATAATAAACACAAATAAGTATAAAAACTAATAAGAACACATCTAAAAAAATAAAAATGCACGAGGAGTGTTTTTTTTTCAAAACAAAAACAAACTGATTCCAATAGCCAGGTTTGTAACAATAGTGCAAATTTAGGTGTCGAGCAACATTTTTTCAAATCGGATGGCAGCATATTAAAATAAGGGAGAAAACAAATTAACTATAAAATATAATAACAACTCACCTAAAATTATCAATGTTCAACCAAAAAACTCCAGCCATATAAACGCCTCATCTACTACCAGAACGTCAGGGGCCTCAGAACAAAACTAAAGGAGTTCAGAGTAAATGCTCCATCTTTCTCAAACGATGTCATCATACTCACTGAAACCTGGCTAACATCATCGATCTTCTCAGCGGAGCTTGGACTACATAGTCATCATGTCCACCGAGCTGACCGGAGTCAGAATACTAGCTCCAGTACAAGAGGAGGTGGAGTCCTGATAGCGGTCCGCAAACACATTAATTCGAAAATACTTAAAATAAAAAATACTGATGTAGAACAATTGTTCGTATTGTTAAGTGGTGATTTTAAGAAAACTATTATTGGTACTGTTTATATCCCTCCTAATTCTAACATATCAATCTACAAAAAACATTGTGAAGATGTTGAGTTAGTAATAACAAAATACCCAAATCATAAAATAATTATTTGCGGTGGTTTCAACCTACCTAATTGCAATTTTAACAATTTAGACAGTAACTTTAATTCAATACCAGCTACCGCCTATGAACGAGAAATTCTAGATATGTCTTTACTTTTTAATTTAACCCAATTCAACCATGTACGTAATATTATTAATCGTGTTCTTGATCTAGTTTTGTCAAATGAGAGCAATGTGATTATAAATAAATCATTGCAGTCTATTCTTCCGATAGACAACCACCATCCCACACTAGCAATAATTATCCCTTGTACTAAAGAAGGCAATCAAAAAATTTCAACTCCTACGTTTAACTTTAAAAATGCGAATTATCAGGACATAAATAATCGTCTCCACAAGGAAGATTGGTCATTTCTTAAAGAAGGCGATATTAATAACAATATTGAATCATTTTATCATTTGCTGGATAAAATTATTTCAGATCTAATCCCACTTATTCATTTCAAAGAATCAAAATATCCGAGATGGTTCAATAAAGAACTTGTTCAATTAACTGGCCTTAAAAAAGTTTTACATAAGAAATATAAAGAAGACAGGTCTTTATCAAATTATATTGAATTTAAAAACATTAGAAAAGATTGCAAAATCTTATCAAAAATTTGCTACAATTATTAATAATGTTGAAACTTCAATAAATCATAATGTAAAGTATTTCTGGAACTATGCAAAATCAATGAAAAATAACAACTTTGGTATACCAGCCAACTTGGAATATGCAGGTAAAAAGGCCAAAGACACTCAAAGTATCGCTGACCTTTTTGCTGATTTTTTTAAAAGTGTTTATGAATGTGATACACCAGTTTCTGCTAGTACAGTATCAAATTTTACCACTGATCATAATCTTAATTTATCTTGTATCCACATAGAATATAATGATATACTGACTGAACTTAAATTACTAGATCAAAGTAAAAGCGGTGGACCAGATAAAATACCTCCTGTTTTTCTGAATAATTGTGCTACCAATCTAGCGTATCCCTTATTTTTGCTTTTTAATCAGTCTTTACGAACAGGATGTTTTCCTATTAAATGGAAATTCAGCTACCTAACACCTATTTTTAAAAAAGGTGATAAACACGAGGTGATTAACTATAGACCGGTATGCCTTTTATCAACAATTCCTAAAGTTTTTGAAAAAATTCTTCTTAAAAAAATTATTTTCCGATTAAACCACGTCATTTCTCCTGAACAACATGGTTTCTCTACTGGAAAATCTACCCTTACTAACTTATTAACGTATCAAAACTATATATCTGATTCCATGTCTAGTAAATGTCTTGTTGACTCTATTTATACCGATTTGAGTAAGGCGTTCGATAAAGTTAATCATGAGTTATTGCTGAATAAACTGCAAAAACTCGGTATAGGTGGTTCACTATATAAGTGGTTTAACAGTTACTTGATCAACAGATTACTGGCTGTTAAAATTGATGGTACATTTTCGTACAAATTCACTGCTACGAGTGGTGTTCCTCAGGGGTCACATTTAGGTCCAATCCTGTTTTTATTATTTGTTAATGATGTGTTATATATTTTCAATGATGTTCAAGTATTAATGTTTGCAGACGACCTGAAATTATTTAAAGCAATCAGAAACATTAATGATTGCCATATATTGTCAAATAACTTGTTGAGATTTATTATATGGTGTCATGATAACCGCTTGCAACTTAACATAAGCAAATGTCAAATTATGAGGTTTTATCGAATAAAGAATCCAATATTTTTCGATTATTCCATTAACAATATGTCGTTAGTATCTGTCTCGGAAATCAATGACTTAGGTATTTGGTTTGACACGAAACTCAACTTTATCAAGCATATAGAAATAATAACCAATAAAGCTTTGAAAATGTTGGGATTTATTTTAAGGGTATCAAGTGATTTCAACAATGTCAATACTGTAAAAACATTATATATGTCACTCGTAAGGAGTCATTTAGAATACAATTCCACGGTTTGGTCCCCAAATTATGAGGTTCATTCACATGCGATTGAAAGAATCCAAAATAAATTTTTAAGATATGTGAATTTTAAAATGGGCATTCCTAGTGAATGCCTAAATTACGATAACGTACTTTGTTCATTAAATTTAATAAAATTATCTGATCGTAGAATCATTTCCGATTTAACCTGTTTGTATAAAATCATAAATTCAATGTTTGATACCCCTGATTTATTATATGTAATTTCTTTTCATACTCCAGGCAGGTCAGTCAAAAGACAGTACCTACCATATTATTGTAGCAATTCTAAGTCAACAAGTCAATATTATACTCCTATGCGACGGATTCAACGGCTTGGAAACAAATACTCCGATGTTGTTGATATATTTAGTACATCAATTTTATTATATAAGCATACCTTATTGAAGTTTTTTTCATCAAATAGGGGAATATTTTGCTAAAGCTATTAAAATTGACTAACACATTGACAGTATTTTGTTGGCTGAAAGAAAAAAAAACTATTTCGGATTTTTTGTATTTTGTACCTACATACTGTGTGGTTCAAATTCAATACCTAATATTTTTACTTTGTATTTATTTTTGTGCAAGTGTTTTAAACAGTAGTTTCCTGCACTATTTACTAGTATAATTTCGTTAATATTGTTATATATATGTATGTAAAAGCCTAAAGAGGCGTCAATAAATAAATAAATAAATAAATAAGTGGTACAATGTATTCAAAAGTTCGCTGGCCATGTTTATTAGAGAATCTAGGTATCCCTTCATTTTGTGTAAGCCTAGTATTATATACGTGATCCACCATTGTTTGGTATGGGGTATCTAGGATGGTCATAAACTGCTTTGCTGACGAGTAACTTGACTATGGCGTTTTGAATTGACACTTGGGGGCACTGTTACATGAGTGCCCCCAAGAAGTTATACCATATCTCACATTAGATTCAGCCTGGGACAAATAGATTAATTTCATGATTTTGATGGGCACATAATTTATACAGTTTGCTTACAAGCGTTCGAAGGCGCTTACACAGCTTAACAATATGGATATCCCATTTCATATCACAATCCACGGTCACCCATAAGTAGACATATTCTTTGACTAGGTCAATACTTCCACAGGCGCAGAGCTGTATACAATTATAATTAATTATTTTATCTTACGACTTTATGTCCGGGTTAAATCTTCCCTACAGAAAAAAACTTAACCCTTCCACACACTTTTCCACATATTGTAGAACTCCTAGCTGGACCGATAAATCCTACTGATCCCTAAAAAATGACGGATTTTTTGCATTTTTATATATTTTTATATATTATATATATATATATATATATATATATATATATATATATATATATATATATATATATCTAATAAGCCTAAATTTTGAATGAGAGAGCTAGATATAATGTCAGTAGCCGAAATAACAAATGGTAATATTTTTATAGTCTGAGAATGCCAAATTCTTTTAATCTCATTTAGTAAATCTGTATATTTTTTCAGAAACAGATTTTTTTATACAGGAATTTGGAAAAGCAACATCAATGATATAAGTTATTTTTTTAAATTTTGTCATGTAAAATTATATCAATCTATTACGATTAATTATTCTGTCTGTTAGTATAGTTTTATCACAATATATTTTATAAAATTCATTTTCTAAAAATGAATTTGGTTCGTAATCATAATATGGTACGTATTATAAGGTTCGTAATCATATCAATCAATCAAGTTATGTTTAATTACCAAACTTTGGTGAATTATTTTTAAAACTTGATTGTGCCTAAATATATACTCGGACGGCGCTAATACATAACATCCCGATATAATATGTTCTATAATTTCCGGAAAAGTCAAACATTTTCCACATAAATCATCAATTTGATTTGTATCTTTGATTTATGCTTCCTATAATTTTTAGTATTAATGACTTTATCTTGAATTGCAAGCATAAATCCTTCTATTTCTGCGCTCAACTCTCCAATACTCAACCATTTGTTTGACGAAAGTTTGTCAACATACGTTTGGTTGAGATAATTGAAATGTTTTGCGTGAAAAAAATTATTTGACCTGGATTCTAATAATTCTGAATTTAATATAATAATAATTATTATTATATTGATTGGCTGTATAAGGAATTATACAGTTTTGGAATTATACATTTGTCCTAAGATACGTCACAATTTCAATGACAATTATTTTTTTAAACTTTCTTCAGGCAGATAGGTAGCATAATAATAAATATACTAGCAGGTCCAGTTTGATTATTGGTGACCATTTTATAAATCTGACAGGAACTGGTTCCAAAAATAACCGGATCCTCGGATCCACTGTGATCCAGTGACAGCTAGTCACCGGGACCAAGTAACCGCGACAGGCAATGACGACATGTGTAATATACATAGCCGCGTGATACTATTATTCATACGTCAATCTTTCCATATCCGGAGAGATTCTCAAATTCTACAGACACCTTTATTGGCTTTTCCAAGGTAAAGCCAAGCCAACATTTTTGTTCTTTTCTATCGTAACAGATAAATTTTCGTGGACCCCCTCTTACAACTTGCGAACCCCCAATTTTTTATCATGCCAATGTAGACCCCCATCGAGTCTGCCGTGGACCCCTGGGGGTCCACCTGGACCACTTTGGGTATCTCTGATAAAAGATAGATTCCAGCATTTTGAGTTCAATTCCTAAACATGTAGTTATTACATTATATTAACTTACCTCAACAATGCACTTTACTCGTATAACCACGTTCAAATATTTCACTCCGTATAAAATGAAGACGCACTAATATTATTATTTTATTTATTCTAAAGTCACATTTATATGCAATTCGGTTATGGACATCCACTGTTGTTGACCAAACCACCTAGATCAACAAGGTGGTTTTATCAGGGCTGGCCCTGACCCAAACGGCGCGGGCGCCTGGCGCTAGTAAAAACCTCAAGGGCGCTGTATTACGGTATTACCAGCGACTTGGCTCCATGGCAAGTGGACGCGCGACGCCCCGACTGAACTGCTGCGATTGAGCCTGCACAGGGCCGGCACAGGGTTTTCTTATGTTAGTACCCGAGTTATCACAACGAACAGTTGTTGTCATTTTATTTAAAGTGTTTAAATTATTTAATTTAAATTTAACTAACTAACTAACTAATCATCACGCCGTTTCCCCGCAGGGGTAGGCAGAGAGGACGGACCGCCAAACAACTCGGTCTTGGCACACACTCTTTGCCTCACTCACTTTCATACGTCGTCTCATACATACTCTTCTATTATTCTGACTTTTGGCTCATGGCTTCATGGTTCGTCTCAAGTAACTGATTTACTTGATCGTGCCATGTCTTCCTCGGGCGTTCCTGAATTCTTCTATCATTCACATTTGCGTCACATATTCTTCTTACACTGCTTTCTTCGTTCATTCGCTACACATGCCCAAACCATCTGAGGGTCCGTTTCTTAATCTTACTCATTATGCTTACATCTGCCTTACATTCTTTGCGGAGATCCATATTTCTCATACGATCATACATGGTTTTACCTCAAATACGCATCCGGGATCACATTTCAACAGCGTTCAGTTTACTTTCATGCTTCATCTGCCTGTTCCATGCATCACTGCCATACATCAGGGTAGGTAATAGGACTCCATTGTGGACTACTAGCTTTGCTTCTTTTGACAGTTTTTTATTAGCGCCAACGGTAATCAGTCCTCCATTAATGGAGTTACCGGCATTGACCCTATTTTAAATATCTCTATCAGCCTTCCCATCTCTCGTAAACATACTACCCAGATACACAAACTCATCCACCTGCTCCAATTATTCATCATTCACAACTACATCGCACACAAATTCCCCATTTGGGGTTAACGTAGTACCACATCGCCCAGACGGTTGGGTGCTGTTGGGACTCTTGTGCGGTATTTACAGATATAAAAGAGGTATCAAAAATATTAATTCCAGTAGTCTGTGCGTTAGTTGGTTAGTCTTATGTGTCAAAATTTGTATAGTTGTATGAAGGATTCAGACAAGCGATAAGGTGCAATAGTACCTATAATATAAAATTTAATTATTTCAACAACTGGAACTGATTTGTAAAGAATCAGGCATTCAGATATCACGGAAAAAATCTTACAATCTCAAAATCTACACACCGTGAAAGTCAATATCGTCAATCGACATTCTTTAACGATATTATTGTGTGGTGCAATATCAAGTTTATCTATACAAAAACATTGGCGTAAAAAATGAATGGTATCAATAAACGATATTTATTTCTTTGGCATATCGTATTCTCAGTTAAATGACTTGCAATTCGGATGCGGTCACTTAACCTACCCAACAATTGGACACGGCCAATAAGCAAAGATCATTTGAGTTGTTATGTATAACTAATAGATAGAAAGCGAAAGTAAAGATGTCTGTAAGCGTTATAAAATATGAAGTATTAAGTATTTCGTTAGGCTTTTACAAATAATTCATTGTCATTTAATAAGCGAGTGGTTTGGGTAAGTTCGATTATTCGATTGTTATTTCGCATGGCTGAAAGTCAAATGAATTTAGTTATGATCAACGAGACCTTCTAAACCAACTTTTCGCGCTCATCCACTATTTTCCGTATACTTTATGCATCTGATAATGAATGTCTACCAGAGTATTTTTTTTTGCACCCAAAAAAACGAGTCATTCACACCTGGCGGGGGCGAACGGTTGCCACGCCGAGGCTAAGCGTCCCAGAGAGTGCAGCGTGGCGGGCATTTGGCATGGGGGAACCAGGCTACGCGCCAGTGTTGCGGGATCGCGCTTAAAATCGATCCTCGCGACCGCAGCACCTTGGAGACCTTTGTTTACGGACAGTCCTCGTATTTATATATTAGTATAAAACCATTGTCAACATCGTTCACGCGTATTACTGCAAATCGCATATACCCCACAGCGGCGCGGACACCAAACGCACCTACAAACCAAACGCAAAGCTTTTATGGGTTCAGCCGCTTTGATAGTCCGTGCAGTTTCATCGTAGTAAGCACGTTTCCACGCCAAATCTCCTTTTTTATCTTATATTTCTATATTTGGTTTAAATCTTACTTAAAGCGAGAAATAAGCAAGTTTATCGGGGGTTGCCCGAGGCTCACATTTTAATTTATTTCGGCGAATTCTTAAGACGACAATATACCCTAAAATTATTAATATGAAGAATATTTTTTATCCCTGTATCTTTATTACGGTTATTTTCAATGATATGGTTTAATAAGATTTTTTCGGACTTTATGTCGGGGTTAAATCTTTCCCACAGGAAAACTAAACCCTTCCACACACTTTTCCACAAATGATCATCTAGTCAATCCACGCTATGCAATTGCACTATATAAGTATAATAAATACAAAATAATGCAAGAACAACATGTCAACCTACCAGAGACCAAAGGGGAAAATAATTCACCGACTCCAGATATTTTCATATCAGAGGGTTCGGCTCGGTGGAACTCCTAATTGGACCTATAAATCCTACTGATCCCTCATTATAAATATTTAAAAAATCTTTTGTAATCCTACATGTATTTAAAATGACTGATTTTTGCATTTTTATATATAAATTCTTTGACAAATCTAATATGCCTAAATTTAGATGAGAGAGCTACGTATAATGCCAGTAGCCGAAATATCAAATGGTAATATTTTTATAGTCTGAGAATGCCAAATTCTTTTAATCTCATTTCCTAAATCTGTATACAATTTTCTTATTTTTTCAGAAACAGATTATTAGCCGATTTTAGTTTATTTTCTTCATTTTGATTAATTAATTCACATCTTATCGAATTTTGTATTGTAAAATGGGGACCTCAGCACCTCAGGGTAAGTAAGGCACCCAGCGGGGCTTACATTATCAAATGTTTTAAAATATAAGTTATTCTACCAAATAAAAAAAATAATAAAAAAATTCCAGTTAATGAAAATTAACGTATAATATAGTGATACATGAAGCTTTTTGTAAAAGTGTTCAAAATTAAAGAAGAAATTTAATCAAAATTCGTAAATTATAAATTGAGATTTTATTTGCTATAAATCATATCTATTTCAGAAGCATAAAATTAAATTTCGCTGTCCGCAATTTTTTTAAATTTTAATAGTTTTTTAATGGAATATTTTTGGTTTCCAAAACGAAGGTCGTTTGACAGGACCATTAAATAAAATCAAGGTCAATTTTCGCAAACCAGACGTTGAACTCATTGATTTTGACACGGTTTAGAAGATCGCAATAATTATCAGAAATAAACCTAAATTTATGACCGAAAGTAGGATTCATGTATTTAACTAATATATACGATTTTACATTCATTTTCTATGATTTATGCTTCAATACAGGTTCACCTAGTGAGGCAGGCAATGCACAACTAAAAATACTGTATAACTATACTACTCCTGTGTAACCTTTCTTACATTACTTTCTGTTTGTTAATTTTTCTGTACTGATTGATGTAATCTATTTGTAAACTACATTGAGTATGTAATTTTTTTATTTTTTTTAGTTATATTGTTGTTATTTCATTGAATAAAGATTATTATTATTATTATTATGTTTTCTGTTAAACGAATGTTGATGTATTTAAAAGCTATAGGTCTGATCTGTAATAAGTGAAATAAATACCATATTAATTTATTAGACGATATTATGCTGTGACAAATCAAAATATCGACGTTTAGGGTTAAAGGTCGACGGTCTTTGGACGGCCTCCGTGGTAGGATGGTTAAGATCCTCGATTACGAATCCAGAGGTTAGGTATTCAAATTCCAGCGTGGACAAATACATTTTATTGGATTCATTTGTGTTCTATCACAATAAATTAATTTAAGAATAAAAAATATTATGTTTGCGGCTCCTCCAAGAGTGGGAGGTATTTTCAGTGCCGCCCCAGGGCGCGGTGGAAGACCATCATTCAGAATCAAAACGTCCCATGAAGTGGTTTGGTGAATTAATTTAATTGTCCAGATCAGAATAGCCAGGTACTTAGCCACCTTCCTGTTCCCCATCTCCTTCTTTTCCCCACTACCTTCAGGATCACAACATATCCCATTTCAGGATGCCATATCCCAATGACTCCACTGGTTCGATTTGTTTGGTGACTTAGCTATTGTGCCCGGGTTCAGTATGAGGGATGAGATTTGTAAAGGTTTTGGTGGCCGATGCGTCTGCCTACCAGCCGTGGGCCCTGTTGAGGGAGACCCTTCGACTTCTCTACCCAACGCCTCGTACCGCTGCGGCAAAGATGTACTCTTACGTCACTCCTGGACACTCATATTCCTACCCATCCCTCTTACCTTTTTCATTTCCAGAACTTTCTCTCCTACTTTTTCTATTTAGACCCTTCACACAGCATCCCAAACATGACATAGGTCCCGACTTAAGTTATATTCCTCCTTATGTGTGCAGTTAATTCAAAAAAGAAAAAAATGTGATTCAGAGCATCTGAGACTCGTCGGTATTCACACAAAAAACAATCGAAATTCAACCGCATGTTCGAGTAAAAAAATCGAGGTCCTTCAATTAATTTTCCAATTTTAAATATAAATTAACTTTTTTTTATGAATACCTCACAAGAGTCTCAGCTGCTTCCGTCTGGAGCCAGTGAGAATTATGGCATCCCCATTTGGGGTATGTTGTGAGGCTGAAGGTAGGAGGGAGGGGAAGGAGGTGGGGAAGAGGAAGTTGGGGAAGTACCTGGCTATTCAGATCTGGTTATCAAACACGGCTAAAACTATTTCAAGCAAAGTTTCAATTCTGAATGGTGGTCTTACACCAGGGCGATATTGAGAGTGTCTTTCACTCTGGAACGTGCCGCAAATATACTATATACAATTTTTTAATTGTTGAATAACACAAATTAATCAAATAAGATTTATTTGCTCACGCCGGGATTCGATCCCGCGACCTTCGGATTGCGAGTCAAAAGCCTTACCGCTAGACTGCGCCGGCCGTCAAACGTGACGTACTTGAAGTGAACTGTTGCTTGTTCGTTGTCAATCTTCTCAGTGCTCGTAAACGATGACAAATTACAGTCGTTATATAACATATTTATCGACGTGGCCTATTAGGCCTGGTCTCAATGGGATCCTTAACTTCTTAAGAATGATCAAACGTAATAATATCTGATTCTTTTGTTAATGTCGCGTCGGTGTGATTTGTTTGTCAGCGAGGAAAATCTACCTCTTTAATTATTGTTACTAGTGTTCTCAGATTTAGCCTAATGTGGTCATTAAAAATTAATGAATTTAAGTTTCGTAAGTCGCCACGACCTATTGACCCACGCATTAACACGAATGAATACCTAATTCTGAAGTGTGAGACCGGAAGCGTCCTAAAGTTGGGAGGTGAAACCGTAGCATCGAAGATGTCGGACAAAATAACACCAAAGTTTGTAATACCAAATGTCAAGGCGTGGGATTCATGTTTGCAAATACGGACAGCTAGTACTGACTGATGACTGATGACTATTTGTTCTGATTTGGCGTTTCTAAACCAGAGTAGAGATGAAAGTCGAATATGTACTTGAGATGACTTCAATACAGCATTCAGGTTGCTTTTTGATATATATATATATATTTTTTTTTATTTATTTATTAGAGATAATATATTACAAAATTATTACATAAAATTTATAATACATTACTCCCAATGAGTTTAATAAAACTCATTTCGGGAAGGACAACATTATACATCTAAAGGAAAATTATTTTTACATAAGAACACGGAAATCAATGAACAATACATAGATTTTTAAATGGACTAGGCACACTTGATACAGGTAATTGAAGAATATACAAGAGTTACAAAGGAAGACAGATAAATTCGTCACTGGTTAATAAAGTTGCTGAGAAAATATCCTTTTAGAGCCTTTGCCAATATTTTTTTGTTTGATTCTGCTAGTTTTAGGACATTAAATGCGTTGTATTGCGTATGTGCGATGTATTGTAAGGAGTTAATTCCAAATTTAGTTGTGTGTGTAGATGACGATAGGTGTATTTGATTTTGTGATCGTGTTTTGTGCTGGTGTATATCGGAATTAAAGGCTGGTTTAGTGGTGGTGTGTGACGAGTGTTGAATTATTTGTAGGATGGCAGTGGTGATGCTATATTTTGGCAGAATGGTAAAGGGAAGAATTTGTGTCAGTGAGTATATGTCTTTGACATGCGTATCCCATGGTAGATGCTATATATTTCTTATGGCTCTATTTTGGATTACTTGTATTTCAGATATTTGTTTCTTAGTAATGGTGCCCCAGATACTAATATATGTATATCGAAGGCAAATGTTGTATTACGTCAGAGGGTCCAAATATTTCAGTTTAACAATAAAATTCCAATAAATGGAATATTTCTAAATATATATTAAAAAACCAAAAACTGTTTTCGAAATCTGAAGAAATGCGCTTTTGTATTTTATAATTAGAAATAAACACATAAGGTTTCAAATATAAAATTTTTGCATGCAAATATTAAATGTTTTAAAAATGGCTCACCTCATTTTTTTTCGAACTAAAATTACCGATAATGAAAAAAAATAAAAATACATACATAATTTATTAGGCAAAATAAACGTTATAGTCAATTCACTTTTTGTGGTTTCATGTAAAAATAATTAAGATGAATATATACGTGAAATCCTATTTAGATACTAATTTGATTAATTAATTACTAATTGAATCGGCTTCCAGTATGAACATCAAAAAATATGCTATGGATAAATCGAAGCTTTTACTAGCTTTTCTATGTATTGGAATTAAAATAAAATTATTATTTACGTAACAAAAAATATAAGCGTAAACCACCAAAAAAATGTTTTTTCAAGACTTAACTATGAAGTAATACAAGAAACAATTTTTTAAAAATACCCCTTTATGGCTAAGACTATTTTTGAGGTTTTCCATGTTCTAACTTTTTTTCGTTCTTATAAAATTATGCTTATGAAATATTCGGATGGCATAATTGGCCAATATCAAACTGGGTTCCGTAAGGGGAAATCTACAACTGATCAAATTTTTTCACTGAGACAGATACTGGAAAAAACAATAGAATTTAATGTTGATACATACCATCTCTTCATAGATTTTAAGGCTGCCTATGACACGTTAAATAGAGAAAGACTGTACAGAGCCTTGGATGAATTTAATATCCCAAGAAAACTGGTAAACTTAGTAAGGCTCACAATGTCTAATGTTGAGTGCCGAGTCAGAATACAACAGGATCTGTCAGACACCCTAAAGACCTTCAATGGACTAAGACAAGGAGATGCACTTGCCTGCATTTTATTCAATTTAGCGCTGGAAAAGGACATTCGAAATGCAGGTATATAAACCACAGGCCATATTTTGAAAACAAGTCTGTTCAGCTCCTTGCTTATGCTGACGATATAGATATCATCGCACGCTCAGAATATGAACTAAAATCGGCGTTTAAAAGCTTAGCTACGTCGGCAAGGAACATGGGATTGGTCATCAACGAGGGGAAGACAAAATATATGCCCGTACATGGACGCCAGAAACCACCAAGTATACAGATAGATAATTATACATTTGAAACTGTCAACGAGTTTGTATATCTCGGTACTATGGTGACAAATGACAACAATGTATCCAGCGAAATCAAAAGAAGAATAGTAGCTGCAAATCGATACTACTTTGGGCTACAGAAGCATATGAAATCTCGCCACCTTACCAGAAGAACTAAAGTCCTGCTTTACAAGACCCTTTTACGACCTGTTCTTATGTATGGTTCGGAATGCTGGACAATCAGTAAGGGTGATGAAGGAGCCCTAGAAAGTTTTGAAAGGAAGGTGCTGCGAAGGATTTACGGCCCAGTCTGTGATAATGGAGAATGGCGTATCAGATACAACCAGGAGCTATACGATCTTTACGAGGACCCTAATATCTCCAAGGAAATCAAAACTGGAAGACTCAGGTGGGCTGGACATATCCAGAGAATGAGCGAAGGAGATATTCCAAAGCGAATTATGGATGGTGCACCTGGGGGTCGGAGAAGAGTTGGAAGACCAAAGCTTCGATGGCTGGATGGAGTGGTGAAGGATGCAAGCACCATCGGCATCCGAAACTGGTGCAACGCAGCACAACACCGACAGTCATGGAGGCAGGCTCTGCTGGAGGCCAAGACCCGACCTGGGTTGTAGAGCCACAGATGATGATGATGATAGTCAATTCACTTTTTGTGGTTTCATGTAAAAATAATTAAGATGAATATATACGTGAAATCCTATTTAGATACTAATTTGATTAATCTTTACGACGAATCGGCTTACAGTATGAACATCAAAAAATATGCTATGGATAAATCGAAGCTTTTACTAGCTTTTCTATGTATTGGAATTAAAATTAAATTATTATTTACGTAACAAAAAATATAAGCGTAAGCCACCAAAAAAAATGTTTTTTCAAGACTTAATTATGAAATAATCCAAGAAACAATTTTTAAAAAATACCCCTTTATGGCTAAGACTATTTTTGAGGTTTTCCATGTTCTAACTTTTTTTCGTTCTTATAAAATTATGCACAAAATAAATAAAAACCCACTTTTTCGCTTACTAGCCTGCAAAAAGACGCTTGATTTTAAAATTTTGCAGGCATGAGATTCGAAATATTTCTAGCGTTTATATTCCTCTTAATACCAAATTCTCGGCGTTTTATAATTTTTTTTCAAATTGCGGTCGGAAACTTTGGATTCATAAGGGTGTACAATTTAATTAATTGCTGTTAACTTTTAGATTTGAATATACAGCGTGGTGTTTTATCTATCTAACACCATTTAGATCACATTTGTAAACATGAAAGTAAGGGAGGCACCACGATTTCTATGAGACCCGTTTGAATTGTTACGGAAACCGAACGAATATACTTAAAGTGTTAAGAAACTGACAAGGTTAGGTATGATCGTAAATAGAATAGGGAGAGGTTTAAAAAATTAAGTATTTATGGTACCCAACGGGAAGTGATGCTAAAAGGAAAATATATATTTGGAGCGTCATTGACTGCCGTTGTAAAGAGCGCGTTGTAAATTTCTGTAATATTGACAGTTATTAATAGTAGTAGTAGAAGATACGTGGTAAGAACTCTCTGTTTGTTTCACTGGTATTTAAATAGAGGGTGCTCTAAAATGTATCAAATGTATTAATATCAACCAATGATCCCTTCGCAACTGGTGCCACATTTTTAAACACCTATAATATACAATCAGAAGAATTTAGTGGCACCCTCATTTTTATTTTGTTTGTTAGGTATATTGATTGTTTTATTACACTATCTAATAAATGGTGTTACCTAAGAAAGTGTCATTGTAGAATATTAAGTTATAGAAATATTATTTTAGATAATCAACCAAGTACAGGTACAATTGTTCGAGGGCTATTAATTTAAATTAATAATTTGCAAAAATATAACAAAATAACTGCACAAAAATATTGTGATTTTTGGACTATATAAATCTGACTAAATAAACACAAATCCAGACCAACAATTTCCATATTTCATAATGTTCAAGTGTAATGTTTATCACATCTTTTCGGTTCGTTTTTTTTACTCCAATGTATGATTTAAATAATTCATAATATTCAAAGATCTAATCGTCCAATGATTGCTTCCTTTAAAAAAATACTTTTAGCACTTACATCAAATACCACTTATCTTTAAGGCCAAATTTTATTACATATGTAATATAAATTCATTGTTCTGCCACTTTAAGAAGATCAACTTCCTATTCCGTGAACAAATTCAATTAAAGTTAGAAACTCATGAGTAAGTAAAACTCATACAAGTAAAGCTATCCTACTTACTAAGACTAAAGAGCTAAAAACCACTCTAAGCTAAACAACATGACATGCTCATTGAACGTTGGACAAGTTAAGATCATTATCTCCATTGTTGTAGGTAACACGACTAATTGGAAAACAATGCAATACGTATTTCTGAACAGATCATGCAGAGTGTAACGGTATGTACTGGACAGACTTTAACCAGCGATATCTGAATCTATTTGAAGTAAAGAATGTAAATGGCCTTTTGGTCTCCGGTGTCATTTTACTAACGCCAGCATGCTTGTACTACTTCACCGTTCCCACAATATTTAAGAGTAAGGGATGATCATCTGGATATTAACAGTCAATGTGTAGGTGAGTAGCTATTCATTGGATATATATTATACTGCCATAGGTCACCCGAAGTGGTTTGCAACTTTTTTTCATTTAACAGGGGTGCCCGGTTCACGGCTTCATGGTGTGAGGTTTGTCTGTGTCTTGACGGCGGGTATTTCTATAAAAAACTACCATACTCAGTTATGAATATGCTCAAATTGTCAGACCGAAGAATTTTCACTGACTTGGCATTTCTATATAAAATTCTAAATGATTTAGTTAGTCCGATATTGCTTGAATTGATGAGCTTCCAGATACCATTACGTAATACGAGAAGTCAGGATTTATTTCAGTGCAGAAATTCTGGGACTAACTACCATATGTATTCCCCTTTGCCCAGAATACTAATGGAGGGAAACAATTATACCAAGTCAGTGGACATCTTTAATTTATCTTTAAACAAATATAAAATACTAGCTTTTTCCTGCGGCTTCTCTCGCATGGTATTAGTGGGGTTCCCACTCCCCCTCCTCCCCCTCGCCCCCCTCCCCACCGCTCCCCCCCTCTCCACCACTCCCCCTCCCTCCCCTCCACCCTCCCTCCAACCCTTCTCCATCCTCACCCCCGTCCCCTCTCCACCCCCTCCCCCCTCTAACCCCTCACTCACCCCTCTAACCCCTCCACCCCTTCACCCTCCCCCTCCCCCCTTCCGCATTTATTTGAAGTACTCTCCTAATAATTTGAATTGAATAAAGAATAATAGATATAATCTTACTAATCGTGCCACCCATTGCAATTTTTTTAATACAAATTTCATAATGCCTGAGCTCTGAATTATAGCCTATAATGTTATTCTGATATATGAGCTATATTATTGTAAAGTTTCATTAAAATCCATTCAGCAGTAGTTTTTGTGTAGTAGCGTGAAAGAGTAACAAACATCCATACATCCATAGATCCATACATCCATACATCCATCCATCCATACATCCATACATTTGTCTTTATATGTCTTTATTTATGTCTTTATACATTTTATACATTTTATATATGTCTTTATAATATTAGTAGGATTGTTCCTGAGGCAGTTCAGATATGTACAATAAATACAGCATATTTCTTACCATTGATACGTAAAAGCCTCGAAAAAGGGCGTTAATCAATGAATAAATAATAAGAGTAAAAAAAGAAGTGCTTAAGGTACTAAGAAGGTAGTTATAGAGGCATGTATAGTTCCTTTGTTGGTATCATTATAAACTTAAGCATGAATAGTCTGTTCTAAAGCAAGTTTTAAAGAACTTAGCTAAATTAACAGAGCGTTAAATAGTACACATGATAAAAAAAAACATGAGTTGCATTTATGTTGATTATTAAATAATTCTTAGTTCGTAATCTGTAGCATTTATTTTCTTAAATTTATCAAACAGTTCTAGATCTCTGACTCGTGGTATCATTTAAGCAAATTGATATTCTGAATACGGGGCATTGTCACGAACCATCATGGTATTATGAACTTCGTGATTTTACAAAAGAATTATTTTTTACAATAAAAATCTGAATTTTTTTAAACAACGTTGCAGCGTGCATTAACGTTTGACTTTTGTTGAAAGCATTCCTGTTATTTGCAGAGGAACTTTGTTGCCTAGCGGTTAACATCCTTGACTCCGGACACGCAGGTCGCGGTTTCAAAGCCCAAAATCAAAAAGATAGTGTAAAATGTGGAGCGCACCTATTTGCAAAATGATTAAGAGCGGCAGATACTCTGATAAAAGACTACCATTCAGAATCGATTTTTTAAGCAACGTTCATTTATTTACTAGCTGAAGTCCCCGGCGTTGCCCGGGTTTTACACAAAGTTTTTAGACAGCGACCTTCCTCCTGGTTTGATGGTCGAGTGCAAATTTCATCAGTTTCGGAATAAAACTAAAGCTTTGTATAAAAATCAAACCAACACGCCCGGTGTCTACCTACCGCCACAGGGTACTCTTTATTTAAAAAAAATCTATAATACAATAACATCGAAAGTCACTAACCTCACCAGGGCTTTCCTGTATCGAGATGTGCAGTTTAACAATTTTATAGTAAATAAATTAAAAATTACATTATTGTACACAATTTAATATTATATTAAAAATATAAACCTACAAATTAATTAAAAAATAAAGAGTACAAGACATATATACATACTGAACAAAAGTATGAAAAATATTGTCATTCAAATGAATCAAGGAAAAATCTGCTTCTCTAAATACTGCGTATACCAGCGCATAAGTACAAAAAAACCGATACGGTGTGTAAATTCGTTTGATATTCACACTAACTTATTATTAAGGGTATTTTTGAAGTCGATTTTACGTTTAAAATTGGTGAATAATGCACAAAAAAAAGTTATAGTATATATCATTTCGGGGGGCTAATTATCACCATTCACCATTCTATATTTTTTAAATTCTATTATATTCTATCATACTTTATATATAAAAATCTCGTGTCACGATGTTTGTGGTCGCACTCCTCCGAAACGGCTTGACCGATTTTTTGATTTTTTTAAATATATATTTGGTAGATATGAGAATAGGTTTTAAAATATATTTCATACCGCTAGGTGATTAGGGTATCCCTATTCAGAATTATTATTTTTTTTTTTGACAAAATCTTTTTTTTGTTTTTATTTTTTTTAATTGGCATAAAAAAAATACGTAAAACCCAAATGTTAACTTTCCTACTCCCACCCTCCCATTTTTTAATCGCGATTTTAGAATTTTGTACGAACAAATTTAACTGTCTTTCATATTTCAAACAGAACGAAATCATTTATGTTGTTGAATGATAGATGGCGCTACTTCCGCCTCATTGAAATTTCATCCATACATACGCAAGACATCCACGAGAAGCGTCACGTCATTTTAATATTTCATTCGGCATCACGTTCCCGTGCAAACCATCGATCTTATTTGTGCTGGCTAAAGACGGACTGACAAAAAATATCGTACACTCAATTGCCCTTCGAAATTCATATTGATTTTCTTTATTTAATTTTTTTTCGCAGTTATCGTCTACAGCGTTCCATTCCTCTTTCTGTCATAGATCCCATCCTCACACTTACAATACATTTGTTATTTTTTATAGAACAACGTTTGTCGGATCAGCTAGTATTATATAAAATTTAATTATTTTTTATATTCATTTACATTATTTTATATTCTTTAATATTATGTTACTATGAATCTTTTATTTTTCACATGTTAATTTATAATAAGTATATAAAATGACAAGACGGCATGGAAAATTCTTCAAATTATGTAATTAACCATTCAATGAACAAAAAAATGTCCCTTACAAGTTTAGTATACTCGTGGCGTGGGAGATCTCATGCACATATTTATGCTCCGAAAGCGAGGATTTCTGCCCATCAGAATCAGAACCCGCCAATAACAGAGCGACTCAATTGCTTAACGATACTGCATTGACCATTGACAATTTCAATGTCACTTACAGACAGTTTAGCATCTCTCTTTTGACCCGTGTCACAAAATAGTAAACCTGTCCCCATACCTTTTTAATTTTTTAATCTTCTCCATATATATTGGTGAATAATCATTTTACGGAGAACACGAAAAAAATAATAATTTCAGGCTAGCAAAAATAAGTAAAATGATAATAAGAAAATAATGATTAGTAAATCAAACGTTATTAATTGGGTAAGAATTTCTGCGCGGAAGAATTTCAGAACCTGGCTTCGAGTGCATGTCTGACGCCACGCCGTACGCGCCGCGCCACAATTAACATCTGTGTACGTGAAATTTCAAACAAAGCTACCATTGTAATTCGGTTTCGAATTCAAGAATTCATCAAAAGATGTCGCCACTTCCGTTAGCAGGTCGCTTGGAGACATACCCCTGGCAGGTATAAGTACCTCGAATTTGTGAATTTGAGTATCTCTTCGGATATGGAAAGATTGACGGTAATACTTAGTTGTGAATAATAGCATCTTGCGGCTATATATTACATATGGCGTCGTTGCCTGTCCCGGTTACTTTGTACCGGTGACTAGCTATCATTTGATGACAATGGATCTGGGGAAAGGGCTATTTTTGAAACCAGTTCCTATCGAATTTATAAAATGGTCACCAACACTACTGGGCGAAGGCGAACCAAAAACCTCCCGCAGGGCCTTGCAGTAGAATCCTGCGAAATACTAAAAGAAACTAAATCTCACAGGCTGATGGCATTTGGGACTGTGCACGCGGTATTCATAAAAAAAAATAAAAAATTTCACGTTGAATGCAGCCTTTAGACATTGTAATTTTGCATTGACTGATACCTACATTGTTTTGTTCCAATGACTCAATAGGGCTTTCAAATTTAAATCGCAGTAGTAAAAATTAACGGGATTCCCGTGGAGCGGTACAGATTTCAAATCGCATTGTTTTCTCCCTCCCCCGCTTCGTTCTGTTTCCCTTTTCAGCTTAATGTCCGCGCTTTAGCTGCTTATGAATTAATGTATGCAAATTTCGAAGGAGAAAATTGTAATTTCGTATTGATGCTTGGTGACCTGAATTTAGAATTGGTGTTAAAATGATGTGTCCATATAGAACTGAAGAACTAAACCGGCAGAAGTGCGCTGTGGGCGTTTCCATATACCCGAAATAATCACTTTTTTCCTTACTTTCGATTAAATTAATAAAACATTTTCAAATAACGAAAATCTTAAGGTTAATCGTCGTAATATATAAAACAAAGTCGGGTTAGTTTCACCATTTATAACTCGAGAACTGCTGGACCGATTTTTATGATCTTTGATTTGTTAGATTTGTCTCCGCCCCGAAGAGCAGAATAGCTATTAAAACATGGAAAAAATTACAAAAGAAAATTATGGAGGAAATTCTTGTTACAAGTTCTTGTATGGAACGAATTTTCATCTTTTGAAAGACCTGCAGGAAAATTGTAATTTTGTAATAGGTAAGTATGATATTGAATAGTGAGTGAATTCCAAAAATTCAAAAACGTTAAATGTCAATGCGCTGATTGTTTTGCTTTTGTTCAAACATATAATGCTGCCCTCTTACTTACACACTAAGGCCTTGTGCGCACTAGCGGCTAGCCGCGCTAGTAGGCGGTCAACCGCGCAGCCAGCCGCGTTTTTATTTTAGTATGCAACCGCTTATATCCGTACGCACCCAACCGACGAAAAATTTCATACTAAAATGAAAATGCGGCTGGCCGCGCGGCCTGCCTATTAGTATGCAACCGCTCATATTCGTACGCACTACACCGCCTAAAAATTTGAACCGCGGTGTTTGAACGGAGGTCAGCGGCCCGCTTCGCGGCAGACCGCCATATTGGCTGTACGCACTAGGCGGTTGGGGTTTAGTTCACTGCTAGCCGCTGCTGAGTTGTCCCCCTAGCCATGAATTTCGACACAGAAAAAAAATCGATGAAATTCAAAAACAAGAAGCTATTTGGAATTGTGAAACAGCAGCATATAAGAACAGTGATTGAAACTCAAAACAATGGGAAGAGCTAATGGATATTTTTGGGAACGAAGATACGTCAATAATGCAAAAAAAAAACTTGGTAGGTATCAATTTCAATTTAGCAGGTGGGTAGGGGTTCCGCCACCCGGGAACCATTTATTGGTATTGCAGATAATGTCACACACATCTACCGGATCTGCCCTGATGATGGACACTGCAACGCTGTCAGAAACGTTGTATAAAGAAGGAGGCAGCGCAACACGGCATACCACCCCAAAAACAAATAACGAAAATACTTTTGGCCGTGAAAATCTAAAATCGTATCCAGCGTCCATTTTATAATAATAATAATAATAAATTTGGACAACTTATATAGCGCTGTTTTTGCGAATTTATTAATGATGAGACAACGCAGTTTTTTGCTACCGCGGTTGAACCGCCTGAAGCGGTTTAAAAAGCGGCTTGCCGCCATGGTGGCGAGCCGCTTTTTCAACCGCGTGAGGCGGCTAGCCGCCTAGCCGAACCGCGCACGCGGCTGGCCGCTAGTGCGCACAAGCCCTTAATGTCAACATTCGAAAATGGGACAAACGGTGAACGTATATCTGCACCCCTACAAAGGAAAAATACGATAATAACATAAATTAAAATCCGTACACAAGGCCATCTTTGATACTGACAAAAACAAAACACGGACATTGTGTAATTTTTTAACTTAATAAAAAAACTGTGTACAATTCTATTGGGGATTATCAGAATCTGTTCAGTGTCATAGTAATATGAACAGTAAATCATGCGAAACGAGCTGAAGAAATTTTGATGCAGTCTTTCTAAATTAATAAATTCAATGATTCAAGTTATTTATGTGGAAATTTTCAGACCAACCGCAACCTATAAAGGTTTTATTTATTTTTTAAGCTAAAAGCCGAATAAAAAAATGTTACTTTAAGTGGTATTAAAATTGGTACTGTGATTTAAGTGCGTACAAAAAATTTTTAAAATTAATAAACGTTTGGCAGAAATAATTCAAATCTTCACTATTTTATCCAAAATAGAATATTTTTTTGTCTAGTACTTACAATAGCTCTAGTACAATATCACGATAGACGTAACTTCCGATGATTTTAAAATTATTTCTAAAAAACTGTGTATTTTACAATTATATCTGGCTTTCACTCTTCAAGGGTGTTCGAGGCCATCATTTAAAATTACAGAGAATATAAGTTCAAAAATTAATAAAAAATACCCAGCCTACTAATTTGAAATACATGCATATTCAATATTTTTGTTGGAATATAAAAATACATCCTTAGTTCTTATAAACTCCACGACACAGGAAATAAATAAGTTAATTTAAAATTAGTCAAGGATAATATTGTTAATTCTAAAATCTGAAATACGAGATTGACAATGTTTGATGGAAGGTGGCAATGACCGATTTGGTAAAGGCGCCAGAGACGAGAGGTTCTGGATTAAAGTCCCTGTTGCCACTGTTATCTATTTCATATTTTCGTTTAGATTATTAGTGTTATCTTCTTCATCAATAAATTTAAAACGCGCCAATCTGATGACTATATCAAAATGAAACTGAATGACCCTTTAAAAAATAATCAACATGAAACATTATTTAATGTTTTTAATAAAAATATGTACTTATTAGTGAAAAAACTCGATTAAAATCTAGAAACCCGTTAATTTTGTAGATATTCAATCTCATAACAAGACAACTATCAGATAATCTACACGCCAAAACTTACCTTACTTAAAGAAATCTCTTTTCATCGCAACTTTCCTTTCCTAATGCCGAAGTAGCGGTGATTGGTGATATTTTGATCTCCAGCGGCCTTCGCCAGTTCGCAGTTCGCAGTTCGGCAAAATACGAATACGCGCTGAAACGGGTTTCGCTAAAAGTAAACATCGCGCGTTGGTGTCTATTTATAATTTGTTCCAGTTTAATACTTGCACTTTCAGAACTCTCCATTTCAGCGAAATTATTGATCAAATTAGCTTATTTTTGTGCCATTTCTCTAATTCGCGCTAAATAATAAAATTTAGATACTTAGCATTGCTTGTTATCATTTTTCTTATAGCAGCTTTTTCATGAAAACATCAGACTCTCAACGTAACAATTTGGGAGGCAGATATGGGTACCCTTATTACTCCGGGAACCATTTATTGGATAACCAACACCTCTGCCTAGGTTACGCTACGTTTGGTGACTTAGCAGTTAAGGGAGTGAGGTTTGTTGTTTGTTGTTTGTGTTGCGCTACCTCCTTCTTTAGCCAACGTTTTGGACAGCATTACAGTGTTCATCAGCAGGGCAGATTAATGGTCAGCTCTGGTTTAATTAAATTTGTAACGTTTTTTCCTCACTTCTTGGTTAACGCAATTACTTTAAGCTTATTATTTAACTCTAAAATAATACAACAAAACGTTTTTAAATTCGGAATATTTTTGGATAGTTTCTGCCAGTAATTTTATACATATTATAATTACAATAAAAAATATAGCGGCAAACATTGCCTCATTGCTTTTTTTAAACTGAAATACATTTTTTAAATTAATAAAGACAACAAAACCATTAAGGTGATACTCAAAAAAATTCTCAATCAATTCTATTATAGATGGCGATTCGAGTATGATTATTTTAGTTATGCTTTAAAATATGAAGTTGAATTAATTAGAATATAAATAAATAGTTTTGTCCATAAAAAAATGCCTATCAAGAAAGACCAAAAAAAAAACAACATTCTATTTGTTGACCTTTCTTGAAAGATTTGATTTTCTTTCTAAATAAAACTATTTATTCAAATTAATATTGGATACGATTTTAGATTTTCACGGCCAAAAATTATTTTGTTATTAGTTTTTGGGGTATTACGCCGTGTTGCGCTACCTCCTTCTTTAGCCAACGTTTCGGACAGCGTTGCAGTGTCCATCGTCCACACATCTGCCCTGATGATGGACACTGCAACGCTGTCCGAAACGTTGTCCGCAACACGGCATAATACCCCAAAAACTAATAACAAAATCAAATAAATATTGTTTACGTACGGGCGCAAACAATGAATTTATCGTAATATTTTAATGCTTAACTTGCGAAAAGCGTTTTTCCCTACAATAATTATACTTGCGCCATCTATGAGAGAGTACATTATGAATTCAGTATTCAATAACAGTCTATGAGTGATCATGCCACCAATATCTCAACTTAAAAAAAAAGGTTTTGCATACTTTCAAAATGTTGCCATTGAAATTAAATAACACCTACGGATTTTTTAAGTAACCACACCAATCATTGAAATACGTAATTTCTTTCACGTCATTATCTTATGAGGTACTTGAATGAAAACTGCTTCAGTTACGTTTTAATATTTATTTTTCTATACGTGATTGTGATTACATTACGTCTCAGCAAATTACGTTTATTAGATACGACACTCAAGTCAAACCAGACCACATTTATATAATTCATGCAATAGGTGAACTAACTAAACTAACCAGTATTATATTATTAAGCACACTATCAATTTATTCGGACAATGTCAAACTTGTTTAGCTTTTTAGTTCGACTTTTATAACATAGTTGAGGGTTTGGTGTTTTGTTTATTGACTGTATTCAAATGGACCCTATGTTTGAATTTAATTTATGTTCTTCATTTTATACATTACTAGCTGACCCGGCGAACTTCGTACCGCCTCAGAATCAATAACTGTTGGGTTAACTTTTTAGCTGAATTCAAATATTTATTTATTAATTTAAAAAATACACAATGAAGCGGGGTATTTCCACATTTTTTTATCGCTTAAAAAATTAAGCAAAAAATTACGATGATTACAGCATTTTTATTTTATTTTTATGTTGACGAATAAAATTTTCTATAGCGAGTCAAAGTTTCCCATTTTTGAACCACCGCCAAAACGATAATTTGGGGCGGGGCTATCGTGTGATGTCACGAGCGTGGACGCTCACTGACAGTGTTAATTTATGCTGGCGCAGCTGAGCGACGCTTGTGACGTCACATTCCGATTTTCAAACCATTGGCCGTTTTGATTTTGTCAGTTTTAGAAATCAATAATATTAAATGAAAACATATAAAACAACATTTTTAGTAGGATGATTAAAATCAGATGATTTAATATTCCGTACATTTTCAACAGAATCCCTCATTTGTGGAAATACCCCTTTTGTTTTTGTCAGTATCAGAGATGGCGTGGTTTACTGATTTTCTTATTTTTCCATTTACTTACGGGAAAAACGTTTAAATTTTTTGGACGTGTGAGGGAGATTTATTATAATTATTATATTTTTCCTTTGGAGGGGTGCAGACATACGTTCACCGTTTGTCTCAGTTTCGACTGTTGGCATTTAGTGTTTAGGAAAGAGGGGCAGCATTATACGCTTAAGAACAAAAGCAAAACAATCAGCGCATCGACATTTGACGTTTTTGAATTTTTGGAATTCACCCACTATTCAATTTTATAGGTACTTATCACAATATTGCGGCAGCTCTTTCAAAATATGAGGATACGTTTCATACAAAATGTATGAGGAAAAAATTTTTTTTCATAACTTTTTCCGATGTTTTAATAACTATTCTGCTATTAAGGATGGAGACAAATCCAACAAATCAAAGATCAAAATCCAACAAATCAAAAATCGGTCCAGTCGTTTTCGAGTTATTTATAGTGTAATTAACCCGACTTTGTTTTATGTATTAAAATAAACTTATGGACCCAAAAGTTTCAATTTAATCTTTAAGCTGTCTTAAGCACCAAATTTTCCTGAATAACTTCCTTTGTCAATGGTAACTTTTTTTTCTTTGACTTCAAACATTTTCATTCTTTCCATTATACCAATATTCTTTGTCTTCCTTATGTATTATTGTTCCTAATATTTCTTAACCTTTCTGTATTCCACTTTTTTTCCCTTCCTTAATAGTCAAGGTTGCCAACAATATCGAAACTTTTTCTAATAATTTAATTTTCAACCTGTTCTCTAACTCGTCTCATTGCGTATTACTTCCGTTTACGAATACTACCCATAATAATTATTCTTTTCTCATCCGTTTATTAAAAGGAATATTGATGATTTTAACAAAGCCGCTTTTTTGAAAAACCGCCTAAACGACTCTTCTCCATCCACATAAAAAGTACTCACATTTGTTCTTTTAATTTCTCTTTCGATAGTGGGTCTTAGATATGTCAAATGTTTTTAATTTTTTCTGCCTTAGTTCCACACATGAGGCCCTGAGGAAAACAATCCCT
Source organism: Limnephilus rhombicus (assembly GCA_929108145.2). Classification (NCBI taxonomy): domain Eukaryota; kingdom Metazoa; phylum Arthropoda; class Insecta; order Trichoptera; family Limnephilidae; genus Limnephilus; species Limnephilus rhombicus. The sequence continues at coordinate 20,092,975 of OV815286.1, forward strand.
CAGAGCCTATGTCATCTTTAGAGATGCTAGTCTTTTTAGGGAAAGGAAGGAGAGGAAGTTCTGGGAAGGAAAAAGGTGAGGGGCGGGTAGAAGTCTGGGGGTCCGTAGGTATGAATCCATCCCTCCCCATGCGGTGAGAGGTCAAAAGTCTACCTCAACCAGTCTCTCAACGAATAAGCCGTCAAGATCTAGATAAAGCTCACCCCGGGCACCCTGCTAAGTCACCAGCTTGGGCGACCGGGTAACTTAGGGTGACCGGGGTATTGGCAAGCAGGTTATTCAATAAATGATTCCCAGGGCGGCGGTACCCATACCTAAATTAAATTATTACCAATACTATCATTAATTAATTCCCGATAAGTTGGAAGTATCCGCCGTCAAGATAGATAGATAGATTAACCTCACCCCATGAAACTGAACTCCCCCGCTAAGTCAACAAACATAGCAAACCACTTGGGGTGACCTATGGTTATCTAATAAACGGTTCACTGGTGGCGGTACCCATACCCACCAAATTGAAAAATTAAATATGGGTGCAGAAGTAATAAAAACTTCGGGTCCGTTTTAATACAGTCAACAAACAATTGCTAACATTCCCCAATCTGTGAGATAAAACGATTGAACAACTGACTGATTTCGGTCCAGATTTTTTGGAAGCGAACAACAGAAACAAATAACTAAAAAATTAGATGAATGATATTTATTTATTTATTTAACGCCTAAAGGGCTTTTACATGTTTGGTAGTACAATTAATTCATGACAGATGATTTTTAAACAGATAAAGAAATAATAATAATAAAATTAGATAAAAAAGCACACAAGTCACAAAAATACAGCGATTTCATAGGTTTACAAAAATACAAATATGTTTAGGAATAGTTTTGGAATAAGTTTTTTACAAGATCAACAAAATTCACCAAGTTTATGTTAAATATGTCAACATCACCTAAGTACTGATTTCCCATAGTGTGAAATCGTTGTATCGGAGAGTGGGCCTTATGAATGCTACAGTAGAATAGTGTATTTTGTTGTGTAGTTACTGTCGGTATTCGTAAGTTTATGAGTTGCAGGAGTTCACAACAGTGAACTTAGTGTTAAGTATTTTGAATAAAAAGGTTAAGTCGTTTATTTTACGTCTGTCTTCTGGTGTGTGTTTTAAAAATATTTAATAATAAATTATATTTTAAGTCTTCTAATGGGATGTTTAATTTAAAATTTATAAAACGCAGAATTTTTTTTTGTATTCGCTCAATGTTACTAATGTGAATTTTGTAAGATGGAGACCAAACTACCGAGTTATATTCCATTAGGCTTCTAACTAGAGATACATATAATAATTCAATGGCTTGTATGGAATTAATAAGTATTTTTTATTTATTTCAGGTTTCTTAATAATCCTGAATATTAACGGAATCGAGGGGACCAGGAGTAAGCGTCAGGGTAGGTACGCATTATTTACTATTTAAAATTGTCCCCTTTCACCACTATATTAAAAACAATTTGCAATCATATTAAAAATAATATATAGGACAAAGAAAGGTTGCGGGTTCGATTCCAGCAGCAATGCAACAGTAGATCGACCCAATTTTTCTTTATGCAAAAATAATTTGTGTAAAATTATTTTCTACCAATTTAAAACATACTTTCCTTGAACATTTTTTAAGCTCAAAATATATGTTATCTTGAAGACAATATTTATACATTTAATATGCCGAAGTTGTAATCATATGAAATTCCATCGGTAGAAAAAAAACCACAAGGATACGCTCGGAAAATTATTATAAACACTTTTTTCTATTATTTTTACAAGCTACATGTATGAAAAAATTGCAAGTGTTTCTTTAAATGATACTTAAGACATTTCCCACGAATTTTTGCTCTATTGTAAACGGGTCGTGTTTTATTAAACATTTTCATAATTTTCACTTAAGACCCTGCAACCGCGCACAAAAAGAAGAAGATGGAGAGATATGAAATTACGGATGTTAGAGGAGCGCGCTAGCATTTAAAGCGACAAATTCGATGCGAAAATGTTTAATAAAACACTACTCGTTTAATATAGAGCAAAAATCTCGCGGTGGTTGTCTTTCACAGCATTAGAAACACTGTGATTTTTTTCATATATATATAACTTGTAAAATAACTGAAATAAACATGTTTACAATAATTTTTGGAGTATACTTTGCGATTTTTTTCTATCAAGGAAATTTTATATAATTTGAGTTTTCGGCGCGACGAATGTCTAGATATTATCTTCAAAAATATTGTTTGTTTTTTTTTTTTTTTAATACTAGCGGGCTCTCTCTAACATTATTTTATTGGATAATATCTCCCCTTCTTCTTCTTTTTGAACGCTTACTACCAAGCCTCTTAATATGGAGCAATGATAAAATCAAGGGGGTTTTATGTTTTGGTAAAGTTAGTAGCCCCTTGCAGGAAGATTTTAAAAACTTTTTACAAGTGTTTAAAGATACTTTCTTTTATCGTGCATTCAATACATGTCGAAGTATTTCGTGTGTGTTATACTCGACTTTATGACATGTTTCTTTTTACATTGTTCGAAGAAAAATGATTATACATACAGAATATTATGAAACAGCATTCTTTTACAGGCGGTGAAAGGAGTGCAGTAATTACTATTGACACACAAATAAACTAAATCGAAACAATAGAAGGTACTTTCATGTTACAAGCAAAAAAGAAAGTCTTAATGCATTTACCCACTTTACGCGGTGTCAAATTACAGCACTTGTGCATTACCGTCTCCAACCTGTAATCAAGTTAAAATTAATTGACAATCCAGATTTCCATGCCATTGATAATTGCACTACAACCTATGAATAACGTAGAGCAATGCTTTTGCATAATTGAAACATTAAAAAATCTGTTTTCAAATAGAATCAAATTATCCCTAAAAATGGAGATAAAATAATGAGTGTACTCTAAGTCCAGGTCCTTAAAATCTTGAATGATTAATTTCTTCTACAATTTTCTTACATTTCCGCAGTGAATTCCTTTCAGTACGCGCAATGGCCGACCATCCACGGCGGTCCATATCTTTCCTCCTCGGCCTCGGACTGGCCCTCCTACCAGCCCGTGCAGTACTACCAGCAACCCAGAAGGATCAGCTACGTCGATATGGGTCCGTACACCGAATCTCCTACGGATGCCTTCGTGCTCAACACAGACAGACTCCTAGGCCCAGCGTTTCAAGAGGAAACTACCGATGGACAGAGAGTTGATAATGACAAATTGATGGGATCTTCCTTTGAAGATCAAATTTCAAATGCTCAAAAAGCAAACACATATAATCCAACAGGAGGTAATTTTTATGATGAGCAGTTTAATAAGATTAAACTTATTGAACCGTCCAAAAATTTGAATGGACAGACATTCAACACAGAAAAATTGATCGGGACATCTTTGGAAGAAGAAATTGCAAATGGACAAAGGGTCAATACTGATAAATTCACAGGACCCTCTTTGGTACAAGTAACTACAGGAAATGGAAAGAGAGTCTATAGACACGATAAACCAGCACCAGATGAGTATGTAGAAACCAATAAAGCTTTGGGACCTGCTGGAGGAGTAATAAAAAATGATGAAGGACGACTCCTCTCGGACTCCGCTTTTTCAGCCATTTCTGAAACTCTTGGAGCCATCAATACAGTCGGTCACTATCTTGTGGATATGGTGGACGATAGAGAGGAAAAAGATGACGATGACGATGAAGACGAAGATGATGATGGTGAAAAAGATAACAAACTACCGAATGCACTATACACAATCAGTAAAAATGTACTGGGGAAGAATGTCACAGAAAAAATTGCACCTTTCGTGAATAAATTAACTGATAGAGCAGACCCTGGAGCAAGAGGTTGTACGACTCCCGAAGGAAAGCCAGGAACTTGTGAAGATTTGAGTAACTGCCCTCAACTCCTTTTAAATCTTGGAAATTTAAGACAAAGCCTTTGTTTCAAAAGCCTATTTGTTCCTGGGGTGTGTTGTCCCGAATTAGGAGCAGGATTCAACCAATTGCCAGCTCCTGGTTTAACGGTTCTCACGACAAGTAGGCCAACTTTAGCAGTAGCAATCACAACGAGGAAGCCTCCAGTTGTCTATAGACCTCCACCACCGACCAGGCAGCCATACACTACGACAAGACCAACAACAATACGCCCGTTCATCACACCGGCACCTACCATCTTCAACACAACATCACAATTCACCAACTTCACCAACTTCGTTAATCCAGATGGTAAGAATATTTTTTTGAAGTAAATAATAATAAGGATGAAACTTGTAATAATTCAACGAATGCACGCAGTCGAGAAATTACCCACATTTTATTAGTTCTTGTGCCATGTTATAGCAAATTGAGTTGTTTGGGTGATGTATAATTAGATCAAGCAAAGGAACTTGTGTGATCGAAATCGTGTTATTCTTCTATTGATAGGTACTTCAAATGGGTTAATTGAATAATTGTGTTGAATTCAAGCAGGACGGAAACCACGAGAAGATTTCAAATTAAATGTACACCATTTCCTGTAACAAGCATGGTTCTTAAGTTATTTTGAATGACAAAGAAGAATCATGAAGAAGTTAGTATGTGTAGGAAGAATGGTCAGTCAAAGATTTAAATAACCGAATGTCAACGATGTTAAGCGTTTTGTAAAATATTTTGTTGCCCGCGTAGTTTGTGTAAGGCAAATGTTCGATATTGCAACACTTTTACTTTTAGATAGAGACATAATTTTAATCAAGAAGCTTTGAAATATAGAGTTAACTCTTTAACTTATAGAATATGCCAACTCTATTGTTCTTTCATATTTTACAATTCAAATCGTTGGCATAATAGTAGAACTGATCTTAACTGTAAAACAGAATATCGGATTGTTTAAAGTCCGAAGTAGCAAATATAATAAAAAATACGGTTTGCTTGGGGATAATGACACTTGCATAATTTTTGTACCAGGGTATTTTTAATATTTTCACTGGTATGTAATTTCTATCATGAGCGAAGAGCTCTGAAATATCCATTTACTCATTATAGAAAAATATAAGGTGAACACTCCTGTAATAGCTGATACACACGACGTCCGCACGACCCACTGAGCAGCTTCCAACAAAATGGCAAGATGAATTAGTGCATGAAATCTAATATTGTGGCAATAAATTGTCTTCGGGCCTTCCTATCAACGGATTAGCCCTTTGACGACGTCACTCAGTTTTGTGTAAAGCTATTATTATTATTTCCATTTTTTTCTTTTTAATTTATGTTTATCCAGTTGTTATTTGATTTCAAAGTTCATTCTGTGTTCATTTCATTCAGTTAATTTCTTCTTCCAGATTGCGGCGAGCCAGAATGGAGTTCCGGAAGGGTGGTTGGAGGAAGCGAAGCAGCATCAGGAGCCTGGCCTTGGATGGCCGCAATCTTCCTCAGTGGACCTACCAGGACAGAGTTCTGGTGCGGCGGAGCCTTGCTGGCAGACAGACACATCCTCACAGCAGCCCATTGTACCAGGGATACACGGCAGAGACCGTGAGTAGAATACAATATAACAAAATGGCTAACTCTATTTCACTTTATTTTTAAATTTGTTTTATAGGTAAAACCAAAAGTTACAATATTTTATAAGGTATGATAAAATATGTACAATAATTGAATCAATAATAGGTACTCGCTGGTGTTTCTTAATTATGGCATATCGCATTAAGAGCGGTTACGACGTAACTGATATGTTAAGGCTCTGCAACCGGGCCCGAAAAGAAGAAGATGGATAGATACGAAATTACGAATGTTAGAGGAGAGCGCTAACATTTACAGCGACAAAATCGATGCGAAAATTGCGAAAATGTTTAATAAAACACAACTCCTTTAAAATAGAGCAAAATACTCGCGGGCATTATCTTAAACAGCATTTAAAGAAACACTGTGAATTTTTCCATACTTATAACTTGTAAAATAACTGAAACAAACGTGTTAATAATAATTTTTGGAGCATACTTTGCGATTTTTTTCTATCGAGGGAATTTTATATAATTTGGCAAAGTCTAGATATTATCTTCAAGAATAACATATATATTTTTTAAGAGCTTTAAAACTTACCGTGTTTAAGGGAAATATGTAATAAATCGGTACAAATCCGGGTTGCGGGCCCTTAAGAAGTCTGACATGTTAAGAACACCTCTGTAACCTAGAGATATTTTGAAGACAATATTAGCGAAACTCAATCGAAAATCTGGAGACAGAAAAATCAGAAAAAGATATTGGCTCCACTGGGACTCGATATTGTTTGAAAAGTTTATAGAGTGTTAGAAATTATTACATTCATCGAATTGCCATTGGTATGTCCATAATAACACTCCAATTTACCCCTTATGCTAATTCCAATTTAACCCCTTATGGTCGCGTTGTGTCTCCTTTAATATCATGGTTAGAAATGTTATCGAAACTTTGTTAGAAAGGGAAAATAACACCGCTGTATAATGAAATCCAAAAGTTAATCACAATGTGTTATGAAACCAAAGTTTCCGACCACAATTTGGAAAAAAAATTAAACTTTGGGATTTTTTTATTAATTTTTTTTTCTGTAAAACGACAAATAATGAGTTGACTAGAACGTTCATAATACATTTGCCTGAAGATGACATAGGCTCTGAGTTTTGAATGTGTGTGCTTATATTTTTTTTGTTATCAGTAATTTTAGTTAGAAAAAACTTACGGTGAGCCATTTTTAAAACTTTGTTATGTTTGCATTCAAAATTTTTATATTTAAAAAATTATATGTTTATTGAAAATTAAAAAAAAATTACAAGCTTATTTCATAACCTTTCAAAAACTGTTCTTAGTTTTTGGATGAATTCAGAAATATTCCTGTTATTTGGATTTTATTGCAAAGCGGCAAAATAGGCCCGGCGCGGCGCCTAAGAGGTTAAAATGTTCATAGCACGCGTAAATCAAGGTTTAGTTTTAGAGATGCTACTAGTGAAATAACAAAAAAGTGAGTCTTGTGATTAAAATATAAATACACCAGGAGGGTGGTACTGGTGTATTTGAAAAAGACCTACGTAGAAAATTAGATTATTTTTAATATGGGGACATGAAGCCATGACGCCCAGAGAAAAGGATTTTATCGCTCTGCCACCACAATTTCTGCTGTGAATTGAATCCTTTTGGTTTTCCTTCAGCGAGAAAACTTCTTTTTTTATAATCAATCTGCTTTAACATTATTATTAAATTCTCGTCCTACAGGTTCGCAGCCCGACAGTTCACAGTCAGATTAGGAGACGTGGATCTTCAGCGAGACGATGAGCCATCTCGGCCTGTGACCTTCAGGGTACTGGAAGTGCGCGCTCATCCCAACTTCTCCAGGGTCGGCTTCTACAATGACATCGCCATCCTCGTCCTGGAAAGTAAGCTGACAACCTGTACCTTGGGATATATTAACTCTTAAGCAATTTCGAAAATTAAATATACAATATGTGCAGAAATGTTTAGCGTCTCAATAGTTATTAAATGTTGGATTGAGAATTGACTTGAAGAAGAAATTTAAAGAACGGAAAAAATTGGCTTGAATTGTATTATCTTCTTACAAACCCAAAAGATTCCTGAGTAAATTTGGAGTAAAAATATTGATGTAATTTAGCTGTCAGGTGACCTTTTTTTCAATGAAAAACATTTTTTCCATCGTACGTCGCCACTGAGTACAATCTGGTTATACACACTTTGTCTCGTTCCAAACGGAGAAAAATCGATTTTGGCACTCACTATAAATTATCACTCCTTATTTATAAAATCTCAATTTAAGGATGTTTTATCGATTTGTCCAGAAAAAACACGGAGGAATAGCAATGTATACGTGCAAAATTTAAAGATTAATAATATGTTCTTCCAATTTCATAACAAGTTATGTGTCCGAAATCACAATGTTGCATTTTATTCGGATATTAGGTTATTTAAGAAGACATCATGATAATTTAACCAACTAAAATTCACACACTTTCTCTATAAGGATTAGACATTCCCTTGAGGGATTTTTCACATAAATGGCGCTATATAAATCATCCAACAATAGGTTAGTTAGTAACTATTGACAAAATATCAGGAAGGCGAAAAAAATGTCAGTTAGTTACTGCGGAATTATCGGGAATGTAATTGATTGCTGATTGTCCTTGTACTTTTACTTTAAATGTAAATAACATTGTTGTTGTTATCCTTTATAAACTATTTTTAAACTATTTATGTTAAAATGCGCCTGCTCTCAACACAGAAACTCATAGTGAGACAGGCACAGCACAATTACCAATGTAACATATTTTTTTTAATTTATTTTTTTTTATTTACAAAAAGATACATAAAATGTAATAAATTTAATACAATAATTAATTACATAATACATGTATTTGATGTACCCCCATAAATAAGCAGGGCTTGTGTGTATGGGGGGTTAATAAAGATTATAAAAAAAAATGAAAAAAAAAAATTGGAATTCATGCAGATGCGTTTCGTCGTCATGATAGTTTATTAGGAAATCCTGATAATTTGCTTCCGAACGAATAAAATGTGATTTGCTTAGGAATATTCGTATTGTAATGCCAATATGTCAGGAATCTCATGCAGCGCGCTCCGTCGTCAAGACAAAATATTCGTAAATTCAAAATAGTTTATTAGTAAATCCTGACAATTCGCTTTCTAACGTTTACTAGGCCACCTCGTCCTGTTAATTCATTCGTAAGGCCTGCAGTCCCGTTTTTAACGGGAATTACGAATAATTTGAAGAGAATTCTTAATAAATTAGCATTACGATTTCCCTCCGTGCATTATGTTGTCTCTCTCTGAAATCTTGAACAAATATAATTGTCTTTATTATTAGCACTGGTCCTTAACTCAGTATTTATGTTATTTGATTAAAAGACTTGGGTTCTTTGAAATCACAGTGACTGTTTTTTTGTTATTTTGAACAAAACAGATATGGCTAAAGAGGCTAGAAGTCCTTACAACTCGCTAGCCAGATTTTTCCTGGCAAGCTCCCGTAATTAGAATGACTTGTCTGTCTCCGATCGGCTATCTTCAGCACATGTCGTAACCGACACCTTTATTCCGATATATCAAACATCGTACAGATGAAACAGACCGCGTGATGCGTTAAAATATATTCAGATAGCAAAATGACAAAACACTCATTTATTATTCCAAATATGCTGGAGGGTTTCGGATAAGTCCTGATATACCATGTAGGTAAATATATACTTAATATGTACGTAATATTAAAGATTTCAAGATATTAGATAAAAAAAAATACACCAGTAAGCAAAAGCAAGATGAAGAGATGTAGCCAGCTCAAGTAGAGAGTCACGAATGTAATTGTTTTTGGATAAAAAAAATGAGTTCTTAAGACCATTCATTAAGTTCAGATTAGAACTCCAGAAATATTTAAAAACTTTCAAACTTTTATTTAAAAATATTAAAAAAAAAAAATTGATTTAAAAAGATTGTAGAATCTACTCCAACATACGAGTAAATACTCAACCTGGGTAAAAACAATCTGTTTATTCCCAGTTTGAATACATCTTTTGGACAGAAATTTCGTGTATTTAATGCTACGAAATTATTTGAAAATAACAGAAGTGAATATATTAAAAACTAAAAACTATACAGTAAAATTTTGGCTGAGAGAACGCACGACAATCACCTTGCAAACATTATGAAGACAATGTAAAAACAACTAGACATTTAACTTGCAAACATTATGAAGACAATGTAAAAACAACTAGACATTTAATTTGCAAACATTATGGAGACAATGTAAAAACAACTAAAAACTAACTACAAAAAGTTTAGGAAACCCTATTGAGGAGGATTGTGAAAATTTTACATTATTCTTACATTTTGGTTTATACAAAATTCATGTACAAACTCAACATCTGGGACGTTTTCCGCTCTTGGTGCAAGGGGCGCTGAGTATCTTAAGTTGTTTGATGTTTTCGTCTACGGCCAGAAGTGGATAAAACAGTTTTTTTTTCAACATTTATCAATTCACATTTTTATGTTACCAGGTCGCGTCCAGAAGAACAAGTACGTCATCCCCCTGTGTTTGCCGCCGCCTCAGCTGGTGTCAGAGTCGTGGGCGGGGCGACGCGCCACTGTAGTGGGCTGGGGCACCTCGCGCTACGGAGGCCGCGAGAGCACCGCTCAGCGCCAAGCCGCCCTGCCCATCTGGCGGAACCAGGACTGCGATAGAGCCTACTTCCAGCCCATCTCTGAGGGCTTCGTCTGTGCCGGGTATTCAGAGGGCGGAGTGGATGCTTGCCAGGTAAATTAATACGCCAATTTCATGACTTATTCTGTCCTGATGATAGATTAACCAAATAATTATTAGGTAACCTACATATGACCACACTGCTTTTTGATCACACCTACATTAAGGCAATATTAGAGCGGCTATAAGATTTGTATTTTAACGGTTATAAGCCTCCCAGTAAGTACCATAGGTGTAAAAGCAATCATTTGCCACCATTGTCTGGAAGGAACGCAACATGCTACACTTGCACCTCTAGCGGCCAGCGTTGCCAGCCAATACAAGTAAATACTGCCAGTATTTTACCGGAGTTGGGCATGTTATTAATTTTTGGTCACATAATAAATTTTCAGATTCCTACCCTCTCCTCATACCTTTTTCCTTGCCCAGAACTTCCTATCCTTCCTTTCCTTAAAAAGAACCTCCACACAGCATCCCCAAAGATGACATAGACCCTGAGGGTAATTATTTTCCTCAGGCCCTCCTGTATGAAGCTAACGTAAAAAACTTATTTTTTAAATTATCGACATAAGTGTTGATAAATACTTTGGCTCGTATTTAAATACATCAATTAATGGAAACAATTTTTTAGAAAATAATTTCTATAAAAATTGCAGTTTTATTATAAAATATAATTTTATTATGAAGAACGGAACCATATTTAGTTTTATTCAGTTTACCTAGTTTTACGCCCGTCTCGACACAGGTATATTCTAGTGAGACAGGCATGGAAAAACCCAATGTAAACATACTTTATTTGGAAAAATAAATAAAATAAAATAAAAAACCTACATTCAAAAATACGGTTCTTGTAAAGAATAGGGTTCTTAAAAGAAATCTAAATCGTTGTACTAATAGCTGATATTTAACTCTTTTAATTTAATCTGTTTGCCGACCACTGGTCGAAGGTATTTATTAGAATTAACAAGTACTACAGTATATTCACTCCTTGAAACCTTACAACATTTTCCTTAGCGTCCACTAGCGTAAAACATCTCCTAATGTTTCTGCTAAAAATGATTTATGCTTTTACCTCAATAGGCCATGTTGGAGGGCGATGGTGGTGATTGGTGATGACACCATCGCCAAATATATTATGACTTCTGTACTCATACAATAACTATGTTTCTAATATATAATTGCTCTTATAATTTTCTTACTTTACATTAGCTTTGGTTCCATATTTTGGTGAACTGAACTATACATATTATTATGGACCCTGTCCGTGCGTACAGCCAGGCGAACACACACACTGGAGCGGTTTTTCCGCGATCCTCCTGCGCCTCCCCTAATGATATGCGTAGGCCTGAGGAACAGCCGCGTGGTCTCGACGTCCTTCCGCCCCCCCTCCGACAACCCGACGCTCATCTTTTCCCCAGAGTCTTCAAAAACTTTCCCTTCTTTCCCACATATAATTCTTCATGGCAAAATCGGGGTGTCAGCGAAAGGGCGCGGATTTCGGGTTTCGTCTACGGTTTGGCCGATAGCCATGCACATTGTCATTGGGACTGCCTGGTGGTTTGTGGAATGCCTTCTATGTATATTTTCTTTTTATGCATTTTATCTTCTCTCAGTTATTGTCGTAAATAGTTGCATTATATTATCACTGTTACTTTTTCGTTATTTCTCTTATCCAGGCTTCCTCAACCGGGCGCAGCTCTTATTTTTCTTTTTATTTACTAACACCTTTATCTGTATATATTTTACTCTATAGATTTCAGAAGAATTATTCTACGAGCTGCCAGATTTACCATTCTTTTGTATTATGTTAATGTAAGTACTTGCATACTGCTTTCTAACCCCGTATGCATGGATATTGGAGGGCCTAGAGTCGTTCAAATAAAAGTAGCATCGTTCAATAAAATAGATTCTTGACGTGTGCGGTGAAGGAGGAAACCATATGTTTCCTTATAACGCCGTTGGAAAAGTGGTGGGGTCCCCTCCAATAGTGAGTGGCGACACATCATAATCTTTTCGTCATCAGAAAGAACGTACGAGAAACATCTCCTAATATTCGCGCGGCGCTGCCAACCTACTTGCCTAGGTACCTTCCTACCTATGCTGGCATGATATACTTTGCTCGCCTGCCGCGGCAATCTCGACGATTAATAATATCGCCACCGCCTAGAAAGGTCTAGAGTTTATAAGCCGCCTGAATATTCAGCACCGGGTATGTTCGACTTTCTAGTGTACACATTGCCGGCGAATGGAAAATTACTCCACCGGTCGCGCTGGTATATAAAGCGACTCAACTCGGCGCTCGGGCAGTGAGTCCCGGACCATTAGTCGGTCAACAAATCAACATGTAACAGATCTCCGCACAAGTGCTCCTGCATGGCATCTCTACGCATCCAGGGCAGCTTCCCGAGGTCCATCACCACGTCTCAGCTATAAGGCCCATTGTGCCTTCAGCTCCGCAGAACAGCTACATCCCGCGACTTACAAGGCTTGCGTCACCTTCAGTCCAGGGATCAGCTCACCATTTCTACCTGCTGGTGGCTCAGCTCACCGAGCCACTCACCGTTCATCTCCGCGACTCAAAGCGTCGAGCAACGGCCTGGAAGATAGGTCATCTCCACCGCCAAGGTGTTGAGCAACTCGCTGACCTTCACCACACCATCTCCATCTCCTCCGAGTGCCTGCAGCATCTCATCTACGGCACTCCACATTACATCATGTTACCGCTTCACCGACCCTCGCTACGTAGCCTAATAAACGACCGACTCACTACACCGACTGACACCTTTTATTTCTCGTCCCGTCTCTGCCGATACGGCCCGATCCCTCAAGTGTAAAACATACAGATTAATCATTTTTGTATTGGGTGTAGCAGAAGTCTCCAAGTGGCGTTCAGCGCTAATTTCGATTGCTGACCCAACAAAAATGACAATAAATCATTCCTTTTTGTTTTTTTCAGGGTGATTCGGGAGGCCCTCTGATGCTGAAGGGAGCCAACGGCCGCTGGCTACAGATCGGCGTGGTCTCCTTCGGCAACAAGTGCGGAGAACCCGGCTACCCCGGGGTATATACTAGAGTGTCACACTACATGGACTGGATCCAGAAAAACATTGTCTGATCATACTACCATCTAGCATAGATAATATAAACAGGGAGATGGGCCATGCACCATTATAAGTGTGAAATTGCACACACAAAAGTTCAACAAAATTGAGAGGTTTTGCGTGTAAGTTGAAAAAGGGGCGAATACTTTAGCCTAAGCGAAGGCGTGCAGTCGTGCTAGCGGGGATACCGAACGGGGGAGGAGAGCGGGGCTCCTCGTTTCTTGGAAATTTAGTCACAATGGATCACTTTACGGGAGAGCAATGCGCTTTCTGGGTAAAACATTTTTTCAAAAATAATGATTTTTATGTCGCTGCACGCCGCCTATTTCGCTGTATATAAACAGTGAGATGGGCCATGCACCGTTATAAGTGTGAAACCAAGTTCAAAAGTGTTACGAAGCTCACCCTTAGGCACTGCTGTAAGTCAATCTACGCACGTCCAGCTTATGTTTCTACCTGCACACCAATGGCTTTGATAGTCTGTGCAGTTTGGTTGTAGACAGACGACAGTCTCCACGCCTCCATGCTATATCCCTTTGTTTATATTATTTATTATCACAATGCTCTACAGGGCAGGGCAGCGTTTTCACGATGCCTTATTCAGAAAGAATATCATGTCAATTTTTTTTTTATTTGAACAACTATTTAACTAGCTTTATTAGCACAGAGTAGTAGTGGTGTAACGTAAAAAAAAACATGATTGATTTATTTAAAAAGTCTGGGTTTACAATTCGATATTTGAACCTATGAATAGTGGCTATAAAAATGATAAGTCAGCTAAGTTTTTTTTGCCTGTTGCGAGTACTTATTTGTTTATTTATTAATATTTGTTATCTTATGGATAAGCTGGAGGATGGTGAGATACCCCCATACTTGAATATTTTTTCTGGATCATTCTGCAGCAATTATCCCAGTTCTGATGTGTTCTTTACATAAACTTCCAGCTTCACACATCCTTCAAATATTATATCCCTTGATTTTTCACAGATCTGCGCTAGTTTTAATAACAAAAAAAAGTTTCTGATTTCTGAATAAGGCGTGTGTTAAAATAAGGGTACTCTACAATAGAGGTTTTTGTTTATCTTATGTAAATTAATAAAATATTTATGCTTTAATGAAATTTGGGTATATGAATACGTTCCACCTTTAAAAGGTACTAAACAAATGAAACACAGTTATTTAAACTTAATTTTATTGTTTTTTGAGGGAAAATAGAAATTAGGCAAGAAAAATGCTGAAGGAAATCACATAAGTACCTAAGTTTAATGTAGATGACAAACGATTACATAATATATCAAAAACTTTTGTTATACAATCGCCAAAACCTTTTTTATTTTTTCTTTCTTTCTTTATTTATCATTCTATTTACATAATTAACTATCCGATTCCGATAGCCTTTTGTCTTGCTTACACTGAACTATTGTTATTAATTATTTATTAGAGTGAAAGGAGACCACAGAGTGACTGAACAAAATATCTAGGAGAAGGACCTGGCATGCCGATCCAAATATATACCGAACATTCTATCCAAACGGTTATACAAAAATGATTATTACTTAGTTATACTATAAGTAATAAATATTGGTTCCACCTTGACCACCATCTTTGTAATAGAATAACCGTTTGGACAGAATGTTTTATTGGTAAGCCAAGTTCTCTCTTAGGGTATTTTATTTAACATTGATAGCAACTCATAAGATCATCGAATTTGAATACTAAAAAAAATATATATATTTATAAAAAGTCGCCCGGGAATCATTTATTGAATAACCAACACCCCTGCCATATGCCACCCCAAGTGGATTGCTACGTTTGGTGTCTAGCAGGGGTGCCCGGGTTCAAGGAGTGAGGTTTGCCTAGGTCTTGGCATCGTTTGCCATCTACTGCGTGGTGGACCGGATCGGAAGAGACTGGTTGAGGGAGACCTTTTGATTTCTCTCGAACCATCCCTTTGCACCGCAGTGGGAAGAATGGATTTATGCGTGCGTCACTCCTGAACACATTGAGCCCCATCTCTCATACCATTTTCCTTCCCATAACTTCCTCTTTCCCTAAAAAGACCCTCCACACAGCATTCCCGGAAATGGTTTTTCTAAGGGCCTGCTGTGTGGAGCTTTTGTATAAAAAAAACATGTTTTATTCCATTGAAATTTTCTTTTCTGAAGTCAAATAACCAACTTGAAAGATGATATATCACACGCGAGCAATGCATCTCTGTGAGTGCTGAGTAGGTACTGTATTCTACTTTAGTTGCGATAAGTATTGTAATAGAAAATAAAAATAATAATTTGTGTAAAATGTTAATTGTGGGTAATGTTCATATAATATTAAGGCTCAAATGAATTTAAGAAGTAACCTAGTCTTTTAATTAAAATGTGTATGTATTTAGGAATAAAATAAACTTTTTTTATATTATGCGTGTGATAGTTTTATTTGAAATACCCTCAGAAAATGATTAGACATATTTGTTATAAGCGGAAATAAAAATTATTCGACAAGTTTTGCTCAAAAATCGGACTAAAGGCCTTCGCTTGTGGAGAAAGCGAAAACTGTTTGGCAACTCAGTTCACGGCACAACTCAATTTATCAACCTCCTCAACAAAATTGATATTTTTTGATCTGACATATCACAAATTACTTGAAAATTTGTCAGGTCGTGAGCCGCTACCATTGCAACCTGTCAACATGTCAACTGAAACGCGACCGCCGCGGCAACCAGCACTGCTAGTCACCGCATCGCTCTTGACAACTGGTCTTTAACAAATTGCCTGTGTATGGAACGCCGATGAAATTCACAAGTTCCTCTCCAGTGGATAGCGATTGAGTCGCCAACTGTTTTTTTTCAGTTTCTCAATGAGCGAATGACCTAAAAAGACAGTTTATTAATTTTTTAACCAGGTACCTCCAAACCTTCCTCTTCCCCATCTCCTTCCTCTTTCCACTGCCTTCAGCCTCACAACATACCCCAATTGGGGATGCCATAGTCTCACTGGCTTCAGACGGGAGCAGTTGGCAACTCTTGTGCGGTATTCATATAAAAAAAAGGGACAATTATGAAGACACTTCTCGTACCTTATTTTTTTCGTTGCTTCATTTTTAAGGACGCCATTTCTGGTATTCCGTTTTGCTGGAATTAAACAAGTTTTTCATTTCAATTGTATTATTTGAAGTAAGTAAAAATAATAACTCATATGTCTTGATTTACTGAGATTTGAACCTAATGTACCAACTAGTAAAACGTCTTGTGAGGTGTCATAACACAACATAATAAATAATCTTTTACCTTTTATCGTTCTGAAAATACAAATGAATAACTACAAAAATTTTTACTTTTTTTTTTAAATGAATGAAATTTTTTTTCCTGTTCGGTTTACTCACAAACCATTATATTATTATGATTAAACATATTTATGATTAAATAATGAAATATAAATGGTGACAAATAATCAAAATGATAATCGCCGTTCCCTTCTTGCAAACTAATTTTTAGAAAGTCTTATAATATATTATTTGAAATTGATAAATTTGCAAAATTGATAATTATAAAAAAACAAACATTTTATTTTATAGTATTTGATTTAGTATATATGTCTACTTTAAAAAAGGGCAAGTCGCAATTTAAAATAATAATTCATTCTTGAATCTTCCGTAATTTCTAAAACTTTTACTATTTTCACGAAAATTTGGCTAATAGAAAAAAATTTCATGTTAAATGGATATAACGACTTAAAAAGTCGAATTAAATAGGTATATAAAAATTGTTTAAGTCTTATATATTATGGTATTCGGTATCGCTATGTTGGGATGGTTTTGGTTTTTGATATATTAGGTCCTTACATATGAAATTGGCGTTTGGCCGTACTGGCAACTTTGATCTCAAATATCTTCTCTTTGGTTAGGAATTCCAAATTCAAATTTTTACAGCTATTTACTCATGTATTTGTATTTCGAAAATTATAATTCATTTGTTTTTTCCTTAATTGTTTTTTTTCTTTGCGTCACTTAGTTTACAAAATGGAAAACTTGAAATATCGCGTTATTTACGAGTACGAGTTCCACCGTGGCACCAGTGCTGCAGAAACGGCTCGAAGGATTAATGATGTGTATGGCGACGGTGCCGCAAAAGAAAACACAGCGCGTTTTTGGTTCCAACGTTTTCGTTCTGGAAATTTCGACCTGCAGAACAAACCCCGTGGACGGCCGGAAACCAAAGTTGAAAATGAAGAATTGAAGGCTATTGTGGAAGCGGATCCATCGCAAACCACGTCCGAGTTAGCTGCAGGCTGCGGTGTTATTGATAAAACTGTTTTAATCCACTTGAATCAAATTGGGAAGGTGAAAAAGCTTGAAAGGTGGGTACCTCACGAATTAAGTGAAGCAAATCAACAAACGCGCGTTGACTGCGGCGTTGCATTAATCAACCGGCACAATAATGGGATTTTAAATCGAATCATTACCTGTGATGAAAAGTGGATCCTGTACGATAATCGGACGCGCTCATCGCAATGGCTGAACCCTGCCGAACCAGCCAAACCATGCCCCAAGCGAAAATTGACTCCAAAAAAGTTACTTGTGAGCGTTTGGTGGACTAGTGCTGGTGTCGTTCACTATAGCTTTCTTAAATCTGGCCAGACGATTACGGCAGATGTCAAACCATGATGGAAAAGCTAGCTGCTAAACAACCGAGGCTGGTTAATCGCTCTAGGCCACTGCTGCTTCATGGCAACGCTAGACCACACACTGCACAACAGACGGCTACCAAATTAGAGGAGCTGTCTAAGACATCCACCGTACTCTCCGGACCTTGCCCCAACAGATTACCATTTTTTTCGAAATTTGGATAACTTCTCGCAAGGGAAAAAATTCAACTCCGATGGGGCAGTCCAAACCGCCTTCAAAGATTTTATTGATTTCCATCCGAATGGTTTTTTTAGTAAAGGGATCGATGAACTACCTATGAGATGGCAAAAGTGCATAGATAGCAATGGTACATACTTTGATTAAATAAATATATTATATTAAAAAAAAATCGACTTTATGTTCTTCCCATACAAAACGCCAATTTCATATGTAAGGACCTAATATATCAAAAACCAAAACCATCTCAACATAGCGATACCGAATACCAAATCAATAATCAACCTCAGGATACCGAATCAAATTGGTGTATAATAAGAGGCATTGTGCAAAATCATATCCTACTTTGTAACAGGACTCCATAAACAGAAGTTAAAGTCAGTGTTGGGATATTTAGTAATGTTTTATGTGTAAAAAATGTACCTAGTTTAAAACTTTACAAAATAAATCGGTTTTTCACTTTTGTACAAATCATTACAAAAAAAGAATAATTTACTCATCTTCGGTGCCAAAGTGTAAGTTTCCTTTTGATAAAATATTATTCCACACAAAAGATAAGAAGATAGGGAAGACTTGTATGACATATTTACATATATTTATATTTTTATACATATATAGTTGGGACCTTTACAAAGAGATTGGCGTGCAATATTCACATAAAAATATTTGACAGCAATGCCTTTTCAGACATTCAAGTAAGACCGGTGTAAAAAGTAGAACTACCCTTCCAGCTCAAACTGTGTTACATATGACCGGTGGTCAGTGGTTCAGTGGGCATCGTGTTTGGATTCCATCCAGGCTTTCCGTATTCGATTCCTCAGCTGGCTAAGTCCTCCATTACGACTCAAGCAACATTTTCGGCTTACTGTGGTGGTAGTAGGAGATTTTCAAATATTGTCGGGTGATTTGTAACCCGGGAATGTTTGTCTTTCTTTTTAAAAAAAATCGACAATCGTTTCAGTTATTTAAATGTGACATGAAAGTGAGTTGATTTTCACTATTATTATTACATACTAATTTTGAAAGTTCACCCAATTTAGTGCTGCAGAATGTACTATGGCATTGCATAGCCTATTTTGTGGAGAATTTTGGAAAAGAGTTGTACAAGAATTACATACATTTTAATAAAGATTTTTCATAAAAGTGGATTTCAATTTTCGCGTCAAAGATCGCGAGAGATGTCTTTAAAGACTTCTAAAGTAGAGTTACCCTGTTATAATATCTATAGATTTCAAACAGAAATTCATTTATACTTCAATTATGTAAATTTGCCCTTACAAAAATGGCATTCTTTTGAATATATATTTGAGCATTAAAGGTAGGTGGACCAGTACACCAAGTTGAAGAGAGCGAACACCAGCGGGAAGGTGATGCGCGAGATGACGTCTATCCTCTTGGAGCCCGTGGGGAACTTGGACAGCCAGATCTTGCAGCAGTTGGGTCGCGGGGGCTGCATGTGCACCTCGTACTGGCGCACCTTCTCCAGGGCCAGCGGGTCCCCCGACTGCCGCATCAGCGGCTTCTGGGGAGTGATACCCATTACATAGTTATAAAGTTACACCCACATCCAAGTTGACTGGGACTAAAGAGTTGTTGCTACAGTGAACAATTACTGTCCCAAGGATTCTGTCTTACTTCTGTCTTCTGCCTTCAGGGAAAATATCTCATCAATTTTATCATTAAGCAAACCAGTGATTGTGCCAAAGTGTTCAGTCTGGGTACGTATTTCAGTGATTTTTTAAAACACTAGTTTTATACAGAAACAGATGGAAACAATTGTGGCAAAACAATTAAACTCTTTATCATTTTTAATCTAGAATCTACTGAATTTATATTGCCAGATTAGACATTTCTGCTTTGATGTGTACATATATTGTCTGAAGCTATGTAACTATTTATAGTATTACAATGATTTTTTTTTCACCACTATCGGGTGACAAACATATTGTACGGTAGGTAAGCAATTCAGAGATATCTGTGGCTTTGGGATTATTACCCACCTTAAAGGATAGGCATTTTTCTTCAAAGGCTTACAATTCCAAAGCTATAAGCGCAGCACGTTTGGCGAATCAATCGTAGAATGTGGGTTGACTTATGGAAGTGATTATACAAGTAAAAGTATTGAAAAATATACAAAGCCAAACTACGAGTAGGGATGTCGCCATGTTAAAACACACATATAAATACTGTACCATGTCTGGGCTCACCAATGCAAATGTCGTGTTGCTGTCTGTGTTAATCAGGTCGGATGCGGCATCCATGCTCTGGGCGCTTTCCATCTCCCGACGCTTCTTCTTCATGTTGTTCAGGTGCAAGTCTGACCGGGAGGCGTAATTCACGAAGACAAATTCTAACAGGGCGCCAAAGACGAAGGTGAGACAGATGCCGGTCCAGACGTCAATGGCCATGGTGTAGGAGACGGGAGGGAGGGTAGCGTTGATACTGGAGGTCTGCACTGCCATGGTGAGGAGGGTTGTAACACCTGGAATTATAAAATAAACTAGTCATTTTCACATATTCTTTAGTCGTTGCTCCATTGGATCGTGACACCCCACTCCAATTTCAATTGAAAACAAGGCTCCTCCACTCCTCACGAACGCTGATGTTCTTGATTGAATTACATTTACTTTAATGGCATTTAGTTACTATTAGAAATGCCAATCTCGTATCGGAACCCACTGGGAGAAAGCCTAGTGTTAGGGTCTGCTTCGATTAAAATCAAATGTAAATTTTTAGGTCTTTAAAACTCCAACAAGAAATTCAAGGTAGATAGAAGATTAATTTATTGGCAATAATATACAACAATCCAATCCAAATAAATCCTGATATCCCACCAACGGACCGATAATATAATGTTTCCTTTTAAAGGCAAACTAATGCAGAAGAGGTAGAAAATAACTCATTCATCCTATTTATAAACTTACTGCAGGGTCCATTGGAAAGGGAAGACTATAGCCACTCCCAGGGCTGGGCAAAAAAAATACTTGCTTTGCTGTAATTAAAATACAAATTACAAAATATTTTTTCGCATGTATTTAAAATACGAAATACAAAATACTTTCAAGTCGTGTATTTGAAATACAAAATACAGTATTTTAAGCATTTTTTAATTTCAAATACAAAATACATTTGGTTTTGGTAAACCTTTAGTTGCAACAAATTGTCGTAAGTGCCCATATCTAAGGGTGCGTTTTCATAGAAGCAAAGCTGAGCAGAGTGAAACAGAGACGTGCTAAAATTGACTAATCATATTGCACACACACAGACATCTCGTCTCCGCTCCACTAATAAAGTTTTGTGGTAAAGGACTTAGGTGTTAGATTATAATAATAATTATTACAATAACACTAGCTGGTTCCCGGCATGCATTGCAATGCCATATTCAAATATAATAAATTGTTTCTCCCTGAATGTCCTTTCCCGTGCGTCCCCGTTCTCCTACCGCATCCCTTCGCCCTCTTGCATTCCCCCTCCACCTTCCCTGCCTACCCTCTCCCGCTCCCCCATCCCGCCAACCCCCCTCCTGCGTTTCATATATTTAGTCCCAGTACATTCAGTTTTCAAACAACTCGCATGCCAGTTATTACAATTTTTTTATTCAAAATTTCATTTTTCACATATTACAAATATTCATCTTTCTATATTATAAGAATATAGGTACCTATTTAAAATAGGAGGCGTCTACTAATATCTACAGGAATTCCAAAAAAATTAACAAATCGGACTAACATCTATGAGAACCAAAGTGGGGACGAATATCTACAGCTCAAACTGCTGACTAATATCTTTGTGAACCAAAGTGAGGACGAATATCTACAGCACTGGGAGAGGTTGAATTTGCAATTATGTATAGCATATTGGAATACGTAATATTGCGTAAGCAGTTTAAAAAACTTAATTTATGTATTGGACACATTTAGCTGATTAGGATTTGGGTTTTTGTTTTAACAGCTTTCTTTATTTCGATTGCTTCTAAATTATTTAGTCTGTTACCATGACCATTTCTATGTCAGTTAGGTTAGGTTGTGGTGCTGTGTATTTTGAAATAAATAAATATCTTTGTATTATGACCTCCATGTTTGTTCATTAAATTATTGTCCTCGTAAACAGCAAAATACGTAATATTATTCAAAAACTTCATGTACGTACTTTAAACGTTTAATCCTTTACGTAATTAGTAATTACGTAATTGAAGTAATTTATGCTTTTCCGTACAACCTCTTGCTCACCTGCCCTATGTAGATATTAGTCCAACCTATGCTCCATAGATTAGTCACCACTGGGACCGTCATAGATATTCGTCCAACCTTAGCTCTGTAGATATTAGTCTTCACTCTGAAGTTCATAGATATTAGTCCAACATATGTGCTGTAGATATTCGTCGGACATACAGGCTGTAGATATTAGTATCTGGAGTCCTAAATTGAATTTCATGTAATGCGCGAGCTGTCAAACGTGCCAAGTTAAAATAGTCGTTAAGTTTTCTGAAATCATCCAATTTCCTGCGTAATTTTGTTAATTTTTCTTTCCGTAAGAACCTTCTATAAAGTATTAGAAAACTTGTCATTCTGAAGTTATGGTACGACCAAGGGAATTGTATGACAAGGATTCATTTTTATTTATAAATGGATGACATTTGTGTTATTTCACTTCAAGTGCGCTCTACAGTAATTTACTTAAATATAATCTATGTAGTATTCTACCAAATTATTCCTATGGTGCTTGATCTAATACTACGATACAAAAGTGTACAATATAAAGCAATGACAAGTATAATATAATATGATTCAAAATGTACAATAACAGTGATATTATAGCACAGGACAATAATAATAACTAGCATGACATAAAAAAAATGTACAGTACATTATAAAGCAATGATATAAGAGAACTACAAATAATCATTAGTAAGAGTGCTATAGCAAAGGACAATAGTACAGGATTCTAGGGTTTTTAGTCTATGTATTATCTATGTGTGTTTATTTTTCATTATCATTATTAAGATCGCCAAATGTATTTGAAAATGTATTTTGAAGCCATAAGTATTTGAAATACAAATTACAAAATACCTCAGCAGCAGGTAATTGAAATACCAATTACAAAATACATTTTTAGGAAGTAATTGAAATACAATTACAAAATACGTATTTGTATTTCAAATACGTATTTCAATTACAAGTATTTCAAATACTGTCCAGCCCTGGCCACTCCTGACATCTATGTGCAAATATTCCAACTACAACTATGCCTGACATCTTTGTCAGAAGCGGAGAAACATTTCAACCCTTGCCCAACTAAATACCAACTTTAATTTCTTAACACCTGGGGTGACGCTACTCTATAAAAAATGCCAGCCTTCAAGCAATATAATACAATGTAATTCTCCAACAGCGGTTGTGCAGTTGTCGAGGTCCACAGGGCTACCAGAGGATCAGAAATCTTAATATTCTTCTGACCTCCAACAATACGATTGAAGAAGAAATGGTTTCTCAGTGTTAAAATGTTCTATATGAGCATTTTTATTTAATGTTGTAATGAGAAGCAACCTGGGCCTTGTTCACTGTAATTATATACTCGTATGTATGTGATATTGGAACGAAGAAAGATAAGAGTTGACACGTGGTTCAGATGTTATGATTCAAGTAATCATAAATGAAATTATCACTTTGGTCGACGTTGGAAAAATATATTCTTTTTGCGTCCAAAAAACAGTTTTTTAATATTAAGTCGATTGCGTGGCAAAACCAACAATTAATGTCTTTATTAATCTTAGTCCATTCATTTTTTTATCGGTAGTGAAAGTTAACCGGGTTTGTTGGATAAATTTGAAATGGGGCGATGAGTCCTCCTTCGTCTTCGTGTGTCATGTAAATTGTATGTAAAGAGTTATTAATCAATCAATAAAACATACCCAGAAATACTCGAGCAAGTACAGCTTCTTGGTCTAGCCAGAACGACATCCAAGACACGATGACCAACATGCAGAAGGGGATGTAGATCTGAAGCAAATAATAACTGAACAGGCGCTTGAAAAAGAAGTCAATCTTCAGGCAACTCCATTCACCTGAAAATAGTCAGAGTTTTTAATAATTTCAGTTATTGTTGAAGCTTCTCAAATTTGCAAAGCAGATGTATGTAGATGCACTGTAAGTAACAAATTTCTGATGTTTCCTGACCATAAATTTATTTGCCAAAAAGATCAATCTCCATTAACTGACATGACTGGATAGTTCTTGTACATGGGCCCATGTAATAGTAATCAGCCTTTTGGTAAATTACTGGTGGCTCCATTGTGGATGATGATTACTTCGAAACACTAAGCGCTCTGAGATCGATTTTTCACCACGAGATCAGGAATTTGCACTGATTTTTTAATAATATTAATTATTATTAATTTGCAGGGGTCGGCAAACTTATTAGCCAAAGAGCCAAATATGTACATTTCTACGATTCAAAAAAAATTTTGGAGCCAAATCTATTTATTCATTTATAAAATGATCACCATGAAACAGGCAGCCACCTAGTATGGTGATTTAATGTAAATGTCTAATATATGTAATATGTATTTTATAAATAAATAAAAACATTTATTATGCAAGGGATGTTCGGAAAGTAAGTGTACTGTGACCATAACGGGCTGTGGTTATTTGTTTTTTGGAGGTTGGTAGTACTGAGTGGTAGAGAATGATCTCCCGACCCACAAGGTGAGGATTTCTGAGTTCTATTGTGAATGGAGATGATAGTGGGTGACTTATTACACGCCTGGGAAAAAAAAACAGTCGTCAAAGTGGCGTCACAACAATTCATCTGCCAAAAAATTCAAAACCACAATTTCAGGCCAAACGATAATGGCCTCACTGTTTTGGGACCGAAAAGCCATCATTCTGGACGAATTTCGGCCTCGGATGTAGACCATCAATGCCCAATGATATTGTGATATGTGATACCCTAAAAAAACTCAAAAGGAGCATTCAACACAAAAGAAGGGGAATGCTGACCAGAAAAGTGTGCTTGTTTCACGAAAACGTCTGTTCTCACACAGCCTTAGCCACCAATACGCTCTTGGACTCATTTCGTTGGGATGTTTTGAGCCACCTTCCGTATGCCCCTGCCTTGACGTCTCCAGATTATTATCTTTTCACATACATGAAGGCATATATGGATAAAAATAAATTTTCAACCGACGAGCAGGTGAAGAAAGGGGTTCTTAAATGGGGGAAGGAGCTGGCGGTAGAGTTCTTTGAGGAGGGTATAAAGAAATTTGTGCCACGTCTCACCTCATGCATTGGAACGGGATGGCGATTATGTGGAAAAATAGTCAACAATTGTATCAACAATATCGTGTATTTTTTTTTTCAAATACACTTTTTCTAAAAATATATACAAATCTAGTACACTTACTTTATAAACATCCCTTACTTTTAGCACTTCATTAAATTACGAGTACACTGAATAAAACTTGATTTCATACTTAATAAAGATTTTATTAATTGATCAAAAATAATATGTAATTAACAAATCCATAAATTTAAATCATGACAATGACTGACAACACTCAATGCGAACAACGTCCTTGCATCTCCTTGGAAAGTTTGAGTAAGTCAGGTTTGTATGTTGTTATTCTTAATTTTAGGCACGATTCTTCGTTCTCATCAATAAGACGACTTCTCAGTTTACTCTTGATAAAATTCATGCTTGAAAAGAATTGTTCGCATAATGTGTAGAACCGAAAAGGGAAAGACCAGCAAACGCCATTTTTTTCAGCTGATCATAAGAGTCAGGAATATTATTCCAGGCGTTGAAGATGATCATGTCTTCCTTCTCCAGGTCTTTCAAAACAGACAACTTATGTTGAGAACTAAGCTCACATTTGTTCTTCTCCAATATTTCCAAATCAACACAAAAACGTTAAAATTTAGAGCTCCACATTTCCTTGTTTTTTTTTTAAATCCAGCAATTGTGTTTCAAAGTTACCAATGTCAAAGCCAAAGGAGAAAATTTCAAATCTTATTTAAAATGGTTGTTTTGAAATAGTATTTGTCAATGGAGGAATTTATTTCTTGGCGGTGCTTCGGCAGACTTGGAAAGTGAAACAATGTTTCCCTTTCAATATCTTGAGCAAAAAGGATACCAACGGTGCACCTGTTCTTGGACATTTGTTCCAGAACCGCACTTAATGGGCCAAAGAGCCGCATGCGGCTCCGGAGCCGCACTTTGCCGACCTCTACCTTAGGGGATGGAGATATGAAAATATATTCGTTATTGTACGAGACGAATTCGGTAAGGAAATTTTAATGTTACTTGAGGAATGGTGCTAAAGCCCACAATTATTTGTAAAGATTTTTAGTGGTCCCATGGTTAATATCAACTTTTTTTGCGTTGGGATTTGGCAAACAATTGAACAAACAAAGAAACTTTTATCATTTTTCCCGTCTTTCTACAAAAACATAAACCCATCTTACGATGGGTAATTTAGTAAGGTAAAGTAATAATTCTCATGAGTTTTGTATTATTTGAGTTTGAACCTCTGTTGGTTAGGTAGTTGCAATAGTCCGTCAGTAACTTCTCCAGTGTAAATCTAAGGACTTGGAGATTCTTTGCGAATTGCACAGGATCACCCTCCTTCCAAATGAATACTAGATCATCAGTCGTCCGTCCGTCTGCAAAAATTTATAAAAAAGTAAACATGTTATTGTGGGGTGCAATGCATAATGGCACAACACGTTAAAATGAACATAAATATAAACGAAAAATAACCTTATAAATGCTTTAGAATGCTCGAATTATGGAAATGTTGTATTATATAACTGTACAAGTGTTGTTGTTGATCCTCTCCCTGGGAACAGCGGTAAAGGAGGCGAGACATTGTAGCGATGGTGCGGGAGCACAAATTATGTCCTTAATGCATTTATTGTACTGCTCTCTCTGTTGGTTGTTTTTATTTCATGTATGTACTTTTAACATACGCGTAGCACCGACGGATTGTTTGACATTCCGTGAGTGTGAACGAGCAAAACGACCCAACACCTCATTTTTTGCTGCTACGCAATGTGTGTAGCATCTATGCATTATAAAACGGTACAAGTTCGTTTGTAATAAAAAAGATTTTTTTTGTTTTTAGCCCCTTAGCCGTCATATTTGTCGACCCTAACCTCAATGCATCACATAAAATACAATGACTGACCGTCGAAATGATTTTAAGGAACAGTGAAGATTCTCTTTTAATTGTTTCCACATTGCTGAAAATCGTGAATCGTGACCACTCTATTTTCCTTGTTTTTTTTAATTACCTCCACACAAGAGGTCCGGAGGAAAATAATTTCCCGCCTAGGGCCTTTATCATCTTTGGGGATGCTGTGTGGAGGGTCTTTTTAGGAAGGAGAGAAAGTTCTGGGAAGGAAAAGGGTATAAGGGTGGGTAGGAATCTGGGGGTCAGTTTGTCGAAGAGTGATGGATGTATGAATCAATCTCTCCCACTGAAGTGCAAGGATCTGAGAGATTCTTGCTGGAGAGGCCAAAACTTCAACCAGTTTCTCCTGATCCGGCTTACCACGAAGTTGGTGAGTGGAAGCATTCGCCGCTAAGACCTGAAAAAAACCCACCTCTATGAACCTGGTTGACAGAGTTCTTCCATTCTTCGCAGTTTTGTGCTGCGCGGAGAGCCGAGGATACAGACATGTATTTGGAAAGGGCAGATCAGAATAATGAATACTCACAACTGGTCATCCTCAGAGTGCAGACCTGACTGTCCAGCGGGTAGAACTTCAGGTTCATTGGACAAGAGAGGGTAAGCGAGATGCGGGTGCTGTAGAGTACATCGCCGAAGGGCAAGATGCGGATGTAGGCGTTGGGCTTCATGATATCGTGGAAGTTGCCCTCGATCTCGTTGGAGAAGAACAGGGTGGGCGTCCACACCCTACTCGCGTCTGTTAGAGTCAGGTATTTTATATGGTCTGGAGATAAAGCAGAGGAATTATTTTATTGTTGTACCTCCTTATTTATTATCCCTTTCAGATCTGGATTAAAATTAGCAGTGGTAGAACATATTTGATGCAAGTCTCTTGTCTCGTCTCTCTTTGTTATTTGTCATTTGAGTAAACTTTATATTTTTATAATTTTCTATTTCTAAGTTATCTTAGTTTATCTAACAAATTCTTAATTTATCTAATTAATTTTTATTTAAACTTTTTAAAAATTACCCAATGTATAATTTGACTGCTTGATTTTGGGTAATTTTTAGCCTATTTGTGTTATTTGTATAATTAAGAGTATTTATAACTTGGTTGTTCTCACGTCTGTGAGAACAATCTGTAAAAACCCAGTAGAAATAAATAAAAAGTAAGCAATTTGGTAGAATTATTTGAAATTTTCGGCATTTTTTCAATAAAATAGTTGTTATTGATACTTTCATTTGAAAGAAAATTAGGTCACAAAGGGCATGTTTCACATAAAATGACAAATTGTACAGCGTAGAACAAAAATATTTTTATAATTTATTTATACATATATTGACTGGTCAGTGGTTGAGTCGGCATCGCGTTTGGGTCCCACACCGGCGTTCCGTGTTCGATTCCTCGGCTGGCGTCCTCCATCACGACTCAAGCAACATTTTCGTCTTACTGTGGTGGTAGTAGGAGATTTTATTCCATTTTATTCGTAACCCGGGAATGTTTGTCTTTCTTATAAAAAAATATACACCCATATATATATATATATATATATATATATATATTTAAAATTTTTTTATTTATTAACCAAGAATAACATTACAATATATACAATATACCTACATATACATATATATTTTTTTTTGGTATATACCACCTCACTAGGCTGAGCCTGTTCTGAGGTGGCAGGAATTTAATTTAATTTTGATATCTAATTTAAATAGATAAATGGAATAAAAGAAAAAAATATAAAGAAATGATAAAAAAGATATGAGATAAATAGATGAAAATAGTTAAGGAGAAAAGAGAAAAAATACAGGCTTTGAGTGTGTTGTTTGATCAAGTTATCTGCACGCAGTATGCAATACCCTTGTTTACTACCCACGTATGAATTTATCACTAGAATATCTTTTATATCTTTTTCAATTAAATTAAAACATTTTGGAGCCAAATTGTGATAATGTCTTTGTCCAAATGTAGTATTTGTCTTCGGAGTCATGTGTTGATGTCTATGTCTTGTGTCGTAATTGTGTTGTGCAGTATGATGGTTTAGTTTGTCTTTTTGGTAATGTAAAGATATAATTTTGATGCACAGTTGGTGTATGTTCAATACAGCAAAGTCTTTAAATAACTGTATTGTAGAGAATCTAAAAGGTTTTTTAGTAATAACTTTAATTAAGGCCTTTTGCGCTTTGTCGAGAGGGTCCATATTAGTCTTCGCAGCACCACCCCAACCAATCATACCGTGGGTGATAATTGACTGTCCTAATGTGTAGTATATAGTTTTTAAAGTCTTCACTGGCATTATGTTTCGTATGTTCTTAAAAAAATATATAAGTTTCCTTACTTTACCCGCTGTTTTATTTATTTGTTCTGTCCATCTAAAATAGTTGTCAATGTAAATGCCTAAATATTTGATTATCTGAGTCCGTATTAGCGGGTTGCACAGGCAGTTTTTTTTAGATGTGCAGTCGTGTATAGTTAGGTTTTCATTGAGTCTTGGTTGTCGTCTGGGATCTATACTAAATGTCATGTATTTTGTTTTGTCTTTATTTAGTGTTAGCAGGTTATTGTCGAGCCAATTTTTAATCCGGTTGATTCCTTCGGCAGCTTTTTTGTATACATTTGTCCAGGAATCAGAAGCGAAAATGAGAACAGTGTCATCCGCAAAGCAGATAATATCTCCGCTAATATCTAACTGACACAGGCAATTGATGTAAAGTAAAAATAGTATGGGTCCTAATGTACTTCCTTGGGGAACACCGTAAGTTATGTATCTGTTTTGGCTTGTTACGTTGCCTAAATTTAGTGCGTGGCTGCGATCAGTTATATATGATTTGAACCAGTTATATGTAGAGTTTTTAATACCTATGTTTTCTAATTTTTTAAGGAGAATTTTATGGGACACTGTATCAAAAGCTTTACTTAGATCTAGAAAAACCGCAATACAGCTTTTTTTTTGGTCAACATTTTTATAATGGTTTCTGTCACTTTTAATATTGCATTCTGTACTCCCATAGTCTTTCGAAAACCGTACTAAATATATATATAAATAAATTTACAATTTGGGAGGCGGATATGGGTACCGCCGCCCCGGGAACCATTTATTGGATAACCAACACCCCTGTCATAGGTTACCCCTAGTGGTTCGCTACGTTCGATGACTTAGCAGGGGTGACCGGGTTCATGGGGTGAGGTTTGTCTAGGTCTTGGCGGCCAATGCGTTTGCCCACCTTCTGCACGGTGGGCCGGATCGAGAGAGATTGGTTGAAGAAGATCTAACCTAGACCTCTCCAGCTGGTCTCTCTCGACCCATCGCCTTACAGTTGGAGAGATGAATTCATACGTCCGTCACTCCTGGATACATTGACCCCCATATGCCTATTCACTCTTCATACCCTTTTCCTCCTCAGAACTTCCTCTCCTTGCTTTCCCTAAAAAGATCCTCCACACAGCATCCCCAAAGATGATGTAGACCTCGAGATACGTATATATGTATACATAAATAGAAATATGTATATATGTATACATAAATATAATTATAAATTTAGATCAGCAAGAAGTACAACAAACTCTCTCGTTATGCTTGTTAGCTGATCACAGTTTATTAGAACAAATTGTTAACAATGCTAATTTTGAATTTCTGCAAAACATTACACCAGTCTTGTTGATTATTATAAATTTTCACTTACCATCAAAATCGACGAACTTGAGTCGTTCATCTAGCCATTCTTGCCTGAAGATCAACTGGATGCTGTATTTCTACAAACATTTGTGAAAACAACCTTTAAAATTTCATAATTATTTCAGTCCTAAACTAGTGAAATTGATTAAATATGAGAAAAATGAAGCTTATTATATTATGAATTAGTAAAAAATTTAAAAGTAAACATATTTTAAACAAATTTTTGGATTATGTAACCATTCTGTGGGAAATAAGTATGCATACGACTTTATAAAGCTGTTTAAATTTTCGAATTTAATTAGTGTAAAAAATTCATAAGACTTGTACCAAGCGATGTGATTTTAATTTTGTCTTCTAAACATTTTAGAATTTTTCACGTAGCAATTCGTTGCATCGAATATTTAAGGTGGTTTTACATTAGACTGTTGGCGTGTTATTATAAATTAAAGAAGGTGTAATGTTTCTTCAAATGCATTCATTGTAAGGTAGCTATTCTTCTTTTTTTTTTTTTAACTTGTGCTCCTTATTTGAAATTCTTTTTCTATATCAGACAACAATTATATGTAATATAAATTTTTTTATTAGAAAAACTCTCTTTTATAACTTTTGAAGGTTATTCCTATAATTCTCAAGTTCGGTTTTTATCATAATATTGTAATGATTGTTTTTGTTTTAAAATACTTATTGCATTCAGTTCCCTCCAGTATAAGTACTTACCTAGTTCTCACCTATTAATTACACTCATATACTCTCTTAATTCTTACTCATGTTACATTTAGTTGGTACTTAAAGAAACCTTATTTTTCTTTCTTTTTATAATACTGCATACCAAAAAAAAAAAAAAAATTCATAAGAAATGAATGATATTAATTTATAATTTTTTTTATTTTTTATTATTTTACTTAGATATACTTAGATATGTTTACACTTATGAGTACTAGACTCCAATTCAAACAACTATCCTCCGTTGGTCACCATGATACAGGCAGCTGCCTAGTATGGTGACCTAATGTATCTCCTGAAGTAAATTTATTATGTATGTAAGATGTACTTATAAATAAAATAAATATCATTGAAGAAAAAGATAACAAAAATAATCTAAACGAAAATATGAAAGAGAACAAGACAAATAGTATAAAGTATCTGGGTTTCATTGTAGACAGACACTTAAATGGAACGAACAAGTCCAAAATACGGTAACCAGAGTAAGAAAACTTATTTACATATTCATTAGATTAAGAAACATTCTATCATCTAGTATGATTAAAACTATTTATTTCTCTCTTGTTCAATCTATTCTACAATATGGTATAATCGGGTGGGGGGGAACTTTCAAAACTAACCTCCAACCTGTAGAAAGGGTACAGAGGTTGATTCAAAAAGTTATCACACGAAAACCATCTTTATTTCCAACAATACAACTATTTAACTCTTTTAGGGTACTCAGTTTAAATAAAATTTTCAAAAAAACACACTGTTACAAACCCACAAAGGTCATTTTAATACCACAACAACAATCACAAAAATAAGTAACTGATCAAGATCACGAGGTAACCTAGAAATCCCTAAATTTAAAACGAGTGCTTTTCAACAACATTATACTTATCAAGGCATAAAATTTTTTAATGCCCTACCATATAAAATCAAATCCGAAGAAAATTATAAATCCTTTAAATCACAAATAAAACAACTGCTAGATCAACCAAACACTAATTATAAGTTTTAATTTCACAGAACTAATTTCTACGTATATTTTTTTATTACATTGTACCGATTAGTAAAAATTGATCAAGTCTTAAGTATAATAATATTATGTACTTTATTTCAAAATTAATCATTTAACTCTATCATTAATTAACAAAAAAAAAATATAAATTAATGTATTCTTACTGATATCACATATCCTCTTAAAATATTTCATCAGCATTTGAACTGAAATGAAGCGATTTTATTATCGTAAAATAACATTATGTACCTACTCCTGCAATATTATCAGCTAATCCAATTGTTAGAATCAACTTTATGTACTTACCATCTAACACCTACCTATTAAGAGAAATGCAATTATTTTTACTACATCTATTTATATTATTACTTTAAAATATCTAAACTACATGTATATCTAATTTAGTAACTGCTACATCAGTATATTTCTTAATCAATATTTTTTATCATTCATAAGTTTATTTGTTTCATTATCATTACTTTAAAACATCTATACTACATGTATATCTAATTTTAGTAACTGTTACGTTAGTATTGATAAAGAAATCTTTATCAATATTTGTTATCATTCATAAGTTTATTTGTTTCTTAATTAAAAAAAAAGAAGTATATCTTATTTCTTTATCTTTTTTCTGTAATGACACGACTCCCCAATTTAAACACGAGAAATGTTTTTCTCTTTTAAATTGGGTAGATTCATTAACAAGAAATTACTTTATGAGTTTATTTATTGTTCTGTTATACGTGGTGGAATTATATTGTATTAAAATTGAAATAAAAACACTTTTTAACTTGTTTCCACTTATTTATTTCACCAGTACCGGTTTCATCCTATTTTGGACATCTTCAGGCTGGTAATTGACATAAAGAAATTAGGTAAAAGTGGCCACAGTTAGAAATATTTCTAACTGTGGCCACTTTTACCTAATTTCTTTATGTCAATTACCAACCTGAAGATGTCCATAATAGGATGAAACCGGTACTGGTGAAATAAATAAGTGGAAACAAGTTAAAAAGTGTTTTAATTTCAATTTTAATAGAAATTACTTTATATGTAATTATTTTTAAGAACCTATATTATTTTCCTTATGTAAATCTGTTATATGTATGTATATTTAAAATAAAAAAGACACAGAAAACAGAAAAAAGACAATGGTCACAACCGGGACTCGAACCCAGATCTCTCGTCTAACCGGGACGTGCGCGTTAACCAATTTCGTTATTGCTCCCTTCTGTCAAGCCGTCATAATAGCCAATCTCATACTTCAAATTTTAGAATTAACAATATTATCTTCAACTAATTATTTTTCCATATTATGGGCAACTTTGACGACCTCCGTAGTCCAGTGGGTAAGACTCTTGACTCACAATCCGGAGGTCGCGGGTTCGAACCCGGCATGCGCAAATAAATTTTATTTGATTAATTTGTGTTATTTCACAATTAATTCATTAAAAATAATATAAAGTATATTTGCGGCATGTTCTAGAGTGGAAGATGCTATCAGTAACGCCCTGGTGTAAGACCACCATTCAGAATTGAAACGTTGCTTGAAAATGGCTTTAGCCGTGTTTGGTGACCAGATCTGAATAGCCAGGTACTTTCCAACCTTCCTCTTCCTCACCTCCTTCCCCTCCCCACTACCTTCAGCCTCACAACATACCCCAATTGGGGATGCCATAGTCTCACTGGCTCCAGACGGGAGCAGTTGAGGTTCTTGTGCGGTATTCACTGTAAAAAAAAACGACCCTTTTTATTGGAAACAATCATTCTATGAATTGGTTTGTATCCTGGATAGCGTATCAGATAAAAGAATTCGAATTTATTCATATGGACTTTTATAAAAGTTAGACAGCCTTACTAAAAAAAACCACAGCACACCCGATAACCCGTGTTGCTGCCGCAACATGAATAAAACAAAAATACACTAAAACACGAAATATTACTAATAAGGTTTGTTCTTAAAATATATTTTAAATCTGGCAACAATGTAATTTTTTATAGTGTACAATTTATTGTTTGTTTTCCTTCATAAACGCTAGGTGGCGGCGCCTGCGCATTCGTCGTTTGCGCTCATAAATGAACTTTCGCGCTGGAACCGCGAAAAAATTTCGCTTCGTGCAATATTACTTAAACGTGATGGTAATTTCTACTAATATAATAATTATAATTGGATAATTTGTAGAACGCCGTTTTTGTGAAAAATCACCGCAAGGGCGCTTATATGACTAATTTACTCTTATATTTATATAATTCATATATTTACCGTGCTTTTGTGGTTTTTCATAAGTTTTAGTCAAGTTATAATAACAATAATCGTACATTGACAATTGAAATGTCAAAAACTATTTTATATGATACATGATAATTCAAATTTACATTTAAAGGATTTTATTTTATGAGAATTTCATGAATGTGGTGTTTTTTTTAAATATTAATATCTAGTACATGTGTTCCTAAACATATCAAATAAATTAACGTCTTTAGAGATGCAAAAAATCTGTTATAAAAGCCGGTATTATTTTTAGGTTAGTTTTTTGGCAATTAAAAAAACTTTGAATTTTTTTATTATTTTTTTATTGTATGCACGAGGAAAAAGTGAGGTGACAGTTTCGTTCTTAATTCATTATATAAAAGGACTGTATTTGTTAAATTTAGTTTTGTTATAAATTTTTCTACCCTTTCACAAAAAAGTTTTGGTAAGAATTTAAAAAAAAAATTTTTCCGCCTTTGAATCTTAAAATATAGCAGTTTTTAAAACTAAAGTGTATTTCAAATACACAAATCTAAAAGCTAATTTTATCTAGTTTTCATAAATGATATTTGTTTTTACGACAACTTCAAAAATAAGAAATATAAAGAACATTCAAAATACTTTGGAAAAATTCCAAATTTCGTTCAGACATCATTATTACTAAAACAGAGATAAGGGTGATTATACAAAAATTGGGTAACTCAATATCATCAGATAATAGAACGATGTGTTATATATTTTGTATATATTTTTAATGTTATTTTAAAACTATTAAACGCCTTTTATTTGGTCACTCAATTTCAGCTACTCATTTTAAATACAAGTTTGTAAATTTCCACTATATGTTCTCAAAACGTCAGTGTTTTGGCATGTCACAATCCCAAAAACGCGCAATGAAGTGGCTGTGTATTAAATATTACCACGAATTTAAACAAACTTACTGTTTCCCTACAATCTATGAAGTAGTTAACAATGTATATTACAACTTTTATAATATAATATTCTTACCGTTGTAAAAATTTATAAAAAACTTTGTCATCACTTTTATTCGTCAGTCCGCTGTGTGTTTTTCCAT
This sequence comes from Limnephilus rhombicus, assembly GCA_929108145.2. Taxonomy (NCBI): domain Eukaryota; kingdom Metazoa; phylum Arthropoda; class Insecta; order Trichoptera; family Limnephilidae; genus Limnephilus; species Limnephilus rhombicus. The sequence goes on from OV815286.1 coordinate 20,129,100, forward strand.
TTTGAATTTCCCGCTAAATATTGTCGACTCAAATTAAAATCCGTGTTAAGGGCTAGCGAGACTATCAAGCGGCTTGGCTCAATCACGTAGTTTTTAGTCTATGGCTAGAGTTTTGACCACATTTTGACCGTCTCCAGAGGTGGCTTGACGCTTGATCCAAGCATTGCGCAATAATCTACGTTATTGCGCAACGCTTGAAGCGAATTTATATTTTTTGAGCGTAGACAACAAATCATAGACAAATAAGTACCTGAGTGGTGATTTTAGATATTACGTATCACGTAAAACGTTTATAAAAATTAGATTAAATTATTACAAAATGGGTATTAATTGTTTTTGTGTTTAATGTGTAGAAATCCATCGGATTTTTCCTTTAAATTAATGTAAATATAATTTAATAATGTTATTACGTCAATGTTATATTGGAATATTAATATATAACATTTATTATAACATAACAAATAATTCTTTTTCATTACTAGATTCCATCTCGCACAAAAATCACTTCCAACTACCGAAAATGACAAGAAGCCATAGACAAAGGAGTAATATGTTCAAGTGCCTCTCGAATGAAAAATCCTCTAGGCATAGACTAAGGCTTGGCTCAACGGCTTGAAGCGCGCATCAAGCTGTTGAGGCAAGCATTCATAGACAATAACGGAAAATAAATTTACGTGCTGGCCGTCAAGCCGCTTGATAGTCTACAAGCGTTCTGGCAAGCATTTGTCTATGCCTAGAAGTGATTTTCGATAGTTTGTTTGGTTTATTTATGGTTGACAGTGAATTTTGTGCGGCTGAAATAAAATGGAATATAACGGAGACAAAGCATTCTTAGCTCTTGGGTTATCTTTGTATTTTAATAAAAATAAACGAATTTGGTGTCAAGAATGGTACAATTTGTGATCCCGCTTTACTCATAAGCATTTACAAAGCGTATTACAGGCACGGCACCAAATGATTACTTACACGCATTTTTTCAAAATAGATGATCGTACTTACGAAGCATTGTTGTATATTTCCATTGATATTATGAATAAATGTTATAATTAATATTTTAATATAACATTAATTGATAAAGTTGATAAAGGAAAATTATTTATTACCTATTTCTCAGATGTTCACAAGACCTAAACAATATTTTAAAACAAAAAATACTTGCAGAACTGAATACTTAATACTATCAATAGCAGTTACAATATTATTAAACAATGAGAAAAAAAAAATACTTGCAGAACTTAATAATAAATAATACTAGCTGGTACCCGGCATGCGTTGCAATGCCATTCAAAGAAATAAATTAATTCTCCCTGCATGTCCTTTCCCGTGCGTCCCCGTTGACATCCCGAGTCCCTTTCCGAGAATACTGCACAAGAGTCCCAACTGCTCCCGTCTGGAGCCAGTGAGACTATGGTATCCCCGATCGGGGTGTGTTGTGAGTTGTGAGGCTGAAGGTAGTGAGGTGGGGAAGAAGGTAGGAAAGAGGAAGGTAGGGAAGTACCTGGCTATTTAGATCTGGTCACCAATCACGGCTTATGCCATTTCAAGCAACGTTTCAATTCTGAATGGTGGTCTACCAGGGCGATACTTAGAGTATCTTCCAATCTGGAACGTGCCGCAAATATAGTTTATATTATTTTAAAGAAAAAAATTGTGAAATAACACAAATTAATCAAATAAAATTTATTTGACACGCCGGGATTCGATCCCCCGACCTTCGATTTACGAGTCAAGAGCCTTACTTACGTCAATTTTTCTTTCCGTAAGATCTTTCCACAAAGTATCGGAAGACTTAAAAAAAACTTTCAATTCCTTCCCCTCCCTCCAATTTTCTTTCCGGAAGAACCTTCTACAAAGTATAAGAAAACTAAAAAAAAAGATGAATGAAATAGGTAAAGTGGTTCTGAAGTTATAGCGTGACCAAGGGAAACAGGCATTCATTTGTAGAAATCCATCTGATTTTTCTACAAATTAAACACAAAAACAATAATTAAAAACGTAGAAATGCATCTGATTTTACTTTTTAATTACCTAATGTAAATAACATTTACATTAATTTAAGAGAAAAATCAGATGCATATCTGCAAATAAAACACAAAAACAATTAATTCTTATTTTATATTAATTTATTAATCTAATTTATAGAATTGTTTCATGATGCGTAAAAAATGTAACAAATTTTGAAAAAAATCTTTTCTTTTATGTCGAAGAACGCTAACTCTTAATGTACATGGGGTTCTATTTTATGATTCTGCGATTGTTTCGAAAATGTTATTAATTTCAAGAAATGGCCAAGATCACCTTTAATGAGTGATAGCCAAATAAATAATTAAAAAATATATATCAATTCGCATCAAGCTCGCCGCCATCACGTAGCTTGCTTCAAGCGTCCTCGGTAGACTGTCAAAACGCTTGGCTCAAACGAAAACTACGCGCAGTGTTGCCAGCTTAACAAAAAACTACGCGCTTGAAAGAAATTGCTATTGATAGTGTCGGAATCTCTTTAAATTTCAACGTTAGTAGTGAAGTTAGCTGCAGGCAGCGCCATTTTACGGTGGTCATTAGTGTCAGTACTAGCGTTGTGTTTGTCACCGAAACACATGCCGATCCAGTCAAAATGTCAGTCATATGGTGAGTCAATATTTTCTTGTAAACCTGTGTCATATTTTAATTTATACACTGCCAGCTTTGATTGTTTTAAATGCAGCTTGTTGTTATTCAAAAATATCAAAATTTACATTGGTTCTAATGATTACCTTAAATTCATGTCTTGTTCGTCAGTCCGTTGGCGTCAGTCCTTTGTCTGATATTGCGCCAGAGGACTGACGTGTTTCCAGAGTACTGATATTTAGCGCATGTAAGTATTTTTTTTTTTTAATTAAATGAAGACAATATAAGCGAAACTCAATCGAAAATCTGAAAACAGAAAAATCAGAAAAAGATATTGACACATCTGGGACACGAACCCAGCAAAAAAAAATTTTTTTTTTACTTATTTCAGTTTAAAACATTATGCTGCCTCCTAAAAAAAACAAAATATGTCTAAGGATAGAGAAGATATATTAAAAAAGAAAAGAGAAGCCGAAAAGGTTCGCTTAGCTAGAATCAAAAGCGACCCTACTAAATTAGCCGAATACAAGGAGCAACAAAGGTTGCAGTACTTAATAAAAAGGAGCAGGGACAAAGAAAAAACGTTAAAGAAATGACACCTTGGGAGCAATGATTAACTAGAAAAAATTGGAAAAATTATTCATCAAAGTACAGGCAAAAAAAATTACTTGTAACGTACTACTGATAATTTTGTACGCCAGAATACTCCGTCACCTACTGACGATGAAGCAGCAGTTGGTAAAGAAATGAGACCTATTATTAACGAAAATCATGGAGCAAAAGAGGCAAAAAAGAGAAGTGAAAGGCAGAGAAAGTCCAGAAATAAACAATTAAAAAAATGAGAAAAATGGTTTCAAAACTGAGAACTAAACTGAATACTCGGCGTCAAAAATATAAACGAGTTAAAAAACAGTTAAAGAAAATTGTAAAATCTGTTGAAAAAACCAGGAAATCCAAAAGTTTCATTTTGGCGGTTCGCACACCCAAATTTCATTACATACTGTGTGTGGTTGTTTACCCAAAAGATTCTACGGTTTAACACTGCACTATCTAATCTAATTTGTCTTATAACGCCGGAGCAATTTAGGTAGGAATAAATCTATGTTTTATGTATTGGGCTGTAAACTGCAAGAAATGTACCCTAATATTATGCAATATACCTGGAACTTTCATGAAGTTGGGCACCTGGAGGAGCCACACGTAAACGTACTGCAGATCAAGTGATTGTTATAGCAGGTGATATAACTGACTTGAAGGAGTTTGCTTCTGTTGTCCGCGAGAGATGTCCAGGTATATATGTGTATGTGATTGAAGGCTGTGAAATCGAGCAGATGAACACCTAGATTAACGATAAGTCGTCTTAACTGGTCGCCTTTAAAGGGACACTATTGGTGCATCAGGTGAACGGCTCAGCTTACTTCCCAACCATCTTACAATGAAGTCTCTAAGTTGTTTCTGCGACGCTGACGCATGTGATCATTTCAAGCTAGGATCTTTTCATTATCAGAGAGTAACATCGGCTGAACATGGTAGCTACACGTGTAGCTATTTCTACCGTATTTGCATACTCTGAAGATGATGATATTCCACTATCCACTTACGTGAGAGACATTAATGACCACTCTAAATTGGATATCAATCTATCAACACCAGGAGTTAGCGGTAATTCACAACAGCAAAGTCTTTACAACAGTGGTGATTATGTATTGGTAAAATATGTCACAAGGAATACGGAATATCGTTATGCAGCAATCTGCTCTTCTGTTGATGATGAAGAGGGTGAACTGAGAGTGACTTTCCTCAAAATCTGTAACAGAATGGCACTTTGCAAACATGAATTGAATGAAGAGACGTATCAGATGTTCCAATGGATCAAGTAATAAAAAAATATCTGTGCCAAACCTCATTACAAAAGGTAATAGAGTGTTTTACCAATTTAAAGAAGAGATTGATGTTTTTGAAAAGAAATAATTGTTGTGTTAAATATTTTGAAGTATTAATTTTTTTGTGGAGACAAAGTTCTCATTTTTATTACCTGCCTTTAAGGCGTAGATTGTCATAATTTTAGTTCCTATTACTTGTGAGTTTCTTAGAAAATGTACACTGATAATTCAGTAATACTGAATCCAAATAAATAAGTTAGCAACATAACAATATTTAAAATGTCAAAAGGCTGTTTTGAAGACTGAAATAGTTTAAGTACTTTGTTATAAATTCTATGTTAATTGGTATCTTTAAGTCGGAAAGAGTCATATTCTTGTTTCAATTGTTTGTTGATTACTTAGAAAATGTATAATGTTACAAGGAGGACAGTTAAACTACCTCAAAGTACTTAGTACTAATACTTTGTTAAGTAATATAACATTATTAAAAATGTAAACAAGCTATTTTAAAGGTGGAGATAATTTTTTCTTACAGTTACATTTTAACGGTTTTTAATTGTTACTTAAGTCAATTAAGACTCAAAATATGTGCCATTATTAGATTCTTAGAGATTTCTTCTAAATATTAATAAATTACATGCATGTCTCATGAAATTGTGTTTTTTATCAGTACTATGTCATCCTCGTCAGTCCCCTGGCAGCCAAATTCAGAAAAATCGTAATATCTCAGAATCTACTTGAAAAAGTGACTGGCCCAAACACGAACAATATATTCATTATATTGACTATCTTATATGCCCAAATTTATTGGAATATTATTTAAAAAATGTCGTAAACAAAATATCCCTTAAAGTTACCCAACTTTTGTATATTCACCCATAAACCACCCTCTCAGACCGTGTAAACAATGTGTATTTTTTCCATGAACAATTTTTAATTAGTAGTGTTTTCGCATCCGCGACCATTTGTCAATTGAATAAAATTTTCACTGGGTTTTTTTATTTAGTAAGGCTGTAAATGAATATTCAATTTTTTATAAGAAAAACTCTCTTTTATAACTTTTGAAGGTTATTCCCATCAACTTAATATAACATTGGAGAAGAAGATAACAATAATAATGTAAACGAAAATATGAAAGAGAACAAGACACAAAAAACAGAAAAAAAGACAATGGTGGCAACTGGGACTCGAACCCAGACATCTCGTCTAACCGAGACGTGCGCGTTAACCAATTTCGCTATTGCTTCCTTCTGTCAAGCCGTCATAATAGTCAATCTCATATTTCAAATTTTATATGTAATATTGTTTTCATGGTTATATTTGACGGACATGCATTGTATTTAACTATTATTACGTGTCAACATTGTGTGAAAGTTGGCATTTTATCTGGAGAAACCTGTCAGATTTTCGAATTGGTAGCTGTCTAAACCTTACGGATAAAGAGATTAGTATTATAGTTTTATAAGGAATATGAATTATAATAAGGAATATGAATTATATAAGGAATAATATTATCTAATGTTTGTAGCTCAAAGCGTGGTCTGTTAGAAGAAATCAAAATAAATAAAAAAACCGTCTTTTTTTGTTTCTAGAAAACGAAATATGTATACTACCTACTGATTGTTTTACTTACTGCAGTTTTGTTGGTGGAGTAACTACCTACACCTTATTCGTATCTTTAAAACCCTGTACCTTTGAGCACTTTCCTTCTTAAGGGCCTCTAAACTGTAGTAAGTTAGTTGAACAGTTAGGAACGTTTGGTTAATGTCCCCCAAAGGTAAGATCAAGGCAGGAAAAGGTTAACTGTGGTTGGAAGAAGACGGTGAGATTGAGTTGGGTTGGGTTCATGTAGAATGGATTTATTTATTTATTTAATACATGAATTATCGAAAGTACATATAGTTTATTGTGATATTTCACCCGCCATGCTAGGGATGACCCTGTGTTATGGCGGGTGAAGTATACACGAAGGATGGGTCTGTTACAAACACAAAACTGACAATCCACATCGAACAGGTTGGGAAAGGATCCATTCACGTCATTCCTCGGATGTTGCTTACATTTTATAATATACTAGCCTTTACCCGCGGCCACGCTCGTATGGTATTAGGTGGAAATACCACTGATTCATTCATTCATTCATGCTTTCATCCACTGATTCATTCATTCACTGATTCATTCATTCACTGATTCATTCATTCACTGATTCATTCATTCACTGATTCACTTATTCATTCACTCCTGCACTCACTCACTCACTCACTCATCTACTCACCCTTTCACTCAATCACTCATTCACTCACTCGCACACTCACTCACTAATTCACTCACTCATTCACCCTCTCACTCACGCACTCACTCACTCACTCACTCACTCAATAACTCACTCACTAATTCACCTACTCACTCACTCACTCACTCAATCACTCAATAACTCACCCACTCACTCACCTACTCACTCACTCACTTACTGAATACCACTGATTCATTCATTCATTCATGCTTTCTTTCACTGATTAATTCATTCACTGATTCACTGACTCATTCACTCTTGCACTCACTAACTCAGTCACTCACTCACTCACACATTCATTCATTCACTCACACTCTTACTCACTCACTCACTCAGTCACTCACTCACTCAATAACTCACTCACTAATTCACCTACTTACTCACTCACTTACTCACTCACTCACTCAGTCACTAACTCACTCACTCACACATTCACTCACTCAATCACACACTCACTCATACGGTTAGCAATGCATAATTTCATGATGTCAAAACTCACTATTGGATATAGAAACCATCGCGGGCATGCTCTCATCAAATCCCCAAAATTTCATCGCAATCGGATGAAAGGTTTAGTAAAGCATAGATTTCATACATATATTCAAACCCAGAAACAAACATATTTTGAATTCTATAAATATAGATAGATTGTACAAGGGTCATTAATCTAAAACGAAAATAAAGATTCCAACATATTTTTATAAGAGTATTGATTGTTTTGGTGCATCGTCTTAAAAATAACCACTGGCAAACAGAAAGTAGTTATTTGGTGCCTTTTCCTGATTTTTATCATGAAGGTGACCATTCATTTTAAATGCGATACTTTGAAAACTTTTGGGTTGGGTATATTATTTAGAAGCAGCTTTTAATTTGAAAGTGCTTCCTTTGGTTTTTATATTTTTAAATCATTGACCCCTAAGTTTAATAATAAGCAATAAGTGATAGGTGCAATCGCAAAGGAAATTTTAATTTGAAAGTGTTTCCTTTGGTTTTTATATTTTTAAATCATTGACACCTAAGTTTAATAATAAGCAATAAGTAAACAATGCACATTGATTGACAATGAACAGTATAACTTTGCCGTTTTAACAGATATGGCTAATGATCATTATCGACATTTGACGTTTTGGATAAATGATACTAAGATAACCGATTCACGAAGGTGTGAGAGCAGATAGAAATAAGATGAATGAATGAGGGAAAACACAAATGTCGATCTCAGTATATAATTCACATACTCGAAGAGGGTTTATTTAATACGGAGTACTCAATTGAATAAAGTAGAATTAAAAAAATATTATGTCCCGTTATAAAAGGGGAATTTGTATGGAGATAGATGACAGAATAATAATAAAAACATTAGATGTTTTTGCATAAAGTCTAACTAATTTGCTTTTGTGCAGTCACATAGGTAGGCACAGTAATATATTTTATATATGAATAGATATTATGTGCTGAAAGCTGGAATTGTTTTGTGGTCGTGATAGGTGAAATCGCAAAGGCAGAGGTTGTTTAAATAATCAGTGCAGTTTGTCGAGGATTGAAGTACGATTCCTCGGGCGGGCACATTTTCACCTGTCGGTGAAAATTTATTTTATTTTATTTATTTATTTGAACGCCCATGGAGCTTTTACGTATGCAAGTACATGTTTTAAAAAAATATTATGAAAATAAAGAGTTGACAAAATAGAGGTGATATAAAATATAAGAAACAAAATAGATGTTATTCAAAATATAAGAGTTGACTCAAAGTAAGTAACATGGAATTTTATTAAAAATAGATAATCTGCCAATATCCTCCAAATAAACACTAATAAAAATGTTTAATTTTTTAATAATAATAGTTTATTCCAGAATGTATGCAGGGGTAGTGCAATGCAATACCTACATTCCATGTTTTGAAATTAGACAAATAATAGGATAAGGTTAAAAGTGTGATTAGTAAATTAGATTAGTATATAAGGTTATTCCGAGATTCCTTATTGCAGGTACTGACAATAAACTGTGGTTGTTAAGTGAATAACTATATTTGATTTGGTTTTTTATTCTGATAAAACTAATGATTTGACATTTTTTCATTTTAAGTGTAAGTTTGTTGATGGTATACCATTCTGAGAATTTTATAAAATTGGGTTGTAGGGACAAGCCGTCGTATATATTTTTTATGATTTTATATATTTTCATGTCATCAGCAAATAATAAGATGTTAACATCAGAGAATACGGAAGTGACATCAGTTATAAATAGTATAAACAATATTGGACCAAGGTGCAAACCCTGAGGCACGCCAAGCGTGGTTTCAAATTCATAAGCCAGGTGTTTTTTTAATAGAGGCAGTTAGTATCTATATAGTATATATTTTAATATTTAACCTTATCCAGCGGATCCAGCTTTGGCGCCAGGGGGGGGGGGGTCACGTCATAAGATGTTATAATTAAATTTTGATAATAATAGATACAAGTAAGAAGTTGGTAGGTAATTTTGATAATAATAGATTCAAAAAATATATAAAAAAACATTATGTTTAACAATCTTAATTAATGGTCCTGGACCCAGCCTCCACGACCCCCCCCCCTGGATCCGCCCTTGATTAAGGTAATGCAAGCGTGTTGGCATTATGTTATTATATTATGTAAAAAAAAGAATTGTTTATTTTGTGAGTGTATTTCACAGCTTTTTGTTCATTTCCACTTTTGGATTTGAAAAATGATATGATGTAATAATAAATTGTTGATTATTAAAAAAAAAAACTTAAAACATCAGCCTAGCGATTCCGTATTTTTTGTGAGATGTTATTGGATAACGGACGTTATCTTCTGTCAGATTTGTGTGATTTTTACGTCATATATTTAGATATGTTTATATCTAAATATATGATGGATGAGTTTGTGTATCTGGGTAGTATGTTTACGAGAGATGGGAAGGCTGAAAGAGATATTGAAAGAAGGGTGAATGCCGGTAACTTCATTAATGGTGGACTGAATGCCGTTGGCGCTAATAAAAAACTGTCAAAAAAAGCGAAGCTAGCAGTCCACAATGGAGTCCTGGTACCTACCCTGATGTATGGCAGTGAGGCATGGAACTGGCAGAGGAAGGATGAAAGTAAACTGAATGCTGTTGAAATGAGATCCCTGAGACGTATGTGTGGTAAAACAATGTATGATCGTGTGAGAAATGTGGATATCCGCAAAGAATGTAAGGCTGATGTAAGCATAATGAGTAAGATTAAGAAAGGGACTCTCAGATGGTTTGGGCATGTAGAGCGAATGAACGAAGGAAGTAGTGTAAGAAGAATATACGACGTGAATGTGAATGGTAGAAGAAGTCGGGGACGCCCGAGGAAGACATGGCACGATCAAGTGAATCAGATACTTGAGTCGGGTCATGTCAAAAGTCAGAATAATAGAAGAGAATGTATGAGACGATGTATGAATGTGAGTGAGGCAAAGAGTGTGTGCCAAGACCGAGTTGTTTGGCGGTCCGTCCTCTCTGCCTACCCCTGCGGGGAAACGGCGTGATGGTTAGTTAGTTAGTTAGTTATGTTTATATCGATTTAAACATGAATTCCTGCAAGTACCTACGCATGATTATTTACTCATTTAATGTACGTTGTATATAGAAAACGCAAATAACAGCCATAAAATCACACAAATCTGACAGGAGATTACGTCCGTTATCCAATAACGATCTCACAAAAATTACGGAATCGCTAGGCTGGTCTGTGTACCTCAACCAAGAAGTTAGCCGTGGAGTCCGATTCGAGCCGCGGTCAACAGTGGTAGTGTGTACCTTACCTATTGCTTAGTGCCGTTCGCCCGTTCCTGTGCCTCATACAGCTAAGAGATTATTGTTACATTTTGTTTAATTTTGTTTATCGTATACCTATTTGTTTGCAGTCCTGCTTACGGCTAATCCGTTTTTGTTTGTACAGTCAATGAAATAAACTGCGTATTATTTTTTCAGTTTAATTTTTAAAGGTCAAGTTTTTTTATATAATGGAGGAAGACGAAGATGGGCCTCCCGACCCAGGGTCGATATTAGATTTTTCTGATTCGGATTCTAATACTAGCCATGTTTCTATTGCACTCCCATCTCGTAAGCGACGACCATCGCATAGCCTTCACATTCCATCGAAAGTTAAATCTATACCGACGATTCAACAAACCTCGACCTCTAACGACCTAAATACCAATAGTAACACCCAGACAAGTACTTTAACTAGCGATAATATAAAAAAAAATACTGACTTACTTTATCCTGCTTCCGCTTCCGGTCCTTTTATCGTTATGGTTCAGAGAACTGAACAAGGAAAACTTATTCATTCTTTAGATTTTGGAAAATTTTTATTTGACTCAAAAACTAATAACCTTGGTATTGTTAACGGTTCAATTAAACCGGAAGGGCGATATAAATTATCTATCGAGTTTAATACTGCCGCTTCCGCAAATGGATTTGGTAAAAAAAATTGACTCGCTCTCAAACCATAAATATAAATCGTTCATCCCGACATTTAACCTTACGAGAATGGGTCTTGTGCGAGGAATTCCCGCGGAAATCCTAGAGGCTGAAATTGTTGATGCTTTGAATAATTCCCACGGAACCCCGAAAGTATTAAAAGCACGTCGACTGAACTACAAGGATTCTACTGATGGAAACACGATCTGGAAACCTTCCCAATCTGTTGTTTTTACATTTGAAGGACAATGCCTATCGTCTCGTGTGTTTATTTATTATACCTCGCTTCTCGTCGAAGTTTATAGATTCCCAACTATTCAATGCTTCAATTGCTGCCGGTTTGGACATTCAAAACCCGTATGCCACTCCCCTCCACGATGTTACTTTTGCGGAGAAGGTCACCCATTTGATCAATGTCCGAAATCTTCCAATGACCCCATTTGCATTAACTGTTCGGGTGCACATACCGCGGTCAGTCTAGCCTGTCCGGAATTATCAAGACAGAAGAACATAAAACATAAAATGGCTACCGATAACATTTCGTACTTCCAGGCCTCAAAGTTATTCTCTCCTGCGAAAAAATCATTCGCAGAGATCACATCGTCCTCAGTTCCTTTCCAAACAACCACCTTTTTAAATTCAACGTCATCTTCTCACAGAGAAACCATTCTCAAGCCAGTCAAACCCAACCCAAAATATACTCCTTACCTTGAATAACAATTGAATAATATTTTGGCCAGCCCGAATGGGAATGCCAAATCCCAGACCCCCAATGGGTGTGCCATTAGTGGTAATACTTCCCCTCCTGCTCTCCCCGAAATAATGAATAATAATTCTTTTATACAAACCTTAATTACCCTTTTAATTTCTATCCTTACAAACAACAATACTGTACCGTCCAACGCTGCCGATTACATAAAATCTTTATTATCTTGTCTCCCCAATGACTTTGAAACTGCACAAAATTCTTCAGTGGAACAGTAGAAGCCTCTTCGCTAACAAATCTGACCTAATTAAATTACTCGACGAACATGACGTTTCAGTACCCGCCATTTCTGAAACGTGGTTAAAACCCTCCTTTAACTTAAGAATTCCAGGTTATTATTGTCTCAGACACGACAGACCGGATGGTAAAGGCGGCACGGCTCTGATAATCCATAATTCTATCCCGTTTAAACAAATTAATATTCATACTCCCTCTGACGATATCCAGATAATAGCAGCTGTCTTATCTGATATCAAAATATTATCAATATATATTCCTCCCTCTACGATTTTTATTAAAAATGAATGGGCATCAATCTTAACCCAGATTTGTTCCCCTTATATGATCCTTGGAGATTTTAATGCACATTCCCCCTCTTGGGGTAGCAAAATAACAAATCGTTCTGGCCGCAATCTTTTAGATTTTATTGATACCCATAACCTATATTTTTTAAATGATGGATCTCCAACCAGATTCACCCCCCCTCATCAAAGGAAAAGTGCTGTTGATTTATCTCTTTGTTCGTATTCGTTAGCATCTAAATGCTCTTGGGACATCCTAAACGATCCCCTCTCTAGTGATCATTTCCCAATATTAAAATAAAACACTCTACTCCGTGGTGGGACGAGGAATGCACTCGCTCCGTCAACTCTCGTAAAAAAGCAATTTCCTCTTTTCGTAAGTGTATGTCACTAGAAAATTTTTTATCAGTTAAAAAAGCCCAGGCAGAAACCAAACGAATTTTGAAAAGTAAAAAACGCGCTGGATGGCGGAAGTTCTGTGAGAACCTGTCTCCGGAAACTCCCCAGTCTTCAGTTTGGTCTAGCTTAAAAAAATTCGGATCATCGTATTCTCCGCCGAGAATCAAACATATATCAGAAGAAATTCTTATAGGATTTGCGGATAAAATAGCCCCCCCATCAGTGGCCGGATGTGAAGAAATGCCTTCTATTAAGCCATATCTATCTCATTCTAACTGGCTAGATGCTCCTTTCTCCATTGATGAGATGAAACGAGTAATAAGAGCCCTTTTTGACTCTGCTCCGGGTCCCGATGGAATATTTAATAGTTTCATTAAATCATTTTCTGATATGGTGGTTGAATATTTCTTATCTCTTATTAATAATATGTTTGAAACAGGACTAATTCCGGATGATTGGAAAACTCAAAAAATCATTCCCATTTTAAAACCTGGAAAAAATCCATCTGAAATTTCGTCTTATCGGCCTATTGCTCTTTCATCATGTTTGATGAAAGTAGCGGAGCGTTTGATCAAAAACAGATTAGAGTGGTTTGTTGAAAGTCAAGATATTATCTCACCAAATCAGTATGGTTTTCGGAAAAAGAAATCTACAATGGATAATTTAAGTTTGTAGATAACTGATATCCGAGTTTCTCAATCCCTAAATTCTTATACATTGGCCACATTCCTTGACCTTTCATCAGCTTACGATGATGTTTTACTGAATGTTTTGAAAGAAAAGCTAATTAAAAAACAAATCCCCCCGAAATTGGTCCAATTTATTATTAATTTGCTCTCAGATAGGTCCATTATTATTGAGTCTTCCTCTAAATGCTTAAGGCGCAAACTATGGAGAGGTTTGCCTCAGGGTTCTGTTATTAGTCCTCTGTTGTTTAATATTTATATAAGCGACCTAGACTCAGTAATTCCTTTTTCTATCAAGCGACTTTACTTTGCGGATGATATCCTTATATATTTGTTACATAAAAATATTATTCTTGCAGCTAAGGAAATGAATTTTGCTTTATAATATATTAAACGCTGGTTGTCAATAAATGGGATGAATCTGTCGGCATCTAAAACAAGGGTCGTGGCTTTCACGCGCAATAGAAAAATTCCCCACTTCTCAATCTCTTTTGATAATGTGCCTCTACAAACCGCTACTCAAATCAAATTCCTTGGTCTTCTTTTGAACCATAAACTTTCCTGGCTTCCACACATTCAGATAATTTCTACAAAGTGTGAAAAGGGACTTAATATGATGCGACCAGTTTCCAGAGTATGGTGGGGATCTCATCCTACCACTCTTAAATTAATGTATAATTCCCTAGTTCGGAGCCACTTATGGCTCATTCCTTTTTGACCCACTCCCTAAATATTTAGATAAGAAAATGGAAAGAATTCAATCAAAAGCCCTCAGAATGATTATTGGAGCTATGAAGTCTTCTCCAATTAATGCGCTTCAGGTGGAATGTGGGGAGCCTCCATTATATTTCAGAAGGCAATTCCTTGCCAATAAATATATTTTCAAGGCTTTATCGTTATCACATCATCCTATTAAACAAAGTCTTAATCGGTTAAGTGTTAATTTGAATTCTAACAAAAGATTGAGAGAAAAACAATGTTTTCCTCTCCTAATTAAAAGTTTTCATCTCTATAATTCTCTATCATCTTCCCTCCAATATCTTCAAGAAGTTCCCAATCTCCCTATATACAATATTCCATTTAAGGCAATCACTTTTATGCCGAACACAATAACATCAGTCTTTCAGAAGAATATTTTATCCTCCCCAAATAGATTTCAAAATGTGGATGATTGTTTTAAAAGCATTGTGGCTTCAAAATTCCCTGGATTTTCCATCCTTTACACTGATGGTTCTAAATTTGAAAATAAAAGATGTGGAGCATCGATACATAGTCCAGAATTCAACATCAATCTCACTTATAAATTACCGAAAGAAGCTTCCATATTTACAGCTGAATGCTTTGCAATTGAACAAGCGCTAAATCAAATCCTGGTTCTCAACATTCATCGAGCCTTACTATGTACTGATTCGCTAAGTGCTCTAACTAAAATTAGGTCAAATATTCTAAGTTATCCGGAAGACAAAATTATATGCAAAATAAAAAATCTTCTCAATTCTCCAAGTGAATCTGGGTTTGAGACGATATTGGCCTGGGTCCCTGCCCATTTGGGTATCGAGGGTAATGAGATGGCCGATTTTCTCGCCAAATCTGGTTCAGATTCTGGAACTATCCCACTAAATTTTAGAATTCCTATCTCCGATGTCTTCCCGATTCTTAAATCCAACATGACTCGTGCCTGGGAAGAAAATTGGGCAGTCTCCAAAATAAGAACTGAATCTTTCTATGCTGGAATTCAAAACCATGTCCCTGCTAAGCCATGGTTTCACGGTAAAAAACTTTCAAAACGATTCATTTCATGTATTTCGAGAATGAGAATTGGTCACTGTTCAATTGCATCTCACTTGTCTAGAATTAGAGTTTTAGATGATCCGGTCTGCCAGTGCGGTGTGGAAGAGGAAACCCTCGACCACGTTTTCTTTAACTGTAAAAACCGTTCATCTTTCAAGAACATATACCGCCGGCTTATTAAAATCACACACCAGTCCCCCCTTAACATTTCATACCTTTTATCTCTTAACAATTCTCGTGTTCATACAGCTTTATGTAAGTTTATTAACCTGAATGAATTCAATATTTAATTTGTTTTAGTGATCTAAATGAGTCCAATATTTAATTTGTTTTATTATTTTCCCAATAGATTAACTGAATTTTTTATCCACTTTAACTATTACCGGCACAAAGCACTCTTTTCAGGGTGAATTACCTAAAACCAAAAAAAAAGAAGTTAGCCACATCCCTTTATCACGTTAAGGCCCGCTAACCAGCATACAATCACGCTATACAAATTTCATCGAAAGATTTTTCAATAATGTCTGAAAAAAAGTGTGTAAAAAAAATCTGAAATATTGAAACAAAAATTAAAAATTTGAAAAGTACCTAGCTTTCCTAAATAACGTATTGATTTATTTTACTGAATGATTATATGACAAGAAATATTTGTTGCATAACACAAAATTTTGTTTGAAAATTTAACAAATCCACCAAAGACCAACGGTAACCTTATTATAATAAAAATAAACATATTTTTTCAAAATTGAAAACATATTTTTTAAGTCCAGTTTATGGTTGTTTGACTATGGAGGAACGAAGCAGGAGCTGGATGGATGGGTGTTCTTGGGGTGAGTGCTGAACGGGTTTACTGGCGATGTGTCACTCACCATTTCATGATCATCAATTTTGCTAACGGATTGCAGAAAGAAGTTAACACGAACAAGCGTCGGACCATCTGTATAAAAAAATATATATTTTTTAAATTTTTATTTTTTTTATTCAAAAAGGTAAGTTTTTAAAACATAATATTTATGAATTACGTTCAAATATTTAATACTACTCTTCCATGCAGGGGCGGATTAAACATGTCGGGGCCCCGAGGTAATGCACGTCTCGGAGTCTCTTTACCCTAGAGGCCTGTAGCTAATGCGGGGCCCCTAGACAGTTGATGGTGGGTAACTTTGGTGAAAACACAAAATCTACTGTTAATTATTTCAGCCGAAATCATCAGTTCTTAACAATTCTTTAAAACCCTGTAGAAAAACGGTGGAACACTCTTTACTAACAAAAAATACAAGAAGATAAAAATATAAAACAATTCCAAACTTTTATGCATTACAGAAAATAACATTGAAGAT
This sequence comes from Limnephilus rhombicus, assembly GCA_929108145.2. Taxonomy (NCBI): domain Eukaryota; kingdom Metazoa; phylum Arthropoda; class Insecta; order Trichoptera; family Limnephilidae; genus Limnephilus; species Limnephilus rhombicus. Next base: position 20,145,841 of record OV815286.1, read on the forward strand.
GCATTATCAAAAATATAAATATAATTTTTTTTTAAATTGTTAAACTAACGTTTAAGACAAGATTTTTTATGCATAGCACAAAGGGTAACAATTATTATAAGCCATAATTATCAGCCTGAAACACTCATCCACATTGAAAAATCTTCCGAGAAAACATACATGACGCCAACGGGACTTAAACCCGTGCCCTTCTGATTTCCGGTCAGCTGCTCTCCCAATTGAGCTATGGCGGCTTATCTTATACCCGCCAAAATGATTCAATATATACTAGTGTTTCATTCTACAATTACCGCTTATTATATTTTTTCCACCTGAAAACAACCAACTTTATTTTTGCGAGAGAGACACTGTTAGTGTTAAATCTCTCTAAACCGCGCAGGTAGCGCAAATTTTATCCGCGTTCTGTTTGTCCAAATCTCGGCGTCAACTGCCGCCGGTGGAACAGGGCACTGAACACGCTTTGTTTTTGTTCGTACCCTTACGTTCCAGTGCGGTAATCGGCAACCGGCCAGACCCACGGTGACTCACTGCCGGAACCTGTGCCGGTGCACCAACAACCTTCGATGCGCATCACATCAGCTCAATGGTCCACCGTACTATCAGCTACAACCACCGCTCCGTTCCCGTGACTATAATGTCACTCCAGGAAGCAGCTCATTATTTCAGTGGCAACCAAAGCCCGCCGCGCTTCGCTGCCACGCTCCCCCTCACAAGGAATACCGCAGATGGCTCTACCATCGAGTCACCGCCGTTCCGCAATTTAACGCTTTGAGCAACGGCCTGGAAGATCAGGTCATTCTCCATCACCACGGTGCAGAGCTACATGCTGGTGACCTGCAGACCCGTGGTCTGCTCTACCACTGCATCGATGTCCTTCGTCACGCATCACGACCATGCATCATTAATATAGCTTCCTTCTGTACTCTTTTACTCCACTCCATATTGGCCATCACTTTGTCTTTGCTTTCATGTAACATCGAATCCTTACATTGTTCATTTCTATACTTCGTGATACTTTGTTTTAAATTGGACGTAAATCCGTAAATAAATAAATAAATAAATAAATCACTACGTAGCTTCAATAAACGACTTCGACTCACTACTACGACTTCTCGCATTTATCTCCCGTCTCTACCGATACCGGAGCCTGTTCCCTCAGTAGGATTGAGAAGAGCGGCCGTTATTAATAAGTAGTTTGCTTAAGGGCGTCTTAAACTCAAACAAGAGACAGGGCTGTACTAGGAAACTAGTCCAACAGACTGTTTTGATATTCAGGGAAGCCTCCGGTTCAAATATTATTATCCAGCTACGAAGAAGTTTCAACATTTTTCAACGTTTTTTTCTCGTGAAACAATCATCAAAAATACTTATTTAGGTTGTCTGTGCATTCTGCATAACTGTGGTTCAATGAACTCACGTTTGATTAAAAACTAATAAACATTTGGTTTTTACCACTTTTATTGTTTAAAAAAACAATATGTTTCGTGAACAATGCTTACCTGATGTGTGAAGAATTCGGACAAGCGACGACAGAATATAAAATTTTTGAGAGAAAATCAATTTTTGTGATTATTTTTTGTGAAGAATAATGAGAACTAAAATGGGATAATTTGTAGAGCGCCGCTTTTATGTACAATTTATTATGGGTTCTTATGCTCCATCTAATTTTATTATTATCAAACAAATAAAAGAAACAAACAAACATAGTTCATGCTTGGAGAAGATATGACTTTGCACACATTTATTTAATACGGTGATTGGACAACTCAGAATCATTCAACACCTTAAACATCTTCTTTGGAGTCATTAAAAGTGATGAAAATAAAGAATAATGGTTAAATAGATTACGTTAGGTTAGGAAGGTTAGGTCATGGGCTATTTTAATATTTTTTTTTCATAATTGACTTTTCTAAGGGGTGTTGAAATTCATGATTCTGAGTTATCATGGAACCATTTGAAACACTCTGGACATTGCATAATTTTACATTTGCTTCCCGACATTTCTGTTGACATTAGATTTTTGAGAAGATTAATGGCAAACGGATATCTGTACCATCCAAGTACCCGTGCGGCCCTTGAAAAAGTTTAGGTCATCAATGCGACCCGTGGTGCAATTTGGGATGGCCAGGCCTGGTCTAAACAGATGATAACCTAACATGTGGTTGGGGGTTCGTAAGGTTCTATTTGCACAATAATTTTGGATGAGGTGGATATGTGGTGATAGTTGTTCAAGGGTGGATAATTATGATCAGAGATTTCAGCCTACCTTTACCGAATTCCCGGCTCAAAGGTCTCATTCTGGTGTCGTATCGTTCTGGACCCAGGATCTGATCCAGAACATGTTTTTCCTTTTCCCTGAAGTTGATCTTCGTGTTATTACATCTGGAATTATCAGGATTATTAACATTATGTTTTAATTACCGCCGTAAGGACTTTGGGGTTAGTACTTCTAAGCTTTAGATTGCGATATATTCATAGAAAGTATTGTAAACGAAGGGAGATATGGCAAGGTAGCGTGCTGACTATCGTCGAGCTACGACTTACGAATAATACGCGTTTAGCATATAAACTAGAAAAAGGAAACCAAAACGAAACTTTTAAAAATGTGGTTTAATAAAAGGATCCCTACTGCCAAAGGGTGTGGAAATGTGCAATATTGTTATGTTGTAGACAATTTGGGAAAGAGAAGCGACAGAGGAAGGGTTGGATGTACCTCGCTACACGAACTTGGTCACTAATTAAAGTAGTAAAAGGTGTTCCATAATACTAAGGTACAATCTGTGGATGCAATTGAGTTCGGGTAGAGCTTTGCGTTTTTGTTCCAAAATGTGAGCCAATATTTCGGAAATAATTGAAAAAAATATACCTATTTTAATAATTCTCAAGAAAAGTATGGGATTATTTGGTTTATTCCTGCAGAGTGTTTCATTACAAGTAACGACACGGAGACGTGTCAACACAATTACACGGATCATTAAATAAGAGCATAATTTCATTTATGATTGATTATTTGCAGCAAAATATGAATGCAAATAATCACTGAACACAAATTTTTTGCAAGTGTGACACTATACTATATCTACCGATTTTAAAAGAAAACTGTTATCGCCAAATTACACCCTAACTGTTACTCCTACACCCTACACCCTACAGGGTCAAATTAAATTGACTACTTCTTCGATGATGGAGGTCGACACTTTTTTACATGTGTATTCTAAAATCTCACTACCCGGAAACTACACAACAAAAATGCTCAAGGCCAAACCATGCACTTTGTCAAATGACTAAACAAAAAATAAAATGAAATATCCACAGGTCCACGACAATTTAAGATAAATCTATATCTATACATCAATATATATATATGTATATATAAATCAAAATATGTTTGTTTCTGGGTTTGTATGTATGTATATATGTATGGCCACTATGCATTGCTAAACAATTCATCCGATTGCGATGAAACTTTGGGGATTTGATGTACGTATGCCCGCGACGGTTTCTGTGTACAATAGTAAGCTCTGGCATCATGAAATTATGCATTGCTAAACGGTTCACCCGATTGCCATTAAAATTTGGGGATTTGGGGGGGTTGGGGGATTGTGGTGAGGGGGGGAGGGGGGAGGGGAAGGGGGAGGCGGGAGGGAAAGAGGGAGCGGGGAGGGGAACTAAAAGCCGCCCAAGGAGCCTAGCAGCAAAAACCTTCGGAGCGGGTTTTTAACTGCTAGTATTATATGCAAGATTTCTAAATGGAAGGTCCACGAATGTGCTATTAATTCTGACCACAGATTAATAACTTATGTGGTAGGTGTCAAGAAGACCGAAGCTCCAAGATCCTCCTGGAACTTCAAAACTACTCGGGCGAATTGGGATAACTTTGGGGATGCTCTACGTGATACTTTAAGGGGTTTTCATGACGTAGCAGCAAGAGATCCGGACAATTTGGGGAATTTTTTCAACGCAGCCGTAGTATCAGCTGCTGAATCGGCTCTGGGAAGAACAAACCCGAAGACGATTATTAGGTCTCCGTGGTGGTCGAATGAGCTGACTTTGCTAAAGGGCACCTTTAAGAGAGCTTACAGAGCTTTAGGTGTCTCTAGACGGGTTGGATGTACGGAGGAGGAGACATCCACCCTCAAGAGACAACTTAGTAGCTCTCGTAAAGCTTTCAAATCGGCTGTACTTTTGGCGAAACGAGCTGCTTGGCATAATTGAGTTAAAGATGTTGGTAACTCTAACCCATGGGATATTTGTAGCGCCATTGAAAAAACGGGTAAAGGTTCTGATCGGTTTTTATCTAGTGTTATCGACAATGATAACGGGAACGTTGAGAGTATTAACGTGATGACTACTCTCAATACACTTCTGGGAAAGTTAGTTCCCTTAGATTCAGTCATTGGGGAAAGCGACCACCACCAACAGATTAGAAATCAATCACGGATTCCTCCAATCCTCTCCCAGGAGGAAAAAAATTCTAAAATTACTAGAGCTGAAATAGAAATTATAATTAAGGGTTTGAGTCTTAGGAAGGCACCAGGACATGATAAATTGAATTGCATAATTGTGAGGTATGTATGGATCCATGCCAAGGAAGAACTCTTTCAGGTTATGGAAACGTGTATGAGAAGAGGAGTTTTCCCTTCTGTATGGAAGAAAGGCGTGCTCAGGATCATACCTAAAGGGAACGACAAAGAAAGAACTGATGTTAAAGCTTATCGACCAATAACACTTCTTCCAGTATTGGGGAAAATATTGGAAAAAATTATTCAAAATCGTCTACGAGAAACATTAACACCATCATATGTACATCAATATGGATTCGTCCCAGGTAAGTCCACGGAGCACGCCCTTATGACTGCGCTTGACTGGGTGAAGGTCTGCACAAAGAGGTACGTAATCGGTATCTTCTTAGATATAACTGGTGCCTTCGATAATGCATGGTGGGAGATGATTTTAACTAAATTAAAGAATCGCAATTGTCCAAGAAAACTTTTTCAAATATCTTGCGATTATTTTAAAGATAGAAAAATTATAATTTCTTTTGGTGATTGCATCATTGAAAGAGATGTGGACATGGGTTGTCCCCAAGGTTCTCCCCTTGCACCGGATTTCTGGAATATTTTATTCGATGACTCCTCCAGGTTACCCTTACCTGAAGGCACAATTGCGATTGATTACGCAGACGACAAATTGTATTTGGTCTCTGGGGACAGTAGAAAAGAAGTTGAAAATAAAGCTGAAGAAGGTTTGAATATGATTCTTAACTGGGGAAAGGAAAACAGACTGACTTTTGCTCCCCATAAGACCGTGGGTCTCCTTATGAAAGGCTCCCTCAGTAGAGGTAGAAACCCTTTCATAAAAATGGGAGATCCCAGGAAACCCAAAAAAGCATAGATTTTATGAGCAGTCAGTACGATGATATAATAAAAAACTAGAAACAACAATATTACAAAATAAAAAAATCGAAAATGAATTAGAAAACATAAAGAAAGAACAGCAGGAAAAACATATTATTATCAAACAACTTGAAATAAAAATATCAGACCTTGAGTACAAATCTCGGTCTAATTTCCTAGAAATAGCAGGCATTCCCCAAAAAAATGGGGAGCAGCAGATTGAAATCGTAAAAAAAGTTGCGGCGGCGGCAGGAATGGATATCCAGCACAAGGAGATAATTGAAGTAAAAAGGACTCCCGATAGAAGAAACAATGCGCCACCAAAACTGCTAGTGGAATTTGCTGATAAAACGACTAGAGATAATCTAATCTCTAAAAGGAAAAATATTAATTATGAAGACATAAAAGACATCACTACTGAAACAATCTATATTGCAGAAGAATTGAGCCCATATCAAAGGGAACTGCTCTGGAAAACAAAAAAAGCTGCCAAAGAAAAAAACTATTCTTACGTTTGGTGTAAAGATGGAAAAATAATGACTCGAAAAATGCCAAACGAAAAAATAATCTACATCAAACATATAGATGATATTAAAAATATTGTGTAAAAAAAGGCACTTCGAAACAACATTTATGAATTAAAGTAAAAAATGACTGACACTATACTAACCTCGGAACCAAGTGACCTATCAATGATAAACAACAACTCTTTTAATATATTGCACAAAAACATAAGAAGCATCAGAAAAAATTTTGATGAATTACAAATTTTACTGAAATATTTAAAAGTTAATCTACACATAATAATACTTACTGAATGTTGGATAAATCATAAATACATGAATTTGGAAATAGCTGGATATACCACTTACTCAAGTTTGAATAACAAAAGACAAAACGATGGTGTAATTATATACATTAAAAACGAAATAAAAGCCGAAGTTGAGGAAATTATTATCACAGATGCCAATTGTCTAAAAATTAAAATCGGAAAAGAAAAGGCTATATTAGCAATCTACCGATCGCCTTCTACAAGAAACATCGACCCATTTCTTAAATCCGTAGACGAGGAACTCTGCCTTCTAAAAGACACGAAAAACATATTTTTTATTGGAGATGTAAATATAAATATCCTAGAAAATGGACATCCCAAGAGAATTCAATATCTGCAGATGCTAGCATCCCATGGACTGGTAAGCTTAATAAATGTACCTACTCGAAAAGTGGACAGCACTGAAAGTTGCATAGATCATATAATGAGTAAAACAAAAGATATTACTCGAACTATTGTATTTAACTCAACTATAACAGATCATTATACAACTATACTTTCAATAAAAATAAACAAGTCAAATAAAATCAAGAAAAGACCACAAACAATAGAAAAAACTGAAATAAACTGGAATGACATTAAACATAATCTACAATGTACCGATTGGAAAAAACTGCAAAGTATGAAGTATGCACTGAAATCCCAGAGATGGCAAGAGAAGTAGAGGACGTCAACACATGAGATGGGAAGACGACCTAAAACTCACTGCTGGACATCAATGGAGAAGAGTAGCGCGTGACAGGTCCCAATGGAAAATGTTAGAGGAGGCCTATGCCAAGAGGCAAACTGAGCTTCGGGATATACTATAACAAATAAGATCATGTCTAATACATACCTAACAGAAGTCCAGAATAAAAAGGCTTATTATTATATTATTATTATTATTATTATGAAGTATGCAAATGATGCATGGAATTTCTTCATAGAACTCTTTCAGAATAATATTCTCTCTAATATTACAAAAATTATTAAGAAAATCTCACATAAAAATGTACACATTAAACCATGGATTACACAGAATGTTATAAACTGCATAAGAAAAAGAGACGAGTTACACAAGAAACTAAAAAAAATCCATACGATATACACATGTTAAGATTCTACAAAAGATATAGAAACATTTGCAAAAAAGTTATTACATATACAAAAGAAACCTACTACAAGAAAAAAATTGTAGATTGTAAACAAAATCCACGGAAAATGTGGCAAATAATTAATGAAATAACCAGTTCTAAATCTGCTACCATGACATCAATTGACGTGCTGAATATAAACAATGTCCCAAGGACATACGCTGATAATCCTGACCAAATTCTTGAATACGTCAATAAATTTTTCATAAATATAGGATCAAATCTAGCAAAGCAAGCTACACAATGTAATGACGCTATACTAATAAATGAACCCCCTGAACAAGGAAAGAAACTCGAGTTTAAGCAAATTACAGCTGATGATATCAAAACCACAATTTCTTCTCTAAAATCAAATGTTTCTTCGGGGGAGGACTTAATCACAACCAATGCAATAAAATATCTCTGTAAAGAACTTATCGTACCTCTAACATACTTAGTCAACCTGTCTATAACTGAAAGCATATTCCCTACGGCTCTCAAAAAGGCTACTGTTATACCAATTTTTAAACAAGGATGTAAAAATGACATAAACAATTACCGACCAATAAGCCTACTCAACACATTTTCAAAAATATTGGAGAGAATATTAAAAAAACAACTCTTATCCTACTTAGAAGACAATAAAATATTATCGGAAACACAGTATGGTTTTAGGGAGAACTTAAGTACTAGTGACGCCATAGAAAAAATTACAGATATGATCACTAAAAGTTTAGACAGTGGAGAAAAAACTTTGGCAATCTTCATAGACTTACAAAAGGCTTTTGATACAATAGACCACAAAATACTTTTTGCTAAACTTACAAAAATTGGTATGACAAATACAACACTAAACTTGCTAAAAAGCTATATGATGGAGCGTACACAGAGCGTTCAAATTAATAAGAGAAAAAGCGAACCTCTCCTAATCAACCATGGCGTACCGCAAGGAAGTGTACTAGGACCAATATTGTTTTTGATATACATCAATGATATCGGTAACCTAGAAACAAGAGGAAAAATTATTAGTTTTGCTGATGACACAGTAATTTTATTTAACGAAAAAGATTGGATAAATACTTACAAAGAAGCGGAACACGGGCTTAGTCTCCTGCAAACCTGGCTTAAAAGAAATTCCCTCACGCTTAATGTTAATAAAACAAAATATCTTACATTTTCTATAACAGCCAGAGGGCAGCCGTCGGAGGACTTAAATCTCAAATTACACACATGCCAAGGAATTTATCAACAAAATCTAGGCTTATCATGCCTCTGTCCCACTATAGCACACTCCAAAAGCATCAAATATCTTGGAATTGAGATTGATGATAATCTCCGATGGAACTCACAAATTGACGTAATTACAAAAAAACTAACCAGGTACATATACTTCTTTAGAAACATTCGTAATATCCTCAACATAAACGATATTAAAAAAGTATACTATGCTTTGTGTCAATCACAAATAGAGTACGGTATAACTGGATGGGGGTCTGCCTTGAGCACTCACACAGAGCGACTCAATATAGCCCAAAAAGGAGTACTAAAGACAATACTGAAAGTTCCGCTTAGAACTCCGACGGAAGAAATATTTAATAACTTTCAAGTCTTCAATGTACAGAAACTTTATTCAAAAAATATTTTATTTAAACTGAAAAAAAACATATATGTATACTCCACTGCCCAACATAAATACTCAACCAGGGCAGTAAGCAATAACATCCTGGTTACTCCCAGTTTGAACACATCTTTTGAACAGAGAAATAATAAATTCCATGCTATGAAATTATACGATGCTCTACCAGATCAAATCAAAAATATAAAGGAAATGAATATATTTAAAACAAAAGTAAAAACATGGCTGAGAGATCAAAGTGATAATAAAATTACAAACATCGTGAAGACGATATAAAGACAATCCATAACCAAATACAAATATTTAAAAAAAACTACAGGCCACCTCAGAACAGGAAATCCTAGTGAGGAGGTCTGTGAAAAAAAAAAGAATCTATACTTATACTATACATTATACATACATGTACAAACCTTGCTATTGAAACTAATAATAAATAAATAAATAAATACTGCAATCCGTTTTGTAGAGAGTACTAAATATTTAGGCGTTACATTAGACAGATCATCCTCGTTCTTGACTCACGTTAAAAGCGTTTCTAGTAAGGCCCAGGCTCTCTTCTTAAAACTGAGAAGAATCTCAACTACTGAATGGGGTTTACGTTTCCCTGCGCTCCGTCTATTATACAGATGCGTATATGTGGCACAAGTTTCATATGGTGCCTGTGCATGGGAACATCAACTGGGTAATTCACTTATTCATTCAGCGCTTAAGAGGGGCCAGCGAATCCCCTTACTGGCGCTTTCAGGAGCCTACAGAACAGTATCATCGGATGCTTTGCCAATTTTGGCCGGCATTTTGCCAATTGATTTAGAAATTAGGGAAGTTTTGACAAAGAAGTGTCTGAAAAGAGGAAGACCTGTAAACCACCTTGGTATTGAATTAATACCTGGTGGAGCAGTGCCTCTCCCTGAACTTCTAAAGATGATGAGAATAAAAACGCTGAGTGAATGGCAGATGAGATGGGATAGATCGAATATGGGAAGATGGACCATCTCCTTTCCATCAGTTAAAATCAGAATGGAAGGGGCATATCTTTTAATGGACCACCATATCACCCAATTGCTTTCTGGACATGGGGAGTTTAGAGGTAGACTTCACAGACTGGCTCTATCATCCCATCCCAATTGCGCTTGTGGTGATACCGACCAAACAGCCGAGCACATTTTGTGGCACTGTGAGATTTTGACGGATGCTCGAGACGAAATGATTGATGGTTTACAAGTTATTACGAGACCTGCTTGGAATACAGATCTCGTCTCGAATAAGGTGAATTTTGAGTGCCTGAGGAAATTCACGAAAATCTGGGTTGAGAGATGGCCTGTTCTTAGAGTCGCTGAGTAGCTGTAAAATAACTTAGGTACCAGGTGTATTTTGCTTCTGAATTCACGGACACTCTTCATTATTCCTTTACATTTAGCGCTTGGATTTATTTTTTATGATTTATGTGTTTTGTGTTTCTGTAATATGTTATTTCTTTTATTTTATTATATATTATAAGTTATATGTTATATTTTACATTTGCGTTATGTTATTTTGTTCATTATATTTTCAAAAATGTATATAATTGCTTTGCGATTTGCTTTGTTTATATTTACTATACAACCTGTTAATTTATGCCATGTTCCTTATTTTGTTTTGTTTGTCTTTAACTATTTCAATGTTTTTTGGATGAACTGAACTCCAAATTTTTATTTTTTTTCCCTATCCCCGTATGGGGGTGTGCTGGACCTCGTCCCTGCTTCATCTTTAGTTACATTATTAATTTTGCAGATCCTTCTCAAATCTATCTGCGCCTCCCCCAATGACATGTGCAGGCTTGAGGTTTGATCACACGACCTTGCCTGTCCTTTGTCCTGCCTCTGACTACCCAACGCTGAATTTTCTTTTAGTCTTCGGGTATTTTACCCCAAATATTCAGTTAACATTCTTTGAAGCTTCACTGAGTGGTTGGCTAAGGGACACGGAAGCTAAGTGTAGTTTATGGTCAGACCGAAAGCCATTCACATTTTTTGTTGGTACTTGCAAATTGATTTGAGATTTATTGTATTTCTTATGTTCTCTATTTTATGCAGGTGCTTGCAGGTTTTTTACAGATGCAATTCCACGTCATGGAATCTCATGAATGAGTTTTTCTTTTGCCCTGTTTAATTTATCTTTGTCTTACTAACCTATTTTTTTGCATTTTGTTTTTCCTGTTAAGCACTTGCATACTGCTTACTAACAACGTATGCATGGACACTGGAGGTCTAGATTCGTTCAAAATAAATAAATGTAGCTTCGTTTAATCAAAAAAATTAGAATCTTGCGAGAGCCTTGAAGGAGTAACCATCAGTTACTTATACCAGGGCGGGTAAGAGGTGGATTACCTCCACTGCTAGTATTATATAAAAATGAAAATATGTTTGCTTGGGTGTATATGACTACATGAGTGAGTATATGAGATGTCTATGTTTTGCTAAACCATTCATACCCGCGATGGTTTCTATATACAGTAGTGAGTTCTGGCATCATGAAATTATGCGTTGCTAATCGTTCATCCGATTGCGATGTAACTTTGGTGAGTTGTTGTGAGCACGCCCGGCAAGGTTTTTATGTATACTGGTGAACTCTGGCATTATGAAATTTTGATAAAAAAATTGCAATAGGTGGCACGCGAGCTGTTTGAAACCTGAATGTACCGGGACTAAATTTATGGAATGATGGAGGAGGGAAGGGAACTCGGGAGGTGGGAGGGGAACTCGGGAGGGGGGTTCGCGGGACGGGGGAAGCGGGAGAGGGGAGTGGGTAGAGGGAAGCCGGAGGAGGCGGAGTGGGAGAGGAAGGGGAGGCGGAAGGGGAACGGGACGAATGGGAAAGGACACGCAGGGAAAAGAAACAATTTCTTCATTAAGTGGCATAGCAAAATTAATTTGAACGCACTCGACTCCCACATTAAACTAAATAACTTTCTTGAACTGAGGCAAACGGTAATAATACTCATCACAAGGGAATTTAATGGTTGGTCCCGGAGCTTTAAGAGATCGATTGATTAGGATCGAGAAAGAAATTCAAGGAATGTACCCCTCGGTATATCCCTCCATACAGTGGCGGATACAAAAAAAACTAAAAGGGGGGGGGGGATACGAAGCACCGTACGAAAAGGAGACCGACTATACTAACTCATTCTCTTGCAGGCTAAAACATATAGATGTGTGTGTTTGTCAACTCACAAAGTGCTAAAGAAGTTTTCACTTCAATAAATAAATAAAAGATCGGCGGACTAACCACTTGAGTCGGGCCAAGTTAAGGGTACCTTTACATTACATGAAACGACGTATGAATGTGAATGAAGCAAAAGTTTCAATTTAGGAGGCGAGTGTGGGTACCGCCGCCACGGGAATTCTTTATTGGATAAACAACGCTTCTGCTATAAGTCATCCCAAGTGGATCGTTAAGTTTGGTGACTTAGCAGGAATGCCTGAGTTCATGGGGTGTGGTTTTTCAAGGAAGTGGCGGATGTGTTTGCCCACGTAGGTACTGCGTGGCGAGCTGGAGAGGACTGGTTGAGGGAGACCATTTCACCTCTCCAGTAGGAATCTCTCGACCCATTGCCTCGCATCGCAGTGGGAGGGAAGGTTCATCTCTCCTGGACACACTAACCCAGAGAGTCCTTACCACCTATCAAACCTTTTTCCTTCACTATTTCCTTTCCCTAAAATGACCCTACGCAAAGCATCCCCAAAGACAATTTGTAATAGTTACCCAAATATGACAGTGGATGAGTTTGTGTATTCGGGAAGTATGTTTACGAGAGATGGGAAGGCTGACGGAGATATTGAAAGAAGGGTAAATGCGGGTAACTCCGCATTTATGGAGAACTGAACGCCGTTGGCGCAAACAAAAAACTGCCGAAAGAAGCGAGATTAGCAGTCCTCAATGGAGTGCTGGTACCAACCCTGATGTATGGCAGTGAAGCATGAAACTGGTAGATGAAAGACTAAATGCTATAGAATTGAGATCCCTGCGGCGTACGTGTGGTAAAGCCATATATAGAGTGAGAAAATATATATGTGAGAAAAATATGAAAAGAATGCAAGGCTGACGCAAGCGTAATAAGTAAGATTAAGAAAGGGATGCTAAGATGGTTAAGACATGTAGAGCGAATGATTGAAGAAAGATTTTCTTATATTTAGGGTGGCAAGGGGGGGGGGGGGCGCCCTCCATATGTACCCGCCACTGCCTCCATATGAGTGCCTATGTCTTGCGCACTAAAAGATGCATGGAATGGAATGAAAAATCTTGATTTGCGTTGCTAGCAGTGATGGTTCAAGGAGATTTCACTAGAGCTAGGGGAGAAATAATTTTTTTAGGGAGAAGGGAAAAGTCACAAAACTACGGAAGTTTTAGATTTGTAGTGAAAATTCTCTAGTAACCCACTCTCAGAATACGAACGTTCTTTAGTGACCCGCTCTCAGAATACGAACGTTCTCTAGTGACCCGCTCTCAGGATACGAACGTTCTCTAGTAACTAGTAACCCGCTTTCAGGATACGAACGTTCTCTGGTAACCCGTTCTCTGGTAACCCACTCTCAGGCCAGTTAATAAGTTCCACAGCTTTGGTCCATCTTTTAACAAGGACATGTATCACAGTGTTGTAAGAAGCACGGTCATACCCAAAACACCATCGCGATAACTTTCCTCGCCGATCATACAGTTTTGATTTTTTTTCTTTGTGAGTTTGTGTGATGCCATTCCATAGACTGCCTCTTTGATTCAGGTTAAAAAATGAACCCATTTTTCGTCTCCGGTCACAATTTTTTCCAGAAACTAAGAGCTGCAAGTGTTGTGACGTCTTTGTTTTTCTTGTTTTTTTATTCTGACCGGTTAAGTTTCTTGGTACCCACCTTGCAAAACTTTTGTTGAAAAATCAGTTGTCGAATAATCGTCATCACGCTGCTTTTACTGAGGGAGAGAATGCGACATCTGTAGTTATCTGGGGTCACCACGAATGAGTGCAGTCGCTGCAATCAACGGCCTGCGCCACTCCGCTTTTCCATAGCCAGCGGTGGTTGTCCTTCAGCTTCGTTACAGTAACGAAACCATCATCTAGTAGTGCTGACGTCTACTGTTGCATCATGGTACACATTTTTCAGTCTTTCATGATTGTGAATTTTTGCGTTTCACCTTCTACAGTCAAGAATTAATCACAGAACTCTATGTATTACGAACATCGATGTCGGCCATTTTGCAAGCGACTGCAGTGCTGCCACCTGTTGACGAAAAAAGTCGCTACTGCAGCAGATTGTAGAAGAAGGTTTGAGGAATGGCACAAAATTCAAAATTTTTACTTAACTAACTTTATTTAAGTAGAAAAAAATAGGAGTCATTACTTATTGACTGACCCTCGTATATGTCTGGCCTTCGATCAATAATGGCTTGATGTTCCTTACCTAAGTAGCCTGCCTTTGAATAATGACGCCATGTAAATTAATGTTAACAATACAACTCTTCTCCGTATTCCACCGCCTCGCTTAGAAAGCCTTGATAATATTAATGCAAGTTCCTAAAACCGATCACAAAGTTCGTTTTCAAATCCCATGTAGTTTTGTCATTCATCAACCAATAAATCAAAAATCAAATGCCTCAAAAATCATCGTATTATAGAGATGAATTTATCAATCCTACTTGGTATAAACCAGCCGTATACACTCATAAAGTCGCTTGAAGAAATAACCCGAGAGCGTTCATTGTGTGACAAGACGTTCATTGTGTGTTTTGTTTTGTCCCTGTATGTCAATGTATTAGTGAACGAACCAGGCCAAGCGAATGACGTCAGAAACATTGCTCGACAAATTTTAAAGCCTATATTTTTTCACTTTAATGAATGCGGTGTGTAAATGCGATCGGTAAGGTATATATTTTCTTATGTAATCTGATAGCTGACTAAGTTTTCAAAAATAAAGTCCGCGGTGTGTACTTGTACAATATTCGGTAATGGAATATTTTTGTGTTTGAAAAAATTAACCCCGGTCCGGACGGCTGGAATGCAAATAAGTTTCAGTGTAGACCTTATAGACCGATAAAAGGTCCAACACTAAAAACTATGCGATCTAAATGGTGCAAAACAATGCATGCACTTTTTCATAAATGGGCCTTGAGCCAATTTTATTTGGTTTTGGGGTCATTATGAATTTGACAGGGCACCTCTATATATACAACGTCAATGTGTCTGGCCCATTAATTAGCGGCCGAGAATTCAAATTTCGTCGAAATATTGTCTTGCGATCATACCCTTGCAATACGGGGCGTTTCCGATGAGTAAGATTAATTATTTTCCATACCAGTATTTTTAACTAATAACTCAATATCGATTTTATTTCATTCAAAATTTGGATCAATATACAGGGTGTTCGGGGGTAAAGTGCATTAACTTCGAGAGATGATTCTACATGATAGGATAAGTAAAAAAGATAAATTACTTTTTTAGAAATTCCATTTTTTAGGGGTAGTAAAAAGTTAAAATTAGACCAGCGTATTCGGCCAGCTTTATTATTTTCCGCTGTTACGATACGGGCCAATTACAACCATGCAATGTTGCCACGATCGTGCCCGGCTGGCTCTCGGCAAGTAAGATCGTACCTCACACTAAGGATTTTGAGTAGGTACGTCTTTTTGTACGGAAAAAAAGTTGGAATTTCGGAAAAAGTTGTTAATCTTTTTTACTCCTACCATCATGTAGAATCACCTTCCGAAGTTAATGCGCCCCGGACTCCCTGTATACCCACATTCAAGTTAGCAATAAAAATGCTCTAACGAGTGATGATGAAATTATGTACTTTTGTTATTATTTTTTGAAAATATATATTTATAATTTTTCAATAATTTCTCAGCAACATAGGCGTGTAAAAAATGAAATTGAAACTGAAATATAATTAGTTTGTATGACCGTAAATAAATATACAAACTTAATTATTTTCGACACAAAACATGTAAACGGATTTTATTTTAATGACTTTATTTCAACTAAAATTAAAATTCTGGCAATTGTTTTTCCTAGATAATTTATTGATTTATTTAAACGCTTAATTACACGATTTGAAACGTGTGTTGTATAACACAACATTTTAATTGAAAATTTAACAAATCTGTCAACGACCAAGAGTACAACCTTATAATAAAAATGAACGTATTTAAAAAAAAAAAAATTTTTCAGATAAAAAAACAGTCTTCCGAAATCAATTTGATAGGGTCGAGTATCAATTTAGTGGGCTCAGAAACAAAATACAAGTATCTCGGTACGATAGTTTATTTTACAAGTTCACAGAATATAAGTTAATGTTTTTTTTTATAGTCTCACATGACGCTTCTTAAAAAAAAACTCCTATCTGTCAAAAAGAGAAAAATGAATCAAAACAATTCAATTCGAATTCTGGTGCGTTTAAAAAAAAAGGATTTGTGTAACCACCGTACGAAAGTACCTAGACTACACTGGGTAGCTCAATTCGAGCCGTGACTGATTCCCTTTTGCGTTTATTTTTTAGTGACGGGGTTTTGGGTCACTCTTCATGCTCGTATCAATCCACCCGGTCTTCTTGAGTCAAAACCTCGTTATCTTGATCCTCCACCCGGACTTCTTGGATTGTTGGTACCCTTTTTAATTCATCTGCGTGGATTTTAGTGGGTTTAACTCTTTTGTCTACCCAGTATATATTACCTCTTCCACTTTTCATGAGGATTTTGTAAGGTCCACTCCATTTAGGTGCAAACCCTGCGAAATTTCCTTCTGGAGACCCAGATAATTGGTGTTCCTTTACTAACACCTCTTCTCCTTGTTGGTATCTAAGTAAGGCTTCCACCGCTGGGGCGTACCTCTCTTGGTACGCTGCTTGATTCCTTCTTATTTCCTCATCTGCTGGTTCTCGCTGATGGGGTAAAACGATTGCCTCGTTCGCGTTTTCTGGGAAAGCTTGCCACTCTCCTGGTCGCGGTATATCGTATCCCAGTAGTGCTTGACTGGGTGATACGCCTGTCGCTTCGTTCTTTCTGTTTCGGGTCGTCATTATTGCTCCCGGCAGTTTCTCATCCCATTTGTTGTGAGGTGAATCTCTGAGGAGAATTCTCAAGCCTTTTTTGATTTTCTGGTTTCTCCTTTCCGTGGGGTTTGAGCGTGGGTGGTATATAGCTGTTGTCCAATGATTACATTGCCATCTTTCTATTGCGGCTAACCATTGGCGGTGGATGAACTGTCGTCCGTTATCCGTGAGAATGCGTTTCGGGTAGCCGTACCTTGGAAATACTTCAGTTTCTAACTGGTGGATTATGGTCTTTGCTATACTAGACTTAATCGGAAATGCTTCCACCCATCTTGTGAATAAGTCTGTTACTACAAGAATAAATTTGTTTCCTTGCAGGGTTCTTGGGTACGGTCCCATGACGTCGGCGGCGACCACTTCAAATGGTCTATTTGGTTTCGTGCCTCCTTGAGGAGCCGCGGGTCTATTTGGGCCACGTTTTGATGTGGCACATGTCATGCACTGGCGTACCAGTCTGCGGATCTCTTCGTTCATTCCTGGCCAGAAGTAATGTGCTGATATTTATTTATTTATTTCGAAACATACGGCACAACATGTGCCATTGACATAATTATATTTATATATATTATAATACAATAACATAAGAAAGTGACATAAATGTAAAGCTAAATATAAAAACAAAGGGTAAAAGAAAGGAGATAAGGTAATGAGTAGTAAATAGAATTATGATGTATAAAATGAAAGTATAAAGTAAAAGTGTAAACTATAAAATATAAAGTATAATGTAAAAGTAAAAAGTTAAGATAAAAGTTGAAAGGCAGGAAATAATATAAACTATAAGTTACCTTTGTAAATAATATAAAGTACAAAAGTTATAAATATAAAAAAAGTATGACAAGTAAACAGTAAGAAATGCTCTTAGGAGCCAAATATTGAAGATAACCAAAATTTAAAAAAAAATATATAATAAATAAAAGGAAGGTATTACGGAGTATACAAAGCGATATGAAAAATAGGTACCTATGATATGTTTCTAAGCCATAGGTATTAGAGTGCATACTGGTAGGACATAATATTATGGTTACATGATTATACTTATTATTTATTATGTAGTACTAGCAGATAAATTTTGTCTAATGCATCTTTTGTATGATGACAGACTTTCGGCATGATCGATATGAGCAAATTCATTACCTAAAGTGTGTAAACGATGTATTATTGAATTTTGTTCTGCATTACTGAGAGTGTTGTTGCAATAATAAGGTGTTTTGAGTCGAGTTGTTCTACTAGGTACATGATAATTTATTAACGATACCAATTCAGGGGAGTCAAACCAGTTATTGTTTATTTTAAATAAAAAAATAAGATCATTGAGTATTCTTCTATCTTTTAACGATAAGAGTCGCATTTTTTGTAATAGAGAATCATAGTTTATGTCATCCGCGGGAATTCCTAATTTGAAATTAATTGATCGGAGAAATTTGCGTTGGATTTTTTCAATGGAGTTTGCGTGGCTTTTGTAGAGAGGGTTCCATATTGGGGAATTATATTCCAAATGACTCCTAACCAGAGTTGTATATAGTAATTTAAATGTATGAATGTTTTTGAAATCTTTACATAGTCTTAGAATGAAACCCAGCATTTTCATAGCTTTATTAGTAATGATATCAATGTGGTTGATAAATAGTAGTTTAGTGTCGAAGGTTATTCCGAGGTCCCTTATTACAGGTACTGACATTAAACTGTGATTGTTAAGTGAATAACTGTATTTGATGGGGTTTTTTATTCTAAAGAAACTCATGATTTGACATTTTTTAATGTTAAGTGTAAGTTTGTTAATGGTACACCATTCTGCGAATTTTACAAAATTGGATTGAAGGGACAAGCAGTCGTATATATTTTTAATGATTTTATAAATTTTCATGTCATCAGCAAATAATAATATGTTAACATCAGAGAATATGGAAGTGACATCGTTTATAAATAGTATAAACAATATTGGACCAAGGTGCGAACCCTGAGGCACACCACTAGTTGCTTCAAATTCGTAAGACAAGTGTTCTTTAATAGAGACAGTTAGTACACGTTTTGATAAATAATTCCTAATCCAGCATAATAATTTACCACTTATTCCTAGTTTAGACAATTTATTTATAAGAATTTTAATGCAAACCTTATCAAAGGCTTTACTAAAATCCGTATAAATTGAGTCAACTTGTTCTCTATTAGCAAGAGCACCTGAGATAAAATTTTCGTACAGTGTAAGGTTAGTTAAAGTAGATCGTCCAGAGATAAAACCATGTTGAAATGATGAGATATTAAATTTTATGCAAGAACATATTTTTTGAAGAATTAACTTTTCAAAAATTTTTGGTATCGACGATTGTATGCATATTGGTCTGTAATTTTCAACTAAAGACTTGTCTCCGCTTTTAAATATTGGAGTGAGAAAGCTATTTTTCCATATTTGCGGGAACTTGCCTGATAAAAGTGATTGATTAAATAGTAGGTACAGTGGGTAAGAGACACTAGCCCCGCAGTTTTTAAGAAATACGGGGGGAATTTTATCTGGCCCTGAGCAAGATTTAGGTTCCAGTAGTTTGATACATACTGCAATTTCTTTAACCTCAATATGTATCTGAGATAGTTGTAAATTTATATCTGACTCGAAGTTTGGAATGTCATCATCAGGGATATCGGTTTCATACACATCCTTAAAAAAGTCTGCAAACAAATTGACAATTTCATTGATTTTACAGGAAGTTTTCAGTTTGTAGTGCATAGTTTCAGGTATGCCAAGGTTATTATTATTTTGGGATTTACAATAGTTAAAAAAATGTTTTACATTGTTAACAATCGAAAATTCAACATTCTTAATATAATTATTATAACAAATGTTTGATAATTTATTACAATCTTTTCGAAACTTGCTGAAAATTGTAAAATCAGAAAGACTTTTTGTTTCTTTGTATATTTTATGGGCTTTTTTCTTCTCAATTACTATGTTAATGAGGTCCTTGCTAAACCAGCTAGGGAAATTTGAAGATAATTTATAACCAATCGGAACAAATTTTTCTATGGCTTTATAAAGGTGATCATAAAAGACTTTAATATTTTCATCAAGGTTTCCTCCTTCTAATATAGACCAGTCAGTGTTGTGTAGATAATCGCGTATTGCAACATAATTGGCTTTATTAAAGTTGAGAAATTGAGTCTGGTTTTTAATTTGGCATTTTATAGGGTTACATAGTACAGTAATGTCTAGAGGTGGGTGATGCAAATCAGGGGTAAGAACTGAGTCGAGTGACTTACCAACCGCAGTTGCCATGTCGGTACAAAGAACAAGATCTAGTAATCTATTATTATCATTTTTTACATTGTTTAATTGAACTAGGTTAAGGAAATCGAAAAATTCAACTATTTCTTTTTCTGTTTCAGATAAGCTTGAGTTTTGTGATACTGTAGAATTGTCACGGGTGCCCCAATTAATTTTTGGTAAATTGTAGTCACCGATGATAGTGATTTTACTGTTTGGAAATTTGTACGACAGTTGTTCAATATCCTCAAAATGACTCTTGTACACACTTATATCCGATGAAGGTGGAATATAAACACTGCCTATGATATTTTTTTGATTTTTACCGTTTAGTAAGATGTAAACTTGCTCCACATTACAATTTTTGGTTTTCAGAAGTTTTGAAGGATGTGCCTTGTTGACAGCTATCATGACACCACCGCCTCTAGATTTAGAGCTGGTATGTTGACTTCTGTCAGACCGGTAAATATGATGGTGGGGTAGACCAAGCTCAGCAGAGTTAATTGATGGTTCCAGCCAGGTTTCCGTTAGAATGAGAATATCATGTTGCAGTGTCGGGGCATGTATTTTGAATTCCTTAAGTTTAGTTTTCATGCCTCTGACATTTTGATAATAGCACTTCAATTTGTTTTGGTTTTGTCGTTTTTTGGAATAGTTGTAACAATAGTTGGTTTGGAGTTTATGTACTTTATAGTAAGGTTTGGTTCACCATTCTCTTGACGGTACAATAATTGCTTTCTCAGCTCCACCAATTGGTTACGTTGGAGGATAGTTAAGTCATTACTGGCCTTGATGCCGTCTTTATATTTTATGCTATTACGTAGGAGAGTTCTCGGTGCGATATTGTCAAAAAATTCCACTTTAATTGGACGATTTTTGTTAGCAATTTTTTTGGCACCCAGTCGGAATATTTTGACGTTGATTAGATTTAATGACGGGTCGATGGTTTTTATAGCCGAAGAAATTTTCTCTCTATCTTCAGTAATGATGACAGCCTTTTCATCTGACAAGCTCTCAGGAACGTTATACAATATGACGTTTTTGGATCTGATTGCCCTCTCTTCCATCTCGGTAACAATATCACACATGTTTATGTCCTTCGGATTAGTCCCGATTGGCGTCATGAGTTGCGTATTATTTTTCATTGAATTCAATTCGCCTTGCATTACTCCAAAATCAACTACCAATTCACCAATGGTAGCCATTAGTTCGGTAGTTTTTGGTATTATTTTTACGATATTTTCTTTCGAAAATTTATTGTTTGGATCATGAACAATTGAGATCAATCCACTGATTATGGCATTTACTTTGGTAATGTACTGTGAAGCTTTGTCACTTTGAGCCATTTTTAAAAAATATATATATTTTTCTTTTTACTTCGATTAAAACAGTTGTATACCCCTGGATTTTTGGTAAGGCGTGTAAGTACTGTCGCCGGCTGCGGTGTAGGTGCGGGGGGGGCTTATAAGAACTGTCACTTGATTGCACTAATCGTTCTTTTATACACTTTAAATGCACTATATACTGTTCTGATGATTCGTATACTTTAAGCCAGTATTAATTTAATATAATTTAGTGAAACACTTTGATTTTAATACTTTTTGCGATTGCTTAAGATATTGCTCTCGTTGTTTCTGCTGCTCCCGGGTGGTTTGCGGTGTCCGAGTTGTGGTATTCTTCCAGAACTCTTGGAATTGTGCTTCGAGGGACGAACAGCCGGTCCATCTTTCCTTCGTCTCTTTTCCAAAGTATTCCTTGGTGGACGTTATACCTTGTGTAGTGATTTATATCGACGGCATTGTTTAGGATTTCTCTGTCGTTTAGAGTGTTCCATCGATCTATTCTTTTCCGTGTTTCCCGATCTGTCGGTTGTCCTGATTTTACCGCACTTGCTAGGGTTTGTTGCTCTTCCTCCTCTTCTGAGTCTATTTGGTTTATGCCGTTATCTCCGCCGACTTCCGGATAGCTTTCTCGGGTGTTTCCGGTAACCGTTTCGAGTATCATTTGCGTTGGTCCTGGGTTTCTAGACAGCGCGTCGGCGAGCTCATTAGCTTTCCCCGGACAGTGCTCTACAGTAAAGTCGTGGTCTTGTAGGAGTAGGGCCCATCTTGTGAGTTTGGCTCTTTCGTTCTTTGCCTCGTTTAGCCATGTTAGAGCTCGGTTGTCTGTGATGAGCTTAAAGTGCCTCCCTTCTAGGTAAGGCCGGTATTTCTTAATTGCCCATATTGCTGCCAGTGCTTCCTGTTCATTGCTATGGTACCTTTCTTCAGCTGGTGAGAACCGGGTGCTCGAGTATGATATCACATCTCGTGAACCATCTTCATTTTTATGGAAGAGTACTGCTGGGGCTCCTAATTTACTTGCGTCCGTTTGTAGCACGAATTCCCTACTAAAATCAGGTCTCTTGAGTTCCAGCGGCCCCGCCATTGCATTTTTTATTTGCTGCATGGCTTCTTCGGCTTCTCCGGTCCATTGGAATTTTATCTTATTTCTGGTAAGATTTGTTAAGGGTGCTGACATTTCAGCAAAGTTTGGTATGTATTCCCTCAACCAGTTGCACACTCCTAGAAAACTGCGAAGCTCTTTTCTTGTTTGAGGTGATGGTGTATTTTTAATGGCTTCTTCGTGTGGCCTCTGGGGAGTGTTGCCCGTGGCACTGACTGTGTGTCCCAAGTATGTGATTTCATCTGTGGCGATGATACATTTTTCTGGAGAGCATTTTAACCCAAACTCTGCCAATCGTTCTAGGATGAGGTGGAGGTGTCGTAAGTGGTCTTTTAAGTTTTCGGAATATACGACGATATCATCCAGATAGGCCATGGCAAATTTTCTAAGGAACCCGGCTAATACTTGCTGGCTCATGGTTCTTTGAAATGTCTTGGGTGCACCTTTTAACCCGAATGGCATTACTCGGAACTGGTAACTGCCCCCATCTGGTGTGGTAAAGGCAGTCTTTTCTCTGTCTTCTGGTGCCATCGGCACTTGCCAGTACCCGCTTTTAAGGTCCAGTACTGTGAATACCTTGGCTGTGCTCAGGTCTTTAAGTGTTTCGTGGATGATTGGCAGTGGGGAGGGTTCAGTTATTGTTGCTTGATTCAACCTTCTGTAGTCTATGCAGAATCGTCGCCCTTCTTTTCCCTTTTTGGCCACCATTACTACTGGGAAACTGTATGGGGATCTGCTGGATTCTACTACTCCATCCGCTAGCATCCCTTCCAGTTGTTTGTATAAATCCTTTTTCTTCTCGTCCGAAAGGCGATGTGGTGGAACGCAGATTGGTCTGTCGGTGTTCAGGTGGATTCTGTGCGGTGGTACTTTCGCTGTGCCTGTCAAGGGGGAAAATACTTCACTATATTCGGATAATAGATCCGTGAATCCTTTTTTCTCCTGTTCTGGGACTCGATCTAATAGTGGCCCGTGGACATCGTTACTATTTTGTCCCTGGCGAACGGGCACAAAGTGGGTGGATGTCCTGATTGAGCTTCCGAAATTTAAACAGTTCCGCATGAAGTCTATTGAAGCTTCCTCTTTGGACAGCCAATCGCGTCCTAAGATGATTTCCTCCCTTAGGTTCTCTCCCACAAGGAAGTTCCATTCCCGTGTTGTATTCTGGATGTCGAATTTTATCGATATCATACCCTTTATTCGCATCAGGTTTCTTTTGTTCGCCAACTTGAGGCATGGAATCGAGGATTGTTGTAATTTGGTATTTAGGGCGATGCCCATTCTTATTACAGAGTGTGAAGATGCAGAGTCTACCAATGCCTGATAGGTTTGCCCCTCTATGGTGACTTTCACCCTTGGAAGGAAGGAACCTGTTTCGGTTTCTTCCTTCTTTGCCCGGGTTGCCGTTTTAGTAACGAGCTCCCGGGCGGTACCGGTTTCCCGAGTTTCTATCTCTTCTATTTTGTTGAGCTGGGGATCGCTGGGCCGGGGGATGGCGGTGTGGCGATTGGCGATTCGGTGAACGGCGTGGCGGTGATTGACGCTGAGGTGAACTGCGCTGAGGTGAATGCTGACGCGGAGAATATTGTTGAGCTGACCGGCGAGGAGATAAATTGCTTCTTGTTTGGCGTTGGCCTAGGATCTTATATCTGCCTTTAGAATTTTCAAACCTCATGGCCTGTTTCATCCACTCTTCCATGGTGGTGGCATATATGTGTATGTACTGGGGTAACATTTGGCTATTACAAAACGCAGGCACGAATACATCTAACTCCGATAATTGTTTTGCCGGGTGGAGTCGTGCAAACATTTTTTGTTTATTAGCAATAAACTCTGCCAAGGATTCCGTGTTCTCTTGTATTTTATGGTAGATCTGGTTTTGAAGTCGGAGTTCCACTTCTGGTCCCTCGTATTCCCGAAGGAAAAATCTTTTAAAAATCGACCATTCTGGGTGTTTATAAGTATTCGCCCAGTCCTTCGCTATGTCCCGGAGCTGGGCCGTTGCCACCCTCGTTTTGTTTTCCTCGTAGGTGTTAGCTATTTGGAAATACTCTTCGCACCGTTCCAGGAAAAGTCGTGGAAATTCTTCCAGTCTCCCAGAAAATATTGCCTCCAGGCGAGGCTCCCTTTGACACACGGCTATGTTAGCGAGTTTTGTTACTAACATTTCAAGGATTCGTGTCGTCTGGGTGTCTCTCGTAAAGGTTTCTCCATTTGGTACATCCGCTGAGGATTGAGCTAGAGGACTGTTATCCTCATTCTCCACTGTGGTAGCGTTGCCCGCTGTTGTGCTACGTGTTTGTGGCATTTTCAGTGTTTTGAGCCCACTTTTGTTCGGTTTGTTGCCTCTCTTGTCTTTGAATTTATTCGTTAAAACTCATTGATCTGACAAACACGTTGGGCGCCAATTGATAGGGTCGAGTATCAATTTAGTGGGCTCAGAAACAAAATACAAGTATCTCGGTACGATAGTTTATTTTACAAGTTCACAGAATATAAGTTAATGTTTTTTTTTATAGTCTCACATGACGCTTCTTAAAAAAAAACTCCTATCTGTCAAAAAAAGAAAAATGAATCAAAACAATTCAATTCGAATTCTGGTGCGTTTAAAAAAAAAGGATTTGTGTAACCACCGTACGAAAGTACCTAGACTACAATGGGTAGCTCGATTCGAGCCGTGACTGATTCCCTTTTGCGTTTATTTTTTAGTGACGGGGTTTTGGGTCACTCTTCATGCTCGTATCAAATTTATATATACATTTTTTGTAAAAGAGAGTTGATGTGTCTAGAATTTGAATTAAAAATGATATAATTCCGATTGTATCTCGTTTTTCCCTCTTAAAAAACAAGTACGAGTATGATAAGTTTTAAGATTTTCACGGCCAAAAGCATTTTCTTTATTTGTTTTTGGGGTGTTATGCCGTGTTGCGCTACCTCCTTCTTAAGCCAACGTTTCGGACATCGTTGCAGTGTCCATCATCAGGGCAGATCCGGCAGATCTGCCCTAAAGAAACAAATAACGAAAAGTACGAGTATGTTCAAGAAATAATTTTGAAATTTTGAAATGTTCGACCAATTTCACCAGAAATAAAAAAAGAACTTCTGGTAAACGCATATGCTAACAACAGCTTCTGTAATATCGGTTGCGATATGTTGATATCAGCTTTACAGGCTGAGTCTGTTGTAAGGTCCAGCGGACTTACATTGGAAGCGTAGACGAATATTGGTAGGTAGTATTCAAAGAAGAGAGAGTAACGGAATACTGTACTAGTAACAATTATTACAAGCAATAATTGTCAGCCTGAAACACTCATTTACATTGAAAAATCTTCCGAGAAAAGATACTTGCCGCCAACGGGACTTGAACCCGTGTCCTTCCGATTGCCGGTCGAATGCTCTGACCACTGAGCTATGGGGGCTTATCAAATACCCGCCAAATAATTCAATATATACTAGTGTTTCATTCAACAATTACTGCTTGTTATATTTTTTCCACCTGAAAACAACCAACTTTATTTTTGCGAGAAAGACATTGTTAGTGTTAAATCCCTCGACAGTTAGTTAAATCGTTAGTGTTAAATCCTGACAATTATTGCTTGTAATAATTGTTACCCTTTGTGCTATGCATAAAAATCTTGTCTAAACGTTAGTTTATAAATTAAAAAATAATAATTACTGTACTAGTATTTATTGTGGAGCTGCCTAACACAAAAGAGGACGGATCTAGCACGCATCGCCTTATATAGAATCGCGCAAGCATGCTATCTTGCTTGCACTCATACAATTCACACAGACATTACAGCTTCTATCTGTTAATCTTAGTACAAGTAATAGGTTATGAATATTACATTTATGTTATTGATACTAGATACTCGTAATAATATCATGATTAACAATGATAACGTCAAATACTTTTAAATTTACTCAATTGATTTTTTTTTAAATATTCTTATGGCAGATGTTGTTCTGGTAGAACGTATTCGGGAAAGAAAAACGCAATATTTTTACTAATGCATTGATAAATAAATAATAAAATAGATTTATTCCCCTTTAAAGAATTGCATCTTTATCAAAAACAAGTCAAGGTCGTAATATCACATTGATGATGCACTTTACAGAAAAATGCATCGTTAAAGAGGAAGTGAGCAATTGGCACAACTCACGATCATAACTCCAATTGTGATGCTGTGATGGTAATGAAGTCAGCAGATGATGGTTAACACACACTTTTCTCGAGTGACAATTTGTGCCACAGGAATGGTACGTTTTATATCTTAACGATGTGTGACTTCATCGCTTCTTAGCAATGTCATCAAAAGTGATGATAAAAAACTTGGTAAAATAGATTATGTTAGGTTATGGGTTATTTTTTATTGCTTTTAATGACCTTTTAAAGGGGTGTTGAAATTCTACTTTTTTGAGTTGTATAGTACCTTCATAAATAGTGTTGCGCATAATCGAAACATGTTGATTACATTCAAATTACTTGTCGTCATGTCTCCTCCGCTAGTGATAAAAATTAGCGTTGTCGTCGGTGGAGGAATCCAACTCGAAACAAAGAATATTAAATCTTGTTGAATTATTTTTAACAACTTTCTTATAATTTGGATACTGTGTCTATTAGTTTTGGTTATATCCCAACCTTCTTGACATAATAGGCCACTTCCATCACATTTAAAAAAAATCCGGTTCAGGAAAATATTCTAAGACAATGAAACCCTGGAGATTTTTTAAACTTTCAATCCGAAAAAAGACCATTTTTTTTAAACCGGAAAGACGGGATATAATTTTATAGGTACAAAAAAACAATAATTACAAAAATCATCTAAAAAAACGGACAATTTCACGCGAATGGCACAGCAGAATAACGAGGTATACCAAAATTATTCCATCTCATAAATATTTTTTTCCACGATCCATCTTATTGATCATTAATCATTATAATGTTCATACTTTTAAATTATAATAATAATAATAATATATTGTAAAATTTGATTTTGTGAAAACCATTACAATTTTTTTTTTAAAATTAATTTTTAATTTTGAATAATATGTTTTACATTGTATTTACATGATAATTTTACATCTTAGTTTTTTTAATATCCTTCCATTGAAAGCATTTGCTTATGCATGGAAGGGGAGTGTACATAAATGTTATTAGTTAGTACTTAAATAATTCATTGTACATAAATATATGTGTGCTGCAGTATTTATTTTGATAATAGTGTTGTTTAAAAAGCGAAGGTTACTGACCTCTAGCGTAACATTTCGAAGCTTGTTTATTATTGCAGATTCCCTGCGTGCAATATAGGGTTTCACTGATTAATGATAGTCGATAAAGCAGATTTCTGTGTATCCTCGTATGAAATTGATAGGCTGACATGTGTAGTTTCTATTGTTTAAATGTTTGTGTGAGGTTTTATGTTATAAATAATGTGCTTTTTAGGTAAAAGGCCTCTCTTACCCCTTTAAACAGCTAGAATTAACTAGTAAATGGTCTGGTGACCAGTTTTAGTGATTGTCGGGTCGGGAAAAAGTTATGGTAACACGTATGTATATACGATGTATGTATATACATGTATGTATATACATGTATGTATATACATGTATGTATATATAACATGTATGTATAGACGATTTATAAAGTGAATAAATAAGTTGAATTTCGCCATTGAAGGAAGATTGTTTTCATTAAAGTTCTTCTGCCACAAAAAAACAATCTCTAACAAGTGTGTATTTAAAAAAATAAAGAATAAAGAAAACTAAGGAATTACGCTCCCAAGACAGCCGCTGCGGAATGCGTGTGTACGATGTTCACTTTATAACATCTGTCAAAACATCAAACCAAACAAAAGTTTCCAAATAACAAACAATAAAACTATTGAATTTTAAGTGTCCAATTCAAAAATTCGCCGGAAATCACAGTGCTGCCATATAAAAAAATTACTGTGGAATTTTACAAAATTAATTGAATATTATCGAGCCCATAAGACAGATTTATTTATTAAAAAAAGAAACTATAAATTGCTAAGAAAAAATTGTAACATTTTCGTAATCTTAGTAGGAAAATCTATCCATACCATTTTTCCAAGTCATTATGAAATCCATGCAAGTGGCCTATTATACTATAGATATTTACATTCCATTCAACTTTGTATTTTTTTATTAACGCCCTATTAGGCTTTTACTTTGGCGATCCGTGGGAGGCGATTTGGAGCAATAGTTGCTTTAAGTCCCGCTTTGTTTAGCGCTGAGCATTCGAAAGTTTATCTGCCTCAGCAGAAGTACTAGGGTGTACTAAGACATCGCCACTTTTTAATTCCCTCATTCCAGTGACACGGATGCGCAGTTCACTGGGATTGACTGCATTTTTTAGTGATTTTAGGGTCGACTCGGAGGTGGACGGGGTATCAGTTGACTGGTGGATTATAACTGAAGGTCTGGCAGGTCCAGGAGGAGCATTATTCCTAGTAATAGGAGGTAATCGGGGAAAATTTTCAGGTTCAATTTTCGAGTGATGCTCATCACGATAGTTGTTCTCCCTTAAAATTCTATTTTCACCAGTAATTTCAGCCATTTTTGCCGCCATTTCGCTAATTACACCTAATATAGTTATGGTCTTTGGATTCAATTTATTCATTTGCTCCTTGCTCAGTTTCGTTGAAGTATCATTAATACAGTTTTGCATCTGTTTTACCGCTTCCGTAGCTTTGGTAATGTAGCTCTGGGGATCCATCTTGAGTTTTGAGTTTCTGAAATGTAAAAATGAAATAAATGTCTTGACTCTACCGTCTATTTCAACAAGTATCTATGGTTAACTTAACTGATAAAATCACTTTAGAACCTAGAATTCGCGAAGTTTATTTAGAATAATCAAATGTTTCTGCACAAAATGATGTATAACACATATACGATTAACTCTCTTTTACTGCACTTTTTCGCGAATCACGTTTATCAAGAAGTAACGGCGTAGACAACGACTAAAGATATCGACAATAATATTCAACATGCTCTCTCTCCCTCACGGCAATGACCCAAACAGTCTTCCGAATCGAGGTAGCGCAACACGGCATTATACCCCAAAAACTAATAACAAAAATATTTTTGGCCTCTTGAAAATCTAAAATCGTATCCAACCTGGGTTGATTTTGCATTTTACGTTTGTCGCATGAAATAATTTACTATATATATGTATATATATATAGATTTAAATTTTTTTTTATTGTGTATTACAGACTGTGTGTCCATTTACAATACACATGTGACACAAACTACACCTTTATAGGTAAATAAGAGAAACTTTAAATAGTAACATGAGATACATACATAATATTATAGCGGGTAATGAGTAGCACTTAAATGCCTCTTGAATTCTTCAAGGCTACTATTAAGGGCCCGCAACCCGAATTTCTACCGAATTTTTACATATTTACCTTAAACACGGTAAGTTTTAAAGCTCTTAAAAAATATATATATGTTATTCTAGAAGATAATATCTAGACTTTGCCCGCGCCGAAACGCAAGTTATATAAAATTCCCTCGATAGAAAAAAATCGCAAAGCATGCTCCAAAAATTATTACAAACACGTTTGTTTCAGTTATTTTACAAGTTATATGTATGAAAAAAAATCATAGTGTTTCTTTAAATGCTGTTTAAGATAATGCCCGCGAGATTTTTGCTCTATTTTAAACGAGTCGTGTTTTATTAAACATTTTCGCATCGATTTTGTCGCTGTAAATGTTAGCGCTCTCCTGTAACATTCGTAATTTCGTATCTCTCCATCTTCTTCTTTTCGAACCAGATTGCAGAGCCTTAAAGATGTCAATCGTAAAATAAATCGGCCTACGACATATACATTAATTAATAAGGACTGAACTAATTTGATCTTGAATGTGTCAACATTAAAATCGAAAGTATCAGCGACGTCTATTGATTGTTCATTGCCCTGTTTATGTATTTTCTCCATAACAGAATTGAAAATGAAGTTAATGTCGTGAATCAATATATTCATCTAGTATACTTTGGATGTAGGGACAGCTTATATAATGTAAATAAATGTCTGTACTGGGGCTTAAATAATACTGTACTTCACTCTGTACTTTAAATAATACCCCCAAGAAGAAGGTTTGAACATGACTGACTCTAGTTTCACACTGTATAATAATGTGGTTAAAACCTAAGTAACTTTTCGGTACGATGCTTACTGTCTTTTAATTTTACAGATAACTAGCTGACCCGGAGAACTTTGTACCGCCACAGAATCAATAACAGTTGAGTTAACGTATTAGCTGAATTAAATTCAGTTTTTTTTATGTAAAAAATTACACCATGAAGCAATTATTGATGGGCAACTGTCCATATTATGGAAAAAAAAAACAAAACAATCAGCGAATTCACATTTGACGTTTTTGAATTTTTGGAATTCACTCACTATTCAATATTATCCTTGTCACAATATAGCTGCAGCTCTTTCAAAAGATGAGAATTCGTTCTATGCAAAATGTACGAGGATAAATGCAGAATTTTCTTCATATTTTTTTTGCCTGAATTTTTCCATTGCTTAAATAGCTTTTCTGCTATTCGGGGCGGAGACTAATCCAACAAACTAAAGTTCATAAACATCGGTCCAGCCGTTCTTGAGTTATAAATGGTGTAACTAACCCGACTTTGTTTTATATATATATATATTTTTATTGAAAGTATAGTTAATACATAATTATCAACAAACAAGTCCTTTTAAGCCAATTGAATTGGCTTGTCAATAGGTGCTTATAGTTAAGTTACATATACATTTTAAAGTTATAATTTACATATTATATCCACAGATTCCACACTTTTTCACACATTTTTTCATACATATCAATATAAATATTTATTTTCCGATAGCCAATTTTTCACCATATATTGAACCTTATTCATAGAATTACATTGCTTTATAGTGTCAGGTAATAAATTAAATATCTTCTGTATGTTGTATTCAAACGTTCTCTGTCCGTACTTATTATTAAATTTTGACCGGAGACAAAATATGGAATTAATTTTTTTGAACCTGAATCAAAGAGGCAGTCAGTGGAATGGCATCACATAAACACACCGAAGACAAAACATTCAAAACTTTGTGATCGGCGGGAAAAGTTATGGCAATGGTGTTCTGGATGTCACCGTGCTTCTTACAATACTGAGATACATGCCCTTGTTAAAAGATAGACCAAAGCTGTGGAAATGGACGGAGAATATATTGAAAAGTAACAAATTAATCGCCAATAGTGTGGTATTTAACCCACGTAATTGCATTTTTTATTTCTTGACAATTAAAGGAGAAAAAAATAGGAGGTATTTCTTTTTGACTGAGCCTTGTATATTCTTTTTCAAAGAAACACGCAACTTTCTTAACCTAAAACTTTACAAACCATGTATTACTCACTGTGCCAATCACACAAAAAAAGGAATTTTCGCTTGGGCTAATACTTATTCCAGTGCCCCCGAACCCATCATTAAAGCACAAAAACTAATCATAAAAATAATTCTTAAAATTCCTCTTACTACCAGCACTGATACGATCTTCAATACTTTCAACGTTATGGACATAAAATAGCTCTACGCTAGATCCATCTTAGTTAATTTATACAAAAAACAACAAAACACCATACAAAACAACACAATCGATACATAATACCCGAGCCAAAAACAAAGAACTTCTATAAACTCCTTTTTCCAAAATCACCTTTGGACAAAGACACTTTAAATACATAGCTTGTAAACTACACAATACACTACCAGCTACGATCAAACAAACTGAATACTTGACAAAATTCAAACAAGATATAAAGAAATGGATTGTTAGTATTGGACGCCACATAACTGCAAACATCTGTATAATAATTACACATAGACAGAAATAACAATTTTCATACGACCTAACCCATCTTATATATTATCAAAATGAATCGCTGAATGTGTTGCTAAGCGCATAACTTTCGAACGACTGCACCAAATTGATAATTCTTTTTTTTGTGAGTTCGTTATTGTCAGGACAAGGTTTTTATCGGTGAGCTCTGTCATTATGAAATTTGTATAAAAAAATGATATTGGTGGCACGCGAGGTTTGAAAACTGAATGTATGGAAAGCGGGAGGGAGGGGGGGTGGGGGGAGGGGGTGCGATGAGAGGGGGGGGGGAGGGGGAGGAAGCGGAGTGGGAACCCCCCTTATAATAGAAATCCGATCACTAATAATCAATGATAGAATCCTGTTAAATCTAACTCCGTAAATTGCTTTCAGAGGATTTACTACCTTAGTTCATCTCTTCCTACATTTATAAGATAACTCTCTTTAAGGGATTTACCCACACTTTCTGAATTCTGAATTCGCCACCCACCTGATAGATAAAAATCACTGATTTAATAAATCTTCCAGGGTAGATGCATTGCATAGAAATGGGATAGGTCTTCGCCTTAATAATCTTGAAGCCCTTGAAATAAAAAGTCATTAAAAATAAATAAAACCAATTTACTTAATAAACAATTAGATTTGTCTAACACCCCCATTTTTAAAAATATTTCTATAACCCCCGCCCACGTTCACTCCTCCTTCTTTGGAACGGTGAGTCTGGACATCAGGAACCCTTGTAGGCTCCTGAACCATTTGCTTCAATCCGTAGCAAAGGGCAAAGGATTCCGCTTGGCGCCCAGCCGAGTCTGTTGATCCTGAGAACTTCAACCAAGGTTCGTTATGAACATTGAAGTCCCCCAGGACCACAAATTCTGCCGCAGGGTAGCGGGGCAAGAGGTCATCAATAGGGTCGCTTAAGTGTTTGAAGAGCTCGGACGTGTCTGATTCGCTAATGTTCGGTGAGCGGTATAAATACGCGTAGAATCTTACCGTACTGGCAAGATTGACGCGTACCCACATTACGTCGAATCTGGAGTTTTCCAGATTCAACAGTCGCACACAGTTGACGTCAGCTCGACTATAGAGACAGACACCTCCTTTAGGTCTGAACTTGCCTGCGAGGGTGAAGCCCGGGCAGTCCAGATAGGAGGTGTCTACAGGCTCAGCTATCTGAGTTTCAGACAGGAAAAGTAGGTTTGGGCGTTGAGAAAAAAGGTGGTGGTGGACAGAGTTTAAATTGGTGTGCAGGCCGCGAATGTTGGTGTAATTCACCAACAGTTTTGGCCCGCACCGGGGACGCCTACGTCTCGCCGCTGTAATGGCGTTAATTATTGTAGGTTGCAAGTTCATGATTTTAATTGTTGTTTTTTTTTATATGAGAGGAAGGAGGGTCTGGGAGGGAAAAGGTATAAGGGGTGGGTAGGATGCTGGGGTTCAGAGCTTCCAGGAGTGACGGACGTATGTATCCAACCCACCCACTGCGGTGCAAGGTGATGGGCAGGGAGAGTCCGGCTGGAGAGGTCGCCCAATGCGCCCCAAACGCTACTGCTGGGTCTCCTCCGGTCACGAACCGGCACAACAGCAGCGGCGGGGTTTTTACACTCGTTGATGGGGCAGCCCACCCTCAGTCGTGAGCCTGAGGGTCGGGCCCCTGTACTACCGAGCGGCCCGGACAGCGGTAACCGGTTGTAAAGGGTCTCCCTCAACCAGCATCTCCCAATCCGGCCCGCCACGCAGAAGGTGGGCCGACGCACCCGCCATCAAGACCTGGACAAACATTACCCCAAGAACCCGGGCACCCCTGCTAAGTCACCAAACGTAGCGAACCACTTGGGGTGACCTGTGGCAGAGGTGTTGGTCATCCAATAAATGGTTCCCAGGGCGGCGGTACCCATACCCGCCTACCAAATTGAAAACAAATATAATGTACTAAACAAATGATCGAACATAGAAAGACAGGCGTGGGTATAAATGAAGTAGTGTGGGAGGAGAGAGGTGGAAAGGGGAGGTGCTTAGAAGATCAACAAGGGAGAGGGGGGGAGAGGTAGAAAGGGGGGTGCTTAGAAGAACAAAGACAAAAGATTACAATGGAAATATGTTTAAGATAGGGTTATTCACAAAATTAATTTGATTGTTAATGATATTTAAATTTCTATTGACATTTTTCCTAATTTCTAATATTTCTGAAAAAAAGTGAAAACCACTAACGTTAGTGTGTAAAATTTTAAAACCAGTTAGTAGCGGATATATTTTTAAACCATTTAGAAAATAAAATCTTTAATAGTTCTGCCTTATTACTAAAATATGTGTATTTTTACAAACGTTACGTAAATGATATTTTATGTATATGAACCGGTACCACAAGACAACTTCAAATGTTCCTTAATTTTTTGAACAAAATTCATAAAAACATTAAATTTACATTAGAAATAGGAATAAATTGTAGCATAAATTTTAAACCTAACGATAATTAATAATAAGATTGAATTTAATATTTTTCGAAAAGAAACATAAGCTGATATAATTATACACAACTCATCTAACCATCAATTTTCACAAAAACTCTTAGCTTTCCATTATTTGATCAATAGATTAATTAATATCCCGTTATCCCCAAATAATTTCAAAGCTGAACTTAACACCGTTAAAATTATTGCATCTAATAATGGTTATAACTCCAAATTAATAGACGATATATTAAACAAAAAATATAAGAAAAATTTTCATTTGTCCTACATTTACCCATTGCTTACTAATAATATTAAAAAACAATGGAGAAAAATATTGTTTGTAAATCATCAAACCTCCAATTTAATCATGAAAAAAATTCCTAATACAATACAGCCTGCTTTTTATACGAATAATAAATTAAAAAAATTATATTTTAAATAACAAGGACAAACACCAAAAAATGAAAAAATCCGGAGTTTACCAATTGAATTGTAATGATTGCAATAATTTTTACGTAGGTAAAACTTGCAGAAATTTTGAAACGAGGATTAAGGGACATTTGAGATGTCTAAATAGCAATAATTATTCGGAATTTGCTAACCATCTAATTGAATTTAACCATTCATTTGATATAAATACTGGTTTTAAAATTTTACATACTAACGTTAGTGGTTTTCACTTAGATCTTTTAGAAATATTAGAAATTTGGAAAAATGTCAATAGAAATTTAAATATTATTAACAATCAAATTAATTTTGTGAATAACCCTATCTTAAACATATTTCTATTGTAATTTTTTGTCTTTGTTCTTCTAAGCACCCCCCTTTCCACCTCTCCCACCCCCTCTCCCTTGTTGATCTTCTAAGCACCTCCCCTTTCCACCTCTCTCCTCCCCCACTACTTCCATTTCTACCCACGCCTGTCTTTCTACGTTCGATCATTTGTTTAGTACATTATATGTCCCGATGGAGAGAACATCGTTCTCGAAACATGTCGACTTTTTAATAAAGTTTATTATGGTAAAAACAAAGTGTTTTTAATTATTGCATTATTGAAATACCTAAGGGTTATTATTGATACACACTTACTATGGACTGACCACATAACTTTCAAACCCAATAAACTAAAACGAGTCAAAATTTCGAGCAATTCGAGAAAAAGGTTTCAATTTCGGCTTTCGCTCCAGTGGATAGATAGATAAAAAAAATAGTACATAGATAAAAAGTACATAGATAAAAAAATACTTGGTTGGGGCTGACCTGGCTAGTTGGAATGAGCAGCACGGTAGCACCAGAAGCAGACAAGGCCTGCTGGGGGACTCCGCCATAACACTCCTCTGAAACAATACTAGTTGGGGCTTACCTGGCTAGTTGGAATGAGCAGCACAGTAGCCCAAGAAGCAGACAAAGGCTACCGGGGGACTCCGCCATAACACTAATCTGAAACAATATAATTAATCTGCTTAGATTCATCCAATTCGATCTCGGTTAGCAAATGTACTCGTGTACGAGGATCAATCAGTCGAATCCGATAGAGTGGGTTTTTATTTCGCAAAAATGGGAAAAGAAGGCTCGGAAAATTGTTGGTGAAATTTGTCGGAAAATGGGTTGGAAAATTGTATTACAGCAAACTGAGAAATTCCAAGTATTGTAAATTGTCTTTTTGACATTTTCCTATCGGGGATGCTGTTTGAAAACAATGGTTCCTTTTGAAAATAACAGACATTAGCGTAATAATACTCACGTATATTTTTAGCAGTATGTAAATTACCCTAGAAAAATATAGGAGTAAAAAGTTATTTTCTCAATCGAGATTATTTAAATTCACTCACCTTCCGGTATCCGACGATTTGCTCTAATAACTGAACTTTTACGATTGCTTTTAAGTCTAAATAAATAATAATTATTGTAAGCAAAATTTCAAAATTTGGAAAATGTTTGCCTTCATCAATAACTGCAATGTCATTACAACATTTATATAGAATTCAAGTATCACGAACAAATTCACCCACCCAAGAATATAATCATTACGAAAACACGCACAGAATCCCAAGCAACTTTTAAACTTTTTCGAAAGATTGGAGAATCAAATATCACAGAAAAAGTGCAAGAAAAACACACTCAAACAAAGTGATGAAACTTCAAAATCTAACTCCTAATTACAAGAAAAGCAAACTCAGTCAATGTTATGAAAATTTAAAATTCTAACACCCAAATTTAGCACTTTATTAGATCGAAAATGTCACTGATGTGAGCAACGTTCTCTCAGATCATTTGATGTAGCTTATCTGTTTGGCTAGAATTTATTACTGTCTGAATTTTACCGAACTAATGCCTTATTGACAGAGCCGTGATCGTAACACCTACTGAACAGAATTTTCTATTCCACAGAGAAAAGCGGAACGGCGATGCCATCCACAAGCACAATGTTATTATCAGGGTTGTTGCGGATGCAAAAAACACGGATGCGGATGCAGATGTCTGGATTGATGCGAATATCCGTTACACCCCTGCTTCCTACCATAATGACACTTGTACTGATGATCAAAAGGGTTGAAATCGTGACAAGATGGAAACCCTCTTTTTTCCCCCCTCTACTTCAACAGCGTGTAACTTCGTGAAATATATATTTTTTTGATTCGGTGACCGGCCAACTCAGAATGAAAACTCAGAACCACCTCAAAAAGGTCCTAAAGAGTGATGATACAAAAATATTAAAAAATGATTAAATAGGTTACGTTAGGTTAGGGTTAACGGTTATTTTAAAATATTTTTTTATAGCTTTTAATGACTTTTCAAAGAGTTGTTGAGTTGACTTCATTCTGTGTTGGCATGGAACCATCCGATACATACTTTCATCATTTTTGTTTCTCTTCAGCTGGTTTTCATTATTCGCGCTTTAGAACAAATAAAACTCCTCTGGGTGCATTGATTTAAGGTGATTTTTCAAAGTAGTAGTACGTCCCTTCCGCGAGTAACTTTTATTACATATACACTCGGACTTGAGATACTTCTTTTTACTGATGGCGACATTTTTATTTAGATCGAAACATTCATCAACCACACAAAAAACTGGATTATTTATGCATTAACTTTTTATTCAAACAGTTAGATTTAGCTTTATTATTACGAAAAGTGAGTATTTATGTCGGGGGAGACCAAAAAACATGCAAAAAATATGCATTTAACATTTTAATTTTGTTAAAATTAATTCACTCGCCCGGTAACGCCATGTTTATTCATCGTTTTTATTTTAACATTTCATCAATGCTGCCTATCATAGAAAAAATATATGAATGCATCATTGACAAGTTTGTACCTGTATTTATAACAGTAGAGCATGGAAAGAAATGTATTAAAATAATTACACAAACCCGCTAGGCAAACCCTGCTTTGCCAACAAACCATTCAAAACCTGGGATGTTTTTTAAAAGTATTATGAAATGCGAGTTTATTTTAGAGAATTT
Organism: Limnephilus rhombicus; assembly: GCA_929108145.2. Taxonomy (NCBI): domain Eukaryota; kingdom Metazoa; phylum Arthropoda; class Insecta; order Trichoptera; family Limnephilidae; genus Limnephilus; species Limnephilus rhombicus. The sequence continues at coordinate 20,184,397 of OV815286.1, forward strand.
ATTTTATAAGATTGGTACTTCCGACAAATGTCATATTTGATTGTCTATCAGTTAAAAAAGAAACATTCCGTATTATCCGTGCATCAAACTTCAACAACAAGAACGTTCCGTATTATCCGTGAGGTGGACTAACTGCATATTTACCAAAACTTGGATAAACACAGTAAACAAATACCGTAATTGATTCACAACGGTAATCACGTCGATTACTAAACTAAAACAAACAAAACCTACTACTATTGGTCAGTTAGCGAACGAAGTTAGCAACACCGACAACCGTTTACATCCGCATTAATTGATGCGGATGCGAATGCGGATGCATATGTCTGAATTAATCGAATAATCCGCATTTGCGGGTGCGGATGCGAATATCCGCAACACCCCTGGTTATTATGTCTACTGAGAGTGGTTATAGTAAATATACTACTCTAATTATCGTTTTGAGGAGTTGGGTTTATTTTGTGTTTCACGAAAATTGACTTTTTGTCTTGTTACCCCCAAAACATTCAAATTAAGCAATAAAGTGTTTCTCACTAAAGTTGATTCTATAAGAAAACGTCTCCTTGATAACAAGTGTTTATGTCATTCTACATACATTCGACATTCACTCACTAAAAATGCCAAAGATTCAGTTTTCTTTGGTGAAATTTTTTTCTATATGCATATGTAATAAATTTCTCCTTGTTTACTTTTAATACGGTCATATAGAAGTGTGTATGAATAACACAACTAGCAAATAAAGTTGTCAAAATTTCAAAATAAATTAGGGCATGACATCAATTACTGTGATTGTAATAGTGTATTCTGGCCTTCCTATCGACGGATTAGCCCTTTTGACGGCGTCGTTCAGTTTCCTGTAATGGTTATTATTTATTTGTTTTTTTTTTCTTTTCTTCTTCTTCTCGGTGTGTCTTATCAGGTCCCCCGACGTTGGCGACCACTCTGGAAAATGTGTGTCTGTCTTGCGCTGCCCAGAATAGCTCCTCCTTATCTGTATTTTTTTCTTTTAATACATATGTTTATCCAGATGTTTTTTTCTTAATTACTGTATTTTACGTAACTAAACGGACCACAACTGCAATTGTAAGAAATCTTTGATGTTTTGAATTTATTACTACAATCTAGTATTATTATTATCGAAGGACTGTACATTTTCGATTATTGTAAACGGAAGTGGCACCCTCTTTTATTTTCGAAAGGAACCTTTGAAGTTTCAAACAGCTTCCCAGATGAGAAAATGTGATTTCCCTACCTATTTTCTTATCAACTTTTTCCTAATCCAATTTTCTATGAAGAAAATTTTGAAATTGTAAAACTAAACTTCTAAACATCGCATAGCAAAATAAAAAAGATAAATGTTTTTAAGAAATTTTCCCTTCTCATTTTCCGACCAATTTTCCTACAAAAAGATTTTCCCATTTTTCCCGAACGAATGTTTTTCATAAAAATTAAAAATTTTCCAAACTCCCGCGGCAGTGGGTTTTTATATATTATACGAGTATATTTTTCGCGATATTTAAAACGGAAATAAAATAAAATTATCACTTTAGGAATCTCAGTACTGGCGTCAAAACGACTGCAAATTTAATTATTTACTAGGTAGGGAACTTACCCATACTACGTGACCAACTTTTTGCAATTTTTAACCCCCCCCCCCCCGGTGACCAAAAACCTAAGCCCGCCACCGCTCATTTGTACCAAGCGTGACATTTTGAAGACACCCCTCTGAACGTGTCACGTAGTATGGGTACGTTCCCTTAGTTGGGAGCAAATAGGCATAGGTCTTGGCGGCGGACGACTAAGACACACTGAACCTACATACCCCTATTCCCAGATTTCTACATACCCGTCATTCCTGTTTCCCATAGATGACGTTGGGTCTGAGGGAAATTATGTAGATCTGTAATGGAATCTTTCAGTTCAACTTTTATCCACTTGTACACACGAACTACAGAAATGTGTTAATTTTCGCACACGTGATAATTACAATACATAAAATAACAAAAATTAACCAATATTAAAGTTTTAGATCATATTTTTTTTTACCTGCCCACGCCCTCACTGTGCCATCACAACGCCCTCTAATTTTCTCTGGGTCTTCTACTGCCCCCCTGAAAGTCTCAAACGACCACAAGGGGGGCGTTATCGCCCACGTTGAGAATCAATGAAGTACACTATGCGCGCATTCAAAATAGGATGTGTTAAAAACCAACTGGGTGTTTTAAAATGAAATTTCAATCAATTAAAATATCAACGTTTTAAAATCATAAGGTTGCACGTACACAAAACATTTGAAAAAAAACGGATAATATAATTGTAGCTACATGAAAAATCATATTATATGTATTTAAAAAGAAAACGGCAGATATTTGTGCGGCCCGCACAAATATCTTTCGCGAGCCGCAGTTTGACGACCACGGGGTTAGACGCTCCTTGTTTTGGCAAGGAATCATGTCTAGGATTCCAAATCGGAATCGGAATAGAAATTTTTATATTTTTTTGGCGAGATTGTTCCTGACAAGAAAAGTTAATGGCGGAATGAGCGCCTGAGCAATTAAAACAAGAGAGAGAAGAACATTGGTCAGCCGTGTGGTTTTCTCCACATTTGAAATATCTGGGGGAAGAGTGTGATGACAGATTGGGAGGGCTTCCAGGAAACGATGCCATCAGAGGTGTCCTTATAATTTAGCCTCCTGGCATGTATGGGATTGCCGATAAGTTGGGGGGCTTAAAGTGAAGACAGAATTTCTGGAATGGACAGATCGGTCGAGATACCTCTGACGAGGCCCATTCGAGTGGCATTGAAAGTTGCAATGTACGCCTTGAATTTAGAATTCGTTGAAATAAATATGTTTTTGATAAAGTTGTTGGCGGCTGAACCTGAGAGGAATTTAACAGAGATTCGGAAGCGACCCTCGGCTTTTACACCTCCAGGCTAAATCGAAAGGTTCTCGGTATTTGATGGGAATTTACGAAACTCAAGAGGATGGATGGTTTTACCTTGCTCAGTTTTTTGAGCGTACACTATGAACTGGCCACATGAATGAGGAGAATAAAAATTAGTAGGAGCAGATTGAGGATGAGCTGGTGAAGACTGGGAAGTAGAAGGAGAGTCATGTTTAATGTAGAATAGGGACTAAACTTCCTTTTTTTGTGGTAGTCAGAATGACAGATTCGCTCTCCGAAATTACTATTTTTTCACCATCTGGAGGGTCAGGAGGAGGATCTGGAGGGCTTTTTAGGGTGTCCAGGAGGGTAATCCTCCTCCATTGTTCACAAAATTACAAACAAAAAAATGTACGGAAAGTGACGGAAATAAAAAAAAGGTTATAAATATCTGGAAATCAGCGACGAAAAGTAACCCCTGGAAGATCAGAGAGGAGAAGAATGCTCAAGGAACAACACACTACACTTTTATTGACCAGAAAACATAAAAATATTAGTAAAAATAATAAAAAAAATAATTTTTTTAAAAAGCAAAACAAAATAATTGATGAAAGCCAGATGCTCAAAATTCGAATCGAAATTGGTGTTACATCAGATAATTCTTGAATTATGCAGCCAAGCTAGACCGTTTTAACGTTTCTCAGATGGTGGGACTGGGTCAAATAAAAACTATCCTAATTAAAAAAAAAATTATCTTTATCTCACAACATAATATTTTTCTCTTCTGTTATGTACAGAGCCTTTCAAATGCCATATTGCCATGGCGCCATACAAAAATGCCATATTTTGTATTACAACATATTGCTTTGCAAAATATCCAATCATTATTTTTATCTAACAAACAATATATATTTACATTTTTATTCTTTTTCTTCTTCTTTTTTTTTACAAAACATGTATGTTAATTCATCTCAATTTGAATGTCCTAAAATGATCCTAAATTCCTTCTAAAGGACAGCCAAAACATTTTACAAATGTATAATATGTACATCTTGAACTAAATAAATCAATAATGACGTCACAAGGCATATTTACGAAGTTTGAAGAAGTAATAAAGATAAACTCTAGTATTTGATTGAGGTGATCGTGTAATGACTTCCTCTAACTTCTCCGAGTTGTACCGCAAAACAATCTTCGTAATATATAATCTCCTAACGCATCTTTTCACGTCGTTCTTTTTGTCTAAATTTTTTAAGAATTAACTTCTTAATATGGCGCATTATGCCTTGCATAACATTTCTCCATTTTTATAATACGGTCTTACTTTTTTAAAATTATTGGTTACGGTTAGATTTAAGCAAATGGAAATAGGTACGTAAAAATGTGATGATATTTAATTCTATTTTATTTAAACAATACGCCAATATATCACAAATTTTGTGGATCTGTGTAGAAATATAAAAATTTACGGATTACGGGAATAACTTTGGGAAATGTTACACGAGAGGAATATTAAATTATGTCCATTCATTTTTGTCATAAAATATTTCGGCAAATTTAAACTTGCACCATGGTGAGCCTGCTAATCATGTACTCATCGCACTCTCATTTACTTCTGAAAGTTCCTGGCCATAACTTTATAAATATTTATAATCCACAAATTAGTTTTAAGTCATCACTCTTGAATTAAAATGCTATTATAGTATTTGTTTTTAATACCAGTTAGATATTTTTTCAAATCGCACAATTTCTTAAAATTTCGTTCAATACATACTTACCTATTTAAAATAAAAACTGCTTTTTTGGACAAACTCCTTAAGAGACGAATTAATTTTTTGGAAGGCGGATATGTGGGAATTTTGAGATATTGCTGATTCTTTTAACAGTTTTTTTTTTTTTTTTACATTAACTCCACACAGGAGGCCCTGAGGAAAATAATTTCCCTCAGGGCCTATGTCATCTGGGATGCTGTGTGGAGGGTCTTTTTGAGGAGAGGAAGGAATGAACATTGGTCTTGAAGAGACCCATGTTGTAGGAAGGAGGAAACACAGAGGCCGGCAAATCATTCCACAGCCGAGCTGTTGAACATAAGAACGAGTCGAAGAAACGACCCGTTCTCATGTGACTAATGTCAACTGTGTACAAATGTTGGGCACGCGTTTGGCGTGTTTCCCGACTATGCACCGGTGCCGAAGGGATCAATGATGCTAGTTCCTCGGAGCATCTTCCATTGTAATACCGGTAGAACAAGGATAGCATTCCCACCCGACGCCTGTGCTCTAAAGATTGCAATCCGTCTGTTAAGATGGGAGAATCTATCAAACGGACCGCCCGTTTCTGCACAGAGTCGAGGGTATTTTTCAGGTATTTTGGAGCTCCAGACCAGAGGTGGCTGCCAAATTCAACCGTGGGGCGCACTTGCGATTTGTACAGGGTTAGCAGTTGTGTACTTTTAAAGTATCTGCGGGCCCTGTACAGTACGCCCAGTTTTTGGGAGGCTAACTTTACTCTGGCTTCGATGGAGCCCCCATACCTGAGCTGGTCACTTAGGGTTTTTTTTTTTTTAAGTTTCTTTATTCTTTGAATTATTCATTACATGAATTGGGGATTTTTCGACCACCATACTAGGCACATGCCTGTGTTGTGGTGGTCGATTTTCATATACAGTATATTAAAAGATGCAATATAAAGAAATGTGCAAGAATATAAAAAATAAAATAAAAATATATAAATATACATATTATATATAATAATATTAAAGAAATTTAAAGAAAACAAATGAATATAAAATAATGTAAATAACTAAAGAGTATGGAAACAATAAATTACTATAGAGTATAAAAGAGTATGAAAGAATATAGTAGAATATAAAAATAATATGAAAAGTATAGAACATAGAAGGCAATACATGAAAGAATATAAAAATGATATAATTATAAAATATATAAAGTCGAAGTAAGTACTTTGTAGAGTATGCAAATAAGAAATGATAACGATTTTAATGAAGATCTGTGTGTACGTGGTAATATTGGTAGGTACATTATTTCAATCCAATTTTTGTACAAATAAATTTTGGAATAAATTTATGTTTCGAGTCCGCCGAATTACACTGGTCACTAGAGTAAATTATTATTGTTACAGTGATTTTCTGGTGGCACTGGGCTCTGAGTACATAAACATGTAGATATAGGCACTAGTACACAGTGGTGCCAAACAGTTTTAAAGAATTAGTTTTTAAAAGTATTTAAACTTTTGGCTATTTATATTATAGTGATTACAACCAAAAAAACATAAAAGTTACACCAAGCAAATCAATGGAGGGCCTGTTCGGAAGATTGCTTCCGTTGAAAGAGACTAGATTTTCATTGCGATCCCTTTTAGACGTAATCAGACAAGATTGGGTCTTTGAAACATTAAATTCAACGAGATTATTTTTACCCCAAGAGAAAACACTCTCGAGGTAAACGTCCATTCTTTGCTTCAAAGCCTTACGAGCTGTTGGAGTTTGTGAGCCCTTTGGGGGCTTGTCAAACAAAAAGCTATCATGAACTGTACTGTCATCCGCGTAGCAGTGAATTGGTGCACATGACAAAAGGTCGTTGATGTGCAACAAAAACAGAGTTGGAGACAGAACCGATCCCTGCGGGACGCCAGCATTTATCGAGTGAGAGGAAGAGGTGAAATCATCGACTACCGTCTGAATCGACCTCTCCCTCAAAGTTTATACCTAAATGTAAAATTTTATTTTACGGTTAGGATATACATTTAAAAAATCACTGATTTTTATCGTTCTCTGATGTTTTATATTTTTATTTGAGCTTTTCATATTTGTAGGTATTAGGTACCCACTATAATGCTAAAAAAAATATGATTAAATTATTTTTATTGTGTTGTATTATTAAAAAGATTATTTAAGGTGATGTATCTATCTCCGTAACTCTGGTTTAATGAACTCTAGAACTGGTATTTACTTTGACTATCAAAATTGGAACTGATTGTTGTATTGGTATTGGAACGATTCAGACAAGCGATAAATTAGGTACAAATATTATTTTGGCAATGATCCTGAGACAAATATGGTGTTTAAACATGATGGCCGCTGTGAGGATGATGACTGTCTGCCAGCAAGGCTACGCCGCACCACTACTCTGTTCTGGTAGGTCCACTGAAGAAGATTGCAGTCATCAGAGGAATAACATAAAGAATATTGCAACACATATTTGGCACATATCAATATTTTTCAGGTTTAGAAAACATCCACTCCAGTAAGATATAACGAGTAAATTAAATTATTACTATAATATCAGTCTAGTTTTTGCACTGATAATTCGTGGTGGAATTCCATTGTATGAGAATTTGAAATTAAAACACTTTTGCACTTTCTTCCACTAATTTATATTTCACCAGGACCGGTTTCATCCTATTACGGACAGACCAGACTGAAAATGTCTGCAATAGGATGAAACCGGTCCTGGTGAAATATAAATTAGTGGAAAAAAGTACAAAAGTGTTTTAATTTCAAGTTCTAATACTACATATAATATCAATTATATGTGTATATTGTAAATGTACGTATGTACGTACATTGTGAGCAAACGTGAAAAAACCAATATGTTAAAATGAAATATAAATTAAACTAAAATAGATCTGCACAATATTGCAAATTCATGTTTTATTATCTACTAGCTGAACTGGAGAACTTCGTACCGCCTTAGAAACCAATAAATGTTGAGTTAATTTATTAGCTAAATTAAATTCATTGCATTGTAAATTACTTAATGCAGCAATTACAATTCAAAATTACTTAATGAAGCAATTATCGATGCGCGACTGAATCAGCTATCAAATGATAATGCACACAACGCCATCTTCTGGCATTACTGGAACCAGCATACAACGCCATGTTCATTTTGTCCAGTGTTTTGTTTCTGGCATGTATCAGAGAAGATGGCGTTGTATACGGATTTACATTATTTGTAATTTTATTACTGTTCAAATGCGCGAAGAAATTTCTCTAAATCCAGAAGAACAAATAAAAAATCATCAAAATGGACGATTTTATAAACGGTGTAACGGTACCTTGGCGGCAAAAAAATAATAAACATACGTTCCTTATCGCTATAATGCTGCAGCTCTTTCTTACACATTAAATAATGATAAGACACACAAAATACGTGTGACTCTTTTCTCCAAAGATCTATTTTTTTGCGAACGGAATTGCGTTTCATTATCTTTATACATGTGGGGAAGATTTACGATAATGATTGTATTTTTCCTTTGGGGGGGTTCAGACATACGGTCACCGTTTGTGTCATTTTCGATTGCTGTCATTTATATTAAAAAAATTAAGAAAGAGGAGCAGCATTATACGTTTAAGAACAAAAGCAAAACAACCACCGCATTGACATTTAACGTTTTTGAATTTTTGGAATTGACTCAATTTACAAATTAATGCTTCGTCACTTAAATCCCTACCGCCGCCCCAGGAACCATTTATTGGACAATCAACACCTCTGCCATAGGTCACCCTCAAGTGGTTGTCTACGTTTGGTGATTTAGCAGGGGTGCCCGAGTTCATCGGACGAAGTTTGTCCGGGTCTTGGCGGCGAATGCGTCTGCATGGCAGGCCGGATCGGGAGAGAATAGTTGAGGGAGTTCCTTTGACTTCTCTTCTTGCACCGCAGTGGGAGGGATGAATTCATACGTCCGTTACTCCTGGACACACTGACGCCCAGATTCCTACCCACCCCTATTATCCTTTTCCTTCCCAGAACTTCCTCTCCTTCTTATCCTAAAAAAACCCTCCACATAGTATCCTCGAAGATGACGTAGGCTGTGAGGGGAATTATTTTCCTCAGGGCCTCCTGTGTGGAGCTAATGTAAAAAAACAACACTTCAATGTTATCCTTGAATCTATATTCCATACTTGTGAGGTGTGTGAGTGAGATGCAAGAAAATCATGACTTTTTCTTTTGGAGGAAACAGACCCACGTACATTGTGTATCTCATCTTTTGAAAGAGCTGCAGCAATATTGTGATAAGTGTGTGTGAAGTGTGATTTAACTCTAAAAAAGCTGTTCCGTTCAAAATATATAAGAAAATGCATTTTCTTTTTTTTTCCGTGAATTTTTTCGATGTTTTAATAGTTATTATGCTATTCGGCGCGGAGACAAATCCAAAAAATTAAAGATCGTAAAAATCGGTCTGGCCGTTCTTGATTTATAAATTACTAACCCGACTTTGTTTTATATAATACTAGCTGGTACCCGGCATGCGTTGCAATGCCATTTAATAAAGCAATTGTTTTTCCCTGCGCGTCCTTTCCTATTCGTCCCGTTCACCTTCCTCCTCCCCTTCCTCCCCCGCGTCCGTTTCCTTTCTGGCGTTCTCTACCCCCCCCCCTTCCCCCGTCCTGTGAACCCCCCTTCCGAGCTCCCCTCCCCCCTCCCGCTGATCCACCTCCTGAGTTCCCTGCCCTCCCCCTACCCCCCCCCCATCCCTCCCCTCAACCCCACTCCTCTCCCTCCACATTCCCCCAACCCTCCTACACCCCCCCTTCCTTCCTTCCACCCTCTCCCTCCCCCAACCCCTTCCACCGTTTAACCTTCCCTGGACTACCCGGCCACGCGTTGCTGTGGCTAACGAAATATAACGCCGCCCGTCTACTGGATGGTAACCCAAACTTTTAACTTACACCGCCATCTGCTAAATTGCATACAAATCAAATAAATCGGTCTCTCCATTTATATTATTATAGAGAGTTCCCGGTATGCGTTGCTATCCCACTTAATTAAGACATTGTTTCTCCCTGCGTCCCATTGTTCCCGTTCCCCTTCCACCTCCCCTTCTTCTCCCGCGTCCCCTTCCCCTCTCTAGTTCCCACTTTTCCTTCCCTCCCCACTCCCCTTGCCCGCTTCCCCCATCCCGCGAAGTTCCCTCCCGTATTCCATTCATTCAGTCCCGGCACATCCAGTTTTCAAACAGCTTGCATGCCACCTATTGCAATTTTTTTATACAAATTTAATAATGCCATAACTTACCAGTATATATAGAAACCATCGTGGACATACACATATAAAATCCCCAAAGTTTGAATGAAATAGGTAAAGTCGAGCATACTTTAAATGGGAAAGTGAAATTGTTGTTTTTACTATTTTCCTCGCAATTTTTCCATATTTTCACAGCGTTTAAACCTTTCCAGTACTATGACAAACATTTCAAAACCAAAATCAGCTAAATCGGCCCAGTAGTTCTCGAGTTTTAGCGAGACAAACGAACAGCAATTGATTTTTATATATTAGGTCCTTACATATGAAATTGGCGTTTTGCCGTACTGGCAACTTTGATCTCAAATATCTTCTCTTTGGTTAGGAATTCCAAATTCAAATTTATACCGCTATTTTTTACTCATGTATTTGTGTTTCGAAAATTAAAATTCATTTGTTTTTTCTTCAATCGTTTTTTTTCTTTGTGTCACTTAGTTTACAAAATGGAAAACTTGAAATATCGCGTTATTTACGAGTACGAGTTCCAACGTGGCACCAGTGCTGCAGAAACGGCTCGAAGAAAAATATAATAAGCAGTAATTGTTGAATGAAACACTAGTATATATTGAATCATTTGGCGGGTATAAGATAAGCCGCCATAGCTCAATTGGGAGAGCAGCTGACCGGCAATCAGAAGGGCACGGGTTCAAGTCCCGTTGGCGTCATGTATCTTTTCTCGGAAGATTTTTCAATGTGGATGAGTGTTTCAGGCTGATAATTATTGCTTATAATAATGATTAATTATGTGTATGGCGACGGTGCCGCAAAAGAAAACACAGTGCGTTTTTGGTTCCAACGTTTTCGATCTGGAAATTTCGACCTGCAGAACAAGCACCGTGGACGGCCGGAGACCAAAGTTGATAATGAAGAATTGAAGGCTATTGTGGAAGCGGATCCATTGCAAACCACGTCCGAGTTAGCTGTAGGCTGCGGTGTTAGTGACAAAACTGTTTTAATCCACTTGAAGCAAATTGGGAAGGTGAAAAAGCTTGAAAGGTGGGTACCTCACGAATTGAGCTAGACCACACACTGCACAACAGACGGCTACCAAATTGGAGGAGCTTCAATTGGAATGTCTAAGACATCCTCCGTACTCTCCGGACCCTGCACCAACAGATTACCATTTTTTTCGAAATTTGGATAACTTGAAATTTGGATAACTAAATTTGATAACTTCTTGCAAGGGAAAAATTCAACTTCGATGGGGCAGTCCAAACTAGACGTGGGCAAAATTGAATGACCGAATTAAATGAATACATTCAATCTTGTGACACACTTGATCTGATTCTCAATTTCAAAAGGAATTGATTCTTCATTCCTTACCTTTGACCTTGTATCGTACGATTTTTAACGGCAACATAAATGTTTAATTTCCATTTATTTTACTGTTAAATTATTTCAATGAATAATGTGTTCCGTAAATGATTTAAATATTATAATGTTTCATAGGTATTTAAATATTATTCAATGGGCGGCACGCCGCGAAGTTGTCGACGGTATTGTGAACGACACGTATCCCGCTACCGCCGGCCGCCGTTCTAAAAACCCGTAGATCAAAACGCGGCCGCGATTCAGCCGAATTGTCCGAGCGTCCCTTTCACGCAAGGAATTAATCATTTGTCGTCAATAGTCCTGAGATTGTCCTAAGGTCCCCGCGCGTCCCGTCCCGTCGCGTCACAGGTACCTACTCGTAGCTAGTCTGTCGCTATCGGAAATTGTCCGAAGCGCTTTATTCAGGAATTAAAACTAAAGTCCTTTTCACTTGTGACGTTGTTGTCTCTAGTTAATCTCAGACCTAGAAATGACGTCAGATGTCATCGTCTTACATCGCCATCGTTTCACGTCAATCTCGGCTCGGGTGTATCCGAAACGCAGCTCGCGAGTTGATCAAGTCTCTGCGGGGTAAGACACTAATCAAAAGTTACTAATTCATTGCTCAATGCCGGCCCTTAATCCATCCGAGCGCAGCGGTTCACCAATTCCTCGGCGGGCCAAGCCTTCAATTTCTTTACATAGTTAGCCGAAAACTTTCGATATTGAATCCGAACATCGCGGCATCGGCTAGAAAAGTGAGAAGCAAAAATAGTGCACTTGTAATCGTTTTTTTGGCACGTATGAAGGATATTGGAATACTTTTAGACGTGAATCTTGGGTAGATGTAATATGTAAATTTGCATATATTATAAGGCCAATCAGCTGTTGTCAGCTGTCATAAAATACTTTTAAGTTTAATAAATAAAATAAGTAAACTTTAGGGGTGAAACAAAAAACTGTTTAATTTAAAGATTTAATTGCTAGCTATAAATACATTTTACATACGAAAAATAACGATACTAAAAAAGACAAACATCTATATGATTTAGCCTGCGAGATAATGAGATGGAAGAATCGGTCCTCTCTTTGTGTGGTGCTTCGTAGCCTCCCCATTTATTGTGATTTGAAATGAAACGAAAAAGCGACACTAAAAAGAGACAAAGAGACAAACACATTAATCTATAGGTTTTAGCCTGCGAGTTAGTGAGATAGAATAATCGGTTTCCTCTTTGTGCGGCGCTTGGTAGCCTATCAGTCTCCTCTTTATGCGGTGCTGCGGTGTTTCATAGTCTCCCCATTCAGTTAGTTAGTTTTTTTTTTTTTGGAATTAATTGAATTAAAGGAATGAATAGAAGGAATCAATTCAAAAGGCCGGGGGAATTAGACTGGATCTATTCACTCCTGGGAATCATTTTGCCCACGTCTAGTCCAAACCGCCTTCAAAGATTTTATTGATTCTCGTCCGAATGGTTTTTTTAGTAAAGGGATCGATGAACTACTTATGAGATGGCAAAATTGCATAGATAGTAATGGTACATACTTTAAATAAATAAATGTATTATATTAAAATAAAATCGACTTTACGATCCTCCCATATAAAACGCCAATTTCATATGTAAGAACCTAATATAAAGATTAAGATTAAGATAGCGAGTTCCTGGTATGTGTTGCAATGCCACTTAATAAAGAAATTGTTTCTCCCTGCGTCTCCTTTCCCATTCGTCCCGTTCCCCTTCCGCCTCCCTTTCCTCTCCCGCGTCCCCTTCCCTTCTCGCGTTCCCACTCCGCCTTCCCTCTCGTCCGATTACCCGTCTCGTGAACTCCCCTCCAGATTTCCCCTCCACCCTCCCGAATACCCCTCCTCCCTCTTGGGTTCCCCCCCACCACCCTCCTGCGAACCCCCCTCCCGAGTTCCCCTCCCCCTCTCGGGTTACCTCACGCGCTCCCGCATTCCATTCATTCAGTCCCGGTACATTAGTTTTCAAACAGCTCGCGTGCCTCCTATTGCAATTTTTAATACAAATTTCACAATGCCAGAGCTCACCAGTATATATAGAAACCTTCGCGGGCATGCACACATCAAATCCTTAAAGTTTGAATAAAATAAGTCGTTCGGAAGTTATCCCACTCCCCTCTCCCGCTTCCCCCGCCCCGCGAACCCACCTCTCGAGTTCCCCTCCCCCCTCCCGCATTCCATACATTCAGTCCCGGTACATTCAGTTTTCAAAAAACTCGCGTGCCTCATGTTGCCTCATTTTTTTAAACAAATTTCATTGTTCCAGAGTTCACCGCTTCTTTTATACGAAACGAATAAAGATTTATCTAATTTGGTGCAGTCGTTCGGAAGTAATGCGGGAACATACATTTCGGCGATTCATTTTTATGAATATATGTATATAGATTTCGAACCTCTTGGCCATCATCATTTTCATTGACCATAGTTTACTCTTATCAAAACTGACCATAGTTTACAAAATTTAAATTTACAATGACCATTTACAAAATTGACCATAGTTTACTCTTATCAAAACTATTAGCTTTTTGAATACATGGTGATTTGTACCGATGGCTAGTCTCCTATCTTGACGGACGATCCCAGTTAATAGCAGTGAATGGCTTTAATTCTGAAATTGTCAATGTACCATCAGATGTCCCCCAAGGGTCTCACCTGGGACCGTTGCTTTTCACTATATTTATCAATGACATTGTAAAATGCTTTAAGCATGCTAAAGTCTTCCTCTTTGCTGATGATTTGAAAATATTTCTATCTATCAACTCTATTACTGATTGCTATAAACTTCAAGAAGATCTTAATAGACTTAATAATTATTGTACTGTCAACTATCTCCACATTAATACAGCTAAATGTTATGTAATAACCTTTACAAAAAACAAAAAAACCATCGAACATGATTATCGTATTACTAACAGCCAAGTGCTTAAAAAAGTCAATCAAATTCGAGACCTCGGTGTTCTCATTGATAACAAACTTTCGTTTAAGGCACATATTGATATGATTGTTAAGAAATCCTTGGGCATGTTAGGATTTTTATTAGTGTTGGAAAGGAGTTCACCAATATCCAAACACTCAAAATATTATATTACTCCTATGTTCGTAGTCATCTTGAGTATGCCTTTCCTATATGGAATCCTCTCTATAATATATACACAAAACGCATAGAAGCTGTCCAGAGAAAATTTGTACATCACTTGAACTTCAAAAGACGTGTGCGTTATTATGACACGGACAGCTCTATAAAACACTATGGACTCAAAACTCTAAAAAGTAGGAGATATATTACAGATATGACTTACTTACACAAAATCTTGAATGGTCATATTGACTGTCCGGCTCTTTTGTCATCAATTAATATTAGAGTTCCGAGTAAGAAAACTAGAGACAAGTCATTGTTTCATGTCGAAATTGCTTCAACTACTCTCAGGCAAAATTCTTTCTTATTGAGAACTTGTAATCATTATAACAAAAAATGTATCGATGCTGATATTTTGTCATGTGCTTTAAGCTCTTTGAAACATATAGTTAATGGAGCCTTATAATAACCAATTCATTACCAAATACTCGTAGATTAATTCACTTTAACAAAACTAAATAATTATTACCTTACTTTTATGTTTTTTTTTTTAAATTTAAAATAATGTAATACGTATATGTGTATATACGTACATGTGCGTATATACACATATACGTCTGATGTTTTTTTTTTAAATTTTTTGTTGTTGTTTTAAAAATATATTTTTTTTAAATAGCCATAAAACTGGCACACTATACTTTACTATTTTTTTTGTGAGTACTATCACTTTACTTTTATCTTACTTTCACTTGTTTTTTTTTTATTAATGTACATATTTTTTCTCGATCCTACATCTAGGGTTTTTCAGTTTTCATCATTATTTTTAAATATTTATTTTTTCTACTTTCATTGTTTTTTATCTTATATTATTTGTATATCTTTTATGTATCACACAGTATTAGACAGTATATATAGTCTATATTTAGATTGTGTATATAGTTCCTATCTCTGTAATATTAGGAAAAAAAAGTTAATAATTATTGACTTTTTATTTATTATTTGGGCATGATGTGAACATTTGTTATTGGGTTGTAACCTAATTATTATAATTTATTGTTTTGTTTAATGCATGTAATGTTATTAACCTGTAAATGTTCCTAATAAAATAAAATAAAATAAAAATTTCAGCAAGGCAATTTAATACATATACATTTTTCCTTTATTTTATCTCATCATATCTTGATACATTTCAAAAGTATTTTTTAACAAATTTTCTAAATATATATAACATAACACAAGAAATAAATAATGTAAAAAAGTTGAAAATACGTGTATACGACAAAAGTAGAAAAGTAGTGGGTAATATAAACTAAAGTGCTAAATTACACCAATAAGTGGGTGGTACAAGTAAAAAATGTAAATTTCAAAGTGAAAGTTTAAAAATAAAGGTATGTATCTTTGAAAAATTGTAGTAACAAAGTGACACATACAAATTAGTTGATTTTTTGTTACGGTTTCAAGAAGATAAATAAAGTTTGTATTGAAATAAAGTAGAATTGCAATAAAAAGTGAAGGATGAAGGTTTACATATAGTTTATAAAAAAAGTATTTCAACATCTGCATCATTTAGCTATAATTTCAATTCTTTTATGAAAAGTGATATTTTATATTTTGGTAGAAAGCAGTCACTTTGTGGTTTGACATATTAATTAAAGGAAAACAATCACTTTGTTTGTAACCACGATTTATTGATTTAATTTTTATTTACCGACCGGTTTCGCTTAATACAAGCATCATCAGGGTATAAATTAAAACTGATGAAAAAATACATTGTGTGAGCTTATATATACATACAGACAGAGACAAAACATAATATAAAGTAAGAGTGAGAGATTGTAATTAACATCCTACATAGTGATAGAGAGAAAGAGACGGGTATATCTAATGAATAATTACATTATATCTACCGGGACAAAACGTCATTTAAAGAGGTGATTAAGAAATAAAGTGGCTACGGGTTTTTTTAGTTTATGGGAAATATTCCTAATATCGGACTGTTGGACACATTTAACTGATTATTAAGGATTTGGGTTTTTGTTTTAACGGCTTTCTTTATTTCGAGTGCTTCTAAATTATTAAGCCTGTTACCATGACTATTTCTGTGTAAAATCTTAACACCGGTGTTTTGATTGAAGGTATGATCTTTATCAATCAGGTGATTAGCGAATTCCGAAAATCCATTATTATTTAAGCATCTAAGATGCTCTTTGATTCTAATATTGACATTACGCGTCGTTTTACCTACATAAAATGATGAACAATCATTACAATCTAATTTATATATTCCGGAATGACTTAGTTTTTCGTCCTTATCTTTCGAATTAATTAAAAACTTTCCTAAATTATTGTTTGTGTAAAATGCCGGTCTTATTTCGGGAGGTAGATTTTTTACACTGCAGGAAGAGAACTGATTAATGAATAAAATACGGCGCCATTGGTAACAAAGATTATTATTATTATTTATATTATTATGATTAGTAAATATGAAATTCTTAGTGGCTATTTGTTTTTGTTTTTTATTTAAAATTGCATCAATGAGTTCGGCATTATAACCATTATTAACCGCGATTTTTTTAATTATTGCTAGTTCGTTGGAGAAATTAGTATTAGATAACGGTATTGTGACCAAACAATGAACCATTGAATGAAAAGCGGAGTGTTTATGTGAAACAGGATGATTGGATGTGTTATGGATAACGACGTCGGTGTAGGTAGGCTTGCGAAAGATGTTAAAATTTATTTTATTATTTACGATAGATAAGGTGAGATCTAAAAAATTTAAAGTTGAATTAGTTCCTATCTCTAATGTGAATTTAATGTTTTGATGGTATGAATTTATAAGGATGAGGAAGGCATTTAATTGACGTTGAGTCCCTGTCCAAATACAGAACACGTCATCGACGTATCTACGCCATAGTAAGACGTTTTTTACAAGGGGTGAGGCACTAGTTAAAATTTTTTTTAAAATTTTGTTTTCTAAATTATTCATGAATATATCAGCAATTAAAGGACTTGTAGGAGACCCCATGGGAAGGCCTTCGGTTTGCTGATATATGACACCATTGAATTGAAAATAATTTTGGTTAAGGCAAACATTAAATAGTGAAGTCATATCATTCACTAAATCTTTGGGTAAATTAGAAGTATTTAATAAATTAGAGATCAAACATTTGCTCTCCTCTATGGGGACATTAGGGAACAAGTTAACCACATCAAACGATATGAGTTTGCAATTTTTAGGGAGATCCAAATCTTTGAGTTCTTCTACTAGTGACAATGACAATGAATGACGTGTTCTGTATTTGGACAGGGACTCAACGTCAATTAAATGCCTTCCTCATCCTTATAAATTCATACCATCAAAACATTAAATTCACATTAGAGATAGGAACTAATTCAACTTTAAATTTTTTAGATCTCACCTTATCTATCGTAAATAATAAAATAAATTTTAACATCTTTCGCAAGCCTACCTACACCGACGTCGTTATCCATAACACATCCAATCATCCTGTTTCACATAAACACTCCGCGTTTCATTCAATGGTTCATCGTTTGGTCACAATACCGTTATCTAATACTAATTTCTCCAACGAACTAGCAATAATTAAAAAAATCGCGGTTAATAATGGTTATAATGCCGAACTCATTGATGCAATTTTAAATAAAAAACAAAAACAAATAGCCACTAAGAATTTCATATTTACTAATCATAATAATATAAATAATAATAATAATCTTTGTTACCAATGGTGCCGTATTTTATTCATTAATCAGTTCTCTTCCTGCAGTGTAAAAAATCTACCTCCCGAAATAAGACCGGCATTTTACACAAACAATAATTTAGGAAAGTTTTTAATTAATTCGAAAGATAAGGACGAAAAACTAAGTCATTCCGGAATATATAAATTAGATTGTAATGATTGTTCATCATTTTATGTAGGTAAAACGACGCGTAATGTCAATATTAGAATCAAAGAGCATCTTAGATGCTTAAATAATAATGGATTTTCGGAATTCGCTAATCACCTGATTGATAAAGATCATACCTTCAATCAAAACACCGGTGTTAAGATTTTACACAGAAATAGTCATGGTAACAGGCTTAATAATTTAGAAGCACTCGAAATAAAGAAAGCCGTTAAAACAAAAACCCAAATCCTTAATAATCAGTTAAATGTGTCCAACAGTCCGATATTAGGAATATTTCCCATAAACTAAAAAAACCCGTAGCCACTTTATTTCTTAATCACCTCTTTAAATGACGTTTTGTCCCGGTAGATATAATGTAATTATTCATTAGATATACCCGTCTCTTTCTCTCTATCACTATGTAGGATGTTAATTACAATCTCTCACTCTTACTTTATATTATGTTTTGTCTCTGTCTGTATGTATATATAAGCTCACACAATGTATTTTTTCATCAGTTTTAATTTATACCCTGATGATGCTTGTATTAAGCGAAACCGGTCGGTAAATAAAAATTAAATCAATAAATCGTGGTTACAAACAAAGTGATTGTTTTCCTTTAATTAAGTGATATTTTATCTGCCATTTGAATGTATTTTGGTAGAAGATTAAATGTACGAGGACCAATAAAACTGCTATGTGTTTGCATTAATTTGGTGTAGATTTGGGGAACTTGGAACACATTATTAGTCCTTTTGCTAATTCTATTTTCGTTTTATACGAAACAATTTTTGTTTTTAAATAAATATTTCATAGTTTGCAATATAAATAATTTACGGATATTGAGTATTTTTGTCTCTTTGAATAATAACTCGGTCGAGAATGTTTTATTTCTAGTATATATAATTTTAATGATGCGCTTTTGAGCATTTTGTAAAGGCTTAATAAATGCATCAAGCGCACCACCCCATCCTACAATGCCGTAGATCAGCGGTCGGCAACACGCGGCCTGTGAATGTTTTGTAAATAATTTTCTATGGGATATGACAATTATACGTAGGTATATTGGGCTTCTAGGGTTAATATCACAAGTGCGGCCCGCCTTTAGTTTATTTTGCCAACTTGTGGCCCTTTACTGCCAAAAGGTTGCCGACCCCTGCCGTAGATTATTGAAGATTGTACCAAGGAAAAATAGATCATTTTCAATTTGTCAAGATTGAGTACTTCCTTAAGTCTGTATAAAGTATATGTAAGATATCTTAATTTCGAGATGGTTTTATCAATTTGTGATTTCCAGTTAAGATGTGTATCAATCTTCTTCTTCTTGTGCCCTGTCCGTTCAACGGACGTTGGCTATCATGTTGGCTATGCGGACTTTGTTTACTGCAGCCCGGAACAGCTCCACGGTAGACTGGCCATACCACTGTCTCAGGTTTTTCAACCATGAGGTTCTCCTTCTTCCAGGGCCCCGTCTTCCGGCAATCTTTCCCTGCATTATGAGATGCAGGATCTCATACTTCTCTGGATTTATGTATCTGTGTATCAATAGACACATCTAAATATTTAATATTTTCTACTTTGATGAGTTCATTGCAAAGTGAACATGTTTCTTGATTGCAACTTGTATTGTCGATTTTAATTTTTAGGTTATCGTGAGGTTTGTTTTGAATGTTTTTATAAAAAGTTAAATAAAATGTTTTGCTATAGTTTAAGATAATAATAAATTAAGTAGATAATAAATAATAGGTAATAAATTAGTTAACAATAATATTAAATGCCAAGTGTTGCTAAATAAAATTCAATTTAATGTACCTGCGCGCACAGCACGCTCTTCTGTCCTGTTCAAGGTGGATCAATGCAAGACAAACTGTAAGCAGAATACTTGTCTGAACAGACTATGCAATAGTTACAATAGCATTTTATTCATAGCGGACATTTTCAATAGGCCACTTGCATCACATTTAAAAAAAAATTCCGGTTTAGGCAAATATTCTAGGACATTCTGTATTATTATTTTTTAATCGTATTTTTGTAACCCTGGCGATTTTTTGAAAATTTCAATCCGAAAAATCAGACCATTTTTTATAAACCGGAAAGACGGGACATAATTTTATAGATGCGAAAAAACGATAATTACATAGCCGAAAATCATTAAAAAAATAACGTTTTCCAGAAAAAAAGGGCACAGTTAATGTACAACGTCTATATTACTAAATCCAATGTTATATACTTGTACTTGTAAATTGTAATAATAATAAGAATATTATAAAATTTGATTTTGTTAAAATTAGCACCACAACCATTTTACCTCTAAAACACGTACGGACAACATTAAATGTTCGGGGTTCTCTTCATTACATCTGTCAAAAATTCAAACCAAATGATAAGTTCGCAGGGAACAAACAATAAATCTAGTGAGCGAATTCAAAAATTTGCCTGAAATCAAAGTGATGCCATATAAAAAAAATCAGTGTGGAATTTTACAAAATTAAAAGGAAAGTTTTCGGAGACGGGACATTTTCATGTAGTGACGTCACGAGCCCAAATAATGGATTTATTTATTTAAAAAAAAAAACCAAAAAACTGTACATTCCTAAAAAATTTTAGTAACATTTTCGTAATTTTAGTAACATTTTCGTAATTTTAGTAAAAAAATCTATCCACGCGATTTTTCCCAAGACGTTATGAAATCCATGCAAGTGGCCTATTCCAACCTTACCAAATATAAGGGGTACATAAAATAGTATTTCTCTGATGTTTCATGAATATGTTAC
Organism: Limnephilus rhombicus; assembly: GCA_929108145.2. Classification (NCBI taxonomy): domain Eukaryota; kingdom Metazoa; phylum Arthropoda; class Insecta; order Trichoptera; family Limnephilidae; genus Limnephilus; species Limnephilus rhombicus. The sequence continues at coordinate 20,205,421 of OV815286.1, forward strand.
GTGTCTATGTTTTTATCGATTATACTTATAATTCTGTTATGACATGATTTATCTGTACAACCTGGTTTCTTATGGTTATCAATGAAATGATACTTTATGTTTTATGTAAATTTTAGTTTTATATACTTTATCTTTTGTTTTATAAAATTTTTGATTCCATGCTCCTTTAATATAATTTTTATTTTTTTATTAGGCTGTTTATTCAGAGGTAAAGTCATAAGGTTAAAAAGTTAAAAAGTTAAAGTCATAAATCATAATTGGTTTTATTTTGGCTATTCAAACATGTACAAATTGGAAAAATGTAAACTGTCGATTTTCCGAAAAAAAAAGATGAGCTTGTTAAATTTTAACCACGTTGAAACAAGTGCAATACATTAATTTGCCTTAGAAAATGTTTCAATCCAAGAATTTCCGTTTACTATTATTGCCGTGTCATCAGCGTAAGAAATAATTTGTCCAGGGATTACAAAATTACATAAATCGTTTATATACATCAAAAATAGAATCGGGCCAAGTACAGTTCCTCGCGGAACTCCATTTTTTATCTGTGTTTCTGAACTATACACATTCCCAATTTTTGTTTTTTGTGTTGTGTCTTTAAGATAGTTAAAAGGTGAGTATTTTTAGTGTGTGATTTTTGAAACCTAGTTGTGTTATTTTTTTATGTGTGTTATGATTTAATTTCTTAAATCTAAGAATACAGCTAGAAATTTCTTATTTTTATCGAAAGATGTGCATATATTTCTTGAAAAATCATATGCTGCATCTTCGGTGCTTAGATCTTTACGAAAACCATACTGGTTTTGCGATAGAATATTATGTTTTTCTAAGTGTTCGACGATTCTATTTTTGATGAATTTTTCTAAAATTTTTGATAGGTTTGAAACAAGTGAGACTGGTCTATAATTGTCTAATTTATGTGTTTCACCAGATTTATGAATTGGAATTATGGTGGAGATTTTAAACTGTTTTGGAAAATGACCTTCTTTAAGGCACATGTTAAATATATGTTTCTGGGGAGTTAAAATATGTTGCATTATATTTTTCAATGTATTACATGATAGTCCATCAGTACCTTAGAATTAGATGGTTTTAGCTATCAATGTATTTTTCAATTTCTTTTATTGTAATAGGTGAAAAATTTTCTGTAGGATTGCTTGATTCGTTATCTGCAATTAATTGCGAAGATATCTCTATGTAAGCATTATTATCATTTATACTCATCGATAGATATACTTGGTCGAAGTTAATACTGGATGAATAAATTAAATATATCATCTATTATATTTGTGAAAAAATAATTATAGTTTTCGGCAATAGCAGATTTGTCAGTTATTAATTTGTTATTTATTTAAACCTCATTTACAAAATTTATTTTTGTTTTTGTTTTCAGTCGTTACATTCTACTTTAATTAACATAATAAAATAACGTTACTAATGGCAGGGAATATCAATTAAATATAACGGCAATCCTTTGTTTACGAAAATATTATTGGAGTGTACGGAACTTAATTTTCGAACATTTCTTTTCTGGAAAATTGTGAAAGAATTTGAAAATGTTTAATTTGTATTAGTTTTAGGTCAAAATTCATAAAACTTCTTGAACTTCGTGCTTCTCGTACAACTGTTTATAAAATAAACTAGATTAAGTTTGAATAGTTCTTGTTAGCAAATGTGTCATTATATTGGCTGCCTATTAATTGACGTCGAAAGTCCGATCAGTTATTAAACAATGTAACATTTGTGTGATCTGGTTGTGTTTTATCTATGAAACTTATAAATGCCGATATTTGTAAATGGAACTTTATAAGGTCGGTAAGCAATGTGAAAAATGTGATTAAATTTTGTCAACTTCCTCGGTATGTTTGATATGTCGATTATGGAATATTAGAACAATATAATAATTGAAATTGTTTTCAATGTTAACGAGTCTCCATCCTTTAGTGATCAATGATTTGGTTTGATGGAAACACTTAGACAAACAACATATTATTAATTTTACATTCAGTTTTCAAAAACACATCGACTATCGTATCAGTTATTTAAATCAGACATTCAAGGGAGTTGATTTTTACTATTATCATTACATTCTAATTTTGAGAGGAGCCAATTTTGTGCTGGAGAATGTACTATGGCAATCTCCATTTTGTGGAGAATTTCGAAAAACAGTTGCACAAGAAATACACATTTTATGATGATTTTTCGCAAATTTGGATGTTTATTTTCAAGCCAAACACCGCGAGAGATGTCTTCAAAAGTTACTAAAGTGAATTAGCCTGTTAAAATATCTACACATTCTAACCAGAAATTCATTTATACTTCAATTTTATAAATTTGTTCTTACAAGAATGGAATCATTTTGAATATATATTTGAGCATTATAGGTAGGTGGACCAGTACACCAGGTTGAAGAGAGCGAACACCAGCGGGAAGGTGATGCGCGAGATGACGTCTATCCTCTTGGAGCCCATGGGGAACTTGGACAGCCAGATCTTGCAGCACTTAAGTCGCGGGGGCTGTATTTGCACCTCGCACTGGCGTACCTCCAGGGCCAGCGGGTCCCCCGACTGCCGCATTAGCGGCTTCTGTGGAGTGATACCCATTACACAGTCATAAAGTTACACCCAGATCCAAGTCGACCGGGACTAAAGAGTTGTTGCTACTGTGAACAACTACTGTCCCAAGGACTAAACCTTACTTCTGACTTCTGCCTTCAGGGAAAATATCTCATCGATTTTATTATTAAGCAAACCAGTGATTGTTTTCAGTCTGGGTACGAATTTCAGTCTATTTTACAAAACGCACAATTTAGAGCGTACAATTTTATAGCTAGGAGGGCGGCAGGTTTAACTAATCAATCATAGAATGTGGGTTGACTTATGTAAGTGATTACAAATAAAAGCATTGAAAAGTATGCAAAGCCAAACCACGAGTAGAGATGTCGCCATGTTTAAACACACATATAAATACTGTACCGTGTCTGTGCTTACCATTGCAAATGTCGTGTTGCTGTCTGCTGTGTCCATCAGGTCGTCTGCGGATGCAGCGTCCATGTTCTGGGCGTTTTCCATCTCCTGACGCTTCTCCTTCATGTTCTCCCGGTGCATGTCTGACCGGGAGGTGTAATTCACGAGGACAAATTCTAACAGGGCGCCAAAGACGAAGGTGAGACAGACACCGGTCCAGACGTCGATGGCTTTGGTGTAGGAGACGGGAGGGAGGGAAGCGTTGATACCGGAGGTCTGCATTGACATCGTGAGGAGGGTTGTCACACCTGGAATCATAAAATAAACTAGTCATTATCACATCTTCCTAGTCGTTGCTCCATTGAATCGTGACCCCACTTCCATTTACCTCGTAAACAAGGCTCGTCCACTCCCCATGAATGGTGATGTTTTTGACTGAATAAAATTTACTTTAATGGCATTTAGCTGCTATTAGAAATGCCAATCTTCTATCGGAGCCCACTGGGAGAAAGCCTGTGGTCTCGCAACTCTATAAATGCTAGCCTTCAAGCAACAGAATACAATGTTCTTCTCCAACAGGGGCTGTGGGGTTGTCGAGGTGAACAGGGCTACTAGTGGATCAGAGATCATGTAATTAATTTGACCTTCAACAATACGATTGAAAAATAAATGTTTTCTCAGGCTTAATATGTTCCAGATCAGCATTGTTTTTTAATTATGTTTTGATTGCATGTGGTTGGCATAAAAATTTATTGTAAGCATGTGGTTGGCGTGTGTAAAGACCTTGTATACTATGTATATATGTACGTACGTGTTATTGGAACGAAGAAAGACAAGAGTTGGCGTGTGATTCAAATTTTATTATTATTACTATTGGTTAGGCATTTACACGATACATAGCTACTTACCTACATTACCTACATACTACTTACCTATATACATCATAGACCCTGTATTTGCGGTTAGTATTGTCACATGTTCCTTCCAACCCATCCCTATATACCTGTCATTTTACATTAACCACATTCAGTCTTTGATCGACCCTCGCCGCCTGAACAGCTCTAATATATCACTTACCGCATCCGCAAACCGAATCCGCATACCGCAAGAAACCGCGACTAATATAGTCATAACACTGCACCCATAAAAGATAGAAGGAAGTGCCAGCGCAGTATTTTTTTATCCTATTCCTTGTTGGCATACGGCGCCAGTGTTGGCATACCGCTTACTACGGCCATTTGCCAAACCAAACCTGGAAAGGACATGCAATTAATAGGCCAACAATTACTAGCTCAGGAAAGCCGGCGCAAGCAAGGTTCTCTTAAAACCAGGGCGAGTGTTTGTGGTTGGCTTGTGAATTCCTCCTCCTCCTTTCCTCACAATCTCCGGGGTCTCCTTCCTCAATCAAAACACAGTATTGCACGTAAAGGGTTTATTCATTTAGAAGGAAACAGGGTTATTACAATTGCCAGCACGGGCACACTTCACATGGGCATTGGTTAGCACTTTAAAATCCTAACATAACAGGGACTGTTCTCTCAAACTCTCCACACGCGTTACTGGCTTTAAGAGCAGAACGTAGCACACAAAAGAGGGCAAGGGTACATTCTACTCACAGCAGCAGGAAATGCGGTAGTCAGCAGACCTTCTCGTGCACAATTCACAATATAAAATACATCGCGAGTTTTAGGTTCTCGAGAGCGCGTTAGCGCGGTCTACTCGGACACTGTTCTCGTGCCTGGGGGCAGCGGATGAATGAATGCTCGCGCGCCGGCTGGGGGGGCCTGCGCGTGTCGACTCAGCGTGGTGCGGGGAATCTACGAACTATTCTGGCATAAAATGTAGAGACAGTGGCTTAGGGTTTAAACATTGCCACTTCGTAACGTAACATCCTTTATGTGCATTCTCTCTACATGTGCAGTGGTCTTTCTCACACATTTCACATAGTTTACAAAACACATAAAAAACACATTTCAAGATCCTTCGACATCAACAGCTGCATAAAACACATATCAGTTAACATAAACTTAGTGAAATTAGCACTTTGGTGGAAGTTAATTTCGCGCTTTCCAGTAGTGTTACTTCTACCAAAGATTTGAGAAAGTCGATTGCGTGGCAAAAATGTCTATTGTCGGTTTTCAAGATATGATAATATCATATATTTCTTTGTCTCTGTTAATCTTTAATTTACTTTATGCACTTTAATCTTCGCGAGCGTATCTACTAGAGCGACAGCGCATTTTAAATTTTTTTCCCCATTTGCTCGAAGTTTTCAGAAGATCATTTTTAAAATTTTCATCAATATTAAAAAAAAAAATCTATTTTATTTACCATTCATTCCAATAATACTTAATTTTTTTATTAATCTATCTCTGTCGATTGTTTCAAATGCCCGCTTTAAGTCTAGAAAACTGCAATAATATGTGAAAGACCACTGCACATGTAGAGATAATGCACATAAAGGAATAGGAGAAAAAAAATGAGTGTGCTTTAGACCACACGACTGAAGTAAAACTTCACTAACTTATATCTCCCTCTCAACTTCCGTTCGCCTCGTCCGATCACACTTTTCATAATGCTCTTGACACGCATTCACCAGCTTACTCCCCAAGTCAAGCGTGCGTAAAGGCCCGACCGTTCGCCTCGCCCTATCACACTTTTCGTAACGCTCTCGTCACGCATTCACCAGCTTACTCCTCAAGTCAAGCGTGCGTAAAGAAGTTTTAATTCAAAAAGGATTGCTTGATTAAAAAATTACTTGTTGTATGCGGGTTCGGTTTGCGGATGCGGTAAGCGGCATATTAGAGATGTTCATGCGGCGAGTTTCAATTAAATACTGAAGTGGGTAACAAAAATGATAGGTATGTAGAGATGGGTAGGAAGGAACATGTGACAATACTCACCACAAGTACAGAGTCTAGGTGTATAGATGAATGAAAGTAAGTGTAACAATTATTATAAGCAATAATTGTCAGCCTGAAACACTCATTTGCATTGAAAAATCTTCCGAGAAAATATACTTGCCGCCAACGGGACTTGAACCCGTATCGTTCTGATTGCTGGTCGGATGCTCTGACCACTGAGCTATGGCGGCTTATCTAATACCCGCCAAAAAATAATTCAATATAAACTGGTGTTTCATTCAACAATTACTGATTATTACATTTTTCCACCTGAAAACAACCAAATTTATTTTTGTGAGGGAGGTATTGTTAGTACTAAATCTCTACGCGGGTGCTATGCATAAAAATCTTGTCTTAATTATAAATTAAAAATAATAAGTAAGTAAGTGTTGCTGCGTATTGTGTAAATGCCCAACCAGTCATAAAGCATTTCAATAGCTTTGTTTAAAGACCAAAATAACAAACGTGCAAGCAACAAATATTTTTTTTTTATCTGTCTCATGTAATATTTACATGAAGAGATATTAAATCAATCAATAAAACTTACCCAGAAATACTCGAGCTAGTACAGCTCCTTGGTCTAGCCAGAACGATATCCAAGATACGATGACCAACATACAGTAGGGGATGTAGATCTGAATCAAGTAATAACTGAACAGGCGCTTGAAAAAGAAGTCAACTTTCAGGCAACTGTATTCTCCTGAAAATAGTGAGAGTTTTTAATAATTTGAATTTTTGTTGAAGCTTTTCAAATTTGCATTCAAAATCAGACCGTAGTCTGTAAGTAACAAATTTCCGAGGTTTACTGATGATTAAGGGGAACGTTTGCGCGGCCGGTTTCGGCCCGTTTCATACAAATCTTAGATTTGGATTTGAGATCACATTACCCAACCAAACCGAAAAGTTATTTTTGTAATCAAAAGTTATATCGAATATCGTGAGCTACTTAATTTATTTTTTCTTTAAATTATAAGATATAGTCCATTGACGATTTTAATGTTTCATCATTTTGGAGTCAACTTTGGCAATTATTTGTGAGTAAGTAAGTGAAAAACACAATCAAAATAATTTTACTAAATTTATCAGGAAATTATGACGAAATATTAAAAAAAATAAAAAAAATCATTTTCATGGGTGTAAATTTAAAATACAAATTTCCTATTTACGCAGGAACAAAAGTGTTTCGTTTATATATTAAAATGACTACCCCAAAAATTGCATTTTCAACAATGTTTTATTTTTTATTTTATTTTCATTATGGTTCAAAAATAAATACTTTAAAGTTTTTCGTTATTTGTTTTTGGGGTGTTATGCCGTGTTGCACATCTACCGGATCTGCCGGATCTGCCCTGATGATGGACACTGCAACGATGTCCGAAACGTTGGCTAAAGAAGGAGGTAGCCCAACACGGCATAACACCCCAAAAACAAATAACGAAAATGCTTTTGGCCGTGAAAATCTTAAAACTTATCTCACTTTAAAGTTTTTTTTTACTTTATTAATTTACTCGCAAATAATTACCAAGTTTGCCTCTAAAATCACGAAACACTGAAATCTTTAATGGCCCATATCTTATAATTTAAAGCAAAAATAAATAAAATAGCTCACATCCGTACTAGATATTTGATATACCTTTTGATAAAATAATTTTTCAGTTTAGTAGGGTATTGTGATCTCAAATCCAAATCTAAGATTTGTATGAAACGGGCCGAAACCGGCCGCGCAAACGTTCCCCTTAATTCATTTGCCAAAAATGACCTATCTCCATTAACTGACACGGCTGGACAGTTCTTGTACATGGGCCCATGTATTAAATCAGCCCTTTGGTAAATTACTGGCGGAATTGAATTTTAAATATAATACTGGTTTCTCCGAATTTACACCGAATTTTAATAAAATATGCATTGCTAAGAAAATATACAGATTTATGCAAAATCCGTTCCCAGCAATAAGAATATCCAAAATTATTATGTTGTCCGAACGTACCCGAGTAAAAATCCTTTTTGGGAGAAAGAAGTTGCCTAAACCACAATAATTGTTATCCAACACCTGCCAGCAGTATCCTTAGGGGATGGAGTTATGAAAATATATTAGTTATTGTACGAGAGGAGTTCGATAAGTAAATTTCAATGTTACTCAAGGAATTGTGCTAAAGCTCATAATTATTTGTAAAGTTTTTTTAATGATCCCTTGCTTATTATCAATTCTTATTGCAATGGGATTAGGCGAAAAAATTGAGCACATAAACAAATTTTCACCTTTTTTTCCGTCTTTCTACAAAAACATAAGCCCATTAGAAGTTAGTACGGTAAAGTAACATTTCTCTTGAGTTTTGTATTATCTGAGTTTGAACCTGTGGCGGTTTTGCTGTTGCAATAGTCCATCAATAACTTCTCCAGCGTGAATCCAGGAAGATCGAGATTCTTCACAACTTGCACTGGATCACCCTCATTCCACAAGATTACAAGATCATCAGTCGTCCATCCGTCTGGAAAAAGTAATATAAAGAAAATATGTATAATAAAAATGTTTTAGAATGCTCGAATCATGGAAATGTTGTATTATACCACAGCACAAATGATGTTGTTGATCCTCTGCCTGGGACCAGCCGTGATGGAGGCGAAACATCGTAGCGATAGCGCAGGAGTACAGATTATGTCCTTAATTCATTTATTGTGACCGGTCAGTGGCTGAGTGGGCATTACGTTTGGGTCCCACCCGAGCGTCCCGTGTTCGATTTCTCGGCTGGCTAAGTCCTCCATCATGACACAAGCAACATTTTCCGCTTTGTATGGTGGTAGTAGGAGATTTTAAAACATTTTCGTAATCCGCGAATGTATGTTTTTCTTTAAAAAAAAATGTATTGCTTTCTCTATTGGATTTTTGGGTATTTTCATGTTTGTGCTTTTAGGCCGGTTACAGTGCTTGACCGACGGTCGGTGCGTACGTCGGTCGCGCTTGTCATTTGTATGAAAATTCATAAATCGTTCAGTGTAGGACCGACCGTACGCATGCGTATATCGCTACGCAGTGCGTACGAGAATCGTCGGTCGAGCGCGTGCGCATGCGGACCGTCGGTCGACCGACGAGTGAATTCCCCTTGAAATGGTCTTTGGACGACGATCGGATGTACGTGATATCTACATCTTCTGTTCCTAATGCGTCTACAAAGATTAAGCAGCAATTAAACTATTCGTAAACGCGTCCATTTCGTGTACGACGTCCGGTCAGTTTGTTGGTCAAGCATGAACTGACGGTACGCACCGACGGTCGGTCGGTGGTATGCGATCGTCAGGACCGACCGTACGCACCGACCGTCGGTCGTGCACTGTAACCGGCCTTAACATAAGCGTAGCATTGACGGAAGGTTCGACATTATCTTCTGCCCCAACATCCCGTTTTTTGCTGCTATAATAAAAATAATAATTCTTTATTCCAAGATGTGGGGAGGATAGTGCAATCCCACACGTCCCATATAGTTATACATATATATGTCTGTATCCAAATATGATTCTGCATGCATTATTATATTGGATCCGGAGACGTTCCATCGAGCTTACTCGGTGTTGACACTAGAGATGAAACGGATAGTTGTTTGGCCGGATACCGGATATCCGGCGAGCTGCGAGGCCGGATGGCCGGATATCTGGCGGCCGGATATACTTAGTAATTTCAACCTTTTATTTTCGATTAGACAGACACATTGTGATTTTTTCTTTTTGTATCTTCTGCCATGAGTATTCATTTAAAATCAAACCATCCAGAGAAGTTTTTATTGTTGAAAAAATGTAAATGTAAGTGTTTCGATACCTATTGGAAGTTGTTATTTTCTTCCGCGGAGTCTGAAATATCTACCTACCACTATTGGAACGAAAAGGATGAAGATGAAAAAATTGAACCGAAAACAAGATGATCCTACCTTGCTGGTGATATCCCGGGGTCCCACACTCATGCACTAAAGAAAACTGCACGGTTGAAAACACGTATCTTGCGCGGATCCGGGTTTCGAATATAAGGCTACGAGATCAAAGTACTTGGCTGTCAGTACCGCACAGGTGTTGAAATTGCACTGACTTCGCGGTTAGGAATCAATCTTGAACCGGTGACAATGGAAAGATGGATATATCAGGATAGGTAGGTAAGACGGGAGGAAAACATGGGTGTAGGTACAAATATGCCCGAACATACACCGCCCGCCAAAAATAACATTTTTCCAATACCCATCGAAACTGGCCAATTTTGAAAAAATACAAATGTATGAAAAGAAACCTACTCCTAACATTTAATCTATTCCTTACAAACTAGGTGCACGTGAAACTAAACACTATAGTGCAGAATGAAAAAAAAAATAACTCGAAAAACATAACTAACACAAAAGATAGCTGAATCGCAATCAATGCGAAACCATTGAAGGCATAAAAAACAAAAAAAACAAAATATATATGAACCTACACCAAGATTCATATAAAAGAGAAAAAACGTTACTCTCTTATTCTACAGGTAAAAGACAAAGCTTTGCCACAGGCCGTAGATATACACCATCGCTGGTTTGTACTGAGGCTAATCTTACGACCCCGTAGTGAAACAAACCTATCGAGGGTAGCGATAAAGGCTTCAGACGAGAGATCCGAAAGGACCTCGATATGTATCGCCTTCGTTGTCATGCAAACAAAAATCGCAAAGTAAGCCTTGTATGTCTTAGCACCTCTGCGTTTTCCTTCCTTTAGGACGTATGGGCCGGCCAAATCCACCCCCACACGACTGAATACGCGTTTGGGCGTAACACGCGCTTCTGGCAGACTGGCCATGAGGGGATTTTGCGGGGACGCTCGCAATCTCGCGCATCTCACACATTTGGACACCATTTTCTTGATTTTATTACGTGCCGATACAATCCAATAATTTTGCTGAATCAGGAATTGCAGAGTTCGTGAGATAGGCCTTATGGTAATAAGATATTAACAGTTCCGCAATCTTACTGTTTTTTGCCAAGATTATTGGGAACTTAGTATTATATTTTAAATGAGAGTTGTGGAGCCGCTCGCCAACGCGAAGTATGTTTTCGTGGTCAATAAACACATTTAATTTTTGAAATGCCACTGAGTTGACCGCATCATTTTGCAGCATTCTGAATTCCTCGGGAAAATGAAACTGCTGGTCGCATTTTACTATTAGGGTGACCGCGCGATTTATTTCTGCGCCGGTCAGAATTCCAGATCTACGAGCATCCTTGGTCCGTTGCTGCGTATTGTAAATAAACCTAAGCGACCAAGCGACCACATTCCGAAGACGGTTCCAAGAAGAAAATCCGAAAAATTGTAGGCCCTCATAGTAGTCATAGTGTGAACTGTTGAGACGTGGGATTTTACTTCCGGTAGCTCTTCAACTTTTAATTTTTCCGGTAAAGACAATGGCCACTTCTGACTTGGCTGAGCCAACCAAGGAGGCCCTTTTGGAAACCACAATTGGTTATCTATTATTTGCGATGAACATAAACCGCGAGAAGCAAAATCGGCTGGATTTTCTTTTGACGCAACGTGGTACCACTTTGCGTCCTCGATTTCATCGATAATTTTGATAACGCGGTTCGCGACAAAAGTTTTCAAAGTATGAGGTGGTGTCTTAATCCATGATAAAACTATGGTGGAATCGGAAAACAATATTATTTTTACCAGCTTTGAAAGCAGGTAAGCTCTCATAAGCTCGAGACGTGGTATTGATAATATTTTCAGTGGTGCAACTTTAGATTTACTCGTAAGTAATGTGACTTAAGGCTGTGCTTCGTTCGTAACCAAATATATACAAGCCGCGTAACCTAATTTGCTCGCATCTGAAAATCCTACTAAAGTACAATTTGAGTTTTTTATTGTACTGCAATGTCTCGGTATTTGTAAATAACATAACCTAGGTAATTCATCGAAGAAATTTTCCCCTAATTTAACAATATTTTCCGGGAGGGAGTCATTCCAACCAAGCTTTAATTTCCATAGTTCCTGTAGAAGGCATTTCACCTTAAAAACAACAGGTGTTATTAATCCAATGGGATTGAAAATACGTGCAACACAGCTCAGTATTGCACGTTTTGTAAAAACCTTTTCTTTTTCTTCTACCGAGTACGAAAATGTATCTTTATCAGGATTCCAAATTAAACCTAAAATTTTCAACGAGAAAGATGTTCTATCATCAAATGCAACTTTACCGCTCGTGTGGCTCCGGTGCTCAATTGGAATGTAATTTCAAAATGACTGCGAATTGCTCATCCATTTTCTCAATTGAAAGCCTCCTTTTGTAAGGAGTTCTTTTAGCCCCGTCTGCAGCAGAGCGGCGCTTTCCGGTTCCCATTCACCGGTAACGATGTCGTCCACGTATGTGTCCGACAACAAGCGACAAAAGACAACCTAACGGCATTTGTCGAAATCTTACAAGACAATATGGACCAACGCGTACAGGTAGATACAATATATACAGACTATAGCAAAGCCTTTGATTTAGTAATCCATGATGTTTTGTTGACTAAACTTTCACTAATCGGCGTACACGGAGATCTCCTCAGATGGCTCTCGTCGTATTTGAAAAATCGTAGCCAAGCAGTAGTCGTCGGTGGCTATAAATCGAATTGGGTAACCGTACCGTCAGGAGTACCCCAAGGGTCATTATTGGGACCATTGCTCTTCAATATATACATTAATGACATTGGAAAATGTTTTCTCCACTCCAGAACGTTATTATACTCAGACGACATGAAAATATTCTCTCCTGTTACAAGTATCAATGACTGTACTCGCGTACAAGAAGATTTAAATCGCCTAAATAGCTACTGCACACAACACAACCTTCAAATAAATGTTAAAAAATGCGGCGTCATCAGCTTTACCCGAAACAAAAATCCCATTTCTTTTGATTATTCCCTTAACGGCACAATACTTAAAAAAATGATGGAGACCAAAGATCTGGGAGTAGTGCTAGACCCAAAATTACTTTTTGACCGACATATCGAATCCATAGTTGCAAAAGCTTCCAAGGTACTTGGCTTCATACTCAGAATCGGCAAACACTTTAAAAAGGTAATCACTTTGAAAATGCTGTACTTTGCGTATGTACGCAGTTCTCTGGAGTACGCCTCTCAAGTCTGGAATCCCAGGTACACAACATACATAGAAAGGATTGAGAAAATACAAAATCGTTTTCTACGATACCTTGATTTTCGGGGATATCGTCCTCATCTAAGTTATGTGGAGTCAGCCACGTTTTTCAAAATCTCGTCACTAGAAAATCGTAGAAATTCTGCAGACGTAATATTCTTGCAAAAGATAGCCACCTCTGAGATAGATTGCCCGGAATTACTTGAAAGAATTCAATTAAGAGTGCCTACCAGACAAACTAACTTAACACACTTAACACACCTCGATGCAATACTAACTCTAAACAAAACACATTCATTAACCGCGTTTCACACTTTTTTAACAATTCATACAATGAATTCGACTTATTCAACACAGCACCCCAAATTCTAAAAAAAATAAACAATAAATAACTTCTAAACATATACAAACTATTATACTCCTATACAAATAACTTATTCACTCCCAGATTAGATCCGTCCACTTCCCCTCCCGCCCACCATCCCATCCCAATAAGCTATTATAACTATTATAACTTTTTAATCTCTCTAATTAATACACACCAGTGAAAACCTATTATTGGTTCAATAACACATACATATGTAAATACACCTAAGTAAATAATGTAACTGTTGGTTTTCCAAATAAAATAAAATAAAATAAAAACAGTGCTTTAGAAGCCTTTGGAAATCGAGTACCTTCATCCTTCACCAGTTGATGTAAAGTTCTTATGGCCAAATAGGGCGAAGAAGTCACCCCAAATGTGACAATACAAAGTATATATTGCCCTACCGGCTGTAAAGGTGAAGAACGCCAAAGAATCCTTTGAAAATTTGTATCTTCTTCTCTGAACCGAATTTGTAGAAACATTTTTTGTATATCGGTAGTGAGGACTATCAGGTATATACGGAATTTTAAAAGTATGTGACTTATTTCATTTTGTAATTTTGGACCCGAATATAAACAATCGTTTAGCTAAATTTATTTATCAGATTTACATGAGGCGTTAAAGACCACCCGAATTTTAATATCATTTCCTGTTTTTTGAATAACCGCATGATGTGGAATGTAATAAGTATTCGGTATCTCAGTCGATGGGGAAACTCTTTTCATGAAGCCTTGCTCTAAGAAATCCTCCATACATTTACAGTAACGTTCCGCCAATGTTGGATTTAATGACAAGCGTTTTTCAAGATTATAAAATCTCTTAAGGGCGATATCATATGTGCATCTGATATCCACATGATCTCTGCTCTTGAAAGGTAGTGCCACGATATACCTGCCGCACCCTTCCCGGTTGACATATGTTGAAATATGGTTTCGCATTCATTATCATCCTTATTCTGAATAATTTCGTGAGAAACCTCTTCAATTTCCCAGAAACGACTTACCGCGTGGTTTAAGTCACTATTTTCAACCGCAGTTAACGCTGACGTCACAACGGGTTGTGCTGAATTATAACCTTGTATACATGAACCCATGATAACATATCCTTGTCTCCATATGTTCGCAATAAAATCTGATCCCACTAGAAAATCAATGTCTCCTGGCTTTTAGAAATCTGGGTCAGCCAAATTTAAATGTTTGAAATCTTCAAATGATTCTTGTAAATCTACGGGCGTAATTTTAGAAGTAATATTTGATATTATTATAGCTTGCCCTTTCACAAAGCAGTGATTTTGAATAGAGTATATTTTACAGTTAACTAAACCCTGTATGTTGTTGACAATAGCATTGTTTACACCCCGAACTTTCCCAGAACATTTTTGTGAATGTAGTCCCAAAATGTTATATAGGTTTTCAGACATAAACGACACTTCACTACCCGTATCAATTAAATCCGTGCTCTGTATTTACGTCCCGAACAGTCAAGGAATTCTGCCAGCGCGGTAGGTAATATCGAACGTTTTGATAGCCCGTAAGCAATATTACACTGTACAGAATCATCCGCTGCTGTACTGCGGTTGTTTGGCGAAAGAGACCTTTCGTCAGTATGTAACAAACTGTTGTGCGTTTTGTTGCATATTCTATAACGAAATTTTGATCTACAATTTTTAATGAAATGTGGATTCAAACAATTGAAACACAACTTCTCCTTTTTTACAAATTCCCTCCTACTGTCTACATTTAGTGATAGAAAGTCTTGACACTTTGTCAAGTGATGTGTGTGATTACACATTATACAAGTAATTTTATTAACATTATGCTCGTTTGAGCTCGCGTTTGAAAATAATGCCCTCTTAGGAATCTTTTAATCTTTTATATATGAAAGCAAATATATTCGATTTTGTGTTGCTAAAAATTCTATTAATTTTCCAGTATCCGGTATTT
This sequence comes from Limnephilus rhombicus, assembly GCA_929108145.2. NCBI lineage: Eukaryota > Metazoa > Arthropoda > Insecta > Trichoptera > Limnephilidae > Limnephilus > Limnephilus rhombicus. The sequence goes on from OV815286.1 coordinate 20,220,743, forward strand.
CATCTTTTTTAACAAGAGATTCAAAAGACCGACGCGTTTTTAAATCTATTTTTTGCAGAACCATATGACAAACGAATTCTTCAAATAATTTTCCTCGATGTAATTCGCCAAGCCCCGAGAGGTTTTCACGCAAGACATTCAAAATCTCTTCATTATTAGCAAAATTACAATTTAAAATCAAGTTGGCATAATATATAAATAATGCTCTAGATTCCGAATAATGGCTCCACAATGTTTCCCACGCCAATTCATAATTTTCTTGAATCAGTGGAATAGTCTTAACCAATGACAAAGCTGTTCCCTTCAAAGAGGTCAATAAATAATGAAATTTTTCAATGTCACTCAAAATGGTGCTGTCATGTACAAGGCTCCTGAATAAATTAAAATATTGTGGCCACTCTCCAATGTTTCCACTAAATATAGGAATTTTTATTTCCTGAGCTAGTAAGCTTCGCATCGGGCGCGGTTGTATTTCCTCATTTGAAATGACATGGCTTGTGTGACTTTTGTCCGATTGAATGTCACGCGCAGATGTAACTTCGAAATATAATTCTTCAAAAACGCGTGAAACTTCCAAAATATCGTTTTTTGATTCGAATTCCGGAAGCGAAACCAGATCTGACAATTCGCATTGAATGTTTTGGAACTCTTCGTACGTGGATTCATTTTTTTCCATTCTAGCCTTAAATTGACAAAGCTTTGTTTTTTGCTCTAAATCTTTAATGAGGTCATATGCGACCTGCACTCTCCCAAACAATCTTTGCCGTTTTAATTTTAACGAACCAATCTTGGTTGCAACTTTATCCATTTTGAAATGTATTAAATACGTAAATTAACAATTATAATAGTAGGTATCTACTTGCAACAAATAAAGTATTCTATTTGCACCCAATATTATCTACCTACCAGCTGAACCGATAAGCCGTACCGAACTACCTACTATTGATAATAATCTTGTAATGAAACGAGTTTGAGTACAATTTCTAATCATGTAAATTAAACTAATCTGTAAAGAATCAATGTAAATTCTACACCCGGCGAAGGACCAATGTTTCGATAGCTATTGGAAGTTGTTATTTTAAAAACACGTATCTTGCGCGGATCCGGGTTTCGAATACAAGGCGACGAGACCAAAGTACTTGGCTGTCAGTACCGCGCAGGTGTTGAAATTGCACTGACTTCGCGGTTAGGAATCAATCTTGAATCGGTGACAATGGAAAGATGGATATATCAGGATAGGTAGGTAAGACGGGAGGAAAACATGGGTGTAGGTACAAATATGCCCGAACAGTAAGTATTTAATTATTTCAATAATCTCTGTGTTTTTTACGATGTTTTAGTTCACTATAATGGTGATTGTGATTAGTTAATCATGTTAATTTAAGTTTTCGCTACTATGCGAGGTTTTTGTAAGTTTTTACTAAAAGTTTTTAGTTTAGATATTTATTATTTATGTATTTATCATTAGAGTGAATATCTTAGAAGAAATTTTTAGTTTGTTGGAAGGCCTTATGGCTTTTTTGTAACTTTTTCGACTTTAAATAAAAACCGTCATAATTCTAAGCCATTTTATTAATATTTACCTCACAAAGATTAATGTATTGCATTTTATTATAGGAAATTGTCGTAGTTTTTGAATATTCGGTATCCGACCGGATATTGAGTTACTATACGGTATCCGGCCGGATGGTAAATTTAGGCCAGATAGGCCGGATCCCGGATAGTTACCGGATATTCGTTTCATCTCTAATTGACATCACATTTCACACGTATACACGCAAGTGCAAAATGCATTGAACAATGTTTTTTTTAACATTATTACTGCGTCGGAAGAATCATCGGGTAATCATATTTGACAAAACACTGATACTTCTCCTCTGTCGTTCAATATCGCAATCATCACTTATGTTTTCGTCGTTAAGTTATACGGGGAGCATCTTCTCGGGGTTTTTTCCACGGTGGAATGGAATTAGCTCCGCCTTCTTTGGGTTGTACATCATGTTGTGGTTATTTGCGTATTCCTCACAGATTTTTAATATTCTCAACCCCTTGATCGACGGAGCTAGGAGAATACTGTCATCCGCAGAGCTAATGTAATTTAGGCACAGATTTATTGATACGACAGCCCGCTCTGGTATTCAGGCGATTTGATAATTCGTCCATGTATACGTTGAACAGGATTGGGCACATATAACCTCCTTGCCTTACTCCTGATCGCAAGTAGAGTGCAACTGCTAGTGAGTAACTAACTAACGGGATAGTGTGTTGATATTCGTGGTAGATATATTTCTAGATTTCAATTTCTCTTATAAGGTTTTAGGAAATACCCTGTCGAACCCTTTACTTAGATCTAAGAAGCATCCGTATACAGTAGTTTTTTAGGAGTATTCGTATATTGCCATATTAGATAATCTGTACTTAAAACCCATCTGATTGTCCTTAGAATTGAGTTTACCTTCTATTTCATTCAGATATTTTTCAAATAGTCTTGCAATTATAGTTGCCAGAGATATTGGCCGGTGATTGCTGGAGTTGGTCATGTCGGGCTTTCCAGATTTCAAGATCGGCGTTATATTGACTTTCGTCATTGCACTCGGTAGATAGTTGTGTTTGAGGATTGCGTTGAATAGAATGTTTGGTAGTTTAGGTATGTATCTATCTCCGTTCCTTATGTGCTCCGGAATAAACATCCTTGCGACCAGATGTGTGTTTTATTCACCGCCATTTTCACGTAGATATATTACAATTTGGACTGTCAAAATAATTTTAAGGAAGACTGAAGATTCTCTTCCAATAACTTCTTCAAACTTTGTGAATATACTTTGTAGCATCATTATTGATTTATTGAAAAAAATAACTTTGTATGCACCATTGTATTATTAACGTTATCGACATCTTTCAAAAACAATGTTTTCTTCGTCAGGAAAAGAGATTAATATAAAAATAACAAATGACAAACAAGTATAGACAAATAAATTATAGACAAAATATTTAAAAGGAGAGGTGATTAATTACTTCTGATCTGAATAAAAAATACTCACAACTGGCCATCTTCAGACTGCAGACCTGACTGTCCAGCGGGTACAGCTTCAGGTTCATGGGGCAGGAGAGGGTGAGCGAAATGCGGGTGCTGTAGAGGACAGAGCCGTAAGGGAAGATGCGGATGAAGACGTTGGGCTTCATGATATTGTGGAAGTGACCTTCATTCTCGTTGGTGAAGAACAGGTCGGGCGTCCACACACTACTCGCCTCTGTCAGAGTCAAGTATTTCAGATGGTCTGGGGATGAAGCACAGCAATTACTTTATTGGTTTCCCTCTTTGCTTATTAACCCTTTCAGATCTGGATTAAAACTGGCAGTGGTAGAACGTATTTGACGCAAATAAGCAATTGGAAGAGTTATTTGATTTTTTAAAAACATATTATTGTGGTTATTGCTTCCTTTATTTGGAAGAACATTAGGTTTCAAAGGGCTTGTTTCACATAAAAAGACAAATGATACACAGAATAACCAAAATATTATTATAATTTATATAAATTTGAATTTCTGCCAAATACTCATAGTCTTGTTAATTATTATAAATATTCATTTACCCTCAAAATTGAAGAAACTGAGTCGTTCATCTAGCCAGTGTTGCCTGAATAACAACTCGACGCTGTATTCCTGCAAGTTACAAATATATGTTAAAACAACCTTTAAAATTTCATTTTAATTCCTCAGTCGTAACTAAGCTAGTAAAAATAGTGCTAGATCGAAGATCAGAAAAATGAAGCTTATTGTATTATGAATTAGTGAAAAATCGAAAAGTAAACATATGATCTGAGTATGACATTTTATTCACATTTTTGCGAGGAACAAGTCTAATCTAAAATTGAGTTTCAAAACCTCCTTTATAACGACCAAAAATCATATTAAAACTGCGAGTGAGAAATAAAACCCGCTATATCATTCAAGAAGTTACTATCAAAACCCGTTATATCAGAATTCAACCAATCACGAGCAGTTATTTTGCCAAGATGGCAGGTGTAGAAACGCGCCCCTCAGGCAGTGGCGTAGCGTGAGTTTCGGCCGCCCAGGGTGGAGGAAAATTTTGCCGCCCCCCCCCCCTCCATAACTTCTACAGGTACTTCTTCCGCTTTTCAAGCGCTGACCACCGGGGGGAGGGGGGGGGGGGGTAGATGGTAGATATCCTATTTTTTTATAACGATTTTTTTAATCCCATTTGATGATTACGCTTCCAATAAAATCATGCTTAGAAATCGAGAACGGTATGCTTGTGATAGAATTTCGCATCTTCATCACGCATACGTATGGAATGCAAAGCTTCACTCGGTACACGATGAATCGGCAGCTTATTGTTATATTGATAAAACAAATCTGGTTTAAATTAAACTAAATATGCGGTGTATCAAAACTACACTCAGAACACAGAAATGGTTTGTCTTTAATTCTAGCGGCATTTACATACTGAACACAAAACGGTTTTTAATATAATAAATCTATATGCGGTGAATTAAAACTACACTCAGAACATAAAAAGGGTTGTTCTTTGATTCTGCCGGCACTTACATTCTGAACATAAAACTGGTGTTAATTAAAACTGTATGTGGTGAATTAAAACTACACTCAGAACATCGGGTGGAGGAAAATTTTGCCGCCCCCTTATTTGGGTACTTCAAGCGGTGGGGGGTGGGGGTGGGGGGGGGGAGGGGTATACGTAGACATATTTATAAACGAGCCGTATTTTTTTAATAATCACATTTGACAAGTATTCTTTCAACGAAAATGTGTATAAATTCTACTACAAAGTTGATTGATAGTCTCCAAATTATAGTAACACACGCAATCACAATCAATTTCTTAGAATTTTACAGCATTATGTATCTCAAATGTAAAGCTTCACTGGATGATCAATGAATCTGCAACTCGATATTTAATTTATCGTTGTATTCTGAAAACAAAACCAGTTTGTGTGCGGTGAATTAAAACTACACTCAGAACATGAACATGGTTTTTCTTTGATTCTGGCATTAAATAAATAGTCTGCAACTAGAATTTTATAACTGCACATCGAATAACAGAATGTTTTCCTTCGAAATGTGTCAGCAGATGAATCCTACTGGAATTTTACATTCTGTACCGGTTTAAATTAAATCTGTACCTGGCGAATTAAAACTACATTCAGAATATGAAAATGGTTTTTCTTTGATTCTGGCGGCACACATAGTCTGCAAATAGAATAATATAACTGAACTTCAAATAAGAGGATGTTTTTTTTTTCAAAATATGTCAACAGACAAATCCACAACTGGAAATTTACATTCTTAACACAAAATTGGTTTGAATTAAGTCTGTATGCGGCGAATTAAAAGTACATTCAGAAAATGAAAATGGTTTTTCTTTGATTCTGGCAGCACATACAGAGTCTGCAACTAGAATTTTATAACTGAACTTCGAATAAGATAATGTTTTCCTTTGAATTGTGTCAGCAAATGAATCCTGAAATAGAATTTTACGTACTGAAAACTGGTTTAACTTCGAATAGTAAGAAAAAAAATATCCATAAACTTTTGCCTGTCAATGTTTGCGCGTAAAATTTCCGGTTCTTCCCATGCATTTTAAATGTTCCTTTTTATTATTTTTTTTTATCCTTTTGCAAAAAACAAAAATGTTCTAAAATCTAGATAAAGTAATTTTTCCGACGTGTTTATTAGAACATCATTGTTTCTAAATATTAAAATTTTGATATTGGAAATGTGAATTGGCTCAAAAATACACCCCTGAGATTATTCGAATTAATGTACCTAATATAAAATAAACATAAAATTTTAAAAACAGATTCCTTTTCTTTAAAAAAATGTAATAAAACTGTATCTTAAGTTTTTATCGCAATCACAAATTTATTTTAAAATTAAATGTGTGGGATATAATTTCACAATTTTATTTTAAAATTAAGTGTGTGGGATAATTTGCGTCTCCTGTGATTAGACGGGTTAAATTAAATCTGTATTTGGCGAATTAAAACTACACTCAGAATTTGAAAATGGTTTCTCTTTGATTTTGACAGCACATACATAGGTATTGTCTGTTACTAGAATTTTATAACCGCACTTCAAATAAAATAATGGACTCTTTCGAAATGTATCAGCAGATAAATACACAACTGAAATTCATTCGTTAATACATTCTGAACACAATTCTGGTTTTAATTTTTTTAATTTTTAATTTTCTGAGTAAATCTGTTTGCGAGTTATCAGCTTTGTTTAGTATTACTCTCATAATATGCGTACGGTTTTCCTACGAATTGCGAAATTTACAGCAAAAATATAATTATTGATATTTTTAATAAATAATAAAAAAAGAGTAAAAAATTCGCAAACGAATGATGATTTGAGGTGGTTTAAATTTTTCCTAGATAATATTATTATTTTTTGTGAAAATTTGCCGCCCCCTACAAGTGCCGCCCGGGGTGGGCCGCCCCCCCCGCCCCCCCCCCCCACGCTACGCCACTGCCCACAGGACAGTTGAGTTTCAAAAGCCTCTATATTCCATATAAATCACGAAGTGAGAAACAAAATCCGCTATATCCATTTTATTTATCAAAATTACTTTAATATTTCTAGACATTCATTGAAAAATGAACACTTTTCGAATGTTTATTACTCCAATTCATTATATAAAAAAAATAAAATGCAATTTTTTATTTAGATGTTGTGAGATTTTTGCGGTTTTCTCTAAATCAGTGAAAGTTGATGTAGCGGATATAGAAATTGAACGACTCTATGTAATATTATCTAATATTGTTTTCGTTGTTATATTTAACGGACATACGTTGTCCTATAACTAATATTACATCTCAAAATTGTGTGAAAGCTGGTATTTTTCCCGGAGAACGTTGCAAATCTGTCAGATCTTCTAAATGGTAGCCGCCTAAACCATGGTAAACTTTTTGACGTTTATGTTTTTTAAGTTTAAAAACAGATAGACTGTAAGTGGTAAAACCCGCAAACATCTCCCAATTTAATTCTAAAATCATGCTATTTGAAAATTAAATATCGAAAACGGCCAACATGTAATGTTATTTTTTTAATTTGTATTCGGGAATGATCGGAGTAATTTCGGGTTTTTACGAGCGGATACTGGGATCAAACCCATTTGAAGTAACAATGTACGAGGCATGTTCACAAAGTAAGTGGACTAGATTTTTTTATTTTTTTAGAAAAAGTCCATTTGAAAAACAATTACAGGATATTATTGATACATTTGTTGGCTATTTTTCTACATAATTGCCATCTCGTTCAACGCATGTAGTGAGCCGTGGCACTAGTTTCTTTATACGTACCTCGAAGAACTCTTCTCAGTGGCGTAGCTAGCATGGGTGGCAACCGGGACGGATAGGGCGGATAATGTGGTGTCACCCCCCCCCATTACAGTTGACAAACGCAAATTTTGATTTCATAAAAAATTACACCACCCCATCGGGTGGTACCCGGGGCGGTCCGTCCCCCCCGACCCCCCCTCCCTACGTCACTGACTCTTCCGCCAGCTCCTTCCCCCATTAGCTCTTTCTGCATCTGCTCGACGGTTGAAAATTTATTTTCATCCATGTATGCCTTCAGATGATAATCTGAAGTCAGGGGAATGTGTGGGATGGTTCAAAACATCCCAACCAAATGAGTCCAAGAACTTATTGGTGGCTAAGACTTATGAGGACGGACGTTTTCGTGAAACGAGCACACTTCTCTGGTCAGCACTCCCCTCCTTTTGTTTTAAATGCTCCTTTTGAGTTTTATTGATGGTCTCCACCTGAAGCAGAAATTCGATTAAAATTATGCTTTTTTGGTCCTAAAACACTGAGGCTATGATTTTTTGTCCGAAATTGTGGTTTATATTTTTTTGGCAGATGAGGAATTGGTGAGAAGCCACTTTGACGACTGTGTTTTTCCCAGGCGCATAATGAGTCACCCACTCCATTATCTCCAGTCACAATAGAGCTCAAAAATCCTCACCTTTTGTTCTTGTAGGTGTTGCTCCTTCCGTGGGTGAAAAGCGGATCACAGCAATTGGCGGGATTTTTTGGTGACATCTTTCATTCAACTGGCCACTACAACGTGAGTTTACGAACTACCATATTCCTGCGATGCTCGTTATAGTAAAGAGATCCCCCTCTGCCAACCCCCAAACAAACAACCACAGCCCCTTATGGTCACAGTACACTTACTTTGTGAACATCCCTAGTACATTAACTTTTGTTGGAATTAATTTAAAAAATCGATAAGGGCGACTCAAGCGACAAAAATTTGAACTGTTTTGGCAAATTTCGACAAAATCGATTGACCCGCTTAGTTCGTAATATCGTTCTTTGAATTCATTTTTTACTAATGTGGAATGTTATTTCACAAAGAAAATACGGCATAGAGAACGGTTTTGGTTCATCATCTTAAGAATAACCAATGACGACAGAAAGTAGTTATTTCGTGGCTGTTCCTGTTTTTATCATAAAGGTGACCAATAATCTATTAATTTTTAAATGCGATACTTTGAAAATTTTGAGATTATATTAATTAGAAGCAGCTTTTGTTATGAAAGTGTTTCCGTTGGTTTTATAATTTTAAATCCTTGACCCCTAAGTGTAATTATATTATACAATACACATTGATTGACAAAACAGTGTAACATTGCCATGTTAACGGACATGACTAATGATCATAATGTACATTTGATATTTTGGATGAATGACACTAAAATAGGCGACTCATGAAGGCGTGAGAGGATCGGTGTATATGTTTGTGAAAAAGAAATAAGATCAATGAAAGAGCGAAAACACCAATTGATGAATCGTCGTGAGTTTTATATATGGCCTGTCATTTTGTCGATCTCAATACCTAGATAATAGACATACTCGAAGAGAGCTTATGTGAAACCTCCCTTTAAAAGAAAGTTAAATACATTTCAAAACTTTGTGGACACTTGAAAACGGAGATACCCAATTGAATCAAGGAGAATATTGTAAAATTATGTCCCGTCATTTGGTATGGATATAGGTAATAGAATAATAAAAACAAAAACAGATCATTTTGTATTAAGTCTAACTAATGTGTTTTGTGCCACCACATAATATATTTTAAATGTTAATGGGTTAGGTAGTTTAGATATTATGTCCTGAAAGCTTCAGCTATTTTCCGGTTGTGTTAAGTGCATTTGTAATGGCGGAGTTTAATTAAATAATCAGGGTAGTTGGCCGATGAATGAAGTATGGTTCCTTGGGCGGGTTGGGATGTGCTGCGCACTGCGCCTGCGGCGCTGTGACACAGCGTTCTGCTTTAGCGACAGGTGGAAATTTATTTTATTTTATTTATTTATTTAAACGCCTGTGGGGCTTTTACATATAATGCAGTACATGTTCAGTACAGAACGTAAATCAACAATAATGTTAATAAAAATGTTTAAAATTGGTGTTCACATTAGTTTATGAAATAGGTATAAATAGTTGGCATATGCGGCGTTTGAAATTTGCCAATAATTGTTGTGAATTACATAGATCCATATTGTTTAAGTATTTGTTACCAAGACTATGTAAACGTTCTATTGGGTAATGCAAACAATAGTTGGAATAATATGTATATAAAATGTTTAATAAAATGTTTTGAGATGTGCGTATATTAATGTTTGTCTAGTTAGTCTAGTTTGTCAAAGATTCGTCGCGCGGGCCGCATGTGGCCCTCAGGCCCTATCAATATGGCCTGCGATCATTTTAGTTTTCCTAGTATCCAGTGACTTGTATAGTTCTGCACTTGTGGTGTTGGTTGGCAAATATAGTGCACATAATACATCTTCATGATATAGATATCGCACATAAACAAGTAGTACTGCCCCGTTGTCGATATCTGTAGATTCATCAACCTGGAGTGCGTACCACGGTGATGTATTAATCCTCTCCAATAATTGTGTCTCAATGTCTTCGGCTATTTCCTCAATGCGCCTTGTCACAGTGGTAGCCGACAAAGCCACACATCTTTCAAGTCCACAAGCCGTCTCACAGTGGAGAAAAACCTTTTGTATGTTCCGATTGCAATCACATATGTGCTAGAAAGGAGACTTTAAAAATTCACAAGTATACTCGTAGTGGAGAAAACCATTTTCTTGTTCCGACTGCAACTATTCATGTTCTCAAAAGAAACATTTAAAAGTCCTCAAGCCGTCGCACAGCGGAGAAAACCTTTCTTATTTTCCAACTGCAAATATTCAAGTTCTCGAAAGTGACAATTTAAAATCTACACGCTGACTCACTGTGGAGAAAAATCTTTTTAATGTTCCGACTGCAACTATTCATCTTCTCAAAAGGAATATTTAATAGTCCACAAGCCGTCTTACAGTGGAGAAAATATTTTTCAAGTTCCAACTGCAACTATTCATGTTCTCAAAAGGAGCATTTAAACGTCCACAAACCGTCTCACAGTGGAGATAAACCTTTTTCATGTTCCGGCTGCAACTTTTCACGTTCTCAAAAGGAACATTTAAAAGTCCACAAGCCGTCTCACTGTGGAGAAAACCCTTTTTAAAGGAAGTTTGAAGTTTAATCCTTACAAAAATGTTAACCTCAAAAAATGGCATTACATTTGTTGTTAATGTATATCCAAATATAAGAAAGCATATAGCACGTATCCTTTGCATGTTCGGTAGTACCTTTTTATGTGAGCAGATTTTTTCTGTTTTGAAAATATATAAGAACAAACCTCGTTGAAGGCTTACGGATGAACATCTCCAATCGATTCTTAAAATAACTACCACAAATATGACAACCGACATCAATGAGCTTATCAAAAACAAGAGAAGTCAGGTGCCCGGCTCAAGATAATTTACCATTTTACCCTCCATTTTAACTTGAATAAAAATTTATAATTACTAGGTACATAACTAAATAAAGATTTTAACAATTGAGTATGGGTTTTAATTTTGAGTTTGGCCCGCTTACACACGCTAAATCATATAAATGGCCCTTAAGAAAATCCAGTTTGACACCCCTGGTCTAGTTGTTCGTGTAGCTACATGCAGATTTATTAATTGCAGGAGTTCACAACAATAGAATTTAGAATGAAATTATTTAAATAAAAAATTCGACTGTTTTCTATAGTTGAAATATTTCAAATTTTCATAAATTACGGGTAATTTATGTGCCCTAAAGAGTTTTACGAGGCGGAAAATTTTTCTTTGAATTCTTTCAAAATTATCAAAATGAATTTTGTAGAAGGGCGACCAGACTATGGAGCTATTTTCTATTAGGATACTAACAAGGAATATTTACAACAGTTTAACGATTTGTACCGATTCAAAGTTTTTAATATCCTAATAAAATCCTAATGTTTTCATACTCTTATTTACAGTTTGATGAACGTCAACCGTGAAGTCTAGTTTCTCGTCGATTATGATACCAAAATCTTACATTTCTTTCACTCTTTCTAAATTTATTTTATTAATTGAATAGTCGAAAAACAGTGATGTTTTTTCCGGAAAAGTCTAGTTGTAAAGTTTTGCAATTTTATATATTTAAATATAAATTGTTTTGTGAGCACCAGTTATTTAGCACTTCTTATTAGATCGAAGAACTTTACAGTGGTTTAAGAGAGTATTTCTTTTTATTATTTAATGTCATCAGCGAAAAGCAATTCAAAGACGCCTTTAAAGCAGTTGAATTTGTCGTTTATAAAAAAAGAAAAAAATTGGGCAAATATAAAAATGAATATAAAGATGTGGTCATGCTGCAATTTCAGCTAAATTTTCCTCTTTTCTGTGATCTACGTAAGTTTGCACTACGTTGGTTATTTTACTAATATATCCTTAAAATGATAGAAAAAGTGTTGATACGCAACCCGGGTGATCTCAGGACGCAGATGAATTAATTAAAAATAAAAAGTAATTTGTTTATTGGTTTTTGGTTTTTTGTTGCCAAATACAGAAAGATAGGCCATTTGGAAGGGTCCAGTTTATGGTTGTTTGATAAAATACACTATTCTACTGTAGTATGAATAAGCGAAACTACATTGCCCATTCTCCGATACAACGATTGAATACTATGGGAAATCAGTACTTAGGTGATGTTGACGTATTTATTTATTTATTTATTTCAACGCCAAAAAATGGCTATTACATCCGGTGATACATGATACACAGTGGTACATAGGAGGGTAATTACAATAGTGTACATTAAACAAAGTACATATGTATGATAACAACTAGTATTTAGTTATAGGATTCAAATATGTTTATAACAAACAAAAAAGAATATGAGCTCATACAAAATACACATTTTTATGCAGAATAAACATAAGTAAATAAAGGTGAATTTTTAGAAAAATTCTCAACATCAAGTATAATATACCTACTTTACTTTTATTTGTACGTATTGTTGGATTCTAGGAATTGGCTAAAATGGACTAACTTAGTAATGATATTATTGTTACCTTCAGTTGAAATGACTGAAGTTTAAAATTACTACAGGTACTGCTAATTAGTTCAGCTTTTCAGGGCTGCCAATTAGAGAATCAATAATAAATCTTTGGTTTAAAAATAATAGTTTTGAAAAAAAAAAATTATACATTATTAACTATCACTTAAATAGTCTGTCTGATAGTTAATATAAATGAAGCAAGCAGTTTGGAATCTATATTAGAGTATGATATAGACGCCGTGCAGACGAACACTATTATACCTAGCATTAATTATTGTCATTGAGGTATGATATTATAGCCTTCTTAAAACTATATTCGGTGCAGTTGAACACATCTACTACTTCTGAGAAAGCATTGCCAACAGCATGCAATCTAGGTATAAGCGAGTACCTAAATGACTCAGTCCTGATATTTTTGTTGCAATTAAAAAGAATTTTGGATCGAGTAGTCCTAGTAGGTATGTGGAAGGTAATTAGGTTTAATAAATCAAGACTGTCTATAATACCATTAACAATTTTAAAAATAAAAGTCAAGTCGGAAATAAGTCTTCTATCTGAAAGTTTGAGTAAGTTTAATTCTTTCATTAAGTGATTGTAATTTATTGATTCTATTGGTAGACCAAGTTTAGAGTTAATGAATCTTAAGAATTTATGCTGAATTTTTTCTATGGAATCGGAGTGGACTTTGAAGTGAGGGGATCAAATAGAAGAATTATATTCGACTTGACTTCGAACTAGAGAGGAATATAGGATTTTTAATGTTGAAATATTTTGAAAGTCTCTGCCATTTCGAAGAATGAAACCTAGCATTTTTAATCCTTTATTGGTTACTGTAGTTATATGTGGAAGAAAGTTAAATTTGGAATAGAAAATAATGCCAAGATCATTAATCTCATTGACAGAGTTGAGGGAAACATTATTAATTTTATATTGATAGTTAAGGGGTTGATTTGTTCTGAAAAACCTTATTATCTGGCATTTACTTATATTCAGATAAAGTTTATTAGTTTTACACCAGTCTTGTAGTTTATTTAAATTTAATTGAATGTGAATACAGTCATTTATTGTTTTTATAAGTTTAAATAGTTTTAAGTCGTCGGCGAAAAGCAACACTTCAACATTATTATTAAAAACAGTGATGATATCATTTATAAAAAGTAGGAACAGTATTGGGCCTAAATGTGACCCCTGAGGTACACCGCTAGTAGCCATGAATTTGTGTGATAGGTAAGAGTTATTTTTTACTTGGAGAATTCTATTGGTTAAGTAACTCTTTAACCATTCCAATAGTTTACCCTCTATTCCCATTTTACTAAGTTTGTTGAGAAGAATTTCATGGTTAACTTTGTCAAACGCTTTGACAAAGTCTGTATATATTGAGTCTACTTGGGTTTTATTTTCGAGTGAGCATGCAATAAATTGTTCGTACAAGGAAAGATTTGTTAGGGTGGATCTGCCCGGCATAAAGCCATGTTGGTTAGGTACAATGATGTTATAAATATGTATGGAGATTCTGTCAAGGATAAGTTTTTCAAACTATTTGGGGATAGTTGAGAGCATGCAAATGGGTCGGTAATTCGTGACATCATGAATATCACCCTTTTTAAATACAGGTGTGAGATAACAGTTTTTCCATAAATCGGGGAAGCAGCCAGAATTAAGTGATTGGTTAAATATTTGACATAGTGGTTTGGCTAGTATCGATACACAGTTGATTAGAAAAGCACGACTAACTTAGTCAGGACCCGCTTTTTTCTTTATGTCGAGTGATTTTATTTTGCGTATAACATCCGGAACATTTATATGTAAAGCGGGAATGTGGACCGATTTCTTCGGATGAAAGGATGGAAGTTGAACATTAGGGATATCCTTATCGTACACATTTTTGAAGAAGTCAGCAAAGAAATTAACAATGTCGTTTGTATCACTGCTGCTTTTCCCTTCGAAATACATGTGAGTAAGTATGCTGGGTTTATTTTTTCTTAGTGAGTTTATGTGTGTAAAAAAGTTTTTGGTATCAGAAGAAATAGACTTTTCTGTGTTAAGTATGTATGTTTGATATAATTTTCTGGCGAATATTTTGCAGTCGGTTCTATATTTATGAAATATTTTGTAGTCTGAGATAGAGTTGCTCTCTTTGAAGTTTTTGTGCCAGATTTTTTTTGTTTTTTGTTAATTGCTTTAAGTCATTATTAAACCATTTGGGGAACTTTGTTGGTATTACTTGAATAGAGGGTACGTATTTTTCGATAGCCATGTTGATGATGGAGTAAAAAGATTCTAGGTTATGATTAACATAAACTTGGCAAATTTTGTTGATCTTGTAAAAAACTTATTCCAAAACTATTTCTAAACATATCTGTATCTTTGTAAACCTATGAAATCGCTGTATTTTTGTATTTTTATGACACTTGTGCTTTATAATCTAATTTTATTTTTATTATTTCTTTATCGGTTTAAAAATAATCTGTCATGAATTAATTGTACCATCAAAGATGTAAAAGCCCTCTGGGTGTTAAATAAATAAATAAACAGACAGACGGACGGACGGAACAAACAAACAAAGCGTTACAAACAAAAAACAAACAAACAAACAAATAAACAAACAAACAAACAAACAAATAAACAAATAAACAAATAAACAAATAAACAAATAAACAAATAAACAAATAAACAAATAAACAAATAAACAAATAAACAAATAAACAAATAAACAAATAAACAAATAAACAAATAAACAAATAAACAAATAAATAAATAAAATAATGGAGGAACAAAGTTGGAGCTGGATGGACGGGTGTTTTTGGGGTCGGGGCTGAACAGGTTCATTGGCGATGTCTCACTCACCATATCATGATCATCAATTTTGGTGATGGATTGCAGATAGATGTTGACGAAAACGAATGTCGGACCATCTACAAAAAACAATATGCAATATTAATGTTTGATGCAGATAGATTTATTAAACAGTTAATACACAGAATATAGAGATAAATATATTTATATTAGGTGAACTGAAGTCAAGCCAAAAAAGTCTTTAATGCTAATCTTGCTTGGAGATGGAATTTCTTGTACATTAAAATTGATTTTTGGTAAGGGGGAGAGAAAGGGGAATAAAGGATAAGGAAATGAAATGCTTCCGATACATTCCACATTCTCGTATTAATTTCCGATCGTATGCGATACTTCAATTCAATATTTCTGAAGAGTATTGCTAAAAATGTTTATATTTTGAAGTTTTGTTTTACATGTATTGCGCACACATACGTAGAATTGGTGATTTTTTTTCTGGTACTTTAAAGTTGGTATATGTGGGCAAATGAAATAAAGTGGATTGTCGTGTTGATCTTGAGTCGTGGAATATGAATTCTTATGAAGCCGGTAAGCTCTGGCAACTCCAGGCGATAACTCAGAATTTAAAATAACAAGATTTCGTCATAACATAAAAACAAGATCATATCATATCATATCATTGGTCATATCATAATAACATGAGTTTGAAGTAAAAAGATTTAAAATAAGCTGGATGGACAGGGTCACGAATGAAGATGTTATGGTTCGGGTGAATAAAGAAAAAGACGTTATCAAAACTATAAAACTCCGAAAACTTCAATATCTTGGACATGTGATGAGACATCCAGAGAAGTATGAGATCTTGCATCTCATAATGCAGGGAAAGAATAATGCATAAAGAAAGATAATCTCATGGCTGAAAAGTCTACCGCAGAGCTGTTCCGGGCCGCAGTAAACAAACTCCATATAGCCAACATGATAGCCAACGTCCGTTGAACGGACAGGGCACAAGAAGAAGAAGATTTGGTCAAAAATTAAACGTCGGGTATGAAGCGAGTTGAAGTAGTGAACACTAATAGATTCGGTATAGGAAAGTTTAGTTTGTAATTTATGTGTATATTTTTTTTAAAAATTCTTTCGATTCTTTCAATATGGGCTTGGTAGAAAAGAGTTCAGATCGGTGTGCAGTGTTTTAAGTGGGACTGTATATACAATTTGTAAAGAGAATATAGTCTTTTTATGGCGGAAAGGTTTTGATATAAGAATTATAAAGTCCAGTATATTGTTGGCTTTATTGATGACTGGAAAAAATTGCAAAAAAGTCTAAGTCCTTTTAAGTTGGTTAGGGAAAATTAGACCTTAAAACAAAAACATTGGTCTACAATGCCACTCTTACATCACACCTGAATTACGTACAAGTGTAATCTTTCTGAGAAATAAAACAAAAGTTAAAATAATGGAGATAATTTAGAACAGAGGCATGAGATCTATATTGTGTTGTAGCAGATATATTAGGATAAAAACAATGCAACGCCAACTCAATATCCTAAGTGTGCGGTAGTATTTATTTATTAAAAAAATAGATCAAAAGGTTAAACATCACGTACGTTATAATCTACGCATTCACAGATGGCGCCAATAAAATTATTTTAGGTTTTTAATACTTTTTGCACATTACCCTTTAAAATATTAAGGTAAATTAATTGTTTGCGCCCGTACATATTTAATATAAATAAATAGTTTTGTCCATAAACAAACCCGAATCTTTCAATGAAAAATTAAATTTTGTATCGGTGACTCAATCCTATTATTTCTGCTATCGTGGTACGAGAACACAACAGAATGGAGTTGGCAGGAAAACACTTCTTTTTCTTCTTCTTCAGAACAATTTATTTAATGCAATAAATACAAGTATTACAAGAGGGTCTATCTACCCTTACTCGAGTGGTCCACGACCACACCACACTGACAAATATCGAAGTCTCTACTTCGATCTCTCTATTGTCAGTTTTCCAATACTGAACCGTAGGTATAACTCGTACCTCCCAGCTTCAGTATAATTACACAAGTAAAGGCACACAGCGTGTACCTTCTAGTTTTACTCTACTAGCAAGACTAACGCAAAGGGCCTATGTTCCCTCTGCGCAACTGAAGATACACCTCGTGTATCTTCCAGCTCCCCCGTCACAACAACAATCCTTCACTCTTACAGCAAGACTGCCTCTCTGTTCCAAAAATCACAATATTTAAAGAAAAACATACAAAGGTGAGACAGCATATTTGTGCTGCTCCCCCATCTAGATTTTAAAATCTCGCAATAAAACAATTGTCCTAAGGTCGGTCCAAAAGGGCCACCAATAAAACTAAGTACATCATAAAACACTGAAATGGAGAAATGGTAGGACTAAGATTAAAATATTCCCATATCTCGAATTCTTAAACTTAACCCACCATAAAACAATAAAATTACTTTTAAAAGTTGGCCAAAAAGGGCACATCAATAAAGATACACCTTAAACCTAAGGGATTAAGTTCCTTCAGTTCGGGTCATAAAAGGCCGCAAATATTTATGGGTTCTATTTGAAATGTACAGGTATACATAACATACTTAAAATTAAACAATTTAAGGAATAAACAATTTCTAACAAATCGGTAAAGCAATGTATCTACACAATTACCAGCCATTAATACTACTTCGAGGGTCGGACCTTCTTTGGAAAAACCGAGGGATAATATTTTGTTTGCATATTTTAGGCGATGTTTCGATTACACGAATCTTACCAACTAATTATTATTTTACTTATAATTAAATAGAAGAAATCGCATTCTGGAACAAACACCTATATTGTATTTTTCAGCCTTTCTTGAAAGATTTGGGTTTGTTTATGGACAAAATAATTAAACAACTATCACCACATGTCTACCTCATCCAAAACTGTTGTGTAAATATAACCTTACGAACCCCCAACCTCATGTTAGATTGGGTTAGGTCTCATCTATTTAGACCAAATGTTGGTCGTCTAAAAATCACAGTGTGTGTGATTTATTTTATCAAATCTAAAGCAATCTTTATTGAGTTCCAGGTTTGAGATTAAGGAAGGCCCTTATTTTAAGGATTTATTATGGAATAAGAGTATCATGGTTTATCATTGACAAAACAATTTATTTATATTCATATTAAATATGTACGGGCGCAAACAATTAATTCACCTCAATATTTTAAAGCGTAACGTGGAAAAAGTATTAAAATCCTAAAATAATTTATTTTATTTTTAACTTTATGAGTAAAACCTCAAATTGTAATATTTTAAATAAATAAAGACAATATAAGCGAAACTTATTTTCGATTGAGTTTCGCTTATATTGTCTTCATTTATTTAAAATATTAAAATAATTTAATTCGCGCCATCTGCGAATGCGTAGATTATAACGTACGTGACGTTTAACCTTAAAATCATGATACTCTTATTCCATAATAAATCCTTAAAATAAGGGCCTTCCTAAATCTCAAATCACTAATTAAGATTTTCATAAAAATGAATGGTACCTAATTGTAACATATTAGTAACTAGATACTATGTTTTTGAGAGCTGAGGTAAATATACGAGTATTATGTTGGTCTAAACTGGTGGTACCTAATATTATAATGATAAACCCCGGTGTCACCGTATAATTTTCTAAAAAACCTGGAGCTCAATAAAGATTGCTTTAGATTTGATAACATAAATCACACACACTGTGATTTTTAGACGATCATCATTTGGTCTAAATAGATGAGACCGAACCCAATCTAACATGAGGTTGGGGATTCGTAAGGTTATATTTACACAACAGTTTTGGATGAGGTGGACATGTGGTGATAGTTGTTTAAGGGTGGATAGTTATGATCAGAGATTTCAGCCTACCTGTGCGGTTTTCACGCGAAGGTCTTATCCTGGCGTCGTATCGTCCTGGACCCAGGATCTGATCCAGAACCTGTTTTTCCTTTTCCTGGAAGTTGGTCTTCGTGTTATTACATCTGGAATTATCAGGATTATTAACATTATGTAAGGATTTTGGGGTTCAAATGTCTAAGCCTTAAATTGTGATAGATTCATAGATAAATATGTAAATGAAGGGAGATATGGCATGGGAGCGTGCCGACTGTTACCAAGCTACGACTTATGATAATATGCGTTGGTGTGTAGGTAAAAACAAAGACGATAAACCAATATCATAAAATGCAACAGACGCCTGGGGCATCTTTTCGAAGCGAAATACATTCCGACCAGCCTAAGAAAAGGAAAAAAAATAACTTAATAATAATATGGCTTAATAAAAAGATCCCGCCCCAAAGGTAGTGGAAATGTGGACTCTATTCCCCGTGGTAATATTGAAATAATCAATAATGAAGAAATATTGAAGAAACCATAATAATTGAAAACCATAGATGTTAATATTATTGATAGAAAGTATGAGATTATAAAGTTTATTCCTGCAAAGTGCGTCACAAAAATAAGTACTCTCTTAAGTAATAATTATTTTCCTAACCTAAAAACCTATCGTTATATTCTTTTTTAGTGATAAACCTATTTTACTAGCGGTTTTCCTGGTCAGAAAAACTATTAATTAATCGCCTTTCATTTAATTTATTGAGCGGTAACATTTTGGACGGTTTCCGGTCGAGTTTCACCGCTTGAATCACGGCCGCGGGGGGAACGACTCGTCACCTAATTTTGAATCCTTTTGTATTAAGGATTGTAACATATCTATTTCGTGAGCAGGTACTGTGCAAAGTAGGTACTGTTTATTGTCTATGCATTATTTTTTTTCTTTCCTTTCTTTTGTTAACTTTGTTGGTTGGCCAAACTGGAAGGAGACCGGAAACGTCACTCGGGAATCATGGCGGAAGACATTACGTAGTTTTTGGGGCGACAAGAGTTTTTTCGGGGGCGATTGGGATTTGTTATGTGATATACTAGTGCTATGTAGCCTAGAAAGATTATTTTTATACGTTATGTGAGTGTGTGACGTCTCAAATGGCATTGAAGCCTATTTATTTTGTTAAATCCCTCGCCGGATGCCGTGTGATAGTTTTATCCACGTGCTGTAGTCAATTTAGACTGAAATCAACGAGTGATGTAATGCGCACAAGGATTCCTTTGCTGTTCCTTTGGCCGGTGAGATTTCCTCACGCCGCCTGATGGGTGAGAATCTGCTGTGCCTGTTTTTTGGGTGGATTCCCTTTATTAATGAAGCGGCTCCTAGACTCTGGTTGGACCCGCCAATATTACTTTGCTGTTCCTTTGGCCGGTGAAATTTGCTCACGCTGCCTGATGGGTGAGAATCTGCTGTGCCTGTTTTGTTGGGAGGACTCCCTTTAACCAAGCGGCCCCATGACGTGCTGGACGGTTTTTTGGGGATTGCTGTTGACGATTGGAGGAGAATCACGACGACGGGACGTACGCGGTATAAATAACTAACCGTAATTTTTGTTAACTCTCTCTCCAAATCTATTGGTAGATGCTAAAGGTATTTATGTTTTTTGATAAGTTTTCTGTGGTACTATTTCCCTTGCAAAGTGCAATAAAGTTTCTTTTAATTTTCACTAGCAAAATACGTGCTTCATTTATATGCATGACCTCAAATCCCTATCTCCACTATCCAGAGATGGATATTCTAGTTGCTGTGAGAAGATCAGCTGTCGGATGACAAAGGTATGCTACCTACATAAGATCTCATTACAGGATGAATGTGCCGCGTTCCGGATCTATAAAACGTGAGATCCTTAAAGTCGAGATATTATGTACGGGTGATAATAATATTATTATTTACGCATAGCGTGACCGTCACGCCTAAATCGGAGGCATCCGCGGCAAGGTTTGCTTCGTCATACAGTGAGTGGTTGGGTATATTTATGGTTCCACATCTGGTATTTGCACGATTGCATTTTTATTTTCACCCACGAGCTACTTATTTGCGGTCCATCCTTTGACGAATTTCACCCATGAGATCGGAATCTCAGCAGGCAGCAGGGATTTGAACGTGTGGGTCGGTTTTAGACGTGATGGATTTGATTCGGCCTTAGGTAAGATCGGGGCTAAAAGAACTAAGGACAATGGGAACAGAATACTTGAAGTATGTTTAGAGTGGAACCTTTTTGAGTCGAATACTTGTTATGAAGCGATTGTATTTATCGTAAGTTAGGTACAATTTTTTTAAATGCATTTTAATTGGTTAGGTTGGCAAAGCTGGGGGAGTTTCGTTCAACGCGTCGGTAGGCGGCGTTTGGTTTTTTCCGTTTCCGGACTCTGATTTTTACGGCGAGATGTGCGGTACGTCGTGAAAACAACGGTTACTTAATTTTTAAGTTTTAATACAATGTGATTGAAATCCAAGTTTTGGGCATCTGCATTTGGGGGAAGGAAACACGTTGTGTTTTTTAAAATATAAATTTCAAAGATTTATTCACGTAAAACGTGAGTTTCGCGCGGGTCCCAAAGTGACCACGAGTTAATTGGCGATGTTCGAGTGAAAAGACTATTGTACCTCATTATCCGAGTCATCGGTTTATATAATAACTCGCCGCGCCCGTGATTGTATGCAGGGCAAACATCGAATTCCCACCGGGGGTTTATTTATGGAACAAACCCGAGATTACCGCAGTGTTGAACAATACTCCGCCTCGATTGCTGACGAGCCTTCCTATACAATTTGGAGGAGAGTTTGGGTACTCCTCCCTTTCTCTGAGGGTCCAGGTCTATCATCCCTTCCATGCGACCGCCGTGGAGGTCGCAGGCACAAGCTGAGCTGCAGAGGTTGGGACCTCCCTTGCCACCAGGAGGTGGTGTTGGTTCTCACGAAATCGGGGGTACGGCGGCAGTAAATTTAGTTAGTGTAGCTAGAAATAGCATAAATTACGAAATTGGTCCCGGGGGTGAGTCCATACAATTTGTTTTATTATGTCTTATCATGCCAATACAGTGTACCGATTTTCTACTCTACTCTTTGTTTTATTATGTAGATTCCTTGTGCAGCCTTTTCAGGAATGCTATGAAACCAAAAGGCCCACACTCTGAGAATTGAGTATCGTGATCTCCGCTTGTTGACATACCCAGACATTAGAATGGGTTTGGCGTCCAAGATTTCCTGAGATGAAATCAAAGTTGACTTGCAGATTACACCCGAGCCCGACCAAGGCTCATCATTATATTTCGCTTTAATAATATAACACAAATACATAAAAATATGTCATTACATTCATAATTGATAACATACTTACTTGCTTAATGGTTTGGTAATGACCGATGTTTATGCGTGTTACTTTTAATAAATTGTGAATTTACTAACCCCAATACAGGCGAACCCAAGTGAGGTTAATAATTACAAGCTTAGAATGTATTTAAACTATGAAGATGCAATAAATAAATAAGTAAATAAATAATTGATTTTGTGGTAATTGATTCTAGATTAAGAGCCACAAGAGTTTTCAGGTTACGTAGTCTAGAAAATGCTTGGATAGCGCTAAAGGTGTCTTGATTTCGGAAAATTTTGGGCAATTAGATTTAACACGGGAAGATAGAATTACTTAGGTACATTAACTCAAAATGATTAAGTTAATTAAAAATCCCAAAGATAACCGGTACCTACGAGTACGTATACAAGTCTAAAATTAGCAAAATATCACATAAAAATTAACAATCATTTTGTGAGGAAGCAGGGTAAATGGTAGGTGGAGATTAAATAACTCGCTAGAAAAACACATAGTTCGAGAACCGGACGAGGAAAGTTCAGATAAAATACTAGTACAATAAAATAATACTTCAATATTCGAAAGTATCTGAAAAATTGACATGCAATAAAGTAACAAATTATGAAAATCCAATGCTGAAGTACAAGCCCACTGAAAATGGGTGTATATTGCGAGTTAAACAAACACGAGTGGGAGGTGATCAATAAATAATGGAGAAGAATTGGAAAAACAAAAGCTTCGACCTATAAATATATACTGCAATCTGCAGATGTAAAATTGGAAAAATATAATGAAGTAAATTGAGTGAAGACGGCAAGAAAGACGTGAAACGAAAAATTAACTTGAATTATTCCCACGTGGGAAAACTCTTGGTGTACTATGTAATATGTTGGAAAATCATAATGGAAAATACGTTGGAAGTATTGCTCAAAACTGTGAAAAGGAAGAGAGCAAAAGAGGATTTATTTACTTATTCGAACCTGGAAAGTTAACATTAAAAGGGCAGAATTTCTGTGTCAACGATACTGGAACGATGGTGTGATAGAAAAGGTTTAAGTAGACATGTACCAAAATGACGAACGTTTTTCAAGACAAAAGAGTTGTTTACGAGTTGATGAAACTCGATAACCTACGACAGGTGAAATTAACTTACGTCAGGTTGGAATTGAGAGGGGTATATAAAGTCACTCAAAAAATGAAAAAGGGAGTTCCGGTACAGCCAAAGCAGCATTCAAATGCAATTAGTTCGCGTCGTTAAAAACTTTAATTGGTAACTAGAAAAAGTATTGAAATGTTTTATAAGGACTTAGCTCATTTCTGCGTTCGCTCTAGATTTAAAAAATATTTGAAGTCCAGTGGATTATTAATACCAGTAGGTACTTCGTTTAATTTAAAATCAAATAAGGATATCGAATTTAAAATTTAAATACACGTAAATTAGTAAAATTTACCGGACAACAGGAAAATGAAATTATTAAACAAAATATTTATAAATAATAAAAAAACAGTTAAATAATAGTATGTTAGATTTGAACAAATAATAATAAATTATCAGAACATAGAATAAATAAATAGACCTGAAGTAAATCTAATTATTTCGAGCGTATATTGATAAGTGTTCAATCTCGAATACTTTCCCTTTCACGCTTAGCTTGCCTCTAACAGGTTAGGGACAAAGGATACTAAGGGGTCACTTCATTTGGATAGGGTTCTAACTTCTTTTCACCTTGTTGAAAGATATGAGGTGTCGAGATGAGAGATATGAAGTTTGCTAAGACGATGTCTCATAATCTATTTACCAATTTCCGATTTGGAGGTTGAATCTTGTGTAAAGTATTTTAATTGAACATTTATAAAGGAAAATATTTAAACGAGACTTAAAATTTTAGAATTCTGGGGGTCAGTGTGTCTAGGAGTGACGGACGTATGAATCCATTGTCACATAAATATTATGTGACTAGTGCAGTTCTTGCCTATTTGGTTATTTTGTCTATGGTGTTTTTTTTTTGAGACTGGTAATTTTTTTGGGAAAGAGAGATTCTTTTTTGTTTATGGTCACTTCCTCCCGGGCAGCAATGGGCTAGCTGTTCGTGAATTGGTCACTCACTTTGAAAGTGTTTCAATTTCATTAAAATCATGTGGATTTAAGTCGATCTTAACTTAAAAAGGCGCGGGGTGTTTTTTACGTAACACGAGAAGTTCGTGTACGGTATTATTTTTAGTGGATATGTAAATCCCACTTTTTCCGGTGTTGGCAGTTGGCCATTTTGTGGAAATGTTTTCTGGAAATGAACTTGTAAAGGGATTGGTCCTTGTGGTGGCAGAATAATATGCCTTTATGACCCCGCGTCGTGAAGTCACGGATTGTTGACAGTTCTACCGAAATACGCAAGTCTTGGTGACCAGTTGGGGCCACGTGCTTTTTTCATGGAGCTTGTTAAGATAGCCCGAAGCTAAATACACTCCTTGGAGGCGTAGCAGCCTTCTTCCTAAATAGAAGGATGACCTAGGATCTCTGGATTGCGCGACGTCCCCGGTTAAGGAGGCTGGAAGTGCCTTCTCGTCTTCTCTCTACGAAGCAAGTTCGCGGTCGTCATCCGTCGTAAAATTCGTTTAGTTAGATTAGCGTGTTCAGGAGTCCATCTGGTATGTTATTGTTTTGTATTATTAAATTTGCACTCTCATGGTTGTTTTTTATTGCATACAATATAGTTTTATAAAATTCATCTTCTTTTTATTTTCTGATTTCTCACCTACTTGACAGAAAAATACCTTTCCCATAATCCTGAGCTCTGGTCTCTGCTCTGACGTATAAAATTACACTACTATTATATTGTACCAGAACATGATCCCGTTTCAGTGGCGCTCAACGTGTAAAATCAGTTATTTTCGGTGCCCGAAACGTACTTTTCTGTCTTGTGGGGTGAATTTTCAGAATTTTTGCTGATAATATTAGAGATGAATCGGTGTGTGTGTGCATATATTTGGTTATAAATCTATCTTGTTGATATAGAGCTTGATTAACTTATCGCTTCTTCATCCCGTCAAATGACATTAACCGTTCTGCAGAGATACTGTGTGTCACTTAATTGCTATTAAGAAAATTAAATTCTGAAAATACATTTCTTTATGTTATATTCTGTTTCTGTTGAATATTTTTGTTTGTTTACCGATTTGTAAGGCATCGGATTACTTTGACAGCAATTTTAAGTGTTGCCATTAAAATAATGTTAAACAGAAAATTAATTCATAATATCTCTAGAGGTGATATCCGAATTGTTGTTGGGAACATTTTTTCTGTTTACTGGCAATTTCATTTTTACTGTCAGCTGTCTATTTTTCATCTATGTAATGCTTTATCGGAGCCGAGCTGTCAATTCTTGTTGACATTTGTCAGGTTATGTGCATTGTTTACTTAAAAAGCCGCGGAAGTTCATTATTAAATACATTACTTTTGTTTTGTAAATATCAGACGACTTGTGACAGACATTTATCATAAGTAATTGTTTATTGTAATTTTAAATATTTACGGCTTTCTAAGGTGGTTTTAAATAAATTATAAATGGCTTTGTCGTTATTGAAAATCAATGACTATTTATCGAGTTCATACGTACAGGGTGTTTGGTAATTGACGTGTTACAAATAAATAATTAATTATAACAGTTTGGTTAATCCTATTATTACCTTTAATTTCATATAATTATTTGAGAATAATAATTTAATTATAAATTAAATTAAAATTTTTATTTATTCTTTAAAAATGGCGATTTCCGATATTAATGGGGTAACCAAGGAAGAAATGATAAAATTGTTAACGGATCGTAACATCGTTCCGGAAGCTACATTATCAAGTATGCGCGAACAGGCTCGCTCTTTTAATAAAAGTTTGAAAGAGGGGAGTGCTTCCAATATGAATATAGGTGATGATAATACAGGGAGTGGTTCCAATATGAATATAGGTAATGATAATACAGTTAGTTTAGAAAAGACTACAACCGTAATTAATAATTATTACCAGTCGCCTTTTCCTCCAACTTCTTCTTCGTCCGTTCATTCTTGGGATTTAAAATTTTCTGGGTCTTCGGATGTCAGGAATTTCATTTTACGCATAGAAAAATTATCCAGATGCCGGAAGGTGGAGTTGTCCTCGGTTGTTACCTCTTTCCCTGACCTCCTGGAGGGAAGAGCTCTTTCCTGGTTTAGAACTATTTTTGATGACTCTTTGTCTTGGTCAACTTTGAAAAAGCTCCTCATTTCTCGTTTTGACGTTTGTACCAATCAAACGGAAGCTTTAAAAGCCTTGTTCGCTATGAAGCAAAAATTTAACCAGGCTATAGTGGAATATGTCGAAGATGTTCAGTTAGCAAACTTAAGGTTGGATGTTCCGCTTTCTGAGGAACAATTGGTGGACTTAGTCTGTGACAGTCTACAATCTAAATACGCCTTGGCCATTGCCTATTTCTCGGAAAAGAGTCTTTCAGCTTTAGTAAGTGTGTGCCGTAAATTTGAAAAGCTTTCGGTAGAGAAACCCGCACCACATTTTAATTCATCTCCGCGAGTTCCTTTTCCTAAAACGTCGTATTCTCATCGGGTTCCATATTCTCAACCGTCGTACCCGCCACGAGCTCAAGGTTCGTATTCTCCCCGTGTTAATTATAATCAAGCTTCCTTTTCTCCACGCGCGTTTTCTTCTAGTTCTGCTTTCAATATTAAGAAAACTTTTAATTGTTTCTATTGTAAGGAACAGGGGCATACGAAACAATTTTGTCAAAAATGGAAAAGGGACTCTCTTAAGCATAATGACGCGAATAAATCTAATTCAAAATACTAACCGACGATCTTTTGCGTTCTGTGCACAAGGATGACAGAAGGTCGTCGTCAGTTCCTAGTAATATATCTAAGTTTACCACGCACAACATGGACGCATGTGTGCCGTTAGCTGATTGTGGACGAGATGTTAGACCACATGTTAATATTAAAATTAAGGATTTGGTTTTTTCAGGGCTTTTAGACAGTGGAGCATCTGTCAGTTGTTTCGGGGGTTCTGTTTATAATTTTTTCATAAGTTTAGGGTATAAGTTAAATAAGTTAGATTCCTACGTTACCACCGCGGATGGCAAACGTCAGGATATAATTGGTACTATGCGAGTACTAGTATTGTATAATAATATTAAGAAATATATTAAGTTTTTCGTTATACAGTCGCTGTCCTCTTCAATTGTTTTGGGAGTAGACTTTTGGAAGCAATTCGACGTGGCCCCTCAGTTGTTTCCAAAAGTTGACAGCAATGTTAATTTTGGGAAGGTTGTCGGTGAGGTTCGCAAATTAACATCAGCTTCCTTGCTGTCCCCCCAAGACAATCTCAAATTAAATTCGGTTATAGTTAAGTTTAAGTCAATTTCTTTCGAAGAACGTGGTTTAGGTAAAACCCATTTAGTACGTCATAAAATAAATACAACAGGGGATCCTATTAAACAGCGTTACTATCCTTTATCTCAAACTCGCCAGAAGCAATTAGAAGCACAATTAAAAGAAATGTTGGATTTAGGTGTTGTCCGCCGTTCCCGTTCAGCTTGGTCAAACCCAGTTTTGATTGTTCCTAAGAAGGATGGTTCTGTCAGGTTTTGTTTGGACTCGAGGCGCTTGAACAGCGTCACATTGGCAGATTCCTACCCCCTCCCTTACATTTCACGTATTTTAGATAAACTAAGGGGTGCCCGTTTTATTTCATCGATAGATTTGAGCAAATCATTTTGGCAGATTCCCTTAGATAAGGAATCCTGTCCTAAAACGGCTTTCGTTGTACCAGGCCATGGTTTGTTTGAATTTGTGAGGATGCCGTTCGGTCTTAAGAATGCTCCCAGCGAATTGCAGCGTCTTGTGGATGCTCTTTTTGGTCCTGAGTTCAACGCGAACGTTTTTTGTTATCTCGATGATCTAATTGTTATTTCGGAAGATTTTGAGTCACATTTGAAGATTTTGAATAAAATTTATGAACGATTAAGAGATGCGGGTCTAACAGTTAACCTCAAAAAATGCGAGTTTTGTAAAGAAGAGTTAAAATATCTAGGTTATATCGTAGACGCGAAAGGTCTTCGTACAGACCCCGTTAAATTAGAATGTATTCGTACTTACCTTACCCCTAAGAATTCGAAGCAAATTAAAGCTTTTATAGGTCTTTGCGGTTATTATAGGCGTTTTATCAAAGATTTCTCTACTATTGCGGCCCCGTTGACAAAACTCACTGGTTCTAGAATGGGAATAAGTAATTTTTCTTGGACTCCAGAAGCGGAAGTCGCGTTTAAAAAATTAAAAAAAGCTCTAACTTCTGCTCCCGTTATTAGTTGCCCAGATTTTTCTTTGCCCTTTACTATCCATTGTGACGCGAGCAAGGTTGGGATCGGCGACGTGCTTACTCAGGTGTTTGACGGTGAAGAACATCCTGTTTCTTTTTTCTCTAGGTGCTTAAATGTTCACGAACGAAACTACGGCGTTACGGAGCGCGAACTCCTTGCGGTATTAGAATCAGTCAATCATTTCAGGCCTTACGTAGAAGGAGTTCATTTCACAGTGGTGACGGATCACTCCAGTTTGCAGTGGTTGGTTTCGTTGTCCAATCCAACTGGTAGGCTTGCACGTTGGTCTACGCGTCTTTCCCAATATTCTTTTGATGTGGTGCACAGAAAGGGTAAATTAAATACTGTTCCAGATGTTCTTTCTCGTAAAGACGATTTTACTATTGCTGCCATAGATTCTTCGCCTACAACTTCGGATAGTTGGTATAGTAATTTGTTTTCCAATTGTATGAATAATCCCCAACGTTTCAATAACTTCCAAATTAAAGATAATTGTTTATTTCGACATTCTAAATCTCATTTCGCTTTGCAAGAGGATACAGCCTGGAAGCTGGTTGTGCCTTTTGAAGACCGGAACGCTATTTTAAGTAAAGAACACGAATCTATTAACTCTTGCCACCCAGGTGTATTCAGAACGTATAAGAAAGTTCAACTCCGTTACTTTTGGCCGGGTATGTATAATGACGTCAAAAAGTTTGTTAATAAGTGTAAAACGTGCAAAGCACATAAAATAAATACATCTGCGTCGGCTGGTATTTCTACAAATCCAAAAATAGTCAACAGACCGATGCAAATGTTGTCTATCGACCTTGTTGGACCTCTTCCACGTAGTTACGCGGGTTTTATGTACATTTTATCGGTTGTTGACGTTTTTTCCAAATATACATAGATTTTTCCACTCAGAAATGCTACTACTAAAAACATTGTAAAAAATGTTGAACAATTTATTTTTCTAGTCCACGGTGTTCCACAAACCCTTGTGTGTGATAATGGTAAACAATTTGTTTCAAAAGAGTTCAAACAATTGTTGGCTGATTATAATGTTCCTATGCCTTTTTATAACGCCTATTACACCCCGCAAAATAATGTAGTTGAGCGGTATAACCAAACTATCGGGACTGCCTTGTCTATCTTGACCGAGTCTGACCATCGTAATTGGTCCAGATTTCTGCCTCAGATTCAGTCAGCCTTGAATAATACTGTTAATTTTGCAACAGGTTTCACGCCTTTTTTCCTTATGCACGGCAGGGAACAAATTATTGACGGCAATTTACACAAAATTAATGTTTCTTCTAGTGTCGTGGACATACCTTTAGATCAGTCTGGAGCCGAATTTGCAAAAAAGTTGGAAGACTTAGTTCCTCTTTACGAACAAGTTTCAAATGCATTAATACAGGCCTTTAAAAAGAATGCCCAACATTATAATTAACGCCGTAAATCCGTGGTTTATAATGTAGGTGATGTCATTTGGAGGAGGAATTTTGTTCAATCCAGTGGTCCGGATTACTTTTCCCATAAGTTGGCACCTAGATTCGTTCGTAATGTTATAAAAAATAGAGTCTCGGATTTAGTGTACACATTGGCAGATATGCAAGGTAGAACTGTAGGTAATTTTCACGTGAAAGATATTGTTCGGATAGATTAGTTTTTGTTTTTTTTCTTTAAGGAGGCCAATGTCGTAGTGTGTAGGCCTACCAACCCTTCACATTATTACATTTGTTTCTTTTGTGATTGTTCTGGTCTCATGCTTTGGAGTTTGGTACCTCCAAATCTTGTGCTCAGTACAGACACTTAATTCTAGTTCATTGACGATAAACCGTTTATTTACCCTCGGTAAACTGGAATGTGATCCTTGTGGTCACTGGCGCCCAAATTTTGTTAGTTAAGTCTTTCTTTCCTCCGTTAATATGCTTTTCTGTTATTAATAACATGCACTAGTTTCGAGTTTTTTTTGTATTATTAAACGTATGATTATTTTGGTAATAATATACTTATTCACATAAGTACACACACACTGATTTCATACCTTGTTCCATCTGTTTAACGGATTTAGTTGTAATGCTATTATTTTAACGTTTATGCCCTTCTTTCTTCAGTCCACTGGAGGCTCTTTTATTGCCCATAGCCCATAGAACCTCCAGGGAACTTGAGAAGAAATATCTTGGAATTTTGTGTTTCGGAGACTTGAGCTACTTTCTGATGCACAAAAGTTCTGTTAATTCTACTATTGATAGTTAAGTATTCATAAGTTTAAGTATTGCATAGCTTTCCTAAAAGTTCTTTATATAAATCTTAGTTCATAAGAAAGTTGTTTCTGTCTCTAACAAGGAAAGTACTGCTTTGGCATGCTTAACTAATAATTAATTCCTTTGGAATTATCACTTTGCCTCTAATACAGGAAAGTGTGTTCTGTATAGTTTTAACTCTAAATAATATAAACATTAGTGTCTTACTGTTAGTATCATTATTAAACCTTAAATTAAGTATTACTAGTGTCATTCATTAAAATTTTGAAATGATCACCCCTCGAATAGTGTCAACTCACTGAAAGCCATAGTTGATCACACATTTTGTTTTGTTTGTACAAGAAATGC
This sequence comes from Limnephilus rhombicus, assembly GCA_929108145.2. Classification (NCBI taxonomy): domain Eukaryota; kingdom Metazoa; phylum Arthropoda; class Insecta; order Trichoptera; family Limnephilidae; genus Limnephilus; species Limnephilus rhombicus. Next base: position 20,252,165 of record OV815286.1, read on the forward strand.
TGACTTTTGTGCACACGTGGAGTGTTTTTTAAGGGATGCCAGCTTGGGTATTACCGTGGTCTCATTTTTTTTACAAATAATGTCACTCTTTTGAGTTTTTGATGCAGGTTGTTTAATGGATTTTTGGATATCCTAAGCTGCGAGCTTAACTTTCTGTTTTGCTGTTAAGTACCAATTGACTTTTGTCATGATCTGATAGATAGGTATTGTGTTATGTAAATCCTAATCTGACCACCTTGATTGGCAGGTATTTATTGTTTTATAAAACCTGACCTGATTTGATTTTTGAAAATTGGATAATTTAAATATTATTCTAGTTTGACGACCTTTTTACAAATAGGTATTTCTTTGGAATTGTAAATCCTGGTTCAATAATGACAGTTAGATGATCCAATGTAAGATCCCTACTCTGTCCACGTCTAATAGACAGTTTGTATACTGATTCTATATTACTTATAACACAGAAAAGTATTTTCTTGTGTCCTAGTTTTGCCAACATTGAACTCCATTGTTCTGAGTTGAAAAATGTATATCTATAAAGATATTTTCATAATTTAGGCTTCTTTAATTTTAAGTATTTGTTTAATTTTAAGTTTTATCTTAAGAATGTTAAACCGGATGGACTTAGTTAGATAGGTTGCTTTTTTTTTGCTATTCAAATATAGCGTAAATTCAGTGCGAGTGAGGGCTGTTTAACCCTAAAAAGTGAAGCCAAATTGGCCTTTATTTCCTGTAAAGGAAAAGTGATCAAATTTTTTTTTTCTTTTCTACAATTTATTTGGTTGTGTTTTTTCTTAAAATAAGAAATGTTGAGTATTTTATAAGTATCAATCTTGTTAAATTGACACGAAAACAACAGGTCTCTTTTTTTAAGTAAATTCAAAACTTTGTTTAATTTAGTAGATGATGGTTGACTCCTTGTTTTCGTGCCTTTCTTTTCTTATTTGTTCTTTATTTTTAAGAAATTTATTTTTAAGAGATTGACCTTTAAGAAATTTAGTTCTAAGTTGTTATTTTAATTACTAATTAATGTTTTGTTATCATTTTTCTAGACACCTGATGGACTCATAGTTTAGTTAGTTTGTGGACTTAGTTTTTCATGTTTGAGGGCAAACATTTTCGTGGGAAGGGGGGAATTGTCACATAAATATTATGTGACTAGTGCAGTTCTTGCCTATTTGGTTATTTTGTCTATGGTGTTTTTTTTTTGAGACTGGTAATTTTTTTGGGAAAGAGAGATTCTTTTTTGTTTATGGTCACTTTCTCCCGGGCAGCGATGGGCTAGCTGTTCGTGAATTGGTCACTCACTTTGAAAGTGTTTCAATTTCATTAAAATCATGTGGATTTAAGTCGATCTTAACTTAAAAAGGCGCGGGGTGTTTTTTACGTAACACGAGAAGTTCGTGTACGGTATTATTTTAGTGGATATGTAAATCCCACTTTTTCCGGTGTTGGCAGTTGGCCATTTTGTGGAAATGTTTTCTGGAAATGAACTTGTAAAGGGATTGGTCCTTGTGGTGGCAGAATAATATGCCTTTATGACCCCGCGTCGTGAAGTCACGGATTGTTGACAGTTCTACCGAAATACGCAAGTCTTGGTGACCAGTTGGGGCCACGTGCTTTTTTCATGGAGCTTGTTAAGATAGCCCGAAGCTAAATACACTCCTTGGAGGCGTAGCAGCCTTCTTCCTAAATAGAAGGATGACCTAGAATCTCTGGATTGCGCGACGTCCCCGGTTAAGGAGGCTGGAAGTGCCTTCTCGTCTTCTCTCTACGAAGCAAGTTCGCGGTCGTCATCCGTCGTAAAATTCTGTTATGATGCAGTACAAATCCGTATTACTTTAAATATAATTATTAACATCTTTATTATTTGTACTGCATCCTAACAACTCTACCCGTCGAAATCGTAATTAGGTAGGAACTTGTTATTAATTATTAGAGTGCCAGCTCTGACTTTATCGACGGCCCGGGGCGACCTCTGGAGCAGTTCCGCGGTAATACGTCACTTTTTGCGTGGGGAGGTTTCGGAGAGTCGGGGCCCGGAACCTAGCGACGCGACAGTCAATGGAGTTTTTGTGAGATTTGAGTTTTGAACGGGAAAAAAATCCTTTTTACTTTAGATAATGCCGGGCGGTAAAAGTGATAACGAGTACGTATTGTGTGATCGATAGTTTGAATTCCCCTTGGTGGGATTAGCTGTGATTCCTGCAACCCTAAGGAAACTTGTACGGCGGCCAAGCGTTGTTGGAGCCTGAAAGATTCAATCCATGATAAATACGTCCGATCACACTAGGACAGAGCCCCGTTTTGATGGATGATCGGTGTATCGCTAGCCCGCGATGATATTCGCTGTTCTTTGTGGCGGGAAAGTAATTTTACGCCGACCCTGACTCTCGTCTGGACCGAGGGCGGCCTACCTACATGCCAAACCTTCTTGAACGTAAAACACCCCCATTGGCGGCGGGGTGACTTGCTAATTTTGGACGCGGCGAAAAGGCCGCTTGATGTTCTCCCTTTGGCGGCGGGGTTACTTGCTAAATTTGGTCGCGGCGAAAGGCCGCTTGACGAACTCCCTTTGGCGGCGGAACTGACTCCAGATCTCGGTTTCGGTGATGGCTTTCCGGATCATGCACGAGGAAATGCTGCCTGTGCCTTGCAACTACTAGACGGACATTTTATTAGTTAGCTAGCGATAGAATTCATAGTAAAAAGAGGTCGGTTCCATGGGGGCAAGTGAAATGCAATATTTAAAACTTTGTCGAGTGAGGCCTCGACCCATGTTTGCCATTTGATTTAAAATTATGTGTTTGATCTCACAATTCCGCCTTTAAATTATGTACCTTGCAATAACCATCCCTTTGGAGAACGACACATATCGTGGTTTAAGATCCACACCCTGAGCATATTTGGGAACCACAGGTATTCTTGACGGGTTCCATAACCCGTCCAGAATTGGCGCTTCCTACGGGATAAAATCTGTGGGATCCTGACCAGCACTACAACACTAAAGTTGTTTTACGAACAGTATACTTGGCTTTGCCACTTGGCGAAAAACCCACGTAGCAATTCGTTTAGTTAGATTAGCGTGTTCAGGAGTCCATCTGGTATGTTATTGTTTTGTATTATTAAATTTGCACTCTCATGGTTGTTTTTTATTGCACACAATATAGTTTTATAAAATTCATCTTCTTTTTATTTTCTGATTTCTCACCTACTTGACAGAAAAATACCTTTCCCATAATCCTGAGCTCTGGTCTCTGCTCTGCCGTATAAAATTACACTACTATTATATTATTGTACCAGAACATGATCCCGTTTCACCATCCCTTTAACTGTGGTGCAAGGCGATAACCGGTCTTATGGTTCCTTAAATGGTGGTTCAATTATTACGCGCGTGGTCCAGATATAAGTACTTATTTGCACTACGAGAATGTTACAATATATGTTATTTATGTTTGAAATAAGCAATTCACCCTAAAAAGATTGCTTTGTGCAGATAAAGTCAAAAAAGATAGTTCAAAGAAAATGTGCGAAGAAATGAGGCTTCAAAAAAAGGACAAGGCAAATACGCAGAACAGTTTACTGTACAAAGGGATGAAATTATATAACAAGCTACCAGAAACTTTAAAGTCCACACCAATTGGAAAGTTCAAGACGTATTGTAGGAGCTACATAAAACAACATAAAATTTAGTTTGCAATATGAAACATTATAATTAATTAGAAATTTGTAAACTTAAATGTACAAATTACTAAAATAAAATTAATAAATAAAAAAATAAATAACCATTTTGAGGATAATCAGGGCAGGACAAATCAAATATTGAAGTCACCCAAGTCTATGAACTTATACAGAACTGAAAAAACGCGAGAATTGTTGAGAGACAGTAAATACGGAATACTCAGGGGAGAATGGTGGGTGATTTTAATAAACAAACGATTTATGCTTTTGAAGGAAGAATGATTTGATTACAATAATTGAAGAAGACATGGTCAAGAGGAGAGGGAGTCTACCTACTACAAAGCCTTTATATACCCTAGGTTATCTCCTGTCTCGCTTTTGTATGCGGGAAGTCAAACACGCTACTAACAATTCTCACAAAAATAATGTTACCTTCCATTTTTTTTTTTTTTTTTTACATGAGCTCCACACAGGAGGCCCTGAGGAAAATAATTTCCCTCAGGGCCTATTTCATCTTTGAGGATGTTGTGTGGAGGGTTTTTTTAAGGAAAAGGAAGGAGAGGAGAGTTCTGGGAAGGAAAAGGGTTTAAGGGGTGGGTAGGAATCTGGGGTTCAGTATGCCCTGGTCATCCGCCTCCAAGACCTAGACAAACCTCACCCCATGAACCCGGGTACCCCTGCTAAATCACCAAACGTAGCGAACCACTTGGGGGTGACCTATGGCAGAGGTGTTGGTTATCCAATAAAGGTTCCCGGGGCGGCGGTACCCATTCCCGCCTCCCAAATTGAAAATAGAAATAGAATCCCAAATAGAACAACCCACTAGTTTTTAACAAAAATATTTAATTTTGTTTGTTTCGAGTTCGATTCCTCCTCCTGATGACGACGTTGATTTTCATCACCAGCGGAGGAGACATGACGACAAGTAATTTAAAAGTAATCAACATGTTTTGATTATGCACAGCACTATTTATAAAGGTTCCACGAAATACCCGTCATACCCTTTTCCTTCCCTGAACTTCCTGTCCTTCCTTTCCCTAGAAAGACCCTCCACAGATCATCCCCAAATATGACGTAGGCTCTGAGGCAGATTACTTTCCCCAGAGCCTCCTGTGTGGAAGTAATGAAAAAAAAAACTTTTAATGACTTATCAAAAGAGTGATGAAGTTAAAGATTGTTTACCATTCCGTTCACCATGTATAAAACATATTATCCAATTACTGCGGCGCGAATTGTCACTCGAGAAAAGTGGTTGGGTGACCATCGTCTGCTGACTTCATTACCGTCACAATGGAGTTGTGATTGTGAATTGTGGGAATTGCTCACTTCCTCTTTAACGATAAATCGTTCTGTAAAGTGCACCATCAATGTAATAGAAAAACCCACTAGTTTTTGATAAAGACGCGGTTATTTAAAGAGGAATGAATCCGTTATCAAATTAAACTTTGCATCGGTTAAATATTGCGTTTTTATTTCCCGAATAAACTTTGTCATAACAACATCTGCTTAAGAGAATATTAAAAAAATTAAGTAAATTTCAAAGCATTTGACAGATATTAACAGATAGAAACTGTATCCGAGTGACAGCTCTAGCACAGTGAAATCTATATGGATAGGTAACTTCCAATGATTTTTTTATCAATGTCCAGATCACTCTTTCACTGTTGACAGTTGAACCGATATTGACAGAGAATGAATAAGAAATCGAGAAACGTTGACAAAAATGCTGGTGTCAGGGACCCAATCAGAAGAATGTGCGAATTATTTAATAAAAACCACAACCTTAAGGATTCCGATATATTTTTAGATACTTATAGCACTTTTGGTAGAAAATTGAAGGCTGTTTTCCTATAAAAAAAGAAACTCATATATCATTCACTATACTTTTAATGTGCATCTATTTAAACAATTTTTGATTCATTATTAATTATGACTTATTTTTAAACATGAATAAAAAATGTTTTTGAAAATCTTTATTTATCAAGTCAGTCAAAGAGAAATAGTTGGCGTGCAGGCGAATTCTCAAGTTATTGTTCATTATATTGTTTTGTTAATTATTATCTGTATCTGTGTTTTCTCCTCAAATAATAAAAAAAAACACTGAAGGTATTTTCTACTACGAAACGTCAAACGCCAATCAATTACTTAATATTAATAAATTGGCAATGTTGAACTGACTTTCAACCTAAGTATACAATGGAAGTCCGCATTTACTATTTGACACTAAATGGGCATTAATTAGTTAATGAGGTCTTTATTCATACTTCAACCATTTTCGTTTCTTGAAGATCGAATGAAGGATGCATTATTTAAGTGTATGGATCGTGTATACGACTTATTTAATTTATAAGACTTGCATTAGTTCAATATTTTCATTTAATAAGCCAGTAAACGATACAATAAAAAAAATATGCGTAATAAAAAAACTTTAACTTAACTTTAAAAATTTAATTGGCCCCTTGTACCCTTGCCCCAGCAACTATTAATTGGATAACCAACACCCCAGCAGTAGGTTACCCAAATGCTATGTTCTTATGACTAAGCCTAAGCAGGGGTGTCCGGGTTCATAGGGTGAGGTTTGTCCAGGTTTACCCACTGACTATACCCTTGACTTTACCCGGATTCCTACCAACCTTCATACCTTTTCCGTCCCAGAACTTCCTCTCCTTTTTTTTTACAGTGAATACCGCACAAGAATCTCAACTGCTCCCGTCTGGAGCCAGTGAGACTATGGCATCTCCAATTGGGGTAGGTTGTGAGGCTGAAGGTAGGGGGGAGGGGAAGGAGGTGGGGAAGAGGAAGGTTGGGAAGTACCTGGCTATTCAGATCTGGTCACCAAACACGGCTAAAGCCATTTTCAAGCAACGTTTCAATTCTGAATGGTGGTCTTACACCAGGGCGATTCTGATAGTATCTTCCACTCAGGAACATGTCGCAAATTTACTATTATTTTAAATGAATTAATTGCGAAATAACACAAATTAATCAAATAAAATTTATTTGCGCATGCCGGGTTCGAACCCGCGACCTCCGGATTGTGAGTCAAGAGTCTTACTCACTGGACTACGGAGGACTCTTTCCCTAAAAAGACCCTCCACACAGCATCCCCAAAGATGACATAGTCCCTGAGGTTTTTTTTTCTACAGTTTACGCCCAAATCGCCGTCCATGCATAATGGTTCCACGAGAACTCAGAATCATGCAATTTCAAAACCCCTTTGAAAAGTCATAAAAACAATCGAAAAAAACCCAACGTTACTTATTAAACCATTTTTTTAATATATTTTTTTCTCACTTTTAATGACTTTTCGAAAGAAGTGTTAAAGTTGCATGACTGAGTTGTTTGGTCACCATTCATAATATATGCGGAATAAATTATTTTCTCATACTAACAGTAGCATTGTGACCATAATTTGGTTGTAAAGAAATAATTTAAATATCGAACTATCGATTTTGGAAAACTGATCTTTCGTCAGGTTTAGTTCTCTTGAATAGGATACCTCGTTGCCCACCACTAACTAGTACATAAGAATATGTAGATAAAATTTCATGATGAATATAATAAATCATTACTTGCGCATAGACAATAGAAAGAAGGGACGTGTAATATTAACACCATAATAATGCAAATCGCATCAACGCACAGGGGCGCCCCCTGTGCGTTGTGCGTTCCTTGTGTTGGAACCAAGGCGGGGACAACAATCATTGGCTCATAACATTCATTGGATCCGCCACTTTGATGGTCCGCGAGGTTTAGTTCATGCCATATCTACATTAATTTCTATGATCTATAGAGTTTTGGCTTGGTAATATTTCAATACTAGTTGGGGCTTACCTGGCTAGTTGGAATGAGCAGCACAATAGCGCCAGAAGCAGACAAAGCCTGCTGGGGGACTCCGCCATAACACTACTCTGAAACAATACTAGTTGGGGCTCACCTGGCTAGTTGGAATGAGCAGCACAGTAGCGCCAGAAGCAGACAAAGCCTGCTGGGGGACTCCGCCATAACACTCCTCTGAAACAATACTAGTTGGGGCTCACCTGGCTAGTTGGAATGAGCAGCACAGTAGCGCCAGAAGCAGACAAAGCCTGCTGGGGGACTCCGCCATAACACTCTTCTAAAACAATACTATTTGGGACTTACCTGGCTGGTTGGAATGAGGAGCACAGTAGCGCCAGAAGCAAACAAAGCCTGCTGGGGTACTCCGCCATAACACTCCTCTGGAACAATACTAGTGGGGGCTTACCTGGCTAGTTGGAATGAGCAGCACAGTAGCGCCAGAAGCAGACAAAGCCTGCTGGGGGACTCCGCCATAACACTCCTCTGAAACAATACAATAAATCCGCTTAGATTCGTCTAACTAAATATCGGTTTGCAAATAGATACGCAACCGCATGTTCGTGCAGAGGACGTTTGTGACGTCACACCGGTCAACGTTTGTAGGGGCAGTCCCGGTTCATGGTCAGCTGTCTTAGCAGCCAGTAACGTTTCCTATGTCATAGCCACGTTCGAAAGGTCTAGGAATCAAACAGATCGTTTTTATCATAAATTTTTAATAATGAAGATAAAAATCGGCGATCAGAGCCAGTAAAATAAATTTTTATCATTAATTTTTATGAAAAAACGCCATTATGTGTACATTTATCAGTTTCTCGCTTGTACCACTAGTTTTCGGACACCATGCATATTCCCAAATATTATGTTACAAAACTTTACAACACTTTTCAACAAAATATTATTACAAGGTGTCTAAATTCACGACTTGAAATTGTACAGTTTTTGCATTTCGCTAATTTATTATTTCCAAAATAAACATAATTCATTCAAGTAGAAGATAACAATAATAATCTAAACGAAAATATGAAAAAAAACAATGAAAAAGAAAAAAGACAATGGTCGCAACTGGGACTCGAACCCAGACCTCTCGTCTAACCGGGACGTGCACGTTAACCAATTTCGCTATTGCTACCTTCTGTCAAGCCGTCATAATAGTCAATCTCATATTTAAAATTTTAGAATTAACAGTATTATCTTCAACTAATTATTTATCCATATTATGCAATTACCCTTTTTATTGGAAATAAAAGAAAAGAGAGTTTTTCTTATGAAAAAATTGAACATTCATTTAGACTTTTATAAAAAGTCAATATTTCCATATGAATAAATTCGGATACTTTTATCCGAGACGCTATACAGGTTACAAACCAATTCTTAGAATGATTGTTTCCAATAAAAAGGGTAGTTGCCCAAAGGGTGTTCAGTGACGTCACCACTAAACATTTCAATAATACCAACTGGACGGCGTGTTTCTATGACCCGATTAAAAATGGACTTTTTAATAATTTTTTAAAAACTCTGCGTTTAATATTATTAAATAAAACTTATATATTCAGAATCATCATTATTGGTCTGTATGAACATATTTTTTAAAGCCATAATATTTTTCACCGGAATTTCTTATATATATATATATATATATATATAAAAAATAACTTTGAAATTCATTAAATAATATAAGTTTATTCCAGAATGTATGCAAGGGAAGTACATTCCATAATGTAAAATAACAAAAAAAAGATAAATAATAAATGTTTGCCTTCATCAATAATTTCAATGTCATCCCAACATTTACTTTTTATCGAGAACAAATTCACCCACTCAAGAATATAATCACTACGGAAACACGCACAGAACACCAAACAACTTTTAAACTTTTTCGAATTGGTAAATCAAATATCACAAAATCACCGTATAAGAAAAACACACTCAAACAATGCGATGAAACTTCAAAATCTAACTCCTAATTACAAAAAAAAAAATCCAATCGATGTTAAAAAAAATTCAAAATTTGAACACCCAAGTTGATCACTTTAAATTGGGTCGAAACTGTCATAGATGTGAGCAATGTTCTCTCAGTTCGTTTGATGTAACTTATCTGTTTGGCTAGAATTACTGACTGAATTTGACTGAATGAATGCCTTACTGACAGAGCCTTGATCGTAACACCTACTGAATAGAATACTCCGTTCCAAATAGATTTAAACCCCGTCAGAGAAAAGCGGAGCGGCGATGCCATCCATAAGCATAATGTCATTATGTCTGCTTGTAACGCTGTAAATGATTGGTCACGGAAATTCTATGCAAACGTGGCTCAATGGATTCTAGCCGTGTTGACCAGAGACAACTTTCATAACGGGAGTTCCAGGGGGGTATAACTCTAACCTTATTTTGTGACCAAATCATTGTCTATGGCTTGTGACGTAATAGCGCCGTTTACACGCACACTTCGGAGCGACCGAATCCCGCGCCACTTCAGGCCGCCGCGCAGAAAAGTCTCACAGTGAACTGCGCTGTAAACCTATCGGTCTTTACTTTTCTGCGTGGCAGCCTGAAGTGGCGCGGGACTCGGTCGCTCCGAAGTGTGCGTGTAAATGGCGCTAATGAATTTGATCGCCATCTTTAGATTTGATCCACCAATAGAAATCTTTATACGGACTTCCAAGTCCAAAGAAAAACTGTTGAGATCTGAGTGGTATGCAGTGGGATATCTATGGTTGTATTATATCAGTTTATAGCACATGGTTGGAACTCGAAACAATCAAACGCCAAAGTAAATAATTTGAAATGCCACCTAAATACTGTTGTAGTGTCGAAGGCTGCAACATCTGACATCAATGCGACATAAATTACCGAACAACTAAAGAAAGGAAAGTTATTAATGGTAATGGGCATGGAGAACCGGCAGTAGTGACTTCGTTGTTCACCCGATTTTGAGAAGTTGTGGATATGTTTGTGGGTTGGAATATGTTAGAAGTTGTGGATATGGTTCGTTGAGAAAAGATGCTCTACCGACCCTTAATCTTCCTGGAATCGGGAAACATCGGACTTTACCCAGTGAAAACCTATACTTACGTAGGATCCGTGGTTGCAACCAAAATACAGGTGCGAATCTCTCAGCGTTTCTAATGTACGGTGTAAATTATCATTAACTTCACATCAGAATTGAATCTATTTTCGTTTTTAGACCGTATTTTACCAGCAGTGTCCAGCACAAATGGTGCCGTCAAAGATCACAACTACAGTTTCAAAGTTATAAATGTCTTCTCAGTATTGGAAATCGGCAAGCCATCCTAAAATACCGGTTTATGATGAATATCTTTCAACACCTTTAAAATGTGTCTGTGTTATTTTATATTTCTTGTGTGAATGTATGTATATAAAAATTGATACATAAATAAAAAAATACTACTGACATTTCAGACATTTTATTTTTAAAATATATTTTTTAGGCTAATAAATTGGGAAGGCGTTTATACTGTCAATGGTAGTACATTTTTTTAAAACTTTCCTCTATCCTTGTCGATGGTGTGTGACAAGTGTTTGATTTTTTTTTTTTTTTTAGTTGTTTATTTACCCCATTAAGGGTGATCTTGGCCATTTATTAAAGTAAGTTACATATTTTTAAAATTATTTACATTTCCAGTTTTTTTGTAAATTATTTACATTATCAAATTTTTAAAATTATTTACATTTTCAGATTTTTTTAAAATTAGGTACATTATCAGTTTTTTAAAATTAGTTACTATTTAAATTTTTTACATGGAATAGATAAATTATATTTGCAAATACTTATAGACAATGGGCCAAGACAAATATTCATAAGATTATACAAGTTGTAACATAACATACAGAGTTGGTATTAGTAGTAATTACAAATTTGTAGAGTTGGAAGATGTACAGGTTCCCAAAAATAGTAAAACCTATACAACTGTACACACAGAGTAACACACAGAGTTGGCATTAATAATTACAAAATTGAAGAGTAGGAAGATGTACAGGTTCCCAAAAATAGGAACCTGTACATATTCCATACTTCCATTTTCATACAGAATAACACACAGATTTGGTATTAATAGTCATTACAAAATTGTAGAGTAGGAAGATGTACAGATTCCCAAAAAAAGGAACCTGTACAACTAACTGTACATAATAACACAGCTAGAAACAAATGTATACGTATGGAAGAGAGAGAAATGTGATTGATGCTTAAATGTTGAGGCCATTTTTGTAAATAAATTTTCCTAACAAAAAGTGAATTTTAGGAGAGTTGAGACTAAGAAGGCAGGGTACACTGGTAGGGAATTCAATTTTAAGTTTTAACAATTCAGGTATGAAGTTTGGAAATTGGTCATTGATAGGACACTCAAAAAAATAATGGTCTAAAGTATCCTCTGAACCACAATCACAACAAGGCAAATTGACTATGTGGAATCTGGCAAGATGGCTAAGACAACAAGTATGACCTAAACGCATTCGAATAATGGAAGAGATGTATTTTTTAGGCATGGAAGTGTATTTGTGAAACCAGGGCTTGACAGGAATAGAAGGTTGAATTAAAGAGTACTGGTGACCTTTTAACAGAGAGGATGATTTCCATTCAGATGACCATTGGCGTTGTAACTTATTTTTTAAAATAGGAAAATAGTCTCTAACAGGAATTGGAATACTATTTAATGGACCATGAACAATGGATTCCTCAGCAATAGAAAGCCTTTTCATTTCCAACAATACCAAGGTGTCCTGGGATCCAGGCCAAGACCACTGACTCGTGAGCCAGCGACAAGGAATGCAGGAGGTCTCTGATAGAGCAGGTAAGAGAGTCACTAAGTAATGAGCTAAGTGAGTCTGAAAGGATGAGGGCATTTCTAATGTTGAGAGATTTGACGAGATGTAAAGCTTCTATGATAGCTATGCATTCAGCAGAGAAAATGGAACATTCTTTGGGAAGTCTGTGTGGGAAAAACAATTTCCTGTGAGGTACATAGACACTGGCCCCACAATGGGAGTCTGAACTGAGTTTGGAACCATCTGTGAAATTTTTTATATAATTTGGCCAGTTATTTTCAATAATTTTGTTGAATTCTGCATTATTAGATTGAACTGAGTTTTTAATATTTTTTTACATATTCTTATAAATTGGTGCACCTTTGGATAGAAAGTAAGACTTTCATTGGGATAAGAGTATAAGGGAAGAGATTCATTGCGATAGGAGTTTGTGGAAACATCCAGGAAAGTGTTGAAGCAATTATAGTTTAATATTTATATATATTAAACTATAATATATAATTAATGTTGATACTTAACTCGTCTGACTGGCGATGGCACTTGGACCCTTTTAAAGGGAAATGACGTTCGGTACTTACAACCAACGCCATCTTCCAATTTTTTTTAGAATTATTTACGTGATCTGTGGCACTTGTACCCTTCTGTAGGAAATTGGCCTTGGCACATGCTATCCATTTCTTAAAAAAAATCGTTATAGGTGTTTTTGGCACTTAAAGCCTTTTAAGTTTCCGGTGTTCATGTTATTTTTATCGTTTCTTTACAATTGTTGTTATGAACTGCAGATTTATTAAATATGGGTTTTGAGTATGTGTGAGAAAGATTAAGTTAGGTTAAGTTAGATTAAGTAGATTAAGTTAGGCTAAGGATGTTAAGTAGATTACTAAATACATTAGTGATCACAAGAGTGCAATGCTTTTGCATTACCTCTAGTAAGACTGCAATACGATTGTGTCCGCAGCAGGTATTATTATTAGTTTATTAAACAAGAGCGGTCGGTAGCTAATTCTTATTTCTAGGTTCAAATGTTGAAGCGAGAGACTAATTATATATATTCCGATAATCTTGATATACGTACATATGAAGAAAAAAAAAAGTATATATATATATTTTATTTTATTTAGTGGGGGGCAAGAATTCCAATAATCCATGCGCTTGATAGCTGCAAGACGAGTTGTTATCTAGCCCCCTACATATTTAAGTAAATTAAAATACGTACATATAAAAAGATATTTTATTTAATTTATTGGGGGGCTGGAATTCCAACAATCCATGCGCTTGATAGCTGCAAGACGAGTGGTTATCTAGCCTCGTACATAAGTTAAGTAAATGTATATTCCGATAATCTTGATATACGTACATATGAAAAAAAAAAATTTAATTTAATTTAGTGGGGGGCAAGAATTCCAATAATCCATGCGCTTGATAGCTGCAAGACGAGTTGTTATCAAGCCTCCTAAATTAAGTAAATTCTAATGTAAAATCCATGCTAATTTGTACAGCGCTCTTGAGGCGATTTTTCGCAAAAACAGCGCTATATAAGTTGTCCAAGTTTATTTATTTATTTATTACCGAGGTTCCTCATGGATTTCACTGATGACAATATTTCATCATTTATGTAGTTTATAATCAAATTTAATCGGGTGTTTGGAAAGCGTTCACGTCATAGTAACACATTTTTTTTACATTAAAGAAAATTTTATTCTCATCGTTGGAGGTGACCCCACCACTTTCCCTTTTTTTGTTTTTTGAACGAAGCTACATTTATTTGAACGACTCTAGACCCTCCAATGTCCATGCATACGGGGTTAGTAAGCAGTATGGACGTACTTACATTAACATTATACAAAAGATAAATAGAAGTAGCAGCCCGTGGAATAATTCTTCTGAAATAGGTAACATCAAAAAGAGAAAATAGTGTTAGTAAAAGAAAAAGAAAAATAAAAATAACGGCTATGACCAGTCGAAGAAACCTTCTGTAAATAAAGTAAGTAATGAGGAAAAAACAGTAATATGATTATGTTATAATGTAATAGCGGGAAGAAAATAAAATATATAAAAAGAAAAGCCAGAGAAAGTATTCCATTGACCACTGGGCAGTCCCAATGAGAATGCGTATAGCTATCGGCCCAACCGCAGATGATGCTTGAAGTCCGCGCCCTTTAGCCGGTTCCCCGATTTGGCCTCGAAGAAATGTACTTGGGAGAGAAGAGGAAGTTTTTTTTTCCTTAATTTTTTCCAATTGTTACATTTGACATATACAATATTATAAAAAAACATAAGAATAATAGAAACCCACTAAGGCGCAGCCTATGCGTGGGTAATATAGTTAAATACATTATATTATTGTACCTAGAAAGAAAGAAGACAGTGGCATATAAAGAAAAATCATGATTACATTTTGTCTGAACAGCTTGGGTAAAAAGTGTATACACTAATCATAAAGTACTATAGGTATATATAAATATACATTCTTAGGTATTAGAAAGGCAAATTTTTAAATACCGCAATAAATATAATTTGAAAAATTAATTTATAAATAAAATAATACATAGAAACTTAATTTCAACAGATTCAAGAGCTAGAACACAGTTGTTAAAGTGATAAAAAAATTAGTAAAAAAGTCATAATCAAGCCAAACTTTATAACAGACCAAACACCAGAAAATATTCGATTTATTATATTATTTACAGTAATAAAAAAGCATTTCCCCCAGTAAAAAGTAGGAAACTTTTTAGTAAATATTTCAATAAACAGAGATTAAAATATATATTTGAGTTCTGTGTGGTTACATATTTATAGCAGTGGTATATCCTTTTTATCTTGTATGCGAATGACGGGAGAATCATCGCTTTTCCTTAGCAAAACATGCCCGTTCTTGGTCCAAATATATTTATATCCAATAGTTTTCGTAGACTTGGCAAGCCAGAGAAGTTCCTTATTTGATGGCGTTAGTTTTTCATTAATGTAAATATTATCTGTGGAGTCCGAATATTTTATTTCTTTTGGGCTTAATACTCCTTTAGTTTTTTTCTTATTAATAACCCGGTCCTTTGATTCTTTTGAATTGAATTGAAATAAAATAAAATCACCAATTTTATTTCAGCATGATTCCACTTTCTTGCCCAGATCTTGAATTTCTTTCATGATGTCCGAATTTTTTTTATTAAAATAATTTATTAGAATTTTTTTTGTTGTGCGTTTATTCTTTCACTCATTGTTTGAAGTAACTGTTCTTCGAAACGATCAAATTTTTGTGCGATTAGAGTATCACTTTTATCAATTTTTGGACGCATTATTATTCTTTAACAAAAATATTTTATTATTTTTATTTTGTGGCGGCCACTTGTGCCGAATTAATTGCTCCGCCACTGGACTCCACCAAACTCGCTGGAAACACACTACGAGTACCTATAATCAGTTACTACGGCCGGCCGCGCCGCCTCGTAAATAATAATTCCGCCACTTACGCGAAAGGCCTAGAACGTGTGGCTGTACCATATAAATGCCCACAGAAGGTTCGAGCGATTTCTCAGCTTTGCGTGAATTCACCCAACATTACTTAGCTCTAGCCAGCTACTCTGCCGATCACACCAGTATATAAAGCGATGCATTTCGGCGCTCGCTCGCTCAGTCCCAGCCAGTCAGTCAGTACCTACTTCATTCATTGGTCAAGCAACACACACACCGGGAAGTGATACAACTAGTGCAGTGTAGTAACTCTTTACCTGCCCTCGCTGGGCAACCGCCCGCGCAGTCAGCAGTTAGTGAATAACGTTTGTCCAGTATGACTCCAGGAACATTTTTAACACCTTCGAGGAACTACTCCAATCACCATCCGCTGTCCGGCCCATTCGCGCCTCGACATGAGATGTCTCCGTCCGCAGCACGTTAAGCCCGCCGTGCTTTCTGCTTGGGATGCAACCCGTTCTCTGGCATTTCGAACCCACCGCGTTCCGCTGCCAGAGATCACCCTCATTGCCTCTCAAGGTTCCTTCCTACGTCACGTGTGTGTGTCGACTCAAAGGCCACACAGCCGCCATACCTCGTCAATACGACGACGGTCGACCGCCTGGACCAAGGTCACTTCTACACCGCCATGGTGTAGAGCAATACGCCGGCTCCCTGAAGACCCGTGATCTTCACCGTCGTAGTCTCCTGACCTTCTTCACTCATCATCACGCAGCAGCAACACTAACGGCACCACTGCCGCTCCCGCTCCGCTTCGACCTCGCTACGAAGCTCAACAATAAAGACTGACTCATTACTCCGACTGACGCCTTTTATTTCTCGTCCCGTCTCTGCTGATACGGCCCGCTCCCTCAATTTAAACTGAGGTGACATCTATCGACGAAATCTTCTTCAGAAATAACTGTGCTCGGTAGGCAACTGCCGAAATGTTCCGTCACTAGTTATGGTAGATATATAAAAACTTATTATATAATAGTTATTGAATTTTTATTTTATTTTATTAAAAGGATGATTTGAGCACTCAAAAATGATTTGAATGTCACTTTAAATCACTTAACGCTTTAATTGAAGCACAGAAGGTTTTGTCAAAAAACCGATTGAGGTCAGGGAGAAAAAAATTATGTTTTGTTGAAAAACTACCATTTAACAGCACAATTACATGAAGATGCATTAGGGGCTCATCCTGGGACTAAGGCTTATTGAAGTTACTGCTTTATAATTAAAAAAACTAACATATTTATTCAAAACAATAAGAAACATTTTAAATAAAGAACAGCTAATTAAAATCTATTATGTCTTAGCCCAATCTCAACTACAATATGGTCTTATCGGATGGGGAAGCTCATGCGATTCCACTATAAAACCAGTCCTCATAGCACAAAGGGCAATTCTGAAAATTATACTTAGAGTACCTATCAGAACCCCTACAGACTATGTTTTTAAAGCGCTGAATTTAATGTCACTGAAACAATTATATACAAAAGATATTCTAATGTACGCATTCAAAAATCAGGATAACTTTACACAGACAAACTCGGGCCGATTCACAAGATCTACATTACAACATACATTCTACCAACCTACAACTAAAACGACTTTTAGACAAAGAAATATGGAATACTTCTCTGTAAAATTATTTAATTTACTCCCTCTTGCAAAGAAAACCACAAAAAAAAATAACCGCCTTCAAAAGAAGCATAAAATATGGATTATGGACATGGGAAGGAAGAAAATAGATTCAATTTTGCAACCCAACAAAGAATAATGCTTGTTTTGTACTTTCTTTTAGATCTAACTTAATAATTTTCCTTGGCAATATTCTAACATAGATTAGGTATTTACTTATAATTCAAATAATAAAACTTGTACAATGTGTCCTTAGAACGGGGTATCCCAGTTAGGACACATTTTCTCTAAAAAACTGAAAAAAAAAATATATAAATAAAAAAAAAATAAAAAAAAATATATTATTCAAAAACTCACAAAAACTTCATAAAAATAACAGAAATGTTTTGACAGCTGTTCACTACTCTAGGTAGGTAGGTAGGCTTTAAAGGCCTTGAGGAAAATATGAGCATCGGGTTACCGGAGGGGGGACGAAAGGACATCGAGACCGCGTGGTTACGCCTCAGGCCAACGCATGTCGATGGAGGAGGCGCGGGCGGATCCGCGGAAGACCGAAGACCACTCCGATGTGTGTTTGCCTGGAAATGTGCATGGACAGGGTCTATCCTACCCCCTTTCTAAACCCGAAGACTAGTATTAGGACGCCGTGGTGGTCACCTGAGCTGACTTCGCTGAAGGGGGCCTATAAGAGGGCCTACAGGGCGCTGGGGCTGTCCAGGAGTCGCAATTGTACGGAGGAGGAGATGGTTGCACTTCAGGCGAGCCTCAGGTCTGCCAGGTCGGCCTTCAAACGGGCCGTTCTCCTAGCTAAACGAGCTGCTTGGCATAATTGGGTCAAAGAAGTGGGTAACGCCAACCCGCGAGAAATCCGGTAAAGGTTCTGACCGGTACTTGTCAACAGTAATTGGGCTCACAGATGGGAGGAACGCTGAGACTGTGGATGTGGCCTCCACTCTCGAAACACTCTTGGGTGAGTTAGTTCCTGTAGAGTCAGTAGTTGGGGAAAGTGATCACCATAAACAGATCAGAAATCTGTCACGGCTGCCACCTAGAGACCTCGCCCAAGAGGGTAACTTCACTAGAGTCACTAAAGCGGAAATTGAAGTGATAATTAAGGGTTTGGGTCCTAAGAAGGCACCAGGGCATGGCAGGCTCAATGGCGCGATTGCGAAGCAAGTCTGGGTCCACGCCAAGGAAGAGCTCTTCCAGGTGATGGACACGTGCTTGAGGAGAAGAGTTTTCCCCTCCGAGTGGAAGCGTGGCGTGCTCCGGATCATACCAAAGGGGAACGGGAAACCACTTACCGAGATTAAAGCGTACCGGTCGATCACCCTCCTCCCTGTACTTGGCAAAATTCTGGAAACACTAATACGAGAGCGGCTACGTAAAACATTATCTCCGGCCAGTGACCTGCAGTTCGGCTTCGTCCCCGGTAGATCCACGGTGCACGCCCTGTCGTACGTGCTTGATTGGGTGAAGGCTTGTCCCAAGAGGTATGTAGTTGCAATCTTCCTCGACATAACTGGTGCCTTCGATTACGCGTGGTGGGAAATGATACGCACAAAGGTGAAAAACAGGCAGTGTTCCAAACTCTTATTCGACGCAATTGACGAGGCCAAGACCAAGGGTCTCCTGATGACGGGGTATCTCAGCAGAGAAAGAAATCCTGTCATCAAAATGGGTGACTCTACTGTTCGATTTTTTGAAACTGTGATAAAAATACCTAGGCGTCACACTAGATCGATCGTCCTCTTTTCTGGCTCACGTCAAAGATGTATCCAGTAAGGCTCAGGCCCTCTTCTTGAAGCTGAGGAGACTCTCCACAGCTGAGTGGGGAATGCGTAATCCGGCTCTGCGGATTCTATATAGGTGCGTATACGTGGCGCAAGTCTCGTATGCCGCATCTGTGTGGGAGCACCGCTTGGATAATTCGCTCATAATCCTGGCTCTCAAGCGGGGCCAACGAACCCCTTTGCTGGCAGTATCTGGTGCGTATAGAACCGTTGCTTCAGACGCTTTGCCTGTATTGGCTGGCATACTGCCAATTGATCTAGAAATTAGGGAAGTGATTACTAAGCAGAAGTTAACCAGAGGAACCCCGGCCACTCACCTTGGAATTGTTCTCACACCGGGGCCGGGGACTCTCCCTGGGCTGCTTCGTGAAATGAGGGACCTGTCGCTCCAAGAGTAGCAGGTCCGTTGGGATAGAACGAATATGGGAAGATGGACCTTCTCCTTCATCAGTTAAAATCAGAATGGAAGGGGCCTTTCTCTAGTTGGACCACCACATCACCCAGCTTCTATCCGGACACGGCGAATTCAGGGGGAGACTTCACACCCTCTCCCTGTCCCCTCACCCGAACTGCGCCTGTGGGTGCACGAACCAGTCGGCCGAGCACATTCTGTGGCACTGTGAGATAATGACGGATGCTAGAGAGGAAATGCTGGATGGTATGGATGTACCTATTAGACCAGTGTGGAATACTGATCTTGTATCGAATAAGGTGAACTTTGAGTGCCTGAGGAAGTTTACAAGGATCTGGGTTGAGAGATGGCCTGAGCTCAGAGTCGCTGACTAGATGCGTATTAGAGACTGGGTGTACTGATTCCTGACTTACCACGGACTTCGCTGATTTTCTCTTTTAATACCTTTGCCATGGCTGTACAGTTTTTTTTTTTTTTTTCAATTTTGTTATACCATTGTATATACTATGCCTTATATCATGTTTCATTTTTTTTGGTTTAACACTGTTTTCCTCCACAGCATGGACACACAGCATATTTTTCGTTATTTCACTTATATTTTTTAATTTAGTTGCGAAACTTTTCGTTATATCCGTGTTTTTCGTCTTAGTTAAACACTATTTTCTTTATAGCTCTTACCTTATACATCATGTACTTTAGTACAGTTGTCATGCTGGTACTGCTCTTTTAATTTTATTTCTACACACTGTTCAAAAAGTGAAGGCTACTGCTATCTAGCGGCATATTTTTGTAGCTTGACTGTTTTAAGGGCTAGACGATAAAGCAGATTTCTGGAATCTGTATCGTATTTATAGATTAACAATGGTGGTTGGTTTTGTTTATGTTAGTATGTGAAAATGTGGTTATAAATAGGACAATTTTTAGTTAAAAACTCTCTCTTAATACGTGGATCTCCTGTAAACAGCTAGCATTATCTAGCAAGTGGTCGAAGTGGCCAAATTCGGTGTTTTTGTTCGGGTCGGGAACAAATAAAAAGTATTTGTAATGTGCCGTGAATAAACGAGAAGCATTCCTCCTTGAAGCCACATGTTTTTCTTGAAGTCTTTGTGCTAAATTACCAAATTATAACATGGTCCTTCTATCCGCATAGCCCTTATGAGCGGATGAAGGCATCAGAGGAATTACCAGAATGAACCAACGAGCTATCAAAAAAACCAGAAAAATGAGAACATGAAGAACAAAGAAACAAAACATAAGTATCCCTGCCATTCTTTCATTCTAATTCCTTGAATTCCTGTTCAAACAAGCGCTATTTTTTTGTGTGTTGATGTGCTTATTTAAAAACAAAAAAAAATTAACTACCCTCAGTGTAAAATGCAAGTCATGCAAATTTATTTTAGGTTAATTGTTTGGAAGATGATTATTGTAAGATTCTGTCATTGTTCATAGCTTGAATTGGTTATTACTGTTTTTTACGCGATTATTGCACAGAAATTATTTTTGAAGGAACATTTTTAGCATTTTTATTGTAGAATTATTGTCAAATACGTAATAAAAATGGATAATTTAAAATCGTTGATTAACAAACGAGGAGTGTTGAAAGGTAAACTCACGAGATTTGCGGATTCATTAAACGCATTATCAGTTAACGAAATTAAAATTCGCTATGCTAGAATTGAAAAAATAATTGATGATTTCGAACAAATTCAGGAACAAATCGAAAGCCTTCCGGATTCCAACGAAATCGATTATAATTTGCAAAGGGAGAATTTTGAAAAATCAATATTATTCAATTTTAGCGACTGCAAAGGGAGCAATTCAGTCTGTGGAGGCTCCCAAATTGGAAATAAAATTACCCAACCTTCAGTTACGAGAATTCAACGGCGATCCAAAAAATTGGATTAATTTTCTAGAAACATTTAAGACACTGGTTCATAACAATACTGCCTTAAGCAATGTACAGAAGTTTTATTATCTGCAATCCTGTTTAAAGGGGAATGCAGCAAAGATAATCGCCAATTTCGAGGTATCAGACCTGAATTATATATCGGCTTTTGAGTTGTTGCAACAGAGGTTTGCAAATTTGCGAACTACCGTACAAAGACACATCCAAGCTCTGTTTCAACTTTAAGAGATGAAACATGAGGATGCAGTTGCCATGCGTTACCTGATTGATGAAACAAATATAAATCTCAAGGCGTTGCAAAATTTAGGTGTGAAAATCGAACAATGGGATGCTTCAATTATATACGTAATTTCTAATAAATTGGATGCAAGTTCTAGAAAGCATTGGGAACAAACCCCATTGCAGGATGAGCTACCTACATTACAGGAATTTCTTAAATGTTTGACCTCGCGTGCGCAAGTTTTGGAATTAATGTTAAATTCAGATTCGAAAAAAATTCCTACCCACCCGAAAGCAAATGGTAGCAACAATAATCCTAAAAAGGAAACGGTATTTTAAGCTGCTACCCACAATAATTGTATTTGTTGTAATGACAAGGGACATAAAATTTATTGTAAAATGTGCTTGTGAATAAACGAGAAGAATTCCTCCTTGAAGCCAGATGTTTTTCTTGAAGTCTTTCTGCTAAATTACCAATTTATAATACACACATTTGTCTTTTTTTATTATTTCTTATACCAAGAGCGTATAACATGTATTTTTACAGGTTTTATTGATTTTATCCAAATGTGTATACTTTGTTTTCCTCTATTATTTCAGTTTTTAGATATGACTTGCCAGAACTGAACTCTGATGTTCATTCTGTTTTGTCCTTCTCCCCATTAAAGGGGTTGGATCAAGGATCTTGTCCCCGTGTACGAACATTTGAAGGCCTTTTTCTAGATCTGGTGGAGCTGCATCTATGGCCCGCGCCACCCCCCGTGACATGAAGTGGCTGGGGAGACGGCGGATCGACATTCACTTCTTTAGCAGTGAATACCTCCATGGGCTTTAGAATTGTAGAAATGACCATTACAGTACAGTCTGTAGGCGTGCTCACATCCGTCACCTAACAAAGTATGCAGGGGCATTGAAGGTCTAGATTCGTTTTATTAAATGTAGAGTCGTTCATTCAAAAAAATTAGATTCTTGCGAGAGCTCCGAAGAAGCGACCATAAGTCGCCTGTACCGGGGCGGGACAGTGGTGGGAACTTCAATACCCCCTTTCTATGAAAGAATGACGATACATAACATATTCAGTTCAGTTGCGCCACCAAAGAATGGAAACCAAAACTAAGAAAGAAAAATAGAAAATAATAAGAGCATTTATACATAATACAGAATCAGTTCAAAGTGATAATGTATCGAGCGATAGTGTCATCACTACCATCGCTCACCAAGATAGAACATGACCTGTCGAGGTAAAATCATAAATAATTGCAGAGACCAGAGAAAAAAATAGTCAAACGTAATCAGTAATTTAAAGGTCACATAAGTTATATTATAGATAGTTCAAAGCATATTCACTAAATAAAGAGTAATAGAGGAGGACCGAAGAAGACGGGAGCAATACGTGTAGCACCTGAAACAGTAAGTACCTCTAAGTACAGGCCATCTCTCTGCCCAGACTTGACAAACTTTTTCAAGCATTCGAAATTCTCTTTGTTCGACACAAGGTCAGCATTCAACGCTAGTCTATTCCGCGCAAGCCATCCAACATATCACCACATGCGCAGTTTGTTTGAGGAGAGAGTATATCAGAGAGGAGAGGGTAGAGTTTATTCTCATCAGCCCATGAAGATATTGCATCTAAATCAAGATGTGATTTACAACAATCTTGAATGTCGCAGCAGTCTGACCAGTTTGAGATTGCCAGCCAGAAGCAAGCAAGTAGTGCTTTGGATGCATTATTGAATATCATCTATTAGTATCAAAAATAGTAGAGGTCCAATGTTTGACCACTGAGATATACCTGAAAATGCAGGGAATTTCCTAGCCACCGATGAATACATACTGTGTTTTGTTTTTAAAATACGTCACAAGAAACTGTATTAGGTGTAACTGGTGTTGAAATTGCGTGATTCTAAGTTATCATGGAACCTTTTAACTCACTGGACATTTCAGGATTTTTCACTTGTTTTCATACATTTCTGTTGATATTGCATTTTTGAGAAGGTTAGTGACAAACAGGTATCTGTACCATCTAAATAGCCGTGCGGCCCTTGGAAAATTTTAGGTCATCAATGCGGCTCGTGGTGTATTTTGGGTTGGCCAGACCTGGTCTAAACAGATAATAACCTAACATGAGGTTGGGGATTCGTAAGATTCTTTTTGCACAATAGTTTTGTATGGGGGTGGATAGTGGATATGTGGTGATATAGTCCAGTCAATGAATGGTCCAAAAGGAGGTGTAGAGTGCGTGAGCAGGAATCTAAGCGATTCCTTGGGAAACTTGATTAGGGTGCTTAGGATGTAAACATACTAAAAATCCTGACGTCTAGGTGGTGAACAAGGGGGGGAGGAGGGGGGGGGGAAAGGTCCCAATTTTCGGGTTTCCGCCTATATCTATAGGGGAAAATTTTTTGAGAATAAGTAAAAGCTCATAAAATTATCTACAACTTTTATTCTGTACGTAATTTTCGAAATCCCAGCCATTTTTGAGTTACGTGCCCCACAAATATAGACATTTTCGAAAAAAATTATTTTACCTCACATTTTTCATCAAACATTTCTTCATATCATCTAAAATATTCATCCTTCATATCATATAAAAGAAAATAATTTTTTTGAAAGAAGTTGTAAAGAATTTAATTCCTCTTTCGAATATATGTACATACAAACATATGCAAATTAATCTCCAACCAGTAAATATTTACAGCAATTTTAAGTTTTTTCGTAAAATGTCATCATTTTCAGAAAATGCTGTTTTTATATTATTACTGACACAACTTTTGTTCTTTAGCCTAATAATATGTGTGACCACACTTTAAAGCCAGTTATTAAATAAAGTAGACAAAAATCATATTGCTTGAAAATTTTTAAATTGTCTTTTGTAATGATAATGATTAATTAGCTCATAATAATTTTATTTTTTTTCGTTACATTTAGTGTATACAAATTTAAACCTCATTGTTATCACTGTTCTGAATAACATCATGTTACACTCTCAACTTTATACGGATTCACGTTTTCATCCTCTTTGGACGTGAGGGTTCTGGCAAGTGTTATTCATCCATGGTATCTTCATTCTCCGTAGAGGATGGTTCTTGTTGAATAGGCTCCACCTCGGCTTCAACCTGGGCAAAAGGCTGTGACATAAAATATTTACCTTTAATATATTTCCACCAAGGTTGGTCATCCATCAATGTATAGAGTATTTAATCTCAGATATAGCAAGCAAGGCAATGAAGGTAGGCATGTAATAAAAAGAATGCCATGTCAGAAACATTGAATAATTTATTGTAAATTACAAACCCTGCCCTTGGGAACATACTAATATAAGCAATGAGACTCTATAATAACAAATAAAACTACTCATCAGGGGTGGCTGGATACGATAGATCGATCCAGCTGTAAATGATCGTAAATTCTCTAACCGTGTCAATACGAATCTAGCGTGTAATAATTTATAAGATTAAACTGATGGGCGCCTGTAACGTATAAACGAAACATATTTTAATCTCAGTAATCTCTAAATATATCTAAAACAATATCTCGATCTGTTAAATAATAAATTTAAATCTCACATCTCGTAGTCCGATAATGATGTATTGGGTTCCAGCAAATGACAGCCCGTGCCACAACACCAACACTCGACCCGCGGTACTTCCATCAACTGAAGAGCCGAAGATTCTAGAATCACGCCTGAAGCATGCGTAACCCCATTCGGTGTACAATGCAGCCAACCAGGCCATGCAAAATTGCGAATAGAGACACCTCGCTAGCAGCAATGTTACAAGGCACGCTATTGAGGCATCTCCCTTGGCAGTGAAGGAACGCTACAGAACAGGTCAGCATTGCTTTTCGGCATCCACATTTGCAAATTGCACAATCCTTGGTGCAGTGGCAAAATATCATTTTAAGAAGGACCTCCAGGGCTGGTGGATCTTCCGTTGTAATTGGCACCATGGTGTCTGCTTTGTATTTCCACCCCCATTCTGGGGGCAGCTTAATCCCGATCCACTGCTGAACTTGGTATTGAGCTAATACCAGGTGGAGCGGTTTCCCTCCCAGGACTTCTTAGAGAGATGCGAGAAAGAACTTTGAGAGAATGGCAGGAACGTTGGGATAGGTCAAATACGGGAAGGTGGACTTTCTCCTTCTTCCCGTCAGTTAAACTCAGAATGGAAGGGGCGTACATCACTAGGGATCATCATGTGACCCAACTTCTGTCCGGTCATGGGGAGTTCAGAGGGAGACTTCATAGTCTCTTTATCGAGATACCTGTTTATTATTTTCATTATTTTCCATCATTTTTGTGTGATTTTATTTTTTTTCCAGCTTCATATTCCAAGGAACACTATTGATACAACTAACATACTCGACTTTGTTTTTTTAGTTTGTTTTGGTTTCTTTGTTCTCTTTTTCTTTTTAGTCTTACAATGCTACTTTGCTTCGCTCAGAAGGCTGAACTGAACTGCATCTATCTATTTTGTTATGTCTCTTTTTCCCCTTCTGGGGGTGCGCTATACCTCGTCCTTGCATCAACAGGAGTCGGTTGACGATGGCACGGTGCCCTCTAAAATCAATTGCGCCACCCCCAGCAACATGTGCAGGCTTTAGGTTTGGGGGGGCGACCTCGGCTCTCCTTCGCCTTGCCTCCGGCTACTCGACGCTGAATTCCTTAGGGTCGTCGGGTATTTCCCCCCAATCTCCCATTTACTTTTCTTTGAGGCATCACCGAGGAACCGGCTAAGGGGCGCGGAAGCTGAGTGTGGTTCTTGCGCATTCTTGCTGGGACTGCCAATCGATTGGAGAGGACTCCCAACCGTTTGCCATGCCCTTATTACTTATCTACTGTGTCTTCCTCCCAAACAGGTGCTTGTAGGATACGCTGGATACAATCACCCAGCGCTTGCCACCTCGTGGACTTTCACCAACCTGTCCAACTGTCTTGTCTATATTTTGTCATACTAACACATATTGTATCTGTATTTCCTGCTAAGCACTTGCATGCTGCTTATTAACAACGTATGCAGGGACATTGGAGGTTTAGTTTCGTTTTCAAATGTAGAGTCGTTTTTACCAAAAAAATTAGAGTCCTTGCAAGAGCCTTGAAGGGGTAACCATCTGTTACCTATACCAGGGCGGGTAAGTGGTGGGTCCTCCAATGCTGAACTTGGTGGTAGGTGCGCCGGGAATGCCGTTTAGCTGCGCTCTCATTTGGAGGAGAGACCTTGTGAATAACTGGAAGCGGTACTAGTTAAGGGAGGTCTGTTTTTTGGGCGCCGCATTCTATTTCAGGAAGCATTTATTTCCAGCCTCTTCAACCTCGCCGTGAGTAGAGGAGGGGTTGTAAAAGATCACTGCCGCTTACTTGATGATTTCTGATTCTGACTACTATTTTGAGAACTCCACCTTGCTTCTTCTGAAAGTTGCAGATGTTGTGTCGCACCCGGTAAATGAATGTAAGGATGTTCAAATCCAAGATTTTGTATATCTTGGGTGGACAGTGCCATTGTTTTGGTTTTCATCTTGGGTGGGAGCCACGACAAAAACATTGAGAATGCCCGATCTTTGCGGGTCAACTGAGGATGTCAAGCTCACTATAGCATTTATTGCCTTTTCACCAACTCGATCAGCATCGTAGCAAATTATAGTGGCATCTCCGACGACTCCACTGAAAATTGACATTATTTCACTGGTTTGTGGGAAGGGAGAATGTGCACCAAACCACTGACTGAGTTTGGCAATCCCTACTCCGGCGGGCTTGTCCGAGATCCTTGTGCTGTTCACTTGACGTGAAAAAGACTCCACAAAACTCTTCAAGGGAAGTACAGATCTCATGAGTTGCGCTCATACCAACTAACAAAAGTGGTATGTCAGTAATAAGACTAAAACAGCTGTTTTATGAAAATGACGACATTTTACGAAAAATTTAAAATTGCTGTAAATATTTACTGGTTGGAGATTAATTTGCATTTGTATAAATATTCTAAAAGGGAATTAAATTCTTTACAAGTTCTTTCAAATAAATTTCTTTCTGCGATGAATATTCGATATGAAGGAATGTTTGATAAAAAAATTTGAGGTAAAATGATTTTTTTCGAAAATATCAACACTTGTGGGGCGTGTAACTCAACAACGGCTGGGATTTCAAAAATTACGTATAGAATAAAAGTTGTACATAATTTTATGAGCTTTTAATTATTCTAAATTCCTCTGCAACGCACCGTTTTTGAGATATAAGCGGAAACCCGAAAATTGGGACCTTCCCCACCTCCTCCCCCCCATAGCTCGCCACCTAGACATCAGCACTTTTAGTATGTTCATACCCTAAGCACCGTAAACAAGTTTCCCAAGGAATCGCTTAGGTTCCTTCTCACGTACTCTACACTTCTTTCATTGACTGGACTAATAGTTGTTTAAGGGTGGATAATTACGAGTAAGGGTCCACCGCGACAGGTTTTTCATTCTCGGCCGTGGCCGAGACCGAGAATAAATTAAAATCTCGGCCGAGACTGAGAGCCGAGACCGAGAATAGATAAATTGAGAAAAAAATTAAAATGCGCTATTTTTGTATAATCCAGTATATTTAAGAATGTAATAATAATTTGTTTAAATAGTTTTAATATCCGCGCGCGTCCACATTCGACACCAAGTGGTAGATTTGAATTTCATTATCCTATACCGTGCCTACTTACACCGGTCTCGGTTATGGCCCAGATTCTCGGCGATTTTTCGCCGAGAACCAAGACAGAGTTCTCGGTAGAATTTGTAGCCGAGAATGCTGAGACCGAGACCAAGATCTCGCTCGACCCTTAATTACGAGTATGATCAGAGATTTCAGCCTACCTGTGCCGTCCTGGCCCGGAGGTTTCATCCTGGCATCGTATCGTCCTGGACCCAGGATCTTATCCAGAACCTGTTTTTCCTTTTTATACCGGAAGTTGATTTGCGTATTATTACATCTGGAATTTTCAGTATTATTAAAATTATGTTTTAATTGCCGCCACGCCGCGCCGTAAGGACGTTGGGGTTCATATTTCTAAGCCTTGGATTGAGAGAGATTTATACATAAAATAGTAAACGAAGGGAGTTATGGCATGGGAGCGTGCCGACTGTCACTGAATAGGCAAAAAAAAAACAAAGGCGATAAACCGGTATCATAAAATGCTTCGAAAAGACGTCTAGGCCATCTTTTCGAAGCGAAATACATCCCGACCAGACTAGGAAAAGGAAAAAAAATAAGTTATTTTATTCTTAATTCCTGATAAATAAATACCTAATAACATTTCGAGGTAATAAGGTGCAACTTGAAATCTGTGTTTTCTCCATGTAACATCTACAGTCTTATCGCTAAAACTGTAAGAATCTCTTGACGTTTTTTGACGTCTACGTAATTATTTATTAAATTAAATAGATATTAGCCAAAAATCTTTCCTGATAAATAAAAGTCTATTAAAATGTCTATGAAGTCTGTGTTATATTCCTGATGTATCATCTCTTCCTAATCAGACTTGACATCTATGACATTTAATTATTTACATAAGCCTCAAATGTCAAGCGATCAGTGCGTAGATTCATCTTCACCACACACCACTAGACAAAATGTGTGTGGCCATGCCCACTTCGCCCCAATGTTTCACCATGTTTCAACAAACGGAGGGGACGGAAAAACAAAAAATGTAAGCAAATGTTTATGTTTTGTTTATGTCGGAAGTTTGAGGAGACCCGACTTTATATTATGTATACCCGAAGCACAGTAGATGAAATATATTATTTAACAACATTAAATTCGTGTTCAATTCTGTTATCCCCGCGTTTCTTTCACGCGTTCCTCTTCACCTTCCCTGCCTTCCCTCTCCCTCAGCCCCATCATGCGAATCCTCCCCTCCTACGTTCTCTTCTCCCCTTCTCCCTTCCCTGCCGCTAAACTACATTAAAAACACACATTTTTCAAACAACTCGTATTGTTATATTTCTATACAATTTTCGTAACGCCAGAGCTCACCAGTATGAATAGAAATCTTATGTATAGAAATCTCACCAAAGTTTCAACGCAATCGGATGAGTTTTGGAACGCGGAACAATCTATCAAATATGATTTAAAATATTTATAATTCTTGATTAGATTCAAAGTATCCGATTTGGATGAGTATCATAGGTGAGAACTTCAATTAAATTAATTTATTAGAAAATTGAATTTTGATTGAGAACAATCGACGGATTGCAAAATGTCATTCTCAAAATATGACATGGTTGACAGTTTCGTAAGAGTTTGTGTAATGGTAAAAAAACTTTTCAGGTGTATTGTCATGTGGTTTTATTAAATTAATTTTTAGACATGTAAAGCACTTCAAATAAATATGGACAAAGAACGTTAAATTACATGATTCCCAGTTGTTTAAATATGTTATAGACTGGGAGGCGAGATAGGTAAACCTTACGTCATCGAGTACACGGATGAAACTACTATTACCTGCTGAAATTAAAAACTATGCCCAAAACAAACAATTGGTGAATTTGCCGAAGACTTGGCTTACTGAAAGAATTAATTTGTATTAGCTAACAATGACATACGAGACTTTAAAATTGTTATATACTTTTCATATATTTTTCTCTTTATTTCTGTAATTTAAAAGCAAATTATTTTATATAATTGTAAAAATGTAACTATTAACTCACTATAATAAGATTTTTTAATGTAAAGAACCCGTTAGTAAAAAGTAGTTTATCGGGAATTTTTTATCTTATACTTGTAGAGTGTGTTAAATAAATAAATGAATAAAAAATAATCTAAAAACCATTCGCGAGGTTAAAAGAAGATATTTTGAAAGTTCGAACGTTTCTTATGCAATAAAGGAATAAAGCAATCAAACATACAGACATTTTTATTTACATAGATATTATCCAATTACTGTGGAGCGAATTATTGTCGCTCAGAAAGGGTATGTTAACCATCGTCTGCTATCTTCATCATCATCACAATAGGAGTTGCGCCAATTGCTCACTTCCTCTTTAACGATAAATTATTCTGTAAAGTGCATCATCAATGTAATATTACGACATACACGTTTTCGATAAAGATGCAATTCTTTAAATGGGAACGAATCTATTATTATATTTAACATTGCTATGGGATTTTTATGGGAAATGAAGCTACATCTTCTGGTTCGACAATGTGTCTTCCCAGGTCACTTTCCCCTCTTCACTCGTCCTTGGTTCCCTGCAGGCCCCACGAGGGAAGAGGGCTTCATCTCTCCTCTCCACTCCTTAGTTCCCCGAAGGCTCCACGATGGAGAGTGCACCTCCCATTGGTTCTCTAAAAAAGAGGTTCTCAAGGGAAGAGTCCACTCCACTTTGGTTCCCCGGGGGCCCCGAATGGAAGAGGACTTCATCTCTCCTCTTCACTCCTCCGTGGTTTCCTAAAGGCCCCACAGGCAAAGAGTTCACAAAGATTTTTAAGCCTCATCTCTCCTCTTCACTCCTACATGGTTTCCTAAAGGCCCCACATGGGAAGAGGACATCATCTCTCCAATTCACTCCATCTTGGTTCCACAAAGGCCCCGTGCTGGAAGAGTGCGCTTCCCCTTGGTTCCCTGAAGGCCCCACAAGGGAAGAGTTCATGGAAGTGGCCTCAGCTCTCCTCTCCATGGCTTCTCTTCTTGGTTCCTCCTACAGGCCCAAGGAAGGAAGTCCACAGAGGTGGCCTCAGCACTCCTAGGTTCCCAAAAGGCCCCTAGTTTTAGAATGGTCCATTTTTTTTATCCGACGAGTTACCAGGGGATAGAAGGTCCACTCCAGCAGAGCTCCGAATGCTCGAGTAAGGTCTAAATACTCCGAGATACGACCTTGTTTCTCGGAGGCACCGTTCGTGACACTATTCCCCAGGACATTCAGCCTGAGCACGGTAGCTCACACCTTGGCTTGGGATGGCTATTGCAGGTTTGTGTTTCAACTCCCTGAGCGATGGGTTCGCCACACTCCCTAGGCTACTTTGCGTAGGTTAAATATTGCGTTGTTTTTTTCCGAATTAGCTTTCACGGAACAACATCTGCTTTGAATACAAAAAATGCGTATGTTTTAAAGTTTACAAATTTGGGAGGCGGTATGGGTACTGCCGCCCCGGAAACCATTTATTGGAAAACCAACACCTCTGCCATAGGTCA
The DNA here is from genome assembly GCA_929108145.2 of Limnephilus rhombicus. Classification (NCBI taxonomy): domain Eukaryota; kingdom Metazoa; phylum Arthropoda; class Insecta; order Trichoptera; family Limnephilidae; genus Limnephilus; species Limnephilus rhombicus. Next base: position 20,284,046 of record OV815286.1, read on the forward strand.
CCACAAGTGGTCCGCTACCTTTCGTGACTTAGCAAAGGTACCCCGGTTCATGGGGTCAGGTTTGTCCGGATCTTGGCGGCGGATGTGACTGCCCACCAACAGCGTGGCGGGACGGATCAGGAGAGACTGGATGAGGTAGATCTTTTGACCTCTCCGGCAGGACTCTCTCTGAATATATGGCCTTGCACCGTAGTGGAAAGGATGGATTCATTCATCCGTCACTGCTGGACATACTGATCCCAGATTCCTACCCACTCCTCGTACCTTTTTCCTTCCCACAATTTCCTCTCCTTCCATCTCCTAAAAATACCCTCTACACAGAAAGATGACATGAGCCCTAAGTGGAATTTTTTTCCTTAGGGCCTCCCGTGTGGAGCTAATGTAAAAAAAAAGGAATTATCAATGTCAATCATGATCTTATTAGTAGCGATAAAATAAATGTAATGTTCATAACCACTTATTTCCATACTCCGCCATAACACTCCTCTGAAACAATACTAGTTGGGCTTACCTGGCTAGTTGGAATGAGCAGCACATTAGCGCCAGAAGCAGACATAGCCTGCTGGGGGACTCCGCCATATCCCTCCTCTGAAAAAATAAATCTGCTTGGATTCCCAGAATAAGATCTCGGTAAGCAAATGTTTACGCAGCCTCATGGTCACCGGAGACGAAAATTTCTTTTATATTTTTTTCTCCAAATAATGTCAGGAATCACTGGTTTAAAGTATGTCAAGTAAGTCCCTCAAATCCCTATAAAAAAAACGAGTGTGCTTTAGACGACACAACTGAAGTAAAATTTCACTAACTAATATGTCCCTCTTAGTTTCCGTTCGCCTCGCCCGATCACTTTTTCATAACGCCCGATCATACTTTTCGTAACGTTCTCGTCACGCATGCACCAGCTTACTCCCCAAATCAAGCGTGCTTACGCATTCATCAGCTTACTCCCCGACTCAAGCGTGCGTAAAGGCCGATTGTTCGCCTCGCTCGATCACACTTTTAGTAACGCTCTCGTCACGCATTCACCAGCTTACTCCCCAAGTCAAGCGTGCGTAAAGGCCCGATCATACTTTTCGTAACGTTCTCGTCACGCTTGCACCAGCTTACTCCCCAAATCAAGCGTGCTTACGCATTCATCAGCTTAATCCCCGACTCAAGCGTGCGTAAAGGCCGATTGTTCGCCTCGCTCGATCACACTTTTAGTAACGCTCTCTTCACGCATTCACCAGCTTACTCCCCAAGTCAAGCGTGCGTAAAGACCCGATCATACTTTTCGTAACGTTCTCGTCACGCTTGCACCAGCTTACTCCCCAAATCAAGCGTGCTTGCGCATTCATCAGCTTACTCCCCAAGTAAAGCGTGCGTAAAGGCCCGACCGTTCGCCTCGCCCGATCACACTTTTCGTAACGCTTTCGTCACGTATTCACCAGCTTACTCCCTAAGTAAAGCGTGCGTAAAGGCCCGACCGTTCGCCTAGCTCAATCACACTTTTCGTAACGCTCTCGTCACGCATTCACCAGCTTACTCCCCAAATCAAGCGTGCTTAAATAAGTTTTACCTCAAAAACTTGAAATTCGAAAAATGTTTGCCTTCATCAATGTCATTACTAAATTTACATTCAAGTATCATGAACGAATTCACCCACTCAAGAAATTAATCACTACAAAAACACGTACAGAAAGAACCCCAAACAACTTTTAAAAATTTTCGAATTGGTAAATCAAATATCACAGAATCACCGTACAAGGAAAACAATCTTAAACAATGTGACTCCTAATTACAAGAACTCAATCATTGTTACAAAAATTAAAAATTCTAACACCCAAGTTTAGGACTTTAAATTAGATCTAAACTGTCATAGATGTGAGCAAAGTTCTCTCAGATCATTTGATGACTTTTGACTTTTGAAATACGGGCGTACAGAGTAGAGCTCCGGGCCAATTTAGGCTCCTTTCTCTTTCATCATGAGTTTAGTAAGGTTGTAGAATAAAGATATTAGTGTTTGTTAATTTTTATTTGCAAAGGACATGGCTGCAATACGGGGGAGGGAATTATGTCGGAAGGGTTGATTGATGTTGGATTTCTTTTTAACTGTAGGGCGAGGGAACAACTGGGTGTAACTTATCTGTTTGACTCTAACTTACTTATTGCCTTACTAACAGAACCGCGATCGTAACACCTACTGAACAGATTACTCCATTCCAAAAAGATTTAAGCCCTGATAGAGAAAGGCGGAGCGGCGCGCGTGGCGATGCCATCCACAAGTACAATGTTATTAGATCTACTGTAGAAGACAGTTACAATTTGGGAGGCGGGTATGGGTACCGCCGCCCTTTTATCGGATAACCAACGCCTCTGCCATAGGTCACCCCAAGTGGTTCGCTATGTTTGGTGACTTATCAGCGGTGCCCGGCTTCAAGGAGTTAGTATTGTCCAGATCTTGGCGGCGGATGCGTCTACCCACCATTTGCGTGGCATGCAGGATCGGGAGAGACTGGTTGAGGGAGATCTTTTGGCCTCTCCAGCAGGACTCTCTCGGAACATTGTCTTGCACCCCAGTGGGAGGGATAGGTAGATATGTCCGTCACTCCCGGACACACTGACCCCCTGATTTCTACTCACCCCCGCATATCTTTTCCTTCACAGAACTTCCTCTCCTCCCTTTCCCTAAAACGACCCTCCACATAGCAATCCTAAAGATGACATAGACTATTTTTTAATATAATTATTTTCCTCAGGGCCTTCTGTGTTGAGCTAATGTACAAAAAAAATTAATTTACTGCTCTAATTATTATCCTTTTGAGGAGTTAGGAATAGATGGCAAGCAAGTAGTTTAAACTGAATGTACCTGGAATGAATGTGTGGAATGCGAGGGGTGGGTGGGGGAGGGGGGAGGGTGTGGTGAGGGGTAGGAGGGTGGGGTGGAAGGGGATGGGGGAAGGAAGGAAAGGGGTGGTGTAGGAGGGGGGGAAGGTGGAGGGGGGAGGGGTAGGGTTGTGGGGTGGGTAGAGAGGGAGTTGGAGGGAGGTGGTAGGGGGTGGGGGGAGTGGAGTGGGGAGAGGGAAGGAGGAGGCGGAGTGGGAATCACCCTAATACCATGCAAGCGAAGCCGCTGGAAAAAGCTTGCGTTTTATGGGCAATCAAGATAAGGAAGTTGAAAGGCGTTGTGCTCATAATCCAACAGTGAAACGAACCATTGTCCAAGAACTGCAAACGTTTCTTCATCAGAACAATGATTTAGTAAAAATGTTCAAAACGGCATTAGATCGCATGCCATCGGACTGCCATAACATTAAACGAAACACGGATCTATATGTATTTGTTACTCTTTCACGAAAATGCCACTGAGTGGATTTTAATAAAACTTTACAATGATATAGCTCATACATCAGAATAACATATACAAGCTCTGGCATCATGAAATTTGTATAAAAAATTACACTAGGTGGCACGCGAGCTGTTTGAAAACTGAATGTATCGGGAATGAATGTATGGAATGCATGAGGGGGAGGAAATCCCGGGAAGGTGGGGAATTCGGGAGGGGGGAGGGGAACTCGGGAGTGGGATCCGCGGTAGTGGGGAGGTGAATACGGGAGGTGGGATGGGATTTAGGGGGAAGGGGGGGGGGAGTAGAGTGAGGAGAGGGAAGGTGGAGGAGCAGGAGTGGAAACGTCAGAGGGGAAGGGGACGCGGGAGAGGAAGGGGAGGAGGAAGGTGAACGGGACAAATGGGAAAGGACGTCCAGGGAGAAACAATTTATTTATTAAAAGGCATAGCAACGCACGCCGGGTACCAGCTAGTACCTAATAAATTACAACTTTCCAACTTTTGATACGGTCTCACATGGACTCTAAAACCTAAAAATTATAATAATTAAACGGTTAGCTTCAGGATAAAGGACCCAATGAGCTTTGAAATATCAAATATGTGTTAATGAAAAAATATAAGACGAACACTTCTATAATACTTTCACACTAAACGCACTGAGCCCCTCCCAAATAACAAAATAAAGTTGTCAAAATTGCAAAATGTCAGATTTAGGGCACTAAATCAAGTATTGTGGCTGTAAAAGTGAATTCGGACCTTCCTATCGACGGATCAGCTCTTTTGACGGCATCACTTAATTTCCCCTAATTTCATTTTTATGTTATCAGTTTTTTTTTCTTTTCAACATGTGTTTATTCAGTTTTTTTTTTCAATAAGATGTTGTTGACATATTCAACACACCATTCACCAAATATAAGTAAGTCATTACCCAATTTATATTGAAAAGAAGAATATATACTACATACAACAATACAACCTTTACATAGTCTTGGTAACAAATACGTTAATATGTTTTGATAACAATTTTTAACTTGGCAAACTTTAAACGCAGTTATGTGCCAACTATTTCAACTTGTTTCATTAACTATTGTGAACACCAATTTTATGCACTTTTATTAATATTATTGTTGATATGGAGGATATTAGAAAATTATCTAATACTAGCTGGGTTACCCGGCTTCGCTCGGGACAACATTCGAGATAGTTCTGGAATACTTTGCATCTTGTATTTCATGTAACCTTTATTTTATTTTCTATATTTTATGATATCTGTATTTTGTCAACTCTTTATTTTGTTTGTAATAAAAAAAATGTACTGCGTTATATGTAAAAGCCCTTTGGGTGTTTAAATAAATAAATAAACAAATAAATATTATATTTTACGTAAATTTTACAAAACTGAGCACGTGATAAGAAATTATTGATATTTTAAATTTATTATTGATGTACTGAAAATGATTATTTAGGAAAATCATTTTTCTTTTTCGATTGTTGTAAATTTGAAATGAACTTTGAATTTCGGTTGCAAAAATATTAACATAATTTCCCTACTCATTTTCCAAGTAACTGTTTTACAATTTTCGAAATGTTTAAGACTTGAAAAATTTCCAAATATCTCATAACAAAATCAAAAAGATAAATTCTTAATATGATTTATATTAAATGAAAGAAAAAATTTCCGATTTTCCATTTTTTCCGAAAGAATCTTTTTCAAACAATAAAAATTGATAAATAACATCAAATAGATAAAAAAAAATCTCGATCTTTTTTCTGCAATTTTTTCCGATTTATCGAAGAGAACATTGTTTTAAAAAACAAAATTTTCCATGATCAAAAGTTTTAACAACATGAAAAGTTGCCAAAACTTCAAATAACAATATCAAAAAGATAAATGACCAGCGCATTTTCCGGCAAATTTACCCAAATTTTAATTAAATTTACGATTTTCCAATTTTACCGGAACAATTTTCAAAAAAAAAAGATTACCCAAATTGAAATAATGTGTAATTAATTAGTGATTAAAGAAAATTCTCGACCAATTTTCCGATTATCCCAGAAGAATCTTTTTTAAGGTAAATAAAATTTTCCAGGTTCTAAAATTTCTCAATATGATAAGATTCAAATTTCGAATAACAAAATCAAAAAGATAAATGTTGGAAAAAATTTCCTAACTTATTTTTTCCGGAAGAATTATTTTCAAAAAAATTAAATGTTTCTCAACATGATAAATTTCCAAACATACAATATGAAAAAATATAGACGTTTTTAACAAAAATTCCCGACCGAAAGAAATTTTTTCAGGAATATAAAATTTTCCAGGACCAAAAATTGCCCATCATCACCATGTTCTTCCCCTTGTCCTATTCTGGGTCGTGGACCCATTGCGTCGACAAGGCGCCTCCATTCGTCCCTGTCTTGCGCTGATTGTGCGTCTGCCGTCCATGGCAGTCCCATCCTCTCCTCACACAGTTTCTGGAATTGTCTCTCCCAACTGTGTCTGGGACAGCCCACTGGACGTCTACCCTCTGGAATCGCACTCAGTATTTTCCTAGGAATTCGGTCATCAGACATTCTTAGTACACGCCCAAGCCACCTCAGTTGCGATTTTTCTATGAAAATTAACAGTGGTTCAATGTTTAGATCGTCTCGGATCGTCGAGTTTCTTATTTGATCCCATTTCGCAACTCCTGCCACTTCTCACAAGTACCTCATTCGGCAGCTTGGACTCTAGAGCGTGTTCTTTCGTTTAGCATCCACATCTGGTGACCGTACGCAATCGTCGGGCGGTATGTCGTTTTAGACACTGCCACCTTTATCTTGATACTAAGCTCGGCTTTCCTTATCACTGAGCAGTAGAGAGGACACAAAACACCGCTTGCCGCACTTATTCTTCGATCAAGTTATCCGTCTCACCGTCCATCACTGAAGAATTCGACCCGTCCACCTGTTTCAGCTGAGTCCTATTAGCGAGTATGTTGCACTGATTTTGGTCCCTTCCAATAACCATTATCTCTGTTTTTGCGGTACTCATCTTCATTCCCGCCGCCGAGCAGTCTCGAATTTCGTTGAATCGGTTGATCCACTCTTGCAGTCCCTCCTGTGTTGTCGTAAATCTCGCGATGAGGTCAACAAATACTAGGGAGCAGAATCTAGTATTGCCTACCAGTGCTGCATCCGGTATTTGACTGTATCGGCTAATTCTGTCCATGAATATAGTGCAGAGGATTGACGACATAGGGTACTCTTGTCTGAGGCCAATTTCCAGCTATACCTTTAAGCAAGTTGCCTTCAACTCCTTATTCTTTAAGCACCTCCCACAGCAGTTGGCGCGATTATAAGTTTTTTTATTTTTATTTATTTTTTATTTAGTAAACTATATATATATATATATATATATATATATATATATTATTTATATATATATATTATTTTTTACATTTTTATATGAAACATGTTAGGTATATATATAAAATAGAAAATATATTCGTAGTCCTCCTCACTAGGAGATCCTGTGCTGAGGGGGACTATGCTTTGGATAAGTTTTCGGCGACTTCTATGGTTTAACTTCATTGTTTGGATAAGGTTTTCCAGAAACTTCTATGACGATTTTTTTTTATATAATCGGAGATGGTTTACATATAAATAGTTCCCGCGAGCACTTAGGCCATAGACCCATTGTACTATCTCCCATTTACCTCATTCCTTTGACAGTAACCCAGTCCCTTTTATAAAGTTCACCAGGATAGTCATTGGAAATGAAGCTATATCTTCTGGTTCGACAATGTGTCTTCCCAGGTCTCATTTCCCCTCTTCACTCCACCTTGGTTTCCGAAGGCTCCACGATGGAGAGTCCACCTCCCCTTGGTTTCCTAAAGGCCCCACAAGGGAAGAGTCTACTCTACCTTGGCTCCCTGAGGGCCCCAGGAGGGAAGAGAACTACATCTCTCCTCCTTGGTTCCTTAAAGGCCCCACAGAGGAAGAGTTCACCAAGATGGCCTCATTTCTCCTCTTCACTCCTACATGGTTCCTCGAAGGCCCCACATGGGAAGAGGACATCATATCTCCTCTTCACTCCTACATGGTTCCTCGAAGGCCCCACACGGGAAGAGGACATCATCTCTCCACTTCACTCCTCCTTGGTTCCACAAAGGCCCCGCGCTGGAAGGGTGCCCTTCCCCTTGTTTCCTTGAAGGCCAAACAAGGGAAGAGTTTATGGAGGTGGCCTTAGCTCACCTCTCTATTGTTTCTCCTCTTGGTTCCTCCTACGGCCCCAGGGAGGAAATCCACAGAAGTGGCCTCAGCACTCCTAGGTTCCCAAAAGGTCCCTAGTTTTAGAATGGTCCCACGAGTTACCAGGGAAATAGAAGGTCCACTACTGTTACCAAAAAATTTTTTTGTCCCACAAGTTACCAGGGAAATAGAAGGTCCACTCCAGCAGAGACCTGAGTGCTGGAGTGAGGTCTAAATACTCCGAGATGCGACCTTGCTTCCGGAGCCACCGTTCGTGACGCTGTTCCCCAGGACATTCAGCCTGAGCACGGTAGCTCACACCTTGACTTGGGATAGCTATTGTAGGTTTGTGTTTCCACTCCCTGAGCGATGGGTTCGCCACACTCCCTACGCTTGGACGATTTTTTAAGTATACTAGTAAGTTCATTTTCCGATAGTTCCTTCAGCCAACATTTAATGTCCTTAATGTAGCTATTTTTTTTGTTTTAATTTGTTTGATACTAAGTGGGAGTTTGTTATATAACATTACTGCTAAAAATTCAGAACCTCTTTGTCCAAATGAATAGTTACACTTTGGTATTTTAAGTAAGTCTGTTTGTTTGGCTCTGGTTTTATGAACATATGAGGTGCCTGCCTCTGAATCATTTTGTGGTGATGAATTAGAATGTTTTTGGTATAGATTTTCTGTTTGCTTGGAACATCAAACTGTTTAAAAATTTCTGTTGTTGACGTCCTTATGGGGACCTTTAGTATTTTTTTCTTTTTTTTAACATTAACTCCACACAGGAGGCCCTAAGGTAAATAACTTCCCTCAGGCCCTATGTCACCTTTGAAGATGCTGTGTTGAGGGTCTTTTTGAGGAAAGGAAGGAGTGAATACGGGTCTTGATGATACCCATGTTGTAGGAGGGAGGAAACACAGAGGCCGGCAAATCGTTCCACAACCGAGCCGTTGAACTCAAGAACGAGTCATAGAAACGACCCGTTCTCATGTGACTAATGTCAACCCTGTACAAATGTTGGGCGCGTGTTTGGCGTGTTTCCCGACTATGCACCGGTGCCGAGGGGATCAATGACGCTAGTTCCTCGGAGCATCTTCCATTGTAAGATGCTCCGAGAATCTATGGAAGTATGGTCTTTATTATGCAATTCTGAGTTACCTTAAGTTGTTTTATGTGGTTAGATGCTGCTGAGCCCCATCCTATTACTCCATATTCCAATCGAGAGTGGCATAAAGCATAATATACTCTCTTTAAATCATTTTTGAAGAAGTAGATGAGTTTTGTTAGCTTTTTTGAGGTAAGATCAATGTGTGAATTCCACTGTAGTTTTTCATCAATTTCAATCGTATGCCTTCTCTTTTTTTAAAAAATAATTATTTATTAACCAAGAATAATAGTACAATATATACATTATACCTACAAATACATTAAAAATAAAATCTCTAAATCGATAAATCCAACAAATGATGGCATACCGTATTCCCAACATATGGTATTCCCAACGTATGATCACTTGTATTGTGAAGAGCTGATGAAATCTATTCTGTTCAATAATTCGGTTATATTATTTACGATTTTATACAGCAACGTCGCATCTGAGAATTGTCTTTATGTGTTGCTTTCTTAAATGTTTCTATCCAATTATTCCCATTTATTAGGAGAACAGTATCATCCGCAAAACTGATGATTTCTCGTTCACATTCTATATGGCGTAGGTCATTAATGTAAATAAGGAACAGAATCGGACCCAGAATACTTCCTTGAGGCACCCCGAATTTGACATCAATACACTCACTGGTTATGTTGTTAAGTTTCACAGATGGCTTTCTATTTCCCATGTAACTTTAAAAAAATATCAGTTCATTATCTCGAATCCCTATGTTTTCTAGTTTTTCAAAAAGATGTGAGTGATTTATCAAAGGCTTTAGAAAGGCGAGAAATATGCCAATGCATGTTTTATGTGAGTCTAGAGAATTTTTAATATATTCAATTACTAAGGCTATGGCGTTGGATGTTCCTAGATTTTTTCTGAAACCAAATTGTTTTGGTGATAATAGTTTGTTTGATTCTAGGTAGTCGACGAGTTGAGTTTTAACTGTTATTTCTAAGATTTTAGATAATGTGTTTAGAATTATGATTCGTCTCTTCTTGATATCTTCACGATTTCTGAATAAGGGCATTTGACATAAATATGTACGAGCGGAGGATGTGATGATATTCCATCCCACTTTATAGTAAATTGCTCTAAAAGACTTGCTAATCCTCTCTGTATTTAGGAAATCATTAATCATTATCATTAATCATCAACAGTAGAGTCATTCTTAATTTCACATGTTAATAAATTAACTGGCTTCTTTGAAGAGTTACTGCGACCCGAGATTTATAATTTAAACAACGTCTTTCTTTCATGTAAGTCTTTTATAATGGAATTAATTAAATTTACATCAGTGTTTCATTACAGATTCACTTGATTGATTTACATGCTACCTACTAGACGTGAGCAAAATTGAATGACTGAATTAAATGAATAAATTCAATCCTGTGACAAACTCGATCTGATTCTCAATTTCAAAAGGAACTGATTATTCATTCCTTACTTTGGCCTCGCATACACGTTTTTTAACAGCACCATACATTTTTATCTTCCATTTATTTTACAGTTAAATTATTTCAATGAATTATGTGTACTGTAAACAATTCAAATGTTATAATTTATAACGTTTGGTAGGTATTTTAATATTATTCTATGGGCGGCGCGCCGCGTAGGTGCCTAAAGTTTAATACCTTTTTTTGTACATGCATACCGCACAAGAGTCTCAACTGCTCCCATCTGGAGCCAGTGGGACTATGGCATCCCCAATTGGGGTATGCTGTGAGGCTGAAGGCAGTTGGAAGGGGAAGAAGATAGGGAAGAGGAAGGTGGGGAAGTCGCTGCAGACACTAGTCAAAAGTTACTAATTCATTCTTCAATGCCCGCTGCGAATCGGCCCGTGTGGTTCATTCGTTCCTCTCCGCTGGTAAAGCCGTCAATTTCATTACATAGTTAGTTATTTTTTGGTATGTACCAACGCTTTCGGAATATAAGTACCTATCTAATTTTAGACGCAGATGTTAGGTAGATATCAATATGTGAATTTGCAGATATATAAGGCCAACCGGCTGTGTTCAACTGTCACAAAATATTCACCTTTAATTGTTAAAATGTTTATTCACATTAGATCACGTGAAGTGGAACAATTTTAAGTTTAATAAATAAAATAAAATTAGTAAAACCTTAGGGGTCAAACAAAAAACTGTTTAATTTTAAGATTTAATTGCTAGCCTTGCATGAATACATTTGTGTTGTAACCCAAACAAGGTTTTTTTTTTCATAAGGCCAGGGGAATCAGACTGAATCAATTCACTCCTGGGAATGAATCTGCCCATGTCTACAACCTACCTTTGAGCTGAGCATAATTTATTATAATTATACACATTCTATCCTATATTACTTATACATATAACATATTATACATATATTACACATCTAGATACAATCCAAACCAAATTACCTAGCTTCGTCAATAGATTCGTAAAAAATTCTTATTTTTGTTATAATTCATAGATTAGTCAAACAAAAATATAGTAGGTACCCAGACATTTCAAATCTTCCGATTCTTTGCTACATTTTCACTTCATAATATTTTTCTTACATACTTTGTACAATAATTAGATCCATATAACTCCTCAGGTTCAATACTTTACGGTAAGTAAACTAAAGGCACAATACAATGAAGGTATATTTTATATTTTTGAATGTAGCTATTACTTTGTGGTTATCCATTAAAGAAAAATGCAACAATATAACTTTGTAAAAACCACTTATATAGTGTGCAAATCCGACCGGTTACGGAACAAACGTTCGTTCGTCAGGGAAAGCTTATACTAATTTGACAGTTTCGAACAATGTTTTATTATGGTAGGGGGTGGAGCCGTTGTTAGTTAATAATGTAGATTGGGTGGGTAGGTATTAGTGTAGAGTGGGTGGGTAGGGAAACAAATCCATGATTGGGCTATATGGTATATTTTATTTATTTATTTATTTAACGCCCAATGGGCTTTTACATTTTGGTAGTACAAATAATTCATGACAGATTATTTAACATATACAGAAATAATAAAAATAAAATTTGATAAAAAAGCACACAAGTCATAAAAATACAAAAATACAGCGATTTCATAGGTTTTCAGAAAAACAGATAGGTTTAGGAATAGTTTTGGAATAAGTTTTTTATAAGATCAACAAATTTTGCCAAGTTTATGTTATATATGTCAATATCACCTAAGTACTGATTTCCCATAGTGTGAAATCGTTGTATCGGAGAGTGGGCAATGTAGTTCCGCTTATGAATGCTACAGTAGAATAGTATATTTTGTCATGTAGTTACTGTCGGTATTAGTAAGTTTATGAGTTGAAGTAGTTCGCAACAGTCAAATTTAGAGTTAAGTATTTTGAATAAAAATGTTAAGTCGTTTATTTTACGTCTGTCTTCTAGTGTGTGTATTTTTAAAACATTTAATAATAAATTATATTTCAAGTCTTCTAGTGGGATATTTAATTTAAAATTTATAAAACGCAGACATTTTTTTTGTATTCGCTCAATGTTATTAATGTGAATTTTGTAAGATGGAGACCAAACTACCGAGTTATATTCCATTAGGCTTCTAACTAGAGATACATATAATAATTTTAATGACTTGTATGGAATTAAAGTTTTTGGTTGTTCTTAATACGAAGCCTAGTGTTTTCATACCTTTGTTTACAATTTGGTGGATATGATTGGCGAAACTTAGTTTTTCATCCAAAATAATTCCAAGATCTCTCATTTCCGTGACTCTTTCTAAAGCTGTGTTATTGATGGAATATTCGAATAAAACAGGATTTTTATTTCTGAAGAAAGTCAAGGTTTTGCACTTTTCTACATTTAAGAATAAATTATTTTGAACGCAGCAATCTTTAAACATACTAATATTTGACTGAATTATATGGCAATGATTTACAACAGTTATTTTCTTGTATAGCTTGATGTCATCAGCAAAGAGTAATACCTCGACCTCAACATGAAGCAATTGGTTATATCATTGATGAAAATGGGGAACAAAACCGGGCCAAGGTGACTACCTTGTGGTAGGCCACTAGTAGCCCAGAAAGCTTTCGACATCCATGATTTTATTTTCACGAACAGTTTACGATTTAATAAATAGCTAGTAAACCATTTTAGCATGTTATCCCTTATTCCTAGAGCAAATAGTTTTTGGATTAGTAGTTTATGGGATACTTTGTCAAATGCCTTCGAAAAGTCTGTATATATGCAGTCGACTTGTTTATTTTCTGCAAACGATTGTATTATGAAGTTTTGAAATGTTACTAAATTAGTTGCGGTAGATCTACCTTTGATAAAAACGTGCTGTTTTTGGTCAATTAATTTTATTAATTTGGGATAGATTGCATCAAGGACCAGTGATTCAAAAAGCTTAGGTAGTACTGACTGTATACAAATGGGGCGATAATTGGCTATATTAGTGTCGTCTCCTTTTTTGTAGATAGGTGTAATGAAGCTAGATTTCCAGCGGTCTGGAAAGTGTCCAAGGGTCAAGAGACGGTTGAATAATAATGTGAGTAGTTTAGATAATGTATTAGAGCATTTTTTGAGGAATATTGGTGGAATGTTGTCTGGGCCAGTGGATTTGTCAGTGTCTAAGGAAAGTAATTTCTGTTCGCAGCGTTTTTGTGTGATATGGCAATGTGTTAAGTGTGTAGTCTTGCTAAATTTGTATTCAGGTATTTTATCATCTGGGGTTTCTTCATCATAAACATTTTTGAAGAAATCCGAAAAAAGGTTTACAATGTCCTGTGTATTGTTTGCACTGGTTCCGTTCATTTGCATTATTGGCGGGTATTCTGTGTTTTCATTGTTTATTTTTTTTAGAAATTTCCAAAGATTTTTGGATTTAAAGGCAGTGTCCTCGATAGAGGTTATATACTTTTTGTAACATTTTTTGGAAAGATCTTTACATTTTTTCCTGGTTTCGCTAAAGATTATATAATCACTTATGGATTTGCTGTGTTTGAATTTTTTGTGTTGACTCTTTTTTTGCTGAAGAGAGGCAGTAAGCTCTGGTGAGAACCAAACCGGGTAGGTATAGGTTCTCGGTGTATAAAAAGGTACATAGGATTCAATAATATTAGAAAATTTTAAATAAAGTTGGTCTATAGATTCATCAATGTTTTCATCGGATAAAAAAGACCAGTCTGTATTTGAGAGATGGCTGTTAATGGAGTCGAAGTCGGCTCGTTTAAAGTTTAGGACTCTTTGTACAGGTATTCTTTCATTATCGCATTTAATATTTAATTTAACGTATAGGGGAGGGTGGTGATTATCTATTGGTAGGAGTGGGTCATTTGATAGTTCTACAGATATTTTAGGATAGTTTGATAAAGCTAAGTCTAATAAGCGATTGTTATTATTACATATAAAATTATGTTGGTGAAAGTTTAGAAAGTTTACCATGTCCAAAACTTCACGTGCACGATCGTTTTCACTTTCGTTTGTGATGAGACCACAGTTGTTTGCTTTCCATGTTAGGTTTGATAAGTTATAATCTCCAACGATAACAACTTTCGAGTGAGAATATTTTGAGGAAATTGTTTCGATGTCTTCACAGTGGTTTCTGTATGTTTGAGGGTCAGAAAGTGGTGGTAGATAGGCCGTTCCAAATATAATTTTCTCGAGAGGAGTCGTTACTTGTACAAAGAGATGTTCAATGTTTTTGTGTTTCGTTGTTAATTTTCTTGATGACAACTTCTGTTTTATCGCAATTAAAACTTTTATTTTTAATTTTTAACTTAATGAGTAAAACCTCAAATTGTAATATTTAAATAAATGAAGACAATATAAGCTATAATATTTCGCTTATATTGTCTTCATTTATTTAGCAATTAAAACTCCTCCACCTCTTGACTTGGAACTTGATCTCACGTTTCTGTCGCAACGAAATATTTTGTAATTAGTAAGACCGAGTTCAGTCGACTTGATATCAGAGTTTAGCCAGGTTTCGGTAAGTATAATGATGTCATGATGATGAGAAGGTAGAGCTGCTCGTAGGTCATCGAGTTTGGATCGCAGTCCGCGGACGTTTTGGTAATAAATTTTTAAAGTTCTGGTTCGATTGTTAGGAGGAATTGCTTGGATATTTTTGTAATTGGCTAGTTTTTTGGCAGATTTGGTACAATTCTGGGAGTGGAGTTTATGTATTTTATGGTGACATCTTCACCATTTTCTTTTCGTATCTCCAGTTGAACCCTCAGATCTTTTAGAAATTTTTGTTGAGCTGGGGTTGAGTCGGGGTAAATTCTGACATTGTTCCTAAGAAGACCTCGTTTGCTGAGAATATTTCTCGATTGGATTGAGTTTTCCAGTTCGATTTTTATTGGTCTAGGCTTGCTATTTGATAATTTTCCAATTCTATAAATTTTTTAAATATTTTCATTTGCTGATTTGTCGATTTCACTGATTATACTGGTGACAGCTGCCTGGTCATCCAAGATTCTGCTGACTTCTGTCGTCTTAATACTCTCAGGCACATTGCAAACAATAATATTTTTGGAGCGCACTTGTTGCTCATTCATTTCCGAAATCGCCTCGCAAATACCAAAGTTATTTTGAGAAGAATTTGCTCTTATATCCTTGTATGCACACAGTTCACCTTCTAAGCTAGCAGTTTTGGATGCTACAGCTGAAGACATGCTACTTATGGCGTTTAAAATTTCACATGCAATTGGAGAAATTTTAGAAATTTGATCCTTATTAAATTTGTTGGTTGGATCAAATAGTACCTTATTTAGGGCATTGACTGCTACTTCTGCTTTGGAGATAAAATTTTGCACATCCATTGTGAAACGTTGAAGTATTTGGAACTATTCACTGCTTGACAATGTTTGGTTATGTTGATTTGTTTTTGCTTTTGTTAACACAGTTCACAGACACTTGCAATGAAAAGCACTATTTTATTAGTAAATAATTGCTGCTTCTTAATATTTTATGATGCTTGTGTGCAATAATTCACATTAAATAATTTAAAAGTTTAATTTTGACGGGAGTAGATCGAAATATGTTTACACTGTCAAAAGGGTATTGTGTAATATTGCCTTGTATTATGAAGTTACCTCTACTTTATATTCAACATGCTGTTTGCTAATTCTATTATAGCCTATTCAATATCATCTTCGACTTTATTGATGCACTGAGATAAGAAATAAAAATAATGGTCTCTATTATTGCGTATACTAAAATTACTTAAATTGTGCTAAAATTGTGTAACATAAATTCAATAACCAAAATACATTGATTACTTAATCATAATAATTATTTTAGTATAAGGCTCGCGTTGCAAGTATTTAACAAAGGCGTAATATTTATGTACTATGGGTGGTAGATTAGAAGTAGGTGAAGGCTACAGAATAGTCGGAGACTTAGACGACTCAGTCCGAACGAACGAAGAAGATGAGGCAATATATTATGATGCAGAGAGAGGCGCACAGTGACGTCAGCCCTAGCTGCACCCATCAGTTCTCCTCGTCTTCCTCCCAGAAGAGGTAGGTGGACCAGTACTTCAGGTTGAAGAGAGAGAACACCAGCGGGAAGGTGATGCGCGAGATGACATCTATGCTCTTGGAGCTCGTAAGGAACTTGGCCAGCCAGTTCTTGCAGCAGTAGGGTCGTGGGGGCTGATTGTCCACCTCGCACTGGCGCACCTTCTCCAGGGCTAGCGGGTCCCCCGACTGCTGCATTATCGGCATCTGGGGAGTGATACCCCTTACTTAGTCATAAAGTTACACCCGGATCCAAGTCGACCAGGACTAAAGAGTTGTTGCTGCAGTGAACAACTACTATCCGAAGGACTATATCTTACTTCTGTCTTCTGGATTCAGAGGTATTCAAATCAAGCAAATCAGTGAAGGTGCTGAAGTTTTCAATCTGGTTTTCAATATTTTCCAAAATGATATTTGTTTGTACAGAAGCAAAGAATGAATGTAGCAAAACAATTTAAATCTTAATCATTGCCAAATTAGGTACTTCTGCTGTGATGTGTAGACATAATGGTCTAAACCTTATATGTGAATATTTATAATGATATCATGATTATTTTCTTCACTACTGTCGCATGACAAATATATTGTATGGTGAGCAATTCGGAGGTTTCCGTGGCTTTGGAATTACAATCCATTTTCATAGGTATCTTTTCAGACCCCCAATGGCGTACATAGCTAGAAGAGCAGCAGGTTTGACAAATCGATTGTAGATTGAGGGTTGACTTATGAAAGTGATTACAAATAAAGGTATTAAAAACGATTCAAAGCGAATCAAGATGTCGCCATGTTTAAACACACATATAAATATTGCATCGTGACTGGGCTCACCATTGCAAATGTCGTATTGTTGTCTGTGTCCATCAGGGTAGATGTGGCGTCCATGCTCTGGGTGCTTTCCATCTCCCGACGCTTTTTCTTCATGTTCTCTTGGTGCATGTCTGATTGGGAGGTGTAATTCACGAGGACAGATTCTAACAGGGCGCCAAAGACGAAGATGAGACAGCCGCCGGTCCAGACGTCGATGGCTTTGATGTAGGAGAAGTAAGGGAGGGAAGCGTTGATATTGGAGATCACTTCTGCCATCGTGAGGAGAGTAGTCACACCTGGAATCATAAAATAAACCATTCATTATCTCCATTGGCGGACTAAGCCCGTCAGAGGCCTGGGGCGGCAAAGCTGAATGAGCCCCCCCCCCCCAAGTTTGAAGTTCAAGTGATTTTATGAAGTTTAATTTTATTTAGTTCACACGGACCTCTCTCTGTACCTGGCCAAAACGTCTCCAGGTTCCCTTGATCAAGTCCTAAACAAGGCTTTAAGGCACCAGGACACTGTAATATTTTTTCTTAAAGTCTGTAAAGATGCATTTGTAAATAATGCTCGCACCGAAGGTTTTAAGAAAATTCGTAAAATTGACGGAGATACAGCATTTTATATAAAACCATTTTAAACAGTTTGTATCTTGAATTAGCCTTCAGCAATACTTTGAACCCGTTTTTCTCGAAACTAGGTTTTTAACCCGGTTGACAACATATTAGAAAAACTATACATACGATTTGCATGCACCAAGTCTTAAATTGTTCGAAAATCCAATCACGATTGCACCACGTAGGGGTTTTTTTAATTAAGGAAGGGGAACATACATAAATTAAGTTTTTTAAACTGCATACGCAATATAACGTTATTCCAATATGCTATACGTAATTGCAAATCCAACCTCTGCCGGTGCTGTAGATATTCGTCCACACTTTGGTTCTCATAGATATTGGTCAGCCGTTTGAGCTGTAGATATTCGTCCTCATAGATATTAGTCCGATTTGTTCAGTTTTTAGAATTCCTGTGGATATTAGTAGACCCCTCCATGAGTAAGTACAATCGAGTGCGATTTACATAATTTTTGCTGCTTACGATGTTTTTAAGGCTCGATCTGATATTGTGTGCATCTCATTTTGAATGTTATTATATACTTATTATCTATTCATTACAGATTTATGGCGTCCTTTAACATATATTATCAAAATGTACGAGGTTTGCGCACAAAGACACACGATTTCTTAAGGTCCGTTCGGGGGTTTAGGATCACAGGGGCCTAACTACAAAAATTGGTGTTTTGAGTTAAGCTTGGTTTCGTTAATGTCATAATCATATCTATTAGTGACACGAAGCTTTATCTCGAACATACTGCCGTTTAAGAGATAATGATGAGCAAATCTAAAAAATTTAGATATAAAATTAGAAGCACAAGGGCATATCGCCTGTTATGCTTTTGTGACATTAAACAAAAATCTTATTACTAGCATCACACTGACCTAACACTTATTATTTAGGGAAAAACAAAACGTTAATTGGTTGATTATCAAATAGTTTCAATAGGTACCGAAAAGATAATCCACACATGATCGATTTTTCATATAATTTTGATGAAGCATTTAAAACCCTTCTATGAATTCGAAGAACTTAACCAATTTTCTTTCATTTTTAAAAAGAAAGACAAACATTTCCGGTTTATGAATAAACTGACAATATTTTAAAGACTTCCACTATCATCACAGTAATGGAAAAGTATTGTCTGTGTCGTGATGGAGGACTTTCGCCGAGGAATTGAACTTACTACTCATGGATGGGATCCAGAAATCCAGACGTAATGCCAACTCAGCCACTGACCGGTCAATATAATGCTCCAATACCATTTACAATAGAAAATATTAAAAATTTGAAGGATTTTTGAACAGTGGGTATCTTCCCAATAAGCTTTCCATTGATATGCTTGGTGTTACTCTAAATGACCAGCTCAAGAACGGCGGCTACATCGAAGCCAGAGTCAAGTTAGCCTCTCAGAAACAGGGCATACTGTAGAGGGCCAGCAAATACTGCGGATAATACACAAATTCTAACTATGTACAAATAACCCCACGGTTGAATTTGGCAGCCACCTTTGGTCTAGAGCCATAAAATACCTGAAAAAAAATCTTGACTGCAGAAAAGGGCGGTGCATTTGATAGAATCCCCTGTCTTTACAAACGGATTGCAATCTTTAGAGCAAAGGTGTCGGGTGGGACTTCTTTTCTTGATATACCGATATTTTAATGGAAGATGCTCCAAGAAACTATCGTCATAGTTCACGTCGGCATCGGTGCACAGTTGGGAAACACGCCAAAACATGCGTACACAGTTGACCTTTATCACTTAAGAGCAGGTCGTTTCTACGACTCTTGAGTTCTTGACTGTAGATGAATTTATTGTCGACTTCTGTGTTTCATCCCCAAAGATGACATAGGTCCTGTGGGAAAATATTTGCCTCAGGGGCTCGTGTGTGAAGATAACGTAAGAGGAAAATAAAATAGCTCTGCCCCAGAAAATACTGATAGATCATAGATTTTGTTAAAATTATGATATTTATATTATTTCTCTATTCATAAATAGGAATCAAGAGGAGTTTACATGTTTGTAAATAATAATAATGACTAAATATATAAGTAGGGACACATAGGCATATCTCAATAAATTTATTCAATTGTACCGGGCCTAAGATAAGTGTTTTTTATGCAATGTGCTGGGCTGCTAGATGCTATATTTTCGAGTTTTTAGAGTTTGATAGCATCTAGAATCTTCATCTCAAAACTATGTTTGTGTAGAAAGGCCCTGTGGTCTAAATCACCCCTCGTTAAAGTATTGCTAAATATTAAGGAACGCAAAGGCAATCCGTCAATTTTTATAATTTTATATTTTTAGTTGTCAAAATCTTTTTTTTTGTGTAAAATATGTAATTTATGAAATTTGACGATATGTTTATTGATAAAGAAAGTATTACACTTAAATGTGTTTTAATTTCTAAGTTTCAAAGTATCAAAACTGTAGATATGCCCCTGTGATCCTTAACTCTCTTGTCAAGTGAACATGCTCTACTACCTACTACAGAGTGTTGACGTATTTCTATGCCCGCATCAAAATAATAAAAAATAAACATTAAAAAAACAGTGAACTAAATGAAAAGTGCCTAATTATCCTAAACTGGATATCGCGCGCCAAACCAGCGTATTTTCATCTCTAGAAGTGGATTTTTTAACGCATAAAGCTCATCATAACACCTCCACAACTGTCACTTGCTCACTTGCATCAAAATAATAAAAAATAAACATAAAAAAAACAGTGAACTGAATCAAAACTGTCTCTGTATCATAAACTTGTCATGTAAAAGCCCATCAGGGCGTTGAAAATTAATAAATAATAAATAAATAAAAAGTACCTAAATATTCTAAACTGGATATCGCGCGCCAAACCAGCGTATTTTCAGCGCTAGAAGTGGATTTTTTAGTGCACAAAACTCATCATAATACCTCCACAACTGTCACTTGCTCTAAAACGTATCGGCTATCATTAACAAACATAAAGTGAAACCTACACCGTGGTGCTCTTCATCAATAACTCAAACAAATATCAATCATAAGTGGTTTCCCTCTTATTAAAGTCTGAAGCAAAAAAACTTCTACCATGTTTACAAAATGCTTTACCTGTGGAAAAAACATCGAAAACCCATCAAATTGTATTTCGCGCTGTACCTGCGAAGGCAACTTCCATCTTGCCTGTGCGGAAATCTCTGAAACATCTCGGCGCAGCGCTAGAAGCACACAGTGGAAGTGTAAAACCTGCTTAACAAAGATAAAAAATCTCAAGTCATCAAATAAATCAACTAAAAACGATGATCTGACATCTATGGTCAAACAACCAAAACAACTACCCCAACCACAGATACTGGAAAGTGACCTGCCCAATAACACAGAAAATATTCAAACATTTAAAATACTATATACAACTCTGGTTAGGAGTCATTTAGAATTTAATTCCCCCATATGGAACCCTTTCTACAAAAGTCACGCAAACCCCATTTTTAGTTTTTATTTTATTTTACATGAGCTCCACACAGGAGGCCCTGAGGAAAATAATTTCCCACGGGACCTATGACATCTTCATGAGTGCTAGCTTCATCGGTGGCTAGTTGTGGGGTCTAGACAAGTTTTAATATATTGTAGTCTCCTATGAGTATGAAGTCATCATCGAGATTATTTAGTCGAAGATAACTAGCGGATTCGAAATAAGACTACTAGTATGTTTGGTGCCGAGTGGGTTGTAAGAACAACAAATGTTTATTATTTTGTTACGGGCAGTCGAAATGATGCTTCCATATATCCTCAGTTTCTTGTGTTGATCAAGTCGTCTGTTCAATGCATAGACATCCAAATGAATAGACAAGAAGTTACAGATGAGGGGTAAAACCAAACTACGGAGGGCGAAGACGGTAAAGATGACTGTGATTCGTTAAACAATCAATCTGACAGTATATAGGCATCTCGCATTACAATATCACCATTTAGTTCTTAAAAGCAAAATCTGCTTTGAATGAATAAACCTTTTTACATGGGAGCGCGAATTGCTTGCCACGATAATAAAATATTTGCTAAGGCCAAATGCTCGCCCCAAAAAGACTCGCCCCAATACAAATAGCAATATTTTGTTGCCATGTTTAGTTAAAACACTTTCACAAATGTTTCATAATTTACTTAGCCCTGTAACCAGCGACGAGCACACTGGAGAACCGCCCACATTCGCTATGTGCACATTGATATGTAGATATATTGTATAGCACGAGCTACCGTTTTGGCGTGTTATTTCGTTAAATGTATGGATGTTAGCTTCTCGCTGTTCACGGCAAGAATGATGACGTCACACATTTTAGATTCAAGCGAGGCTCTATCCCCTCCCCATGGAGCGAGCCGGTTCCAAGGAGGTGCTCCAGCCGGCGCCATGTGGTGGGGGAAATAATACGTTTTTATCACTTAGGGCAGGTCCAGATATATTCATATGTCCGTGGTTCAATGACATTATATTTAGATTGAGCATCAATAAGAACCCCGCCTCCCATGGTTTGGCCTGTGAAATTAAAGCCCAGTATTTTTATTGCTTTACCAGTTATTATATCAATATGGTTGGTAAATAGTAGTTTAGTGTCGAAGGTTATTCCGAGGTCCCTTATTACAGGTACTGACAATAAACTGTGATTTTTAAAAGAATAACTATATTTGATAGGGTTTTTTATTCTAAAGAAGCTCATGATTTGACATTTTTTATTGTTAAGTGTAAGTTTGTTAATGGTACACCATTCTACGAATTTTATAAAACAGGATTGAAAGGACAAGCAATCGTATATATTTTTTATGATTTTATATATTTTCATATCATCAGCAAATGATAATATGTTAAAATCAGAGAACATGGAAGTTGCATCGTTTATGAATAGAATAAACAATATTGGACCAAGATGCGAACCCTGAGGCCCACCGCTAGTGGCTTTAAGATAAGTGTTCTTTAATAAAGACAGTTAGTACACGTTTTGATAAATAATTCTTAATCCAGCATAATAAATTACACTTATTCCTAGATCAGACAATTTATTTATAAGAATTTTAATGAAAACCTTATGAAAGGCTTTACTAAAATTCGTGTAAATTGAGTCAACTTGGTATCTATTAGCAAGAGCACCTCAGATAAAATGTTCGTACAGTGTAAGGTTAGTTGAGGTAGATCGTCCAGAGATAAAACTATGTTGAAATGATGAGATCTTAAATTTTATGCAAGAACTTATTTTTTGAAGAATTAACTTTTCGTTTATTTTATTTTATTTATTTATTTTATGGATTCTTTCGTAATCCTCTAACTAGCTAGGTCTTATAACAATACCCTTCATGTTTCTAGCTGACTAATACTGCGGCTCATTTGGCCTTATTACTATTACCATCTGATGGTTGTATTTAATTGACTGAGTTTACGTTTCATTATTGTGCTTTATGGGAAAAAATTATACATAAATTATTACATAAATTAAAGAGTTGGTCTTTCGTTTATGACCAACTCTTTAATTTATGTAAAAACACAATTATCAATCCCCAACAACACGGGTTTTTTTTAAGGCAGATCTGTTGAGTCGAACTTGGGGCAGTTCACCATTTGTTCATAATTCTATGGACAAAAAGAAACAAGTTGACCCTATCTATACTGATTTTGTCTAAGGCTTTCGACAAAGTGAATCACTCCTAAACAAACTCGTATAAATGGAAATCTTCTCATATAGTTCTCATCTTACATTAAAAATAGAAGACAAGCTATTTCCCTTAAAGGTATCACAGATAATTACCATTCCCTCCGGGTTACCGCAAGGTTCTCATTTAGGTTCCCTGCTCTTTACTTTGTATCTCAATGACATCAAACATGTTATAACTCATTCTGATTTCATTCTCTACGCTGATGATATGAAAATATACAAATACGTAAGCTCAGCAGACGATTGCAACAATACAAAAAGTCATTAATAGAATTAATAACATTTTCACGTAAACATCACCCAATCAGCCATAATTACCATCTGAACTATGTTCCCCTTCAACGAGTTAAAAAAAATCAGAGACCTTGGAGTGATACTAGACTGTAAATTACTATTCAAAAATGATATTGAACACATTTTAGAAAAAGCCAAACAACTGGGCTTCATTCTTCGCGTCACAAAACCATTCAATAAACATTTTACCCTTGAACTACTATATATGGCATATGTAAGATCTCGTCTCAAATTTGCATCTGTCATTTGGAATCCTCAATACCAAACCTGTATTAAGAAAACATTCAAACAAAAATTTTAAAACACCTGTCGTATCGTTTTGAAAATCATCAGTGTAACCCTATTGCTCTTAACAAACGGAGGAAAAATTTTGATGTACTGTTTATGTACAAAATTGAGAACTGCCTCATTGACTCTCCAGCCTTGTTTAAAGGATTGCATTTCGTTGCACTAAACGCAATACCAGATCGAATACCTTATTTCATATACAATATTTTAAATCGAAATACGCACAAAACTCCTTGCTCGGGCATATCTGCCAAACTTATAATGCCCTAAGAGATATTGTCATTTTCCATTGTACTTTTAAATCTTTTAAAATCAAACTAACCGTACAATGTACATAAATGAAAACTTTAATTTCTTGTTTATTATTTTCTTTTTAATAACTTTTTACTTAACACTTTGTACTATTATTTTAAACAACTACTGAAAACTGTTATTTCTGTAAGAATTATGATCACCTTTTTGATAAGTTTTGACAACAATATACCAACTATAATTGTTTAATAACCACTTGATTCATAATCACATAAATCATTAAACACAACTAAATATCATAAATGGAACTTAACTGGTTTAAATTATGTTCCTTATTTAATGTACAATTACTTTATACACAGCTGTATACTTCCTAAATAAAAAAAATTAAAAAAATTAGTGTTGCCAGCCTACAAATTTTGTTGTTCCATTTTTAGTATTTTCTAATCGTAATTGCCAGACTGTAGTATTTAATTTAGGGCATAGAAAAATATATTTAAATACGGTTCGGTTTTCAGTTAAAAGTTGATATTTGTCTTTATTTTATAATTTGAATTACTGATTTTTTAATATATAAATCTTTAAATGTAGGTACTTTTTTCCCTTCCATGGCTTTTCACACCAAGGGTGTATTCTGGCCATTGTTAAGTGAATGATTTTGTGAATTAAGTGTAATTTTGAGTATTTACAAATTTGGCATTAGTAACAAGAACCTATCTACATTACATAATAATAATACAAACAAAAATAATACGCGAAACTCTCACAATACAAGACGATTTTATTTATTTACAACAAATGGAAGCAACAGGATACAACTAAATAAGTTGATATAATTTATTATGCGTAAAAAATAAACAGCACACACTAAATAAATATATGAAACCAAACTTACTTAATATTAAGGAAATTGGCGAAGACTTCATAAACGCGTTTGTCCATAGAAGATAACAGGCATGTAATGTTGTAAGGGGCTATGTACCCGAATTGATTAGGTCAGGGATGAAATTTTCGTATGAATTATTTATAGGCCAACTGAAAAAAATGTGATTGCAAGACGATATTCACGCATGGCAGAATTTTTAACGTGAATTTTTGTCAGTTGAACATTGTGGCAGCAATGCCCTATCGGCATGCGGAAAATGGAGGATGTTGACAATTTGTTCAAAGAGAGTCTGGAAAACCACGGTTTTATGAAAAAAAAATTCTTTTGTTTTACTAGATTCATACCAATGATTCCGCCATGTGGAAATCATGTTTTCTTTCAATTTTATGAAAATGTCAATGGGGCTTCAAAATTTATATAAAATATCTCCAGAAATAATGGCATCTCCAGAAATAATGAATCGGCCTTTTTATTTCCAGGGATACCGCAGTGACTAGGTATCCAAGCCAATGCGAGTTCTTTGCCAGAGTCAGTTAATTTATTTATTTATTTTATTTGTAAGAAATAAACAGCTTATATACATATAATAGACAGATACATGTGAACTGCAGTGAAGCCAAAAGAGTTTTTTATGCTAATATTGTTTGGAAATGGAGTTTTAATTTACCTTAAGCTAAATTTTAGGCTAAGGAAGAGGAGAGAAAGGGGAGAGGAGGGGGAGGGGGGGGGGGGGGAGAATATTGGATAAGGATATGAGATGCTCTCGATACCTTCCGAACCCTCGTATCAATCCAATATCCCACGCGTTAATTCTATTCGATACTTCTGAAGGTTTAAATTTATTAAAAATGTCTACGCTGTGAAACAATTCGTTGTATTGCGTACAAATTCAAGGAATCGGGGAATTTTTTCTAAGGTTTGTTCTACAAGTGAGCAAATGAAGTAAATTTGATTGTCGGGTAAATCTTGAAGGAATTTGGATTTTTATTAAATTGGTAAGCTCTGGCGAGATCAGGCCATTGTTTAGAATTTTAAATAATAAAATTTGATCAAAAATTAATCGTCGTGTATGAAGGGAGTTGATGTAATGAAATTTAATAGAATCGGTGTAAATTAGAAAGTGTAAGTTAAGTTTATAATTCAAGTGTTTGAATTTTTTTTTTTGAATTCTTTCGATCCTAACAATGTGGGCTTGGTAGAAAGGAGTCCAGATCGGTGTGCAGTGTCCTAAGTGTGGGCGGATATATTCGGTGTAAAGGGAATATAGAGTATTTATATTTCGAAAAGGTTTCGATATACGAATTTATGAATAAAAGTACGAATTCAAACACAGAAATCGTCTTCTGGGTAATGGCAAGGGGACGAGTTAAATTTTTGAAGTGCACTCAGGGAATCGGAGAGAATTAAGAAGTTTCCAATGTGATCATCATCAATATATTTGAGGGAATCAAAAATGGCTATACATTCAGCAGTGAAAACAGAAGCCTCTTTCGGAAGTTTTATTTTTTTCAATTGACTTGATCTGATGGGCCACTCCAAAATATAGGTACTTGAAATTCTTCTAACAGGCGTCCCGTTGGGTAGTCTAAATGAAAATGCATCGCAAGAAAAACTTCTGTTATTTTTTTCATGCTTTGATAATATCATTTATTCCTTTGTCTTTATTAATCTTTGTCTATTTCTATATACTGGGTTTATTGGAAGAATTTGTCATGTGGCCATGAGATTATTCATCTTTGCGTGTTAAGTAATATTTATATAATGAGTTATTAAATCAATCAATTAAACTTACCCAGAAATATTCGAGCAAATACAGCTCTTTGGTCTAGCCAGAAGGACAACCAAGACACGATGACCAACATGCAGAAGGGGATGTAGATCTGAATCAGGTAGTAAATGAACTCGCGATCGAACAAGAGGTCGACCTTCAGGCAACTGTATACACCTGAAAACAGAGAGAGTTATTAGTAACATCAGAATGTTGTTGGAGCTTTTCAAATTTGCAAAGCAGATGCACTGTAAGGTTTGTAAATAATAAGTTTCTGATGTTTTCTGACTATTAATTCATTTGCCAAAAGCGATCAATCTCCACTAACTGATATGGCTGCACAATACTTGTACGTGTGCCCTTATATTAGTACACAACCCTTTGTAAATGACTGGTGGCTCCATTGTGGATGGTATTACTTCGTAACACTTTCTTGTGCTTTGTGATCGATTTTTGACAACCAGATCACATCATTAGCAGTTTGAACCATCCATACACAAAATTTCATAATTCCTAAATGAAAATTAAAATATGCACTGCCGAGAAATTATGCCATTTGCACACATATAACGAGCCTGAGAGCAAATTCTTTTTGGGAGAATGGTACTGACTAAACCATATTAATTATTATCCAACAACTCCCAGAAGTGTCCTTAGGGATGGAGTTATGAAAATATATTGGTTATTTTACGAGACGAGTTCGATAAGTAGTTTACGGAGTCGCGTAGATTTCAATGTTGCTTGAGAAATGTTTTTAAAGCACACAATAATTTATTTATTATGGTTCCTTGGTTAATTGAGAGAGTGCAACATAAGTTTTTGAGATTTATAAACTATAAATTAGGAATTCCAATCGAAGAACTTAACTACACATTTTTAATGGACTTACTAAAATTAAATGAATTAACTTCAAGACGAACAATGAGTGATTTAATTTGTCTTTTCAATATTTCAAATGGCAGACTGGACGCCCTGGATTTAACCAAACTAATCCAACTGCGAGTACCTACCCGTAATACAAGATTGAATGCGCCGTACTTCGTTAACGCGCCTACTAATAATTACTTCGAAAACTCGCCTATCGAAAGACTTCATCGACTAGGAAATAAATATAACTCAATCGATGTTTATCGTCATCTGTCAGTGTCCAAATTTAAATTCAGTATATTGGAACAGTTACAATAGAACTATAAATCCCCATCTTGAAATTTTGTGTGCACAGTTTATTGTAAACCCTCATAGTTAAGTTCCGTCAAAACACCTACAATATAGGGCGTAATAAAGGTTAGTAATTTATAATTTATAAACAAACCTTATAAAAACTGTTCTTGTTTATCGTTGTAATAGGTAATAATAACAAATTTACTTTAACGACTTATACTTTGATTAACATTTTAATTTGATTGTAATTAGATACTCTGTTATATTATATTATCGAACTCATTATTTGTCCTCTCCGTGATAGTTTACTGAAGTATCTGACATTATTCCATGGTTTCAGTATAAAGGGGATTGGTATATTTATGGTATAAAGTATTTCGTCTTCGGAAATTGAATTCCTTGCAGAAATTCTGACGATAAAGTAATTGGTCAAAATGGAATTGTTTTGTATATTAATTTTAGTGCGGTGCAAGTCGGTAGTATGTATTTTTGTTTAAAATCAACTTCGCTATGTATTCAACACATAAATTGCACATATATTAAAAACTCACCATTATTATTATTTGTTATATACGTATATACATATAAAACTGATTTTTTTCTCTTTATTGTATAATGCTATACTTTTTACTTACCAGCTTTATTTATATGTACCATGTGTAAAAACTATTCATGTTTTCTTTGTATTCTAAACACACCTGTATGCACTAAAACATAAAAATGTAAATGTGTGTAAAAGCCCATAAGGGCGTTAATGATTAATAAATAAATAAATAAATAAATAAATATCAACTTTTTCCGTTGGAATTAGGTTCAAATAATTGAACAAACAAACCCTTACCATTGTTCCTGTCTTTCTACAAAAAATAAAACCATTAGAAGTTAGTAAGGCAATTCTTATAAGTTTATTATTATCTGAGTTTGTACCTGTGTTGGTTTTGCTGTTGCAGTAGTCCGTCAAGATATTCTCCAGCGTGAATCTAGGGACATGGAGATTCTTCACGATTTGCACTGGGTCACCCTCCTTCCAAAGGAATATAATATCATCAGTCGTCCATGCATCTGGAAAAGGTTATGAAAAAATCAGTATTTTTACTCCAGTGTTATTTTGGGGTGCAATGCATAATAGCACAACCCGTTAAAATGTTGTACTATACATCAGTAAAAATGATACGATATTGTTGATCCTCTCCCTGGGACCAGCGGTGAGGAAAGCGAGACATCGTAGCGATGGCGCAGGAGTACAAATTATATCCTTAATGAATTTAATGTATTTATTTATTATTAGTTTCAATAGCAAGGTTTGTACATGTATGTATAATATATAGTATAAGTATAGATTCTTTTTTTTTTCACAGACCTCCTCACTAGGATTTCCTGTTCTGAGGTGGCCTGTAGTTTTTTAAAATATTTATATTTGGTTATGGATTGTCTTTATATCGTCTTCATGATGTTTGTAATTTTATTATCACTTTGATCTCTCAGCCATGTTTTTACTTTTGTTTTAAATATATTCATTTCCTTTATATTTTTGATTTGATCTGGTAGAGCATTGTATAATTTCATAGCATGGAATTTATTATTTCTCTGTCCAAAAGATGTGTTCAAACTGGGAGTAACCAGGATGTTATTGCTTACTGCCCTGGTTGAGTATTTATGTTGGGCATTATTGCTCTCTCTGTTGGTTGTATGGGTTGGGTATATTTAGTCGCTAAAATAAAAAATTTCATGTTTGTACTTTTAACATATGCGTTGCATCGACGGAATGTTCGACATTATCTTCTGCCGTGAGTGTGTACGAGCAAAACAACCCAACTCCTCATTTTTTGCTGCCATGCAGTATGTGTAGGGTCTATGCATTATAAAAAAGACTTGTGTTATTTTTAGCCATTTAGCCGTCGTATTTATCGGCCTAAAACTCGGTGTATCAAATAATTTACAATGACATGTCAACGGGAGAAAACTTTAGTTATTTGGACTGTCAAAATAATTTTATAGCGGCCCCTAGACGTTCGATACTATGGTCAACATATTGCACAATAATATACTACATATGGTCAATATTAAAACATTGCACAATATATTGAGTCAATCAAAAATAGTTTTATATACAAGGTGTCCGGGGGTAAAGTGCATTAACTTTGGGAGGTGATTCTACATGATGGTAGGAGTAAAAAAGGTTAACAACTTTTTTCGAAATTCCAACCTTTTTTTTCCCGTACAAAAAGATCTACCTACTAAAAATCCTTAGTGTGAGGTACGATCTTATTGCCGGGAGCCCGCCGGGCACGATCGTGGCACATTGTATGGTGGTGATTGGCCCGTATCGTATCAGCGGAATATAATAAAGCTGGCCGCGCACTCCGGTCTAATTTTAACTTTTTACCACAAAACTACCCCTAAAAGTTGGAATTTCGAAAAAAGTTATATATTTTTTTAACTTATAATATCATGTGGAATCACCTCCCGAAGTTAATGCACTTTACCCCCGGACACCCTGTATATATAAATATACCTATATTTTATTTTTATTTTTTTAATTTAATTATTAAGTTAAAAGAAACATAATATTTCGCTTTCTTAACTTAAATACAGAGCATATATAGTACAGTAGTAAGAAGTAATATTTTTAATTTTGTTCCAACATTTTGAGTTTAAATAGTTTTTTTTAAAGGTTTTTATGTTATTTTCCGTTTTTAGGCTATCTGGAAGGAGATTATATATATGAACTCCCTCGTGACCAATACTTCTCTTGCCACTTTCAGTCTTGACAGTATTTGTGTACAATTTATTGTGTTGTCTAGTATAATGTTCGTGTACTTGTGATGTTTTTATAAATGTTGTGTTTGTGTGTATAAGTCCATTTTATATTTTGTAGATTAAAAGACATATGTTATATTCGTACAATGTTCTTATTTGCAAAAGGTTCATTTCCTGGTATAGTTTTTTTGTGGGAGTGTCTGGGTTATAGTTGAAGAGTTTTTTAATAACTTTGTTCTGTATTATTTGTAAGTCGTTTAAGTACGTAATGTATGTGTTTCCCCATATTTCTATTAAATAATTTAGGTGGGACTGGATTAAGCTAAAGTATAAGCCCCTCTTTACCTCTGTTGGTAGAAGATGAGCAATTTTACCAAATACACCAATTAATGGGATGATTTTTGTTTTTAGTTTTTCTAGGTGTTGTTTAAATGTTAAATGTTTATCAATATATAAGCCCAGGTATTTTTCGCTATCTAGGATATGTAGGTCTCTTTCTTCTATTTGTAATGGTTTATGCGATGGTATTATTCTTTTAGGTGAGCTTGAGATCATGTAACCGGTTTTATTAATATTTATTGTTAATATATTTTGTATTAGCCAATCGTTTAGTACATTAAGATCCGTTTGAGATTGTTCTAATAGACTTTCTTAGTTTTTGCCGAAGTAAAACATTGCCGTGTCATCTGCGTATAAGAAAATTTCACCATGTAGTTTTAGCTGACAGATGTCATTTATGTATATTTGGAATAAAAGTGGCCCCAGTATTGATCCTTGTGGAACTCCATAGTTTATACTCTCGAGTTGACTGTTTTTATCTCCTATGTTAACACACTGTTTTCTGTTGGACAGATAGGATTTTATTAGTTTGATAGCTGGACCGGTTACACCTGTTTTCTCTATTTTTTTTAATCAGTATAATATCATATTTTCATGTTGTGCAATTAATAATTTTATAATTTGGTAGGCGGGTATGGGTACCGCCACCCTGGGAACCATTTATTGGATGACCAACACCTCTGCCAAGTGGTTCGCCACGTTTGGTAACTTACCAGGGGTGCCCAGGTTCATGGGGTAATGTTTGTCTGGGTCTTGATGGCGGGTGCGTCGGCCCACCTTCTGCGTGGCGGGCCGGATTGGGAGATGCTGGTTGAGGGAGACCCTTTACAACCGGTTACCGTTGTCCGGGCCGCTCGGTAGTACAGGGGCCCGACCCTCAGGCTCACGACTGAGGGTGGGCTGCCCCATCAACGAGTGCAAAAACCCCGCCGCTACTGTTGTGCCAATTCGTGACCGGAGAGGACCCAGCAGTAGCGTTTGGGGAGCATTGGGCGACCTCTCCAGCCAGACTCTCGCAGCTCATCGCCTTGCACCGCAGTGGGTGGGTTGGACTCATACGTCCGTCACTTCTGGACACTCTGATCCCCAGCTTCCTACCCATCCCTCACACCTTTTCCTTCCGGACCTTCCTTTCTCCTCAAAACCAAATAAACAACAACAAAAAAAACCACGTTTAAAATCATGAATCCAACAAATAACAATAACATCGTTATTACAACGGCGAGAAGCAGGAGTCCCCGGTGCAGGCCAAAACTGTTGGTAAATTTCACCAACATTCACGGCCTGCACAAAAACTTAAACTTCGTCCACCACCACCTTTTCTCCCAACGTCCTAACCTTCTTTTCCTTTCTGAGACGCAGATATTCGAGCCTACAGACGCCTCCTATCTGGATTGCCCGGGCTACACTCTCGCAGGCAAATTCAGACCCAAAGGATGTGTCTGTCTCTTCAGCCGAGCGACGTCAACTGTGTGCGACTGTTGAATCTGGAGAACTCCAGATTCGACGTAATGTGGGTGTGTGTCAATCTTGCCAGAACGGTAAGATTTTACGCGTGTTTATACCGCTCACCGAACCTTAGCGTTTCAGATACATCCTAACTCTTCAAACATCTAAGTAATACTGTTGATGACCTCTTGCCCCGCTTCCCTACGGCAGAGTTTGTGGTCCTGGGGGACTTCAATGTTCATAACGAACCTTGGTTAAAGTTCTCAGGACCAACGGACTCTGCTGGACGAGAGGCGGAATCCTTTGCCCTCTGCCACGGACTGGAGCAAATGGTTCAGGAGCCTTCAAGGGTTCCTGATGTCCAGACTCACCGCTCCAATCTGTTAGATTTGTTTTTAACCACTGTGCCACACGGTTACAAGATTGAAGTCACAGCGCCTTTAGGATCGTCCGACCACTGCCTGGTGACGACGTCAATCCTCGTAACCTTCAGACCGCCTAACGAGCGGCTGAAGAGAAAAGTGTGGCACTATTATAGATCAGCAGATTGGTTTGGTCTGCGGGCACATTTTAATACTTTCTCAGCTGTCTGTTTTCGGACCTCGGATCCCTCAAGATGTGCCCAGGAAATTGGTGAAGTCATCACATCCGCGATGGATGGCTTCATCCAATCCATTGTTAAAGAAACTGGTGTGGGCTCAAAGCCGTGGTTCAGTCGACAAAGCTCTGAAGCAGTGTGATAAAAAAACGCGGCTTACTGAGCCTACAACACATCTCGAACGTCCGAAAACAGAATAGTATATAATAAAATGGCAAAGGAAAGCAAGAGGATCATAAACAGGTCAAAATTCGAGAACGACCTGCAGATCAGCAGAAAGCTGGATGCCTACCCGCACGGCAGCAGAGCGTTCTCAACTTCTGCAAACCCAGTCTGCCACCTCTTACCAGACCTGACGGCTCTCTAGCAAATACCGCCGCCGAAAAGGCAAACTTATTAGGCAAAATATTCGCGGAAAGCTCGACCCTCGATGATCAAGGTGCTACCCCGCCGTCGGTTCCTCACTGCGGTTTTCATATGAAAAAGCTGAGGATCCGGCATCGGGATATACTCCAAGTCTTACGAGGGCTTGATATTAATAAAGCTAGTGGGCCTGACGGAATACCTGCCCTGGTATTACAGAGGTGCGCTGCAGAAATAGCTCCATTTTTGACGAAGCTTTTCAAATTGTCCCCGAAGTCTGGCTCTGTGCCCTCTGGTTGGAAAAAAGCGATCATTCATCCTATTCCAAATAAGAGTGACCGCTCCAACCCAGCCAACTATCGCCCCATAGCGATCACAATAGTTCTGTCTAAGGTGATGGAACGTGTGATCAACGACAAACTGCTCACATACCTCGAAAAGAACAAAATTATTAACGACCGTCAATACGGATTTCGGCGGAACCGCTCGTGCGGTGATCTTCTCGCGTATGTGACGCATGTTTGGGGGCGGTGCCTGGAACGTTTCGGTGAGACCCAAATGGTTGCACTGGATATTTTCAAGGCCTTTGACCGGGTTTGGCACCGAGGGCTTATCAACAAACTGTCTTCTTACGGACTTCCCGCATCCTTGTGTACGTGGATTGCCGACTTTTTGAGGGAGAGGTCGATTCAGGCGGTTGCTGACGGTTTCACCTCTTCTTCGTATTCGATAAATGCTGGCGTCCCACAGGGATCGGTTCTGTCACCGACTTTGTTTCTGTTGCACATCAATGACC
Source organism: Limnephilus rhombicus (assembly GCA_929108145.2). Lineage (NCBI taxonomy): Eukaryota > Metazoa > Arthropoda > Insecta > Trichoptera > Limnephilidae > Limnephilus > Limnephilus rhombicus. The sequence continues at coordinate 20,318,283 of OV815286.1, forward strand.
TCTTGTCATGTGCACCGATTAGTGCCATGATAGCTTTTTGTTCGACAAGCCCCCAAAGGGCACACAAACTCCAATAGCTCGGAGGGTTTTGAAGCAAAGAATGGACGGTTACCTCGAGAGAGTTTTCTCTTGGGGTAAGAATAACCTCGTCGAATTTAATGTTTCAAAGACCTAATCATGTTTGATAACGTCTAAAAGGGATCGAAATGAAAATCTAGTCTCCTTTAACGGAAGCAATCTTCCGAACAGGACCTCCATCGATATGCTTGGTGTAACTCTAAGTGACCAGCTCAGGTACGGGGGCTCCATCGAAACCAGAGTTTAGTTAGCCTCTCAGAAACTGGGCGTACTGGACAGGGCCCGCAGATACTTTAATAGTACACAACTGCTAACCCTGTTCAAATCGCAAGTGCGCCCCACGGTTGACTTTGGCAGCCACGTCTGGTCTGGAGCTCCACAATACCTAAAAAAAACTTGACTCTGTGCAGAAACGGGCGGTCCATTTGATAGATTCTTCCATCTTAACAGACAGACTACAATCTTTAGAGCACAGGCGTCAGGTGGGAATGCTGTCCTTGTTCTACCGGTATTACAATGGAAGATGCTCCGAGGAACTAGCGTCATTGATACCCTCGGCACCGGTGCATAGTCGGGAAACATGCCAAACACGCGCACAACATTTGTACACGGTTGAAATTAGTCACATGAGAACGGGTCGTTTCTATGACTCGTTCTTGAGTTTAGCGGCTCAGCTGTGGAACGATTTGCCGGCCTCTGTGTTTCCTCGCTCCTACAACATGGGTCTCTTCACTCCTTCCTTTCCTCAAAAAGACCCTCCACACAGCATCTTCAAAGATGACATAGGCCCTGAGGGAAATTATTTTCCTCAGGGCCTCCTGTGTGGAGTAAATGCAAAAAAAAAAAAAAGATTTTACCTGATAAATTCATTTCTGTCTACGCAGTCAAGCAGTGAACCTGTCAAGCAGTGGCTGGGAAGAAAAGTATCTGGCATTACTCCTTTCTAATCACCTGGTTCACATATTCTTAGGTCACCTGACAAATTTTCTTGAGTACATTTATTTCTTTTTTTTAACCATTCTTTCATCCGATACGTTTTTAGATTTTCACGGCCAAACTTATTTTCGTCAGTTGTTTTTGGGGTGTTATGCCGTGTTGCGCTACCTCCTTCTTAAGCCAACGTTTCGGACAGCATTGCAGTGTCCATCATCAGGGCAGATTCGGCGGTGTGTCTGCCGGATCTGCCCTGATGTTGGACACTGCAACGCTGTCCGAAACGTTTGGCTAAAAAAGGAGGTAGCGCAACGCGGCATAATATCCCAAAAACAAAAAAAAAATCTTTCATTCGTCGGCGTTTTTTTTCCTACTTTTTCAAAGCTATGACTAAAGCAATTGCCACATATCCTTTACTTTTCGACATGTTGAGTTGTTGATTGTAGAAGAAGTGTCAGTTGTAAACTCTATTACGGGATAATAATATTGTAACGTTTGTGTCCTCTAGCAATATATTGCACAATATAATATTGACCATAATATTGAACGTCTAGGGGCCGCTTAAGGAAAATGGGGAGAATCTCCTTTACCACGTTTCCTTGGTTGACAAGGTTCCTCCACTCCTCGCAGTTTTGCGCAGCGTGTAGTCGCATTTGCAACGGGCAAATCAGAATATCGAATACTCACAACTGGCCATCCTCAGACTGCAGATCTGCCTGTCCAGCGGGTACAGCTTCAGGTTCATGGGGCAAGAGAGGGTGAGCGAGATGCGGGTGCTGTAGAGTACAGAGCCGGAGGAGAAGATGCGGATATAGACGTTGGGCATCATCATACTGTGGAAGTGGCCCTCCTTCTCATTGGAGAAGAACAGGTCGGGCGTCCACACACTATACGGCTCTGTCATAGTCAGATATTTCAGACGGCCTGGGAATGAAGCAGAGCCATTTATTTATTGTTTTACCTTTTACCTCCCCCCCCCGACTTAATAACCCTTTCAGAACTGAATTAAAACTGCAAACGATAAACTATATTTGATGCCAAATAACAATTGGGACAGTTAATTGAAATTTTATATTTATTATACACACTTGGTGTAAGGGACGTACTTGACATACTTTAATCGGAGAGTCCTAAAATTATTTGGAGTAATAAATTGTTATGAAGCAATTTTAAATGTATCGTTTTGTCAAGTACTTTCTTAGACTCCAGATACTAATATCTACAGCTCATATGTTGGACTAATATCTATGAACTTCAGAGTGAAGACAAATATCAACAGAGTTAAGGTGGGTCGAATTTCTATGACGGTCCCAGTGGTGACTGATATCTGTGGAGCGTAGGTTGGACTAATATCTACAGGGGGCAGCTGAGCAAGAAGTTGTATGGAAGAGCATAAATTACTGCAATTACGTAATTACTTAAACTTAAACGTTTAAAGTACGTACATGAAGTACACGGCACCACAACCTAACCTAACCTAACCTAACCCAGGGCTGGGCGCTATTTGAAATACTTGTAATTGAAATACGTATTTGAAATACAAATACGTGTTTTGTATTTGTATTTCAATTACTTCATAAAAATGTATTTTGTAATTGGTATTTCAATTACCTGCTGCTGAGGTATTTTGTAATTTGTATTTCAAATACTTATGGCTTCAAAATACATTTTCAAATACATTTAGCGATCTTAATAATGATAATGAAAAATAAACACACATAGATAATACATAGACTAAAAACCCTAGAATCCTATACTATTTGTCCTTTGCTATAGCACTCTTACTAATGATTATTTGTAGTTCTCTTAGGGGGCATACATTAATTACGTGTGCTCAAAAAGAAGGGGGGGGGGGGGGGGAGGGAGTCCAACAAAATCTCCAGTTACTTGAAAAGAATAAACGAAGTGGCCCACATTTATCTAACTAAGGGGCGGGGGGGGTCTAGTTTGGAAGAAAAACTGCTCACGTAATTAATGTATGCCCACTTATAATTGCTTTATAATGTACTGTACATTTTTTTTACGTCATGCTAGTTATTATTTTTGTCCTGTGCTACATATGATAGCACTGTTATTGTACATTTTGTATCATATTATATTATACTTGTCATTGCTTTGTACGGTACATTTTTGTATTATAGTTTTAGATCAAGCACTATAGGAATAATTTGACTGATTACTAGATTATTTTCAATTTGTAAAGCGCACTTACAAATGCCATCCATTTAAATATAAAAAAATGAATCATTGTTTCCCTTTGTCACGCCATAACTTCAGAATGACTTAATCTATTTAATTTATTTCAAGTTTTCTAATACTTAATAGAAGGTTCTTACGGAAAAAATTAAGAAAATTACGCAGAAAATTGGATAATTTCAGAAAACTTAACAACTATTTTAACTTCGCACGTTTGACAGTTCGCGCATTTGATGAAATTGAATTGTCTATGGATTTTATAAATAATAGATATTTTAAATAGGTACCTACGTTAGATACCAGATTTGATTGATTGTTCTTATCATATAGAAAAATGAATATTTGTAAAACATGAAAAATGAAAATTTGAATAAAAAAATTGTAATAGCTGGCACGCGAGTTGTTTGAAAACTGAATGTACTGGGACTAAATATATGGAACGCGGGAGGGGGGGGGGGGTGGCGGGATGGGGGAGCGGGAGAGGGTAGGCAGGGAGGTGGAAGGGGAACGCAAGAGGGGAAGGGGATGCGGTAGGGGAATGGGGACGCACGGGAAAGGACATGCAGGGTGAAACAATTTATTTCTTTGAATATGGCATTGCAACGCATACCGGGAACCAGCTAGTGTTATTATAATAATTATTATTATAATCTAACACCTAAGTCCTCTACACAAAACTTTACAAGTGGAGCGGAGACGAGATGTGTCTTCTGAGCTATATGATTAGTCAATTTTAGCACGTCTCTGTTTCACTCTGCTCAGCTTTGCTTCTATGGAAACGCATCCTTAAGCCCGCCTTCCACTGCGAGCGGAAAAGAGTCGAGCTGAGCGGGGTTGGTGATAAGCGAGATAGTTTTGACCTTCCACGAACAAAGAGTCGCTAAGAAGATATGTGTTTGCCTTCCACTGAAAATTATATACTATATATAATTTTAAATGAATCAATTGTGAAATAACACACGATTCGATCCCGCGACCTTCGTAATGCTAGTCAAGAGCCTTACCGCTTGACTATGCCGGCCGTCAGACAATCCGTAGGTATCTACTTATGACAAAAAAATATTAATTAGGAATTTTCAAAAATTAATTTATTTTCAAACAAACTGTTATTTCCTCTTATATATTCAACACTGGTTGCACTCATTTTTGTAATAAAATTAAATATTAATTTATTAGGTTATTGGTATTTAATATAATCAATATAAAAAAACAAAACAATGACAATTATCACGTCACGTCAAGCGCGCGCCGCTAGAGCGGCTAGACTGCGCTAGACGCAAACTGATCTATGTATGATCTTCGCCGAAATTCGATTATTCGTGTCACCTCGGGTCATGGTTCGGGTCAATGATTGACCGCCAATCGGTAAACTTCGGCAAGGATCGGAATATCTTGGGTGGGTGGCACACCAATTGAAGCCAAATTCTGATACAAATAGCGAAATCCACGCGCTTTCGATGTTTTAAATATTTCATACAAAAATATGATTTCGTTCGTTTGCAAACCGAATGCACACCGATACGGCTGATACGAGGGCGCTAGGCGGCCGCGCTATTCGAGATTAAAAGCATTCTCCCTGATAATATTCGTAGCATTATATTGGTTACTTATATTTTGAAATGATTAAATTAGAGATTCTATAGATTTAAATAAAAAATAAAAAAATTAATGAATTATGTATATACATGTATAATTTTGTACTAAATAAACGAACAAATAAACAAATTAACAAAAAACAAATAAACAAAATTAGAGAAATTAGATTAGAGATGTGTATAGTCTTCAGTAAGTAAATAAAGTAAATTTAGACATTATAATTTGCCAGTGCTGCATACAAACACACTGTGCGACCAGCCGCCCTTGGTCGTATCCTATGAACACTAAAATTGGCACGGCTTCAATAAATACCTCCATCTCGACAAAAACTTCTTGAGCGGAGTCCGCTAGAAACTACTCGGCGATGGTGTGCGCGAGCGGTCTCTTTCGGACCTATTTTAACAAATTTAGGTTTGGTTGGCGGGCTTTTAGATAAGGGCACTTATGACAATTTTTGGCAACCAAAGGTTCTACCAAAATGTATTTTGTAATTTGTATTTTGTATTTGAAATTAAAAATGGTTAAAATACTGTATTTTGTATTTCAAATACACGACTGGAAAGTATTTTGTATTTCGTATTTTAAATACTTGCGAAAAAGTATTTTGTAATTTGTATTTTAATTACAGCAAGGCATGTATTTTGCCCAGCCCTGACCTAACCTAACTGACATAGAAATGGTCATGGTAACAGATTAAATAATTTATAAGCACTCGAAATAAAGAAAGCTATTAGAACAAAAACCCAAATCCTTAATAATCAGCTAAATGTGTCCAATAGTCCGATATGAGGGATTTTTACATACATACATACATAAATTAAGTTTTTTAAATTGCATACGCAATGTTATGTTATTCCAATATGCTATACATAATTGCAAATCCAACCTGTGCCAGTGCTGTAGATATTCTTCCACACTTTGGTTCTCATAGATATTAGTTAGCAGTTTGAACTGTAGATATTCGTCCTCACTTTGGTTCTCATATTTGATTTTTTTTTAAATGGGTCAAACATATAAAAAAAAACTGTAAAAGACTCAGATCGATTGCTGGCAGAATGTACACATTAAATTTTTTCCTATCAATTGAAACACTTAAAATAATTTATATGTCACTAGCAGAATCTATTATAAGATATGGATTAACAATATGGGGAAATACTTCTATAACCAATCTGAAACAAGTGCAAGTTGTACAAAACGCAATTGTAAAATTATTGGTCGTCCCTAATATTTTCAAACAGAGACAAAATAAACCGTTGCTGTTTCAGAGTGCCAAAATTTTACCTGTTAAGGCAATACTTTGGCACAAAATTATAATTCAGCATATATTTACCCCGCAGCATAAAGAGAAATTAGAACATAAATACAGCACTAGATTCACGCGTAACGACGGGTTAATAGTTCCGAAATTTAACAATAAGTACGGACAGAGAACGTTTGAATATATCATACCGAAGATATTTAATTTATTACCTGACACTATAAAGCAATGTAATTCTATGAATAAGGTTAAATATATGGTGAAAAATTGGCTATCGGAAAATAAAAGATTTATATTGATTTTGAAATGTATGAAAAATTGTTGAATCTGTAGATATAAGATGTAAATTTTAAATTTTAAAAATGTATAAATATGTAACTAAAATATAAGCACCTGTTGACAAGCCGATTCAATTGGCTTAGCAGGACTTGTTTGTTGATTATATTATGTATTATCTATTATTTAAATAAAAAAAAAAAATAAAAAAATAGATATTAGTCAGCAATTTGAGCTGTAGATATTCGTCCTCATTTTGGTTCTCATAGATATTAGTCAGCAGTTTGAGCTGTAGATATTCGTCTTTACTTTGGTTCTCATATATATTAGTACGATTTGTTCGGTTTTTGGAATTCCTGTAGATATTAGTAGACGCCTCCCTTTCTTAAGCTACGGCTTTTAAAAAATAATGTTAACAACACTTATTTTTCCGTTTTATCTCTGCGAAGCGCGACAGGGAGTTCCGTTTCCACTTTTTGGTTTGGAAGCGTTTGGAGCGGGCCGCTTACAAACCGACCAGTCACTTAATTTTATTAAATAATTTGCTAATCGATCGGCGAGAGTGTTGATCGAGTACATGCGGATGACATTAGATGTCTAGTTTGTGAATTAGAAGATTTAACAATAAATCCGCGTAAAAGCGTGAGATTGAACGCAGGCCATTTTCTACCTCGTGTTTCGGTGTCGTGCCCTTTTGGAAAACTAAGGATCGGTAATGATCCGTTCAATCGTTACGCGTAGTAAGGCGTTACGTGACTAAATTCCACATTCCGCGGCCAGCGGACCCGGTCGAGCACTCCATTGTACGGGATCACGCCGTTTCCTGGGAGAGTGTCGCCACCATTCCAGCAGCATTTCGTGCGAAGTGACCAGGTAGGAGAGATGTAGTCAACCCTCAGAGGGTCATGGGATCCTTTCAAAACTAGCCGTTCGGTTCCAGGGCCGATGTCTACTAAAGGTGGAGAGATTTCAGGGTCTCGCCTTCATCAGGCGTCACCGTGAGGAGGCCGCATGGGCCTACCCCTGCCAGCCGCGGACGTGTGTAGATAGTTAGATTAGGTTAGATGAATCTTTGGTCCCGGGGTGAGTCTTTGCCATCTCATTTTGTTTCTTTCACTGTGAATTAATGTACAATATATATTATATTCTCAATCTCACTTACTACCTGTTTTCAATGGTGAAAACCAGCCTCCCAAAACCTTTCCAGGAATGTCATGAGAGATAATGCCCACGCCCTGATGAAAGCGACTCGTGCTTGCCGCAGATCAGCATACTACGACCTTTTGGCGTTCAAGATTCCTTTAGGAATCAAAGTTGATTTGCGGTGTGCGGGAGTAATTTTTAATCAGTACCTTGACATTCATAACCCATAACAAACAGTGCCAAACGCATACTGTTTATTTATACCTAGCAAAATGTTAATGAAACTTTGGTCTCCGGTGACATTTTTTTTTCTACAAAAACATAAAAAAATAATATGTGTTGGATAGTTGGGGACGGTGTAAGAGGTTGGGCAGTCACTCGGCTGAGTGAGTAGTGACACCCGAAAGATTTTTTTGTGTCTGATTGTGATGAAAAAAATTTGAAAAAAAAAAAATCATTGAAGACTTAAATTTTGATCGTTTCTTACATAAGTCAAGTACGTCCCTTAACATCCTATATACATACGAATAATACGAGTACATCGAAGAAACCGAGAAGCTCACCGTTAAAAACCTATTGTTTCTATCAATTTTTGATCGGCAGAAAGCAAAACTATCTGTCTCGTTGTTATGCTTGTCAGCTGATCACAGTTTATTAGAAACAAATTGATGACAATTTCAAATTTTAATTTCTGCAAAACCCTACACTAATCTTGTTGATTACCTACTTAATAAATAATCACTTACCTCCAAAATCGTTGAACTTGAGTCGTTCATCTAGCCATTGTTGCCTAAATGTCAACTGGACGCTGTATTCCTGTAAGTTTACAAATGTATGTAAAAAATACATCTAAATTTTAAAACAATTTCAGTAGGCTAGTGAAAATAGTACTTGATTGAAGATAAGAAATATGTCGCCTATTAATTGTCTTACGAATTAATAAAAAAAATGAAAAACATCCTTATTTTAAAGAAAAATTTGGATTTTGTACCATAAAGATGTTAATTATTAAAATTAGTTTCAAAAATTCCTCACTTGGGTGTAATGTGATTTTAATTTTGTTGTATTTAACGGAAGTACATTATTATAACTAATATTACTTAATTTTTCTTAACATAATACCATTCTAAAAAAGGGTCACAACTACGCATGCCATAACACGAAGTTTTTTTCTTTTTGGGTAGTTTCACCTCATGTATTTCACCTCTTGTGTCCCTCCCTACGCCACCAATGGCCTAAGGGCATTCTGGACAACTGGGCGACTCCCAAGGACATATTAGGTGATCCTAGGTCACTTTGGGCCACTCTAAGGCACCTACGAACACCCTAGGTGTTCACTGTAGGTAACCTAAGGATACCTGAGGTCTCCATAGACCTCCCCGGGTGACCTTGAGAAACCCTTGACTACTCTAGGACACCATGGGAAATCTAGGCAGCCAATGGCTTTGTAGATAGTCTGATCGAAAGTGTAGGCATCATTTATGTACAATTTCAACGAACTTTTCTCACTGTGGAGGTTATCCACCACTTACCCGCTCTGGTATAAGTAACATATGGTTACTCCTTCAAGGCTCTCGCAAAATTCTAATTTTTTTTATTAAACGAAGCTACATTTATTTATTTTGAACGATTCTAGACCTCCAGAGTCCCTGCATACGTTGTTAGTAAGTAGTATGCAAGTGCTTAACAGGAAAAACAAAATGCAAATAATAGGTTAGGAACTAGCGTCATTGATCCCTTCGGCACCGGTGCATGGTCGGGAAACACGACAAACGCGTGCCCAACATTTGTACATGTTTGATATTTGTCACATGAGAACGGGTCGTTTCTTAGACTCGTTCTTGTGTTCAACAGCTCGGCTGTGGGATCATTTGCCGGCCTCTGTGTTTCCGCCTTCCCACCAAATGGGTCTCTTCAAGACCAATGTTTATTCCTTCCTCTCCTCAAAAAGACCCTCCACACAGCATCCCAGATGACATAGGCCCTGAGGGAAATTATTTTCCTCAGTGCCTCCTGTGTGGAGTTAATGCAAAAAAAAATAATAAAAAAAAACAACCACCCCCCCTCCCCCCCTATATTTGTTGGCTATGGAATGCATTGAACCCAATAGTTATTTTAATATGAATTAATATATTAAATCAACATTTTAAAAGCTTCACTTGAGGTTTAATGTGTGACGAGAATATGGTAGTCGTGATATAATCCTTAATAGTATTTAATAAGAGACATGAAGCAGAAGCGATTCAACTGAAAACTGATCGTCTCATATATTGCATCCTTTTATTCCTCCTTGGAACATGTTTTTAAACGAAACTAACTCTCTATAAAAGACTCGATCAATATTATGATCAATATTAGCATAGTTACTGAAATGGTTCCATATCAATTACAGAGATCAAGTAATAAATACGTAAACGTTTAAAAAATCGACCCGTTAAAGAACCAGAAAGAAATATTGTATGAGTTTATACACAAAATTGTCTTTGGAGAATTGATTTTCAGAGAGTAATAACATTGCAGTTAGGAAAAGACTATGATGTAAAAAGTTAGAGAAAAGAGTTAGTAAGTGACAAGTTGCTCATGTCATGCTTGGATTATCTCGATGAGGGAGATTTTGCATTACATCTTCAATATATTGTAACTAAATGCAAGGCCTAACTCTATGTTATATACTGGGCTAAGCAGGACCGTTTAGCAAGGTTAGGTTAGGTTGAGATGGATTATTCTGGATTAAGTTAGGACGGACTAGATTAAGTTGGGGTGGAATTGTTTACGTCATGTATTTTATATCGTGTTTTATTTTTTTAATTTTTAATTTTCTTTTGGCGGAATGTAAATTATTGCAGTGTACATTATCAGAAATTCCGAAATAAAAGAAGGTAGAACTCAAAAAACAATGAACATATTTCGCACAACCGCAACTGTCTTTTTGCCGAATGTAAAAACAAATACACCTTTAAAGAGGGAATAACCAGACGAAACCGGAAATATGTCTTTTTAAATCATATTTAAGACGTATCGACATTTTCCACGAAAAATTATAAATTGATTTCGAAAGAAAATACGTTAATTTTTATAACAATAAGGTTTTGCCGTAGGTCGTTGGCAGATTTGTTAAATTTTCAAACAAAATTTTGTATTATTACAACACACATTTTAAATCATATAATCATGCAGTAAAATAAATCAATAAATTATTTGCGAAAGCTGTTTCAGAATTTTAATTTTAGTTTTAATAAAATCATTTAAAAAAAGATCCGCGCAAGTGTTTTGTGACGAAAATAGTACTTCAGTTTTTTCTGTTCATTAACGGTCTTACAAACTAATATATTTCAGATTTTTTCTTAGATTCTTATTTTGCTTAGATATTATAGAAAAATTATAATTATTTATGATCAAAAAATTATGACTGAGTTATTATTTTAAAAAGTTGATTCAGAGAAAAGTTAATCTTTCTATCTTTTAATAGTTAAGCTTTCACGAATTTTGAATTCTCGGCCGCTGGCTGGTTAATGGCCCTTAAGATCTGCGTCTTCACTAATACGAGGATATTAGAATGTTAAGAGGGGTTTATAGCTCTAAACTGTTCACTGTGGCATTGTAGAAATAAATCTAAGATATTACATATAAACAAGTTTTTCGTGTCTGGACTTGTATCGTTCAAGGAGCCGGAACTGAACTACCATCTCATTTTCGTATTGTCCTACACCCCATCAAGGGGGTGGACTAGTATGTCAGTGCATCAATCGAGAAGATGACTCCCAAGGTAGTCGCTGCAAAACCCGCCCGCGCCTCCCCCGTCGCCATGAGCGGGCCAGAAGACCAACTGTAGCGGACCGGTGCCCTTCCGCTCTGCCTCCGATGACCCGATGCTCACTTTTATCCCTAGTATCTTCAGGTCTTTCCGCCGTGTAATGTGTATTTCTTGGTAGAGCATCAGAATCTCCCTCAAGTTTGTGGGAAGGGAATTACAGTCTTTATCTTCGGGCATTTTTAGTTAAATAAAAGAAATAATTTAGCAGTACAATATCACCTATATTTTAAAGGTATGGTGTATACATGGGTGCCCTCCAAGGGGTCAAGAATTCCACATTTCCTAAAGAAATAATAAAATAACACATAAGCAAGAGAGCATACCTGTGGACCGTAATTTATCTAAATTATCCTGACTCTAACGCTGACGCGAATCACTGTTAATAGGCGACCAGGAGCACGCGGGGTCTCCATAGACAGGAACCGAGGAAGGCCCCAGGGCCTGGGGACTCCTCACCAGGGAACAGGAACCGGGAAAGGCCCCAGAGGATGGGGACTCCTCCACAGGGAACAGGAACCAGGAAAGGCTCAAAGTCTCGGTCGTGCGTACCGGTGAAATCTCGGTAGACGCCGTTTACCGCGCCCTTCATAGATCAGCGCCGGGCCTCCATCCGCCTCAAATATCGAGTTCCGCGAGGATAACCCCTCTCAAAGCCTTGGCCACGTTAATATCATGAACGCCAAACAAAGGATTACACCGATTATCCACACTCAAGTACGAGAGTGAAGGTGAGCACATTGACAATATGGCGACTCGCGACATCACCATTTAAACTTTTAAAAATCCCGTTTCACTCACGGAAACAACACGGCTCGCGGTTATAAAATAATTCATGATTCTTTTTTAAAAATGGGTAAAACCCGTAAAGGTGAAACTATCACATATTTAACAAGCAACTTAAATAATTCGGCGACTTGTCGAATCGGCGTCGGCTCCCTAGACGACGAGAATTCAAAAAGTGCCTCCGGAAATAGATGGCGCTATTTGCTAGCGGTAAAGAACTCATCGTTACGGCGATCATGATAAAACGTGAGCGGCCAGGTGAGTTTAAGATTAACTAGGTCAAGACAATATTTATTTAATCAAAATAAATATTATCGTGACAGCCTTTAATCCCAATACTTTCTTCGAGGGTCTACCGGGAAGCCGGCTTAGGGGCGCGGACAACGAGTCTCGCTTGCGATTGGACTGATGGCTCCGCTTGTCCTCGGCGGGACTGCCGGATAACTGTAGCTCAGCTGCTTTGGTTAAGTCAAACAATCTCATCATAATATGTATTTTTTAAATTCTATTAACGTTTCTTCTTACATATTAATAAACTTTTATTTCAGCTACATTAGGTGGCGGAGATGAGACGTGATACTGTGAAATAAATAACTAACAACATGTACGCACTCGCATACTGCCTGCTAAAAATGTATGCCCGGACATTCGGAGTCTAGAATAATTTTAGATAAAAAGTAGCTTCTTTATTAATATAAAATTAGAGTCCTGACGAGTACGGTGAAGGTCAAGGCCATCTGTTTCCTTAGAACGCCGTGGGAAAGTGGTGGGCAACCTCCAATGTGGCATTGTAGAAGAAATCAAACAAAATAAAAGACAGTCATTTTTTGTTTGTAGAATCCATGTTAGTTTTAGATCTTGCATTTTTGAAAAATATTCTCTGATGGTACACTAGCAGCACCTGATTGTATTTTTTTGTTGCGGGAGTAACTACGAATTATTCGTATCTCAAAAACTTGTATCTTCGAGAACTTCCTCGTTAAGTTGCAGTAAGTTTACTAAACGGATAGTTAATTTGCTGTAAGTTTGATAAACTGATAGTAACTTTGGGTTAAGGTTTCCCCTTGGTAAGGTCAAGGAAGGAAAAGATCAACTTTACTGTAGTTAATTTCGGCTAAATTTCCCACGTTTCTGTGATATATGCAATAATAATTATTATTTAAAAAAGCCCCTTTAAGAAGTTGAATTTGAATTTTTATGTCATTATAAATTATAATTTAATATATAATATATAATATATTATAAATCAATATTGTAATATATTATATATTAAATTATGATTTGTAATTACATAAATTAATATATAATATTTTATTTTGTATTTTAACTTTATGAGTAAAACCTCAAATTGTAATATTTAAATAAATGCAGACAATATAAGCGAAACTCAATCGAATTCTGGAAACAGAAAAATCAGAAAAACATATTGACACCTCTGGGACTCGAACCCAGGACCTCTTGCTTTCCGGGCAAACGCGCTAACCACTGCGCCACGGTGTCGATGTGAAATTCGGTCATGTTTAACTGTACTTTATACTTCGACTAAGAACTAAGACTAAGAACCACCTACATTATCTTCATTTTCTTTTAACGCATATATTATTGGCAACTATCTTTATGTTAGATTGCAAGATTCAAACCCGAACTAAATGCTCTCTAGATAGTGTCTGGATAAATCTTTATTCATTTTATTTAATTTGCGACATCTATCGACTTTTCTGCAAGTTAAAATTTAATATATTACAATATTGATTTATAATATATAAAATAAACGCACCAGATTTAAATGTCCGGGTTTAATTTTCCCCACAGGAAAAACTAAACCCTTTCACACACTTCCCAAATGATCATCTGGTCAATCCACGTTATGCAATTGCACTATATGTATTAAAGTGTGCCATAAAATTCTACTGGTTAAACTACGTAAGCTCGGTATTGACGGAAAACTTTTAGACTGGTTTGAAAGCTATCTATCTGATAGAGTTCTACTTGTAAAAATTAATTTGTTCTATTCCAATCAATTTATAGCTACCAGTGGTGTACCTCAAGGGTCCCATTTAGGCCCAATTTTGTTTTTATTGTTCATAAATGATATTGTTGACATATTTGATAAAGATGTAGATGTATTGCTTTTTGCAGATGATTTAAAAATATTTAAAATCATCAAAACCGCTGAAGATTGTGCCTGTCTACAAAATAATTTAAACAAATTAATTAGTTGGTGCTCTATTAACAAACTTTATCTGAACATAAATAAGTGTTATTCGATAAGTTTTTACAGAATAAGTCAACCAATTATTCATCCTTATGAACTTAACAACTCTACCCTTACCTCTGTCGAAGAAATTAGTGACTTGGGCATAACTTTCGACTCTAAATTAAACTTCATATCCCATATAAACTCAATCTATAATAAAGGTATCAAAATGCTTGGCTTCGTTCTTAGAAATTCCAGAGGTTTCAAGAATATTTCAACTTTAAAAATTTTGTATACATCCTTAGTACGTAGTCAAGTCGAATATAACTCCTCGATCTGGTCCCCCCATTTTAAAATACATTCAGATTCAATCGAAAAAATTCAACACAAATTCTTAAGATATATTAATTTTAACCTCGGTATTCCCATTGAAAACATAAATTATAATTACTTGATGAAAGAATTAAATTTACTAAGACTGTCAGATCGAAGAATTATATCAGACTTAATATTAATGTTCAAAATTGTAAATGGTAGAATAGACAGTCCTGATCTAACTAAGCTCATTGAATTTCATATTCCCACGAGAACCACTCGTTCTAAAACCCTTTTTAAATGTAACAATCATCGGACTGAGTATACGAAACACTCACTTTTACCTAGGTTGCATGAAGTTACTAATAGATATGCAGATGTGATAGATCTATTTAACTGCACGGAACAGAGGTACAAGACGGCTATGCTATCATATTTTTTTAGTCACTATTAATTTTATTTCTATTATAGATTTTTGCATGTAAATGTATCTCTGGTGTCATTTCCCAATGTATCGTCACAATTAACTGTTATACATACACTGTTTTACCATTACTAATATTTTGAATATGAATTTGTGACATGTAATTAATGTTTATGGCATACTTATGCCGTTTGTATTAAATAAATTATAATTACAAAACAATACAAGAACAGCATGTCAACCTACCAGAGACCAGATGGGAAAATAATTCACCGACTCCAGATATTTTCATATCAGAGGGTTCGGCTCTGTGGAATTCCTAATTGAACCTATAAATCCTACTGATCCCTCAATATAAATATTTAAAAAATCTTTTGTAATCCTACATGTATTTAAAATGACCGATTTCTGCATTTTTATATATAAATTCTTTGATAAATCTAATACGCCTAAATTTTGAATCAGAGACCTAGGTATAATGCCAGTAGCCGAAATAACAAATGGTAATATTTTTATATTCCGAGAATGCTAAATTCTTTTAATATAAATTCAAAATTGTAATATATTATATATTAATTTATTATAAATCAATTACGCACCAGATTTAAATGTCCGGGTTTAATTTTCACCACAGGAAAAACTAAACCCTTTCACACACTTCCCAAATGATCATCTGGTCAATCCACGTTATGCAATTGCACTATATGTATTATAATTACAAAACAATACAAGAACAACATGTCAACCTACCAGAGACCAGATGGGAAAATAATTCACCGACTCCAGATATTTTCATATCAGAGGGTTCGGCTCTGTGGAATTCCTAATTGAACCTATAAATCCTACTGATCCCTCAATATAAATATTTAAAAAATCTTCTGTAATCCTACATGTATTTAAAATTACCGATTTTTGCATTTTTATATATAAATTCTTTGACAAATCTAATACGCCTAAATTTTGAATCAGAGACCTAGGTATAATGCCAGTAGCCGTAATAACAAATGGTAATATTTTTATATTCCGAGAATGCCAAATTCTTTTAATCTCATTTCCTAAATCTGTGTATTTTCTAATTTTTTCAGAAACAGTTTTTTGAATATTACAGGAATTTGGAATAGCTACATCAATGATATAAGTTATTTTTTTAATTTTGTCATGTAAAACTATATCAGGTCTATTATGACTAATTGTTCTGTCTGTTAGTATAGTTTTATCATAATATATTTTATAAAATTCATTTTCTAAAAATGAATTTGGTTCATATTCATAATATGGTACTATATTATGGCAGTCAATCAAGTTATGTTTAATTACCAAACTTTGGTGGATTATTTTTAAAACCTGATTGTGCCTAAATGTATACTCAGACGGCGCTAATATAGAACATCCCGATATAATATGTTCTATAGTTTCCGGAAAAGCCAAACATTTTCTACATAAAATATCTTTGATTATATGCTTCCTATAATTTTTAGTATTAATGACTCTATCTTGAATGGCAAGCATAAATCCTTCTATTTCTGCGCTCAACTCTCCAATACTCAACCATTTGTTTGACGAAAGTTTGTCAACATATGTTTGGTTGAGATAATTGAAGTGTTTTGCATGAATAATTTTATTTGACCAGGAATCTAATAATTCCTGGTTAGTATTTATAAGAATGTTGGCATTCTCGTCATATAAATTTAAAGGTGTAATGTTTCTATCTGCCTTACAAATTATTTTGTGCATTTCTGAGCTATTAGCTTTCCTATGGAAAAAATTTCTAAGCATTTCTACCTGATTGTGTTTCAAAGATGTTATTTTGACTACACCTCTACCTCCTAAATTTCTAGGTAAATTAATTCGTTCTATAGCTGAATTTGGATGATGGCAATTAAACTTTGTTAACGTAGTTCTAATTAATCGTTCTAAACTATCTAAATCTGTATTGGACCATTTAATTATGCCAAATGAGTACGTTAATAAAGGTATTGCCCAAGTATTTATTGCTTTTACTAAATTTTTAGCAGATAGATTGCATTTTAAAATTTTTCTGATCCTAGTTTGAAATTTAATCCTAATATCATTTTTAATACTAGTGTGATCTAATCTATTCGATTGCGGGTATCCTAAATATTTATAAACCTCATCCCCTTTCATACTTTTAATTTTGAAATTTCTAAATATACCCTCGTCTCCATCTACAATTTTGCCTTTCTCTATATGGATCGTTTTACATTTATCTAAACCAAAAGTCATTTTAATATCATCTGAAAAAATTTTAACTACCTTAATCATTTTTTCTAAATTTGATTCAGAATTTGAAAATAATTTTATATCATCCATATATAATAGATGTGAAACTATACTACTCTCTCTTGTATTACCCTTAATTTTTATTCCAAACTTGCTTTTAATTAACATTTTAGACATAGGATTCAATGCTAAGCAAAACCAAAGAGGACTCAATGAGTCTCCTTGAAAAATCCCTCTTTTTATTGAAATGCCCGGTACTACTATTTTCTTACCTTTTAAATTTACTAGTAAATCTGTATTCCAAAAGGACATAATATTTTTCAAAAAGCTAATTATAATTGGGTTAACTTTATATATTTTTAATATTTTGATTAGCCACGAGTGCGGGACACTATCAAAAGCTTTTTGATAATCTATATAACAAGTATGTAAATTACGCTTTTGATTTTGAATTTGTTTTAAAATTACAGAATCAATAACTAATTGTTCTTTACATCCCATATGTTTTCTGCGACAACCTTTTTGTTGTTCAGATAAAATATTTTTTTCATCCAAATGAGTATATATTAAATCTGTCAAGCAAGAGGTTAAAATTTTGTATATTGTCGGTAGACATGTAATGGGTATATATTGAGAGGGATTATTAATATTTTCGCTTTTAGGTAACATATAAGTAATGCCCTTAGTTAGAAAATTAGGAAAATTTTGAGGTTGTTTGACAAGTTTTGAAAGATTTTTTGCAAAAAGAGGATGTAAAGTAGTTAGACGTTTGTACCAAAAATTATGTGTCCAATCGCAACCCGTGGCTTTCCAATTATGAGTATTTTTTATAATTTTGGCTAACAATTCAACCGATATATCAGAAAAACTCATTTGTTCAATGTCTGAACAATTGAGTTCTTCATTTTCTATCCATGAACCTGCCTCATTATGTTTTATATCTTTACTCCAAATGTTTGTCCAAAAATCGCGCATATCTGATTCAGATGGCAACGGAATATTATTATTCGAAATAATATTTTGTTTATCATCAAGTTTGGAATAAAATATTTTCTCATTTTTTTGAAATAATCTATTATTATTTCTTTTATTATACGTATAATTATATCTTTTTAATCTACTAGCTTTTACACCTAATTTTTGTTTTAATAAATCTAATAAATCATTGATTATATTTTCATTATTATTACTACCAATGTTATAACCAAATTTTCTCCCAATTTCATCTACATGTCTCAAAATATTTCTACTTCTATTCCCATTTTTATATTCAATTACTCTAGCTATACTACTTCTTAAAAATACTACATCATTTTCTAATCTAATCTGCCATTCTGGTTTACTATAACTATATGATCTATCATCAGAGGATGTTAATTTAACTCCTAACCTAGTACATATAGTGATAGCACTAGCGTACACTAACGTATGAAGATCTAAAAAAACTAATATCGTCAAATATTATTTTTGGTAAAATTAAATTATTTAATTCAGAAATTAATTTAGATAATTTTTTTGACGTATGCAATTTTGGTAATTTTGGTCTAACTGTGGGCTCTATATCTATATATCTATTTATATTATTATGAAGCAAGTTAGCTAATTCTATTACATTATCATCTAGTAAGTTTAAATTTGCAATGTCGATTTCCTTAAGATTATGAATAGCGTCTAAGTTATTTGAATCTACTGTAATATCATTAGATTCTTCTACTAGAATATTATCTAAACTGTCTTCATTCAATGTTTCTAATATAACATTACTACTCGTATTAATTTGTTCTAAATTATTCTCTAATTGCAATCTATCTCCTATTTCCTTTTTTATCTGATTTAATGTTACTACAGGGATTAAATTATTTTTGAAAATTGCCCTTTTTTGGTCAGCTAATCTTTGTTCGTTTACTTGGGCAACCGGATAATTTTGTGAGAAAAGTAAATGTAATTTTTTCCTATACAATAACATATCTGTTTCTAGTTTCGTCACATAAAAATATGAACGAACGATGAACATATTGACATCGTTCGTCCATTTCATTCTCTGCCTAGGAATACCTGCTTTTGTTTTTTGGGGTCTCAGATTATCAATGTTCATCTGTAAAGATGACATAATCAACCCATTTTCATTTCCGTTGGTTGAAAATGACATTTTGTCACCGTTCAAAACAACTTGGAAATGATTATTATTATTATTCCTACATTCCAGTAACCAAGCAACTGTCGTCGTTACCTAATACTGTCATTTGTCAACAAATAATTTTCAATTTGGCCAAATTAAATATTTTAATGTAAACTACCCTTCAATACTACAAATCTATAATAAATATTATATTTTAGAATAATGTTATCAAAATAAAATATATAATTAAATTTACCTGCAAAATATATTTCAAAGTAATCTCAAAATACTGTTGTTTACCTTGGTTACTGAAGCCCTCACAAAAGGAAAAATTTTATATCGTATTTATTTATCTAAATATCCTACGGTTGACTGGCAGTTTATTTATTAGGTTATCTAATATACTTATTTTCAAATATTTATATGTTTTGGGATCAAAGCTAATTCTTTTCTTTCTGATACAATAAAAAAAAAAAAAAAAAAAAAAAAAAAAAAATATATATATATATATATATATATATATATATATATATATATATATATATATATATATATATATATATATATATATAATTGTATAATATTATTAATCAATGATATACAATAATTACAATTTTGTACATATTGTAATTTAGTGTTACATGCCAAAATGCCAATGCCATGCCAAACGTCCACTGATTTGTTTCCATGAATTAAAATTGAATCATATTTGGGTAACGCAAGAGCGTTGAAATTATGGTATTATGTTTTGTTGACAAATAATTAATAATTTTTTGCATCGTGAGCATATTTCACAGCTTTTTGTCCACTTTTCGATTTAAAAAATTTCAGGTCTATGTACCGATACAAACCAAGAACATACATCACCATGATAAATAAAATATATACACCACAATTAACAATATCCAACAACCAGGGGTTATTTAATAATTTAACAAAGAGAATTGCGAACAGAGACGTTTTGCTAAATCAGGAGTTGCTTTTGATGTATTGCAATTTTGTGCACTTGCCACATATATATAGTCTTTCATACGATTGATGCTTAAAGTTGTACAAGATTAAAACATTATATCAACATTTAGAAAAGTGTGGACACGGAACCTGGGTAATTCCAGGACGCACATGAATAAATTTTAAAGAAGAAAGTTTAAGGTTGATTGGTTTTGACTGTCAAGTAAGAAAGATGGGCCATCCAAGGCCTATCTTTCCAGGATGTTCAGTTTATGGTTTTTGACAATGGAGGAACGAAGCAGGAGCTGGATGGATGGTGCTCTTGGGGTTGGGGCTGAGCGGGTTCATTAGCGTTGTCTCACTCACCATGTTATAATCATCAATTTTGCTCATGTATCGCAGAAAGACGTTGACACGAACAATCGTCGGACCAGCTCCGAAAAATAAAGAATAATGGAATTTTTAATGTTTGATACAGATAGATGATAGTGTGTTGGCTATTATTATTTTTAATACCTGAAAAAGAAAAGGCCAATCAGTTTTTAGTATCTTTAGTTGTGAAATAAATCAGAATTCTCGTCTTACTTAAACCCTTGCGTATAAAATAGATTATTAAGGTTTTTTTCTTTCTTCTCTTTTAAAAATTTTTATGCTCTAATCTCTAATAGGTTACTAAAATCAATCAAATTACATGTTTTTTTTGGGAGTCGGGTGGATAATTTTTTGATAGTCAAGAATTATTTTTTGAGACCTGACAATAAAAGGATTTTTTTTTTTTTTTTTTTTAATTTTCTTTATTCATTTTGTTTATTACAGGATTGTTTTACATGGTATTTCGACTACCAAGCTAGGCAAATGCCCGTATTATGGTAGTCGAGATTCATAAGATATTAAGTATATAATATTAATAATCATCCATATATATGTAGATGAAAGTACAAACATATAGCATATATATTATACTAGTATTAGGTACATGATCACATACAGGAAAGGAGTTAAACTAGGTGAATCTTGTATAAATAAAAATAAAATAGAATAACAAATAAAAGTAACAAAATAATAATATTTTAAGGATAATAGAAATACAAAATAAGAATAAATATGTAAATCATCTATCTATACAGATGAACAATGATAGTCTTTGACCCCAAAAAACAAAAGCAAGTATTCCTAAGCAGCATATGAAATGGACGAACAATGTCAAAAAATATGAAAAAAAGCATCAGCGTAATATAAAGTTTTGGTTGAAAATTAATTTAGAGATAAGATTTTTTACTCTAGAAATATGAAAAAATAAGAACAGTTTTTAAGATGTAAGGCATTCTTTATAATATTTCCTTCCCTGAGTAAATAACCAGTTCTGTATATTAATGGCATAAAGATCATCAATTTTCGATGTCTTAATATCAATACTCAGTAAGTTGAACATTTTAGGCGCGATGTAAGAGAACTGTCGTTGGGCGAAAGCTGTTTTTGTTGGAGGAATTTTGCATTTTTGGTGTGATGAATAGCGGGTGTAAATATTTTGTTGAGTTTTGAGTGTTAAATCATTTTTCCTTAAGTGTATGAGAATTGTCTTAACGTATAATTATCTAATGTCTAGGATTGCAAATTTTTAAAAAGTGGCTCTGATGAGTGAGATGGGTGACATTTTAATATAATCCTTAGTAGCAGCTTTTGAATTAAGATCATGGGATATATAATTGAAGCTGCACAGCCTCCCCATCCCACGATACCGTATGTGGCTATTGATTGGAATAGTGCAAAATATATGCATCTAATTGTTTGAAGTTTCAGGATTGATCTGAGAGAGAGAAATATATAGCACAATTTGCGGAGTCTTTTTGTTGTGAAATTGACATGGTCCTCCCAACGCAGTTGGTCATCTATAACAATCCCCAGATATTTAATTTGGTCAGATTTTTTTAGGTTGGTACATGAGCAATTATTGTGGGGAGGCGTAGGGGTAATATGGTTCTGTGAGCATGCGTGAATGATAAGATTAGGACAGTTTTGAGGAGGAGTGACTTTACGTATGGAGAAAAGTAAATATTTTGTTTTGTCAACATTAAGAGTCAGAAGGTTGTCATCTAACCAATGTTTTACTTTATTTAGGCCCTTATTTGCTTTTTCCATAGTTGAGTTCCAATTTTTAGCTCCAAAGATGATTACCGTATCATCGGCAAAAGATATTATAGTTCCGTCAATTTCCAAGTTACATAAAGTGTTAATATATATTAGAAAGAGAAGTGGGCCTAATACACTGCCTTGAGGCACACCGTACGTGATTGGTAAACTTGTACTTCTGTATTCTTTAGCAGAATTTACAAGAGACGATTGTGACCTATTTGTTAGATAGTTCTCAAACCATTTGAGGGGAGTACCTTTTATTCCTACCTGAAGGAGTTTCTTCAAAAGTATGCGGTGAGAGACAGTATCAAAGGCTTTGGCTAGATCCAAGAAAACAGCGAGGGGTTTGCGGCCTTTATCAAGGTTATCAGAGATTGCTTTTGTAAAAGTTGCAATTGCATCTGCGGCACTACGATCTTTGCGGAAGCCATATTGATTTCCTGACAAAATGTCATTGTCTTCAAGAAATTTGTATAGCCTTCGCTTTACCGTTTTTTCAATTATTTTTGATATCGGACTCAGCAAGGATATTGGTCTATAGTTATTCACTGATGATCTGTCCCCTGATTTATAGATAGGAATAATTGTTGAGTGTTTTAAAGAATTTGGGAAGAGGCCAGTTTGAAAGCTTAGATTTATGATATGTTTAAGGGGCTTAGTGATGATTGGTTTGAGGTGTTTGATCAATTTAGTGGATATATTGTCGATTCCAGTTGAATGTGTGTTTTTGAGTGATGAAATAATTTCAGTGATTTCTTGTTCTGTGGTAGGAGTGAGATTAAATGGATCATAGCTAACATTATCGATCGATATATTATTTGCAAGGTTAAATTCTGACATTCCGTTTTTATTTAAAATATTATTTGCTAAGTCTGATCCGACTGTGGAGAAGAATTTATTGAAATGATTTGCGATTTTTTCTGGATGATTTGTTGTATCTAGTGTTTGGTCTGCAATGGTTATTTTATTTATAGGTGCGGTAGTTTTGTTGGTATAGCAAATCTCTTTGACAATATTCCAGATTTGTTTATTGTCATTGGCAGCTTCCTTGATCTGTTTTCTATAGTATTCGTCTCTAACTCTACAGATTATTTTTTTACAAGCATTTCTGTATCTTTTGTAAAATAGGAGAGATTCGTGATTATTGGGATTGTTTATACAAAATTTATGAAGTTTATTACGCTTGTGAATACAGTGTAGAATGCCATTTGTTATCCAAGGCTTATGTTTAATTTTGCGACTACTTTGGTTGTTGTTAGTGTTGGATGTGGAACTTTTTAAATGGTTATGTATGGTGTCGATAAGAAATTCGCACGCTATGTTTGGATCGGTGAATTTATAGAAATTTGATCAGTTTTCCTTGGAAACCAGTTTGAATAGCGTGTCGTAGCAGATTTTCTTCGTGGGTATTTTAGATGTAGGTAATTTTTTAATAACATGTGAAAGGGAGGTGATAGTAGCATAATGGTCTGTAACCGTGCATTGGTATACGAGAGATTTGGTATTCAATTTACATTTAGCAAAGACATGGTCAATGCAACTGGCGCATAATTCTGTTACCCGAGTGGGGGCCGTAATAGCTGGAATAAAACCTTGTAGAGTTAGTAAGTTCATGTACTCATTTGCTTGGGGATGCATCGTATTTATGATATTAATATTAAGGTCACCAATAACAAGTACATTTTCACAATCCCTCATACACGATAAGGATTGATTAAGTGAGTTTAAGAATGGTGTTATATTAGACTCACTCGGTGATCGGTATATAGATAATATCGTTACGCTATTTTCTATTTCGAGTTTAAGACAATTTGAATTTGTGATTGAGATTTCTTTAACAGAGTGTTGTATGTGATTTTTGATGTATATGATTACGCCATCATTTTGAGATTTATTATTCTGTGTGTTGTATTGGTTATAGTCTTTTATAGTTTTTGGAATAAAGTTATCTTTGATCCAGCATTCGGTCAGAATAAGTAAGTCAAAATCTGAATCAAGGTCTGTGAGTAGTATAAGGAGTTCATTGAAATTTTTATTAATTGACCTGATATTCATGGAGAATATTTTAAGGTTAGATTGATTTAAGATTTGTCGGACTTCTGTAGCATTATTTGTTTCGGTACATGGAATCTGTGAGATATTGTCTAATACATTTGTTATGTCTTCCATTTTTTAAATTACTAAAGTATGAACTAATAATGTGCCAAAAATGTAGTTCGGTATTGGTAACAGCAAATTAATAACATAGTAAGTAAAAAAGTATATATATGTAGTGTTGGTTGCAGAAAGACTCAGATAAATAAAGTATATGATGGGGTATCATTTAGGAAAAAAGATATATTACGAGTATTATCATTTGATTTTGAAATATGAGGCATAAAAGTTGAACATTTTTTTCTGACACTTTAGAGCAAGGACGATAATATAAAAATATGTATTTTGTTGTGTTTAGACTATAGGTAGGGTTTATGCAGAAATTATAATTGTCATTTAGAATTGAAAAGGTATTATATAACACAAGTGTAGGTTTGGGGTCGTATGAAATGTAATATAAGAACAAAAACTTCAATGTAATATATGAGAGACATACATCCATAAGCTTGCCAAAAATATGAAGAATTAAATCAAAAGAATTACGCTCCAAAGAGGTTGTCATTGGAGTAATATTGGTTTTAGAAATGATCATGTTACGAGGGTAAATATTATGTAGAAATAAATAATAGTTAAAGATATTAATATTTAAAAACAGATGTTCATTATATTTAGTTTGTTGATGGCATTTCAGGTAATGACAACAGTAATCGATCTTTGTTTGTTTCACTGACGAGTATTGCAGGCGTTCCGAAGTCCTTACGCACGTATATTTGTCCTTGTTTAATCCACGTGTATTTAAATTTGTTATCTTTTGTTGCTTTACGGGCCAGGTACCATAGATGTTTGGCTCGAAAAGTCAGATGTTTGGAAACGTAGACTTTCGAGCTAGTGCCAGCAATTCCGAGTTGTTGTTTATTTAATTTTTCATCTGGACTGGATGCTTGCTTGTTGTAGGTTTTGACATCAGAAAGAAATTGGTCGCGGTCCATGTTAGTTTTGAATTTGAAATGATGGAAATCTTTAATCCAAAATATTTATATAACATATATCTCAACATATTTTATTTTTGATTTATTGTTCTTGGTAACATGAAGGCGACGCAACATTTTTATACCAGAATTAAGATACTGCCAAAGCCTGGAATTCCATTGTATGAGTCCATTGAATTTCCCTTTCAGGCTAAAACGATAAATATTTTACGAGTTCTTTTGACGTATTAAAAAAGCTTTTGTAGGTACTGTTTCATTTTTGCTTCCAAATCAAGCAATTTTGAAAACTTACCGAAATAGTTGCTTCAATCCATGGAACTTTTTAGGAACACAACAAAAAAATCAAAGATACTTACAGGCAGGTGACAGCTACCCGAATCAATAAGAAATTCTTAACAAGATGCAACCACTTCACAATTTGAAAAACCTCAATAGTAATCAATCACTTACAAAAAAGGAAAAACACATTTGAATGGCACAATGAAACATTTTATTTTAAATATCGAGAGTTCTGTTGAAAAAACATTCAGCAACAATGTTCTTCTAGAGGCAGTCATAATATCAAATAATAAAAGGTCAGTCTTCTCCGAGACCTCATATTACTGCAAATTAATACATTTCCAAAATAATAAAAACTGTAGGTTTGCAGATGGAAAATTGGATGAAGGCATGCAGTGATGTTGGTGTTTTGAAAAATAACCTTCATTGGTGAATTTTAACTGTCGTACCTAGTGGAGATGGTTCCAATTACGGATTATTATTTTATTTGCATTACGTATTGCAAGATGATTGCTTACTTGAATACTAATACATAAACATATATATATATATATATATATATTTTTTTTTTGTTATTGGTTTTTGGGGTATTATGCCGTGTTGCGCTACCTCCTTCTTTAGCCAACGTTTCGGACAGCGTTGCAGTGTCCATCATCAGGGCAGATGTGTAATAGTTAGGGGTGATGTTTGTACTTATCTACTTAGGAGCGATACCGTGTCGCCAGCTCCACTCGTCTACGAGCTGGCGTTACAATATATTGTAATGAATCTGAGAAATTTGTGCTGTACTCTTTCTACATTGCTGGAATGTATTTCATATAATTGGGACCAAACAATGGCCCTAATATACTCTACTAGACTTCTTACTAATGAGATGTTCAGACATTCCAGTGACTTGAAGTAACATGCAGTTCTGCTTATAAAACCAAGCATTTTTTAATGTACTCATTTTTAACATATTAGGTCCTTACATATGAAATTGGCGTTTTGTATGGGAGGAACATAAAGTCGATTTTTTTAAAAATATAATATATTTATTTAATCAAGGTATGTACCATTGCTATCTATGCACTTTTGCCATCTCATAGGTAGTTCATCGATCCCTTTATTTAAAAAACCATTCGAACGGGAATCAATAAAATCTTTGAAGGCGGTTTGGACTGCCCCATCGGAGTTAAATTTTTTCCCTTGCAAGAAGTTTTCCAAATTTCAAAAAAAAATGGTAATCTGTTGGGGCAAGGTCCGGAGAGTACGGTGAATGTTTTAGACATTCCAATTGAAGCTCCTCTAATTTTGTAGCCGTCTGTTGTGCAGTGTGTGGTCCAGCGGTCAACGCGCGTTTGTTGATTTGCTTCACTCATTTCGTGAGGTACCCACCATTCAAGCTTTTTCACTTCCCAATTTGCTTCAAGTGGATTAAACCAGTTTTATCACTAACACCGCAGCCTGCAACTAACTCGGACGTGGTTTGCGATGGATCCGCTTCCACAACAGCCTTCAATTTTTCATTATCAACTTTGGTCTCCGGCCGTCCACGGAGCTTGTTCTACAGGTCGAAATTTCCAGAACGAAAACGTTGGAACCAAAAACGCACTGTGTTTTCTTTTGTGTTTCTGCAGCACTGGTGCCACGGTGGAACTCGTACTCGTAAGTAACGCGATATTTCAAGTTTTCCATTTTGTAAACTAAGAGACGTAAAGAAAAAAAAACAATTAAGGAAAAAAAACAAATGAATGATTATTTTCGAAACACAAATACATGAGTAAATAGCTGTATAAATTTGAATTTGGAATTCCTAACCAAAGAGAAGATATTTGAGATCCAAGTTGCCAGTACGGCAAAACGCCAATTTCATATGTAAGGACCTAATATTTCCCTTCCCCATTCTCACTTTTACCCCCTCCCTCCTAGTACCCCCCCCCCTCCCCCCGCCCCCCACCAAAGTTGATGATCTTTCTCCCTCTTCTACTTTTCGTACAGTTTGTATTTTATTTGATATATTTTATTTACCCCTGATGAAGGTTCAGGTCCAACTGAAAGCAGCTGATTAAAAATATGTAATAAAGAGGATTAAAAACAATTTATTTTATTGTCATTATTATTAATATGTATAAAGTGTTTGCTTATGTAAACATTTAATATCGCTTGTACGGCCGAACAAGCAATAATGTATAAAAGGTATTCAATTAAAAACTGAATTGTGTGTATCAATATCAACTTTTATAAATGGTCCATTAAATGAAAGTATTTCCCAACTATTTGAATTTAAGTTTCAATAATAAATGACCAGTGATGTCTTCGATTCATAAAGCGAAAATGGCGTGGTTAAGAGAAGATTTAGTTGATGCGTATATATGTATAATAAAATTAAACTAAAAATCGAAAATTTCCATACTGAATATTCTGAAAAATGAAAGAAAAATTGTTGTAACAAACAGATAATTTAAAAAAATCAAACCATGGATTACTGTTGGCTTAATTGTATCAATAAAGCAAAGAGACAAATTATACAGGGAAATGTTAAAATATCAAATAGCTTGCCAAAAGAATAATGTCAGAATAATGGATTTTATAAAAATGAAATATTTAATGTACAGAAACTTATTCAATAGGCTGATTCGAAATTGTAAACAGAAATACTATTGTGAACAAATTGAATACGCTAAAAATGATTGATTGCAATGCACAACCATATGCACTGACTTCTACTTGACTAGTGAGGTTGGCAGTCGCTGCCCGGGCCGTGGACGCTGCTATACGAAAGCTTCTGGCAGCGCCGCACAGCAGTGATAATGGGTCGCAGCAGCTGGTCACAACTGCCAAGTCGCGACTGCCGAGATCCGAATGCTACCTTTAGATTTAAGAAAGGCTTTCGATACTGTAAATCATAACATACTCATTAAAAAATATATCACAATTAGGTTTCAAAAATCACACACTAAAAATACTCAACAACTATCTTAAAGACAGAACACAAAAAACAAAAATTGGGAATGTGTATAGTTCAGAAGCACAGATAAAAAATGGAGTTCCGCAAGAAACTGTACTTGGCCCGATTCTATTATTGATGTATATAAACGATTTATGTAATTTTGTAATCCCTGGACAAATTATTTCTTATGCCGATGACACGGAAAAAAAAAGTAAACGGAAATTCTTGGATTGAAACATTTTCTAAGGCAAAAGAATGTATTGCACTTATTTCAACGTGGTTAAAATGTAACAAACAAATCTAAAACTACTGCAAAATATTTAATTTAACTTTTTATAAAAACATTAAAAACAAACCTCGTGATAACCTAAAAATTAGAATCCACAACACAAGTTGCAATCAAGAAACATGTTCACTTTGCAATGAACTCATCAAAGTAGAAAATATTCAATATTTAGGTGTGTCTATTGATACACATCTTAACTGGAAATCAAAAATTGATAAACAAAAAAAAATTAAACAAGTTCTGTGTTTAAAATGTAATGATAAATAATCAACAGTAGTCGAATCATCGAAGAAAACCATCCCCACCTTCGAGATAAGCTACAAATTAGAAACAATCACCATGTGCTCTTGGAAGGGAATTATTACCTATTGATTGTTGAAAAAGTTAATATTCTGTTAGTGTTTTTAAAAAATGTTTTAATTTTGAGGATTGCGAAATTATTGTTTACACATTTGACTAGCTAGTAATGTTTTTCTAATTTAAGCAGGTTGAAATTTGCGTTTTGAATTTCTCAAAGTAAACTTTAATGGGAAGGGGGGGGGGGGGGGGGTGACACCACGTTTTCCGCCCCGGGTGCCACCCATGCTAGCTATGCCACTGCCTTGGACACATAATCACCAAAATGATGGACGATGACGACATCGATAGGAAAAGAAGAGCTCTCAGCGCAAAAGCAAACAAGCTCAATAGAAGATTCCGCCTTTGCAGTACCGCTGTAAAAAGGAGTTCCTTCTGCGCAACGTTGTGTGAATGAATTTTTTGAATTTCAGATTTTTAGCATGTTTTCAGAACAATTAATTGTTCATAAAGATTAACTGAGATGTCTTTACTGTATTTAGCCGGCAGATTTCCGGAAGCGTTTTTTATCACTTCGTTTGAAGAAGATAGGAGTTTCTCCGGTTGTAATACTTCGAACATATAACTCAGGTCACAAAGGCTCTGAAATCTTTTTTTAGTTTGAGAAATTAATATATCTAAAGAGCAATAGTATACATTGACCTTGAAATATGAATCCGGGTCTGAAATTCTCTCATCTTGTGATAACTCATCAAAAAACGCTTAGTTATCTTTCGCCGTTTATTTTTAAAAACAGTTGTTACCCCCCACTCTTTTGCTAAATCTCTGGACTCATTTAGCAAACTATTGAATGAATTTTGATTTCTCATTTCGCTCAGTCTATTCAAAAGATTACTTAATAGAATACTAGCTTTCTGTAAGTCATTATTTTCATGCTGTAGAGCTTTAGAAACAGGATTAATGATTTCAAATAGTGAAGAAAAAAATGTGACAAGCACTAAGAAATCATAACTCTCTAAAATTTTAATTATATTTTTACATTCTTCACGTTCATCTTTTTTAGTGGAAATTAAATTAAGTTGGTACAAAATTTTCATGATTAATAAATATTTTTTCTTTATCGCTAATAAAGCGTCGTTCTTTGAAGACCATCTAGTAGGACATACCTTTTTAAGGGTAATTTTATATTTTTCAGATTAATCGTTACTCAATATTGGCCAGCGTTTTATACTATTGCTAAAAAAGTGTATATTTTTCCTAAGTTATCGAAAAAAGTCGACACATGTTTCGCAGCATAATGCGTGTGCAGCACAATGAACATAATCGGCATTCGGGGCATGCTCTTTTATAAGGGCTTGTAATCCTCCATATACACCCGACATAACATTTGCTCCATCGTAACCCTATCCTCTACATTTAGATAAATCAATTCCATATTCTTTAATCGTATTTAAAGTTTCAGTTTTAAGTCCTTCTGCACTGCAATCGGATACTGCTATAAACCCCAAAAAGGACTCACAGATTTTTAATTCTTTAGATACATTATCATAATTTTCTGTTATCGAGATGTATTGAAAAACTACAGAAAGTTGGTCAATTTATGACAAGTCTTGTGTTGTATCCGAAATAATTGTCAGAAATGGAGCTTTTTTAATTTGTAAAATAATATTATTCATAACCGCGGCACCAAGCGAATTAATCATTTCATTTTCAATGGTAGGGCTTAAATAATTTATTTCGCCTTTCGGTTTTAAAAGAAGTTCTTTTATAATAGGATCATAATTACATAGTAAACGTAAAATTGACATAAAATTTCCAGAATCAGAATCATAGCCTCTTAAAGGTAGATTACATGACGCTAAAGTAATTATAACATTAATTATACGATGCAATACATCTCTCCAGAATGTAATTCTACTATTGATTTCACTTTGCAATGAAGTATCCACGGTATTTCCTTGTAACCAATTATTATAAGATAGGGATGCATTAATATGCTGCTGTGAGTTTTCATGGTCAAATATTTTGTAATATTTTCAAATTCGCCCGCGGTTTTATTTTGACGTTTTTTAGTAGGTGGAATTTTTTTATTTTTTTAAATTTTTTTTTTTTATTTCATATATATCCCGTTAAACTACAGTTAAGTAGTTTGTCAACAGGATTTTTATTACAACTTTTTACAGATTACAACTTAGACCTAAATTTATACAATAACAATAAACTTACACATTAATAGTAAAACTAAATCGTCTAATACAAATTATTTCTACCTAGTAGCCATGTTTTCAGCAAATATCTGACTCTATTTGGAAATTCGCATTTCTTAATATTACCAGGTAGCATATTATATATTTTAGGCACATTATACTCAAGGGTTCGCTGTCCGTATTTATTATTATGTTTAGGTACAAGCATGCCTTCATTCTTTGTGAACCTAGTATTGTGCCCATGTTCAACTTTCCTCTTATACTCAGAGTCAGATATGTGCTGAATCAATATTTTATACCATAATGCCTGCACCGGCAAAACTGTTAAATTTTGATACAAAAGTGAAATGTTTCGTCACTGCGAAAAAATATTTTTTTTAATTAGTAATTTAACGATAGAATTTTGTATTGATTGTGCGTAATTTAAATTTGTTTTGCAAGAATGTCCCCAAGTGGTTAATCCATATCTTAAAGTTGATTCCGCGAGTGACATGTAAATAATTCTTAAGTTATTCACAGGAACGAAACACTTCAATTTGTATATTCTACCCACTATCGCCCGCAGCCGTTTACAAATTTTGTGTATTTGTATGTCCCATTTAAAGTAGCAATCAACAGTCACGCCCAAATAAACGTATTCGTTTACTAGCTCAATCGTTTCACATGAGCAGGGCTGCACAATATTTTGATGGATGCAGGTAAAGTTATGAGAAATTATTTCAGGCATGATGGAAACTTTTGCATGTGGAGATCTTATGTGCATCAGTTTGGTTTTTTTGTATTTATAATTAATCCTACGTCATGACACCATTTAATCAGAGATATAAAGTCTTCTTGCATATATTTAATCGCAGTATATCCGATATGATCAGTGCCGTGTCGTCAGCATATACAAAGTGTTTAACATGTGAGAATAGTTTACTAATTATTGATACAAATATTATATAAAGGGTGGGTCCCAAAATTGACCCCTGTGGGACACCGGCGTACATTTTTTTTCCCACTCAGTTTTTCAAATATTTTTACACAGATATGTATTAGATAGATAATTTTTAAACAAATTTAGTAGATTTCCTCTGATTCCTATTGCTTCTAGAATATTTAGTAATTTTAAGATACTACTTATATTCGAAACAACAGATGGCAGTGTACACTAGTTAAAATTTAACTTCGTGGGCTAGTTTATAGGAAGAAAAACCTGAGAATAGTTCCGTTTTAAATGTTTACGATTTTATAATATTTTTTTTATAAATCCTAGGAATATTTGATAATTAATCAAAGATAGGTGAATTCATTGACTATATAGAACAATGATCAGTTTGTATGTATCCATATTAAAATTCGGAGGTATGATTTTTTTAAGGTGGGCGGAAAATATTCGAAACGGTCACCAAAATATTACGAACAATCCGAGGAAAAAATAAAAAACGAGCTGTCGCTCAAGTGGGTAAAGATTTTTTTAAATTAATCGAAACTAGAGGACTAAAACTAATGTTTAGATAAATTTAAAAAAATATACATTAAATAACGTACGATACGTAAGGTTATGAGTATTTGGTCAATAATTCGGAATTTATATTTTTTTGTAGGCGACATAACCTAAAAATCTTAAAGTGCTGATATATCTATTCTAACAGCATTATGAGAAAAATGGCTTTGAGAGTAATAATCAACTACTAATGAAGAATATCAAAACAAAATTCTTATTATAACTCGGTACAATACGTGATCACGTATTTTCATGTATTGAAGGTTGTCATTGTTCTTTCAAAAAATAATTCACTCTTCGCTACTGGTAGATAAATAGGTAGTAGGTACTTACCATTGAAATACTTACCAGAAGCTGATTGCTGAAAAAATTAAGAAATTTTGGGCATTTTTTTTAATAACCTCCTCCCTTTTCTGTTTACTTTTTCTTTTCATAGCTCCACTGGGATAATGTCTTTTCATTTCACTCATTATTTTCACAAATCAAACTAATTTTAACCAATAAATAATTAGAAGATCAAGATTGTATTGTATAACAATGTAATAAATAACGTTTGAACCGGAATGTAATAAAACGCGTAAATATTGCACTCCGTTCACTCCGTTGTTTGTCATTATAAACGGGGAATACCGCAATAATCGATGTAGAATGTTGCCAACTTTTGTGCGCACGCTTAACCCGGGGAAAAAAGAGATTGCCTTTTTTTGCTTTTGTCATTTCTGAAGTGAAAACTATAGGCACGTATGACAAGTTTTTTTTGTATGTTTTTTTCACGGGAAGCACGAGATTAAGTGACATTGTGGATAACATTTTACTAATTTTGCTTACACACGTTGGGGGCCCCTGTAGCCCCGGGGCCCCGTATCATTGATACGGCTGATACGGCGGTAACTACGCTACTGTTTATATTTGATAACTGTTATGAAGTACTTTCTTGAATTATAACTTCCCACCCCTATATGATTATTTCCGTCATCAGGTACTAAATATTTCATAATAGTTTTCAAAAGTTTGCAACATTGGCTAGATCTTCTGATTGGCTAAGAATTCGGTGGGCGGGGCGATGCAGCCAGCCTGCGGTCTGCGGGTTTCTTTACCGTTTCTTCTAGTTTCAGCTTTGCGATGGGACGGTTCTTCGCATCTTGTCGGCCGCCTTTTGGTTTCAGCGTTTGTTGGAACACGTAATTTAAAATATAGTTAATTTTATATATCTAAATCAAGTCAGTGGTGTTTCCGGACGAGGTCCTCTGCCCAGATGAAACCCGAGACGGGTTAACGTGCGTACAACTTATATTATTATGTGTTATCATTCAACCCTTTTATTATATTTTAGAATCATTAACCTTGAGTTCACAAAGAGATTAAAAGCTTTTCCTAGAAGCGTCGAGTCATTAATAAATTCACAAATTATTTAAAAGCGACAAGAGATCTTCTAATTTATTAAACCCTATCTTTATTCAATAAATGAAGCGACGATCGTTTTGAATCAAATCCGATCGAATTGAGAACACAATATCCCTGGGAGGAGCTAGCCGAGGTTTGTATTATAATTTGGTTTTGGTAAGTATTTAAATTGAACCATTGTTGTTGAGTCTTGAACATTGTGTTATTTAATTTCAAATTTGTTATAAGTTCGTAATCAGGCGGTTCGAGCCCGTCGATACGTAACACTGACGCCTTTCAACGTGGGGCTAGATTTGGTTCATTATGATATGTCGCTTTCCTTGATTTTTTTTCATAAACTCCATGCTGTTTTTCGTGATGTATGTATAAATATGTAAATAATAATAATTTTTTCCCCTTTAAATGTATAGCTAAATAAGTGATTGTGAATAGTTTTAAAAAAGTTCAAGCGTGTTTTCAAACGCCGCCATTTTGATCCACGTGTTTTTTCAACCGCCGGTATATCAAGTGTTCGAGAAGTATTTAAAAAAGTTCACGCGTGTTTTAAGGATCCGCCATCTTGTCGGCCGCATCTCCGAATTTAAAAAACCACCACGTGTTTTTGACCGTTAAATCAAGTTTTTTGTCGTTAACAGCCACCATTTTGGAAGCATCTCAAATCGCCACGTGTTTTCGATCGTTTAAATCAAGTTTTTTGTCGTTAACAGCCACCATTTTGGAAGCATCTCAAATCGCCACGTGTTTTCGACCGTTTAAATTAAGTTTTTTGTCGTTAACAGCCACCATTTTGGAAGCACCTCAAATCACCACGTGTTTTTGACCGTTAAATATTTAGTCATGCCGTATTTTGAAAAGATTCGTTTTGTTTTACGCGATTCTTGAAACAAAATGGTTACCGGAAATCTCAGAATTAGATACCTCAGATTAAAATCTGCTAGCGTAGGTAAATGCATTGAAGGTACGGTATACCCGCTCAAAAAGGGAGATAGTGAAATTCGAGTAAAACCACAATTCGGAATTTAAGCCTTGCTTGAAATGGATTTAGCCATATTTGGTGACTGTATATTGTGATCTTCTGCTAAAAAACGGCGTTGTGGTTATTTGTTAGTTAGTTATTTAACAAATTTTCCTTTAGTAAGTGCCGCTCACATAGCACGCCAATTTAAATTGTGTGACCTCAAGTTTAGTTTGCTTGACATAGGTTTTAAATATATTTGAATAATTTTAAATCGACGTAATTTACTTGCCATGTTCGAGTTTAAAATTTTACAAAAGTTAAATGGTCGGGGTGCAGGCACCTAAAAGCAGGTAGAATTCTTCAAAATATTTTTTGGAGACCTTCATAAAATTTAAGGTTCGTTTTATCACCGGGTAGCGGGAGGAACGATTGTATGTTGGGTTCCTTTGGAGACAATAACTATTGTCTTTTTTCATAGGCAAAGAATTTATTTCAAATATCTGAAAGTACTTACCTAGTAGATGCGATTATTTTTAGAATAACGGCCATTAGTTTGAAACAGAAAGTGTGTTGAGACCACATTTTAGCGTTATTTTTCGTTGAAACGAGCTAGATTTTTAACAGTTAAAAAAAAAAAAACGAACGCAAAAAAAATTTAATCGAGTTCAATTCTCGTGATTTACCAGTGAGATATAATTTTTAGTGTTCAATGATACCGCCTTCCTTATGGGATATAAATACCTACCAGTTCGAATCTGGAATGATAATAATGCAACGCACTCCGACGTAATTACCTTACTTCAAAATTCAGTCGCGGGTTCGATTCCTTGCGAAATTATATATCTCCGTAACCATGCCGATCTCTCTATCGAAGAGTAGAAACCTATTAACGATTAGATAAATATGTTTGTGCCTATGATATTTTAGGGGATACTGTGTGGAGTGCCCTTTAAGGAAAGGAAGGAGAGGAAGGAAAGAGGGATGAGGGGCGGATATAAATTTAGTGGTCAGTGTCCAGGAGTGACAGACATAGGAATTCCTTTCTCCAAATTACGGTTCGACGGCAGGTAGTCTAGACACCCAGTCCGATTTTACCCCATATGGACTCAGGTACTCGTAGCGAATAAAGCAACATCCAAATGTAGCGAATCCCTTAAGAGGATTACCTATAACTGAGGCGCTGGTTATACAATAGATAGTTCCGGGGCAGCGGTACCCATGCCCGCAACAACAAATTGATACGACAACGAAGTCTATGTAACGGAAGTACGATAGCTATTTTTTAAATAGATGGATATAATCGGTATCTGTTAATATTAATGTATAGGTATTACTATTAATTAATTATTTTACGGAAAAGTGATAGTGGGTTCGATTATTACTTTTGATTTTCGAGATTTTGCTCAGGATAGAACAAGTGTCTAGATTTATTCAACTAACGGTGTAGATTGATTGCATAGAAATCAATAGATGTTAATTGAAATTAAAGTTATTATTTGAAATAATAAAGATAAGGAACGAACTTATTTACAGATATTTGATAAGTTGATAGAAGAAGATCAAGATGGAATGCAACTATAATGTTGGCCCATACCAATTAGAAAATAGTTATTCAAAGAAAATCAAGATGGAATCCATCTTAGCCAAGTGGAAAATTATTTCTTCAAATAATTTTGAAATTTATTTGTTTGAGTAGAGTTTCGCGCTAAGCGACGGACGTGAATCGTATTTTGACTGATTTATCACTCAAATGGTTTTGTAGGAACCGGAGAAATCAACGTATTGTGAAAATAAGATATGAAATTGACACCACACCCTTCCACACATACCTACACTCATCGTGCTGTTTTCGAAAGGACGCTTTTGGGATAGTGCATACACGTACATTACAATCGCTTCGGAGTAATTAACCGAATGTGATAACCACTAACATTCGCCACTCACACATACACTAACCTTGACACTGTTTTCGAAGGGGCCCATTTGAAAGCAGTGTGTACACACCTTACATACACACTACACTTGTATTTTATAACTATTCATGTACATCATTCGACATTCGTATTGTATTTCATATATAACTAGCCTCTGCTTGCTATTATTTTCACCTCTCTTTCAAGCTCGAGAATGAATGTCGTTGGTGATTAATAATTGCGATTTGATGGTTTGCTCGTTCCGGGAAAAAACTAGCTGGCGCCCCGCGGCACAGCCCGCGTAAATGAAGTGGAAAAGTCCCTGACTTCTGAATTATTATTTCATTATTATTATTTTTGTCATCATTAAAAAAATACTATAATGCGCTGACTAAAATAATAACTTTAAATTATTGTTGTCATCATTAAAAAAATACTATAATGCGCTGACTCAATAACATCAAATATTGCCTTAAAACGCGATATATCGACGACAATTATATTGCAGTGAATGTGATAAAACCTGAGGTATTATTAATGTGTGTCAAAGAAATCTTGGAGTCTACCCGTTTCTGCTGACAGTTTAATTTTAAGGGGGATCACTGCGGTGTTCCAATTAGCGCTAAGTTTTTTTCAGCTGTTGTCCTAAATTATACCTACGTCGGAATCTTGTAAGATTTCTGACACTATGTGGGTCACTAAAGGACTTTGAGTTTTGTTGTCTATTTTGTTATCTGTTTTGTTTTAATATGTCATTAACCAGTAATCCGTACTGTTAAAAAGTGGATACTGACTTAACTGAGCCATTACCTGTTCTTTAAAAGGGGGTTAAATGTGCTTTTTGTTCTACGATATACATACATCACGACATCTAATGTGGAGTTACCTTACGCTTTGATCTCTTGTTGCTTATACATTACTGTTCAGATAATTTTGTTTACTCTATGTGCCTTGATGCCTAAGTGTTTGTACCTTTCTAATAATTTTGTTATTTTGTTCCATGTCGACATTTCTCTCCTGCTGAGGAACCTGACTATTCCTCTAGACGCCCCGATGGACATTGCACACTGACTTGCGCTACCTAGGAAGTCGCGTGTAACAAAGTTCCTGCCAGGCCACTTCGACGTGTTGATTTTGCTGTCTATTTGATATTTTATATAAATTGTAAACTATATAACTTATTGTAAACTGTACTACTTTTTGCCTAGGTTTTTAATGCTGAATCTCTATGTGAACGATTTTTTTTGTAAAGTTTATCGAGGGAATTCTTTGAAGGGTTTAGATTCAAAAAACCTTCGTTACAACGGCGGTTTTTTCCTGGTGTTTTCGGGGATGTGTTATGAAGTACTTTCTTGAATTATAACTTCCCACCCCTATATGATTATTTCCGTCATCAGGTACTAAATATTTCATAATAGTTTTCAAAAGTTTGCAACATTGGCTAGATCTTCTGATTGGCTAAGAATTCGGTGGGCGGGGCGATGTAGCCAGCCTGCGGTCTGCGGGCTTCTTTACCGTTTCTTCTAGTTTCAGCTTTGCGATGGGACGGTTCTTCGCATCTTGTCGGCCGCCTTTTGGTTTCAGCGTTTGTTGGAACACGTAATTTAAAATATAGTTAATTTTATATATCTAAATCAAGTCAGTGGTGTTTCCGGACGAGGTCCTCTGCCCAGATGAAACCCGAGACGGGTTAACGTGCGTACAACTTATATTATTATGTGTTATCATTCAACCCTTTTATTATATTTTAGAATCATTAACCTTGAGTTCACAAAGAGATTAAAAGCTTTTCCTAGAAGCGTCGAGTCATTAATAAATTCACAAATTATTTAAAAGCGACAAGAGATCTTCTAATTTATTAAACCCTATCTTTATTCAATAAATGAAGCGACGATCGTTTTGAATCAAATCCGATCGAATTGAGAACACAATATCCCTGGGAGGAGCTAGCCGAGGTTTGTATTATAATTTGGTTTTGGTAAGTATTTAAATTGAACCATTGTTGTTGAGTCTTGAACATTGTGTTATTTAATTTCAAATTTGTTATAAGTTCGTAATCAGGCGGTTCGAGCCCGTCGATACGTAACATAACATAAATCACAATATTTACAGAGCTTTTAATGCGACCTACATATGGTCTAAACAGATAATAACCTAACATGATGTTGGGGGTTCATAAAGTTTTATTTACGAAAAAAAATTGTGTGGGGTGGATGTGTGGTGACAGATGTTTAATGGTGGATAGTTATGATCAGAGATTTGAGCCTACCTGTGCCATTGATGCCCGAGGGTCTAAACCTGGCATCGTATCGTCTTGGATCCAGGATGTGATCCAGAACCTGTTTTTCCGTGACCTTCGCGAAATCACATCTGGAATTATCAGGATTATTAACATTGTGCTTTAATTACCGCCATGAGGACTTAGGGTTCATATTTCTGAGCCATAGATTATGCTAGATTCATAGATAAAGTTATAAATAAAAGGAGATATGGCATGGGAGCGTGCCGACTGTCATCGAGCTACGACCAACTAATATTATGCGTTTGGTGTGTAGGTAAAAACGAAGGCGATAAATCGATATCATTAAATGCATCAGACGGCTGGGGCGCCTTTTAAGAGCGAAATACATACCGAACAAACTATGTAAATGAAACAAAATGAAACTTTAAAAAATATGATTTCATAAAAGGGTCCTAACTGCGCCAAACAGTGGAATTGTGGATTCTAATTCCCCGTGGCAATATTGTTATGTTGTAGATGTAGACGATTTAGGTAGGAGAAGCGGCAGAGGTAGAGTTGGATGTATCCCACTACTCAGAACCGGTCACTAATAAGAAAGAACACCAGTCCAATTTTTATTTATTTTTTAATGAATAATGACATTCTAACTTAGCCTCCCAAAAACTGGGCGTACTGTACAGGGCCCGCAGATATTTTAATAGTACACAACCGCTAACCCTGTACAAATCACAAGTGCGCCCCACGGTTGAATTTGGCAGGTTCTTGTGTTTAAGAGCCCGAGAGGGATTTTTCAATATTTAATGTTTTTTTTCGTATTTTTGTGTATTTTCGAAGTCATCTATGTCAATAATAGCACCTCAAAAAAAAAGTTTGTCACTATGTTTTTTTAGATACATGCTTTGTCAATGCCCCAAGTTAAAATTAAATATTAAAAAATATTTTTTCTTACTTTATAACTGTTTATAAAAGATCAGTTTTCAAAAAATCGCCAATGTACCACTGATTGTTTTCCATTTGTCGTCATATACGAAAAGAAAAAAAATATTAAAAAATATTTTGTTATAGGACACATATTAACCTGTACCCCTACATTTTTTTTTTAAATGCGCAAATAATGAGGTAAAATTATTTTTAAAAACTACTTAAATCGATGTATTTTGAAATCGATTTTATGTATTTAAAAACAAGTATTTGTAAAAAATAAAAATAATGTGTATTAAAACAATATTTAAACTATACAAACTGATAATTAAATAAAAATCATTTTGTGATTTATTGTGTAATATTCCATTTTTATCTGTACCCAAAACAGATAAAAGCGATTCCATTTCCAACTGCTCTTCATTACGCGAAAGTCAGTCGCCACAAGAGGTTCTTTCGTGACGCTCTGTTCTATAAAGTAGTATTAAGAATATATGCATGTGTTGGTTTTTGTATAGAATACGTATACTCTGGAGGGAAGAAATTCGACCACTGAATTTGGACGGGGAAAGTGAATGAAGCTTGTCAAAAAGGCATATTTTAAAACGATAGTGTCCGGGACACGGACTGTCATATACTTGTACCTTCCTACATATTGCCTTGTTTGTGTGCAAAAAATAATATCCGTAGACCCAAATATGAATACAGTGATCACTCGGCTTTACGAATCAATTTTTAACTGCTTTTATGTTTATTTTTATACGTGGGCTTTCGAAAAATATTTTTAATGTTATCATTGAAATCAATTACTGTTTATTAAGTTCTGCTAGATATTTTTAATGATTTTAATTATATGCGTACCGGCAACAATTGTTGATTTGGCGATGACTTTGGTAGGCAAAACTCCCATTACTTGTAAACAATAATAAATGAAACTTAATTATTTTCAATTAGCTTTTATTATTCGGAAGTTTTATTCCTTTTGACCATTTTTACTTAGTTTATTTAATTATGAATGCATTATGGAGCAGATGAATGAAGAAAAGAGTATACGGAGAAGTAACGAGGTGAATGTGTATGGTAGAAGAAGTCGGGGGGAGAATGGCACGATCAAGTGAACCAGCGCCCTAGGGGGTGATTTTTCGCTAATACGGCATTATACAAATCATCCAATTATTATTATTAAATAGTTGAGATTCAGAACTGTACCTAACTGTATAATATTTTTTCGATATCTCTGTATCTAGCAGTAAAACAATCTAAAAATTAAACATTTTGTAAAAGCCCATCAGTGCTTTTACAATATACAATATATAAATTTCCGTGTTGTCTTACTTTTTCGAAGAAGGCATGTATATTATCCGTCATTATATTATTTTATTTTTCAAAAGCGAGTGTCAAGTTACACACGAAATAGGGATGTCATTATTATTATTCATAATTTAACTAACTAACCATCACGCCGTTTCTCCGCAGGGGTAGGCAGAGAGGACGAACCGCCAAACAACTCGGTCTTGGCACACATTCCTTGCCTCGTTCACATTCATACATCGTCTCATACATGCTTTTATATTATTCTGACACTTGACATGGTCCGACTAAAGTATCTGATTCATTTAGAGTTCCATTCTTCATCTTACTCATTACACTTACATACATGCGGATCTTCATGTTTTCTCACACGATCGTACATGGTTTTACCACACATACGCCATACACCTCAGGGATCTCATTCTACAGCATTCAGTCTACTTTCATCCATTATCTGCCAGTTCCACGACTCACTGCCATACACCAGGGTAGGTACCAGTACTCCATTAATAGAGTTACCTCCATTCACCTCTTTCAATATCTCTATCAGCCTTCTAATCTCTCGTAAACGTACTTCCCAAATACACAAACTCATCCACCTGCTCCAAGTATTCATCATTCACAACTATGTTAAACATTGTTTTCGTATTCTCTCTTTCAAACATATGACTTTAGACTTACTTACATTCATCATTAACTCATTCTTCATACATACTTCTTTCATCCTAGATACGAGAGACTGTAGACCTTCCATACTGTGAATCTCTCGATCTATCGCCCTGCACCGCGGTTGAAGAGATGGATCGTTACGCCTGGATACATGATCCCCAGATTCTTACCCATCCCTAATATCTATTTCCTTCCCAGAAATTCCTCTCCTTCTTTTCCTTAACCCTTTCTCAACCAGAGTCATTTTAAAGTGACGTGAAATTTGAATATTTTTTACTAAGTAACTACTGATCCAATTTATTTGCAATTTTTTACAAATAATTAAGTGAATCCTTTCTAGCAACATTGATTTTTTGCATTGCGTTGGCTGCATTGCGTACACATTTCATATCGTAAACAAGAATCGTTGATAACACCTTTTGAAAAGCTATGATGCGAGGTATTTGCAGTATTAAAACGGACAAGGTATCTATGTTTTTTCATATATTTTTCCGTTTTTATTTACAGTAAAATATACCTTCTTTTATATTACAATGAAAATATAACAAAAACATTGATATAATATTTATTTTTCGCATCCTATAGTATCGTGTCATTTCAAAACGACACTGGTCGTTTGAGGGTATACTATTTGACAATTTTGTATGACTATTTAATCTGATATATATTTATTATGTGTTATATGTGTTTTGATGGGAAGAACATGTTTTTTTTAAATATTCTTCTTAGAAAATGGTCCATTTTTATAGTAATACATCATTTACCTCACAGAACCACTTTCGTTTTAAAATTACGTTGAATATTTCATAAACTATCAGTTAAAAAAAAACTTTAAAAAAATCATAGGTTATTTATTTTTTATATCTGTAAGAATTAATTTGGATGAGAAAGGGTTAAAATAACCTCCACACAGCATTCCTTAAAATGACGTAGTTATGATGATAGTGTGATATAATGTGTCATTATTATACAGCTTACACAGCAGAATACCTTTATTTTATAGGAAACAATAACAATGTTAATAATAATACATAACGACTACTTATTGTAAAAACTTAAATTTTAAATAAACGAATATATTTTTCAATGGTGTTATATATTTCTATGTTGTGACGCTCTGGGAACTATTCAAACTTCG
Organism: Limnephilus rhombicus; assembly: GCA_929108145.2. NCBI lineage: Eukaryota > Metazoa > Arthropoda > Insecta > Trichoptera > Limnephilidae > Limnephilus > Limnephilus rhombicus. Next base: position 20,361,872 of record OV815286.1, read on the forward strand.
CAATTCATCACAATGCAAAGACATTCATCGCAAGGCGTGTTCACCATGCAGGTGTTCTTTGGGTTGACAGTTAGCCGAAAAAAATCCCGTATTTATGGAAAATTAGTTTACTTGTAAAATGTGGGAATATCGATTCACATGTAAAATAAATGAAAATGTCTCTAATATTTTTCATATTGAGAAGATATAATATATATAAGATATAACATATTTCATATTGAGAAGATATTTTTGTCGTATATATTTTTAAATTAAAAAAATATAAATAGATTCAATTTCAATTCAGTGCCGGCAACCCGGGCGTTAATTTATTATTTGTTATGTACAGTATGATTTTTTTTTCCTTACCTCCTCACTAGACAAAGTCTGTTCTGAGGCTGGTAACTAACAATTTCTAATTACATAAAAACAAATAAGTGGTAAAACAAATAAAAAAAGAAACATATATATTATAGTAAAAATAATAATAAAAAATAAGAGGAAAATCAGAATTTAGAAACAGAGTAGAAAATAGAAAATATATAATATTAGATATTAAGAATATTACTTATCTCTCTTCTTTCCTTGACATTCAACCAGTTTAAAAATCTTTTGAAAACCCAGTTCAAATTATTAGATGCGACGTAGGTCTGTTTGGGCTACAAACTTATTGAATATATATGGTGCCAAGTAAGATTCATGTTTTTTTGCAAAATTTGATTTGATATATGGTACTTGTAGTTGATTGTGTGTGTTTGCTCTTGTGTATTGCGAGTGAGTTAAGAAGTGTGGTGATATTTTTATGCAGTTTTTGTAGATGATCTTCTTTATGAATAGTTTATTTATGTCTAATAGGTTATTGTTGATCATTATCTGTTCTGTCGGATGTTGATAGGGCTTTCTAAACATAATTCTGATTATTGTTTATGATTAGTTTTAAGTGATTTGAGGTGAGTCTCTGCTGCTGCTCCCCATACTGAAATACCATACATTAGAATACTTTGACAGAGTGCATAATATATATGTTTTAGCTGAGGTAATGACATAATGTTTCGAATTGTTTTGAAGATGTAAGAGAGTTTCCGTATTTTTTTTGTAATTAGGTTAATTTGGAGATCCCATTTTAACTTATTGTCAACAGTTAAACCGAGATATTTAATATTTTGCGCATAATCAATTTTGTCACAAACACAGCGTGAGTTAGTTAATGAGGTAACTGTGCAGGGGTGAAGATGTAGTTGTGGGCGACTATCTGGCTGACCAGCTAATGTTTTACTGAAAGTTAAGTATTTTGTTTTAGAGATATTTAGTGTCAGTAGATTATTTATTAGCCATTTATTTACTTCAGTCATCCCTGCTTCCGTGTTTTTGAAGACTTTTTCCCATGATTGGGTTTTGAATAAAATTACAGTGTCATCTGCATAACTGATAACTTTGTACTCTATGTTCCTTAGGCTTATCTCAGTTAGACTGTTAATGTAGATGAGAAACAGTATGGGACCTAAGATGCTGCCTTGGGGTACTCCATACCTGTTGCCTACTTTGTCACTTTCCTGATTATTGATTTTTACAATTTGTTGTCTATTTTCAATGTAGCTGATGAACCATTTTAGTGGTGGACCTATTATGCCAATGTTTTTGAGTTTTTGTTGGAGTAATTTGTGTGAGATGGTGTCGAAAGCTTTTGCTAGGTCTAAGAACACTCCTAACACCTTTGAACCGCCATCTAGGTTTTTCACTATGTAGGTGGTTAGTTCCGATAAGGCGTCTTCTGTTCCCATTTTCACCCGAAACCCGAATTGACGGGTGGAGATCAGTTTGTGTTTGTCAAGGTATGCGAGCAGTCTTTTTTTCATAGTTTTTTCTAGTAGTTTCGATAGCGAATTTAGGAGAGTGATTGGTCTGTAATTTAAGATCAGCGTTTTGTCTCCCGATTTATGTATTGGAGTAAAAAAACCTATTTTTAGATGATCGGGGACAAAGCCGAGGCGAGATTGTAATGTTAAACCCCATTAACAACTCACGATTTGCTTTTAAAATCATAAATTGAATCGTGAATTTCCGTCAGTTTTTAAAAATTTGTTCAAATAATATTTTTTTAATTAATTTTCTTCAAAATAGGGAATCTCAAGGGAAATTTCCCCACGTTCAGGGGAAAAATAGAAATCCAGCGTTCAACTAAAATGACCACGTAGCGGCCAAGATATATATATGCCAATATTTAATTTGTGATCGGGAATGATCGTGTAACTTCGGATTTTTACGAGCGGATACTACTATCAAATCCATTATTAGTAACCATTTACAATAAATTTTGGCAGAATTGACTTAAAAAGCGACGAGGGCGACACAAGCGACAAAAAATTTAACTATTTTAGCAAATTTTGACAAAACTGATTGTCCTGCTAGGCTCTTAACAGCTCGGCTGTGGAATGATTTGCCGGCCAGTGCCGTAAATAGGGTGGTGCCACCGGTGCCCAGGCAAAGGGCGTAGACTCTGGGGGGCGCAAGAATGGCCAAACCAGGCATGACTACTATTTTTTCGTTTTGCTCCTGATTGCTCCTGTTCCCGGTCCCGGCCCGCTGCGCCCCTAGTGCTCGATTCCAACACATACGTACCTACATGAGCGTATTTGTGTTTAGTGTTTAAAGAGTCAAGTTGAAACGACTACATTATTTGATAAATATGACCATAGTTCAAGTTTGGGTCTTCTTAAAGCTATAGTCGAAGTAGATTTAAAAGAGATGTTTCCCAATGTAGTAGTCGCTATAAAGATTTTTTAACAGTGCCATCGACTGTAGCTTCCTGCGAAAGATCATTCAGTAAGCTCAAATTAATAAAAACTTACTTGCGCTCGACGATTGGCCAAGAAAGGTTGACCGGCCTAGCGATTTTGTCGGTTGAACGCAACATAGGACGGTACCTGTCGTATGAAAAGTTTTTTTTTTACATTAACTCCACACAGGAGGTCCCGAGGAAAATAATTTCCCTCAGGGACTATGTCATCTTTGTAGATGCTATGTGGAGGGTCTTTTTGAGGAAAGGAAGGAGTGAGGAGGGAGTCGTTGAACTCAAGAACGAATCATAGAAACGACCCGTTCTCATGTGACTAATGTCAACCGTGTACAAATGTTGGGCGCGTGTTTGGCGTGTTTCCCGACTATGCACCGGTGCCGAGGGGATCAATGATGCTAGTTCCTCGGAGCATCTTTCATTGTAATACCGATAGAACAAGAACAGCATTCTCACCTGACACCTATGCTCTAAAGCAGGGGTGGGGAACCTGCGGCCCGCGAGGCCTTTTGGTGCGGCCCGTGGGCACTTTTGGTGCAGCCTGCTGAAAGAACCACAAAAAATTACACAGAACGGGAAAGTATTTTCACGGTCTTTCAGATGCATTTTTAAGACGTTATTGCAAAATCGTTACTAACAACTAGTTTAGATACAAATAAAAACGTGATAAAACCTCCCATTTTACTTTTATTTAAAATTGTTATTGTGAAACGATTGTGAAATTCCATCGGAACTTTTAATTTTCTTGCGGAGGCGAATCTTAGGCAGTCTGTCATAAACATTATTTTCTAGTCATCGTTGCGGAAGTAAAGTGGATAGTAAATCAAAAAAATCCTATTAATGGCAACTACGAAGAAAAGAAAAGTTGAAGCTGAGTGAAACGTGAAATCATTTGAAACTAAATTAAGGCTGTGGAAAGTGCAACTCGAAATGAATAACACGACGCATTTTCCAACACCGCTTCTACATCGGTTGAATACGCTGGTAAGTGCGCAAAATTAAGTGATGAATTTAATGAACGATTTAAGGGCGCGAGAGAGCAAACGGATTTGAACATATTTGCTACTACGTTCAACGTCGAACCATCGAATTTGTCTGATAATCTGCAGCACGAATTATTGAACTAAACTCTAGATATAAAAATCTCCCCAAATAAAGTCAGGAATCACTGGTTATATTAAGCCAAGCACGTCACTTAACATTTCATATACAGGGTGTTAAGGGACGTACTTGACTTACTTTAACCAGTTATTCCTGACGTTATTTGGAGTAAAAAATGTAAATGAAATTTTGGTCTCCGGTGACTTTTTTCGACGACTTTTTTTTTTTTTTTCAAATTTTTTTTCTTTAAAATCAAACCAAAAAAAATTTCTTCCGCATGTCGTCACTGGTCACTCAGCCAGGTGTCCGATGAACCCCTTACTCCGCCTCCAACTGTTCAACAACTACCATTTTTTAATGTTTTTGTAGAAAAAAAAAAAAAAAAAAAAAAAATGTCACCGGAGACCAAAATTTCATTTACATTTTTTACTCCAAATAATGTCAGGAATCACTGGTTAAAGTAAGTCAAGTACGTACCTTAACACCCTGTATAATACAAACATTAATGCCATAACAATTGCAACACAATTAATTAGTTATATTTATGTTAATTAACTGTAATTTATTTAAATTAGTTAAATAAATATAAAATTATATTGTGGATAATAAGTATGCTACAAAATGTAGATAAACCATTCACATAATCAGAGTACAATTTAATTTAAGCTGGTTGACTACTGGACTCCTATGCAGGACTCCTATTCTAAAGGTGAAACCAATCTTGTGTTCACAATGCAAAATTCCTGTTGCGGATTCAACTCTAACGCCTTTCGAAGAAAAAACCGTTTTGGTGTTCTAGGTTTGTGTTCAAAATGCAGTGAAAAAATTCCATGTGTGGTTTTGTCTGCTTAAGCTTTTTGTAGAAACCCGTTCTAGTTTTTGAAGTGCATTTATAAAATTCTAATTGCTTTAGTGTTGCCAGCATTAGAGAAAAGCCATTTTCATGTACTCAGTAAAATAGTTTTAAGTCTCCGCGTACAGATTCACCCTATAACTGAAACCAGTTCTGTGTTTAGAATGTAACGAAAACATTCCTGGTTGGGTTTAATTTTTTGGCGCATTCTTCGTGTTAGAAGTGTATTTATAAAATTTTAGTTGCGTACTTTGTACTGCCAGAATTGGAGGAAAGCCATTTTCATGTTCTGAATGGAGTTTTAAATCATTTACATTATGATTTTAGATTTTCACGGCCAAAAGTATTTTGGTTGTTTGTTTTTGGGGTGTTATGCCATGTTACGCTACCTCCTCCTTCTTTAGCCAACGTTTCGGACAGCGTTACAGTGTCCATAATCAGGGCAGATGTGTAAATGTTAGTGGTAAAATGTGTGCTTAAGTACTTCGAAGCAATACCGTGTTGCCAGCTCCACTCCACTTCGAGCTGGAATTACAGTAAACTTGAAGATGGTTATCTGCATTTAGCTTTGGTGTAGCCGTCAATTACCGTATACCAAGAACTATTGAGCTTAGCTCCGTCGTCTCTATTAATGTTAATAGGATTTTTATGAATTTCAATTGCCTCTGTAATTAGGCGTGCTCTATAAGTTTTGGGTCTTCCCAGGACTTCAGGAACAAATCCAAAGTAATGGCCGATTTCAATTAAATGCTCGGCGATTGCCGATTTGTCAGGGTGGCCACATTATGATTAAAACCTGTTCTGTGTTAAGAATGCAACGAAAAAATTCCAGTTAGGGTTTTATATTGCTAACGCGTTTCGTAAGAAACCATTCTCGTTTGTGAAGTGCAGTTATAAATTTGTAGTTGCATATGTGCTGCCAGAATTGGAGGAAAGCAATTTCACGTTATTAGAAGTGTGGAGGAGCTATTCCGTGCAGCGCAAGAAAGAGAGACATTCTCAAGAGTGATCGCCAACGTCGGGGGACCTGATACGGCACACAAAGAAGAAAAATTTCAGGTTCTGAGTATAGTTTCAATTCCCCGCGTACAGATACAACCTGTAATTAAAACCAGTTCTGTGTTGAGAATGCAACAAAAACGCATCAGGTGTGATTTCATTTGCTGTCGCATTTCTTATGTTGGAAGTGCATTTATAAAATTCTTGTTTCGTAGTGTATGCTGCCAGAATTAGAGGAAAGCCGTTTTCACGTTCTGAGTGTAGTTTTAATTCCCCGCATGCTAATTTAATCTAAATTGAAACTAGCTCCGTGTTCAGAATGCAACGAAAAATTTCTGATGATGAAATCTGCTGATGCATTTTGACGGAAACCATTCTCGTGTTCAAAGTGCAGTTATAAAACTCTGGTTGCAGACCAACCATTTGCATGTTCTGAGTATAGCTATAATTAAAGAGTGTTGGTTTACGTAACTATTTTATTCATTAGTTTTAGTAAAACCAGTTCTTTGATTCAAATGTGGCTCCCCCCCCTCCCGAGACGGAAATCGGAGTGCTGAGTGAGTGGAGGTTAAAGTAATGAACATCCAAATGGCCCGCGACGCTAAAAAGGTTCCCCACCCCCGCTCTAAGGATTGCAGTCCATCTGTTAAGATGGGAGAATCTATCAAACGGACCGCCCGTTTCTGCACAGAGTCAAGGGTTTTTTTTAGGTATTTTGGAGCTTCCGACCAGAGGTGGCTGCCAAATTCAACCGTGGGGCGCACTTGCGATTTGTACAGGGTTAGCAGTTGTGTACTATTAAAGTATCTGGGGGCCCTGTACAGTACGCCCAGTTTCTGAGAGGCTAACTTAACTCTGGTTTCGATGGAGCCCCCGTACCTGAGCTGGTCACTTAGAGTTACACCAAGCATATCGATGGACGTCCTGTTCGGAAGATTGCTTCCGTTGAAGGAGACTAGATTTTCATTTCGATCCCTTTTAGACGTTATCAAACATAATTGGGTCTTTGAAACATTAAATTCGATGTGGTTATTCTTACCCCAAGAGATAACACTCTCTAGGTAACCGTCCATTCTTTGTTTCGAAGCCCTCCGAGCTATTGGAGTTTGTGTGCCCTTTGGGGGCTTGACAAACAAAAAGCTATCATGGAATGTGCTGTCATCCACGTAACAATGAATCGGTGCACATGACAAGAGGTCATTGATGTGCAACAGAAATAAAGTCGGTGACAGAACCGATCCCTGCGGGACGCCAGCATTTATCGAATGCGAGGAAGAGGTGAAACCGTCAGCAACCGCCTGAATCGACCTCTCTCTCAAAAAGTCGGCGATCCACGTACACAAGGATGCGGGAAGTCCAGAAGAAGGCAGTTTGTTGACAAGCCCTCGGTGCCAAACCCGGTCAAAGGCCTTGGAAATATCCAGTGAAACCGTTTGGGTCTCACCAAAAAGTTCCAGGCACCGACCACAAACATGCGTCACATACGCGAGAAGATCACCGTACGAGCGGTTCCGCCGGAATCCGTATTGACGGTCGTTAATAATTTTGTTCTTCTCGAGGTATGTGAGCAGTTTGTCGTTGATCACACGTTCCATTACCTTAGACAGAACTGATGTGATCGCTATGGGGCGGTAGTTGGCTTGGTTGGAGCGGTCACCCTTCTTTGGAATAGGATGGATAACCGCTTTTTTCCAACCAGAGGGCACAGAGCCAGACTTCAGGGACATTTTGAAAAGCTTCGTCAAAATTGGAGCTATTTCTGCAGCGCACCACTGCAATACCAGGGCAGGTATTCCGTCAGGCCCACTAGCTTTACATAATATGTATATTAGGTTATCAACGATTTCGCAATGAAGAAAGTGCGAAAAGTAAATCTTTAAAAAAGTTTATGGCTTGCTTTAAATCTTTACTAGCTGAACTTATTCATTTGTGGTCTCATTCATTTGTGTATTGTGTAGTTGTGAATTGTGAATAATCTTTTCAAATATTTTCGAAAAAACGTTTTTTCATCAATTCATACATAAACGCAATTTATATTATGCTATGCTACCTTCCTTATTCAAAACTCTACCACACCAAGACCTTTAAATTAAATTAATTTACAGTTTACTGAAACTTTGCAGGGTATTTTATTATAAAGGTATGAAGACCAAAGTGGCCCAAAAATTAAATCTTAAGCATCAGGGTGGGCAACGCATTTGCACTGGTGAACTTGCGTTTGAGTTTTAGTGAGACACAGTGGGTGGGGTAATAGGCAAAGGGTATTTAAGTGAAATAGGGCGCAGTTATAGAAGCTCGCACAGGGCGCAGAAAAGGCTATTTACGGCACTGTTGCCGGCCTCTGCGTTTCCTCCTTCCTACAACATGGATCTCTTTAAGACCAATGTTCATTCCTTACTCTCATCAAAAAGATCATCCACACAGCATCCCAGATGACATAGGCCCTGAGGGAAATTATTTTCCTCAGGGCCACCTGTGTGGAGTTAATGTAAAAAAAAACTACATATTTATTTTTGTTTTTCTAGTTAGTGTTAATAGTTAAAATTATTGTCAAAGTTTTAATTTTTCAAGATCCCAGAAAATCATCGTATGTGTGGTGAATCATGTGACGTCATCACTCACCAAAAGTTTTTTTTTTATTTTCAACAGGTGTTGTCATTTTGTATGAAAGTTATACGGAAGAAGTTATGAAGCTATTCAATAAGTAAAAACATTATTTAGGTGGGATTATTTATTTATCTTCGACTTTATGTCCGGGTTAAATCTTCCCCACAGGAAAAAATTTTTCAGAAACTTTTCCACAAATAATGATCTAGTCAATTAACGTTATGCACTATATAAGTATAATAAATACAAAACAATACTAGAACAACATATCAACCTACCAGAGACCAAATGGGAAAATAATTCACCGACTCCAGATATTTTCATATCAGAGGGTTTGGCTCGGTAGAACTCCTAATTGGACCTATAAATCCTACTGATCCCTCAATATAAATATTTTAAAAATCTTTCGTAATCCTATATGTGTTTGAAAATGACTGATTTTTGCATTTTTATATATAAATTCTTTGACAAATCTAATATGCCTAAATTTTGAATGAGAGAGCTACGCCAGTAGCCGAAATAACAAATGGTAATATTTTTATAGTCTGAGAATGCCAAATTCTCTTAATATCTTTTCCTAAATCTGTATATTTTCTTATTTTTTCAAAAACAGATTTTTAAATATTAGAGGAATTTGAAATAGCGACATTAATGATATAGGTCATTTTTTAAATCTTGTCTTGTTAAACTATATCAGGTCTATTCTGACTAATTGTTCTGTCTGTCAGTATAGTTTTATCATAATATATTTTATTAATTTCATTTTCTACAAATGAATTTGGTTCATATTCATAATACGTTATGAGTTGTTAATAAGTTATGTTTAATTAACAAACTTTAGTGAATTATTTTTAAAACCTGATTGTGACTAAATGTATACTCGGACGGCACTAATACAGAACATCCCGATATAATATGATATTACATGGACTTAAGTAATGATAATCCATGGACTTTTGTAAAAGATACTACAACCATCTAATAAATTTATTTAATACTAGCTTTTTCCCACGGCTTCGCTCGTATGGTATTAGGGGATTTCCACTCAGCCTCCTCCACCTTCCCTCTCCCCACTAGACTCCCCTCATCAATCCCCCTCCCCCTCCACCCACCCTCCCCCCACTCCACTCTACCATCAACCCCCCCCCCCCTCCACCCACCCCTTCCCCCACTCCTCCCCCTCCACCTTCCCTCTCCCCACACCACTCATCCATCAACCCCCCACCCCACACCCTCCCCCCTCCACATCCCCCCACCTTCCTCCACCCCTCCCCCTTCCATTTCTTCCCTCCCCCCTCTTACACCCCACTCAGCCTCCTCCACCTTCCCTCTCTCCACTCCACTCCCCCCATCAACTCCCTCCCCCTCTCCCTCCACCCACCACTCCCCTCACCCCCTACCCCGCCACATTCCCTTTCCCCACACCACTCCCCCCCATCAACCTCCTTCCCCCCACCCCCTACCCCTCCCCACACCCTCCTCCCCCTCCCCTTCCCCCCTCCACCAACACCCTCCCAACACCCCCTCCCCCCTCCCCACTCCCCCCACTCACCTCTCGCATTCCACACATTCATTCCCGATACATTCAGTTTTCTAACTGCTCGCATGCCACCTATTATAATTTCTTATACAAATTTCATAATGCCAGAACTCAACGGTAGTTTTATACAAAAAAAAAACGTTAAAAAAAAGAATTATCCAATTTGGTTCAGTCTTTCGGGTTTATACATTTCGCATACTTACGTACATATCGGTGAAAGTACGAATTATTATTCATCTTTTTATATTGTACCAAAATACATACATACATTTCGGTGATTCAATTTTGGGGATAGTTATTAAGTACGAATTATTATTCTTCTTTTTATATTGTACCAAAGAATCCAGTACGGCAGTTTTATACTTAAACATAGCGATACCTGTCTATCCAATTAAAACAATAATAAATTATTGGCATTGCATTATAATATGAGTTTGAGATGTGTAAATAATCTCAAACCCTCTGAGCCTAATACTCACAGATTTGATAATGAAAACTCTACTTGCGTGAACAAATATATCACAAGGAATGGCACAAAGAAAAAAACTCCAGGGAAAATAACAGATCCACCAACCTTGTTTTGTAGTTATATGCAGTTTGGAGGCCTTCGTAATCTATCCGCTTAAAATTCAGATCTGTAATTCTTTTTAGTGACTTGAAAATTTGCACAAGAGATGAGATTTGTCAATCAATACATAACTCATAAGTTTTCACAATGAAGAAAATTTTCCATCAAAACAGACGATGTCAGTTATTTTTTGTTTAGATTCTATTTTTAAAAACAATCCATTTAGATGTCTCTGTTAAATCCAAAGAGTGAGTAAGTGCCATCCTAGTGATGTATATTTATTGAAATTTTCGAACAAAAAAAAACATATTGCAATGCGTAACCATGCTCCCCGCCTTAGAAGTTCGCGGAACTTTAAAAAAACAAAGTTTAAATGAAACTTATTAAGGATAAAATCACTAAGTTGAAAAATGTTTAAAAAAAAAAATCATGTTGCTAAGTCAACTAAGTGTTAAATAAAGAATTTCATGCTTAAGTCCGAAATAATTAAACTTAAACAAAATATTAACATAAAATAATGATATAATTATTGCGTTGGGATGGGATATAATTTAACAACAGGAAGTTTAAAAAATCCATATCTTGTCTTTACCGTCGTAACGCGAATAATTTTATCAGTACCAGAATGAAGCGAATCTCATATCACCTTTGATTATACAGTGATTAGGCAGTTTATTTGTGATACTATCAACGACAACTGCGTGTATATTACATTTATTGTTTGGATACACGCCCGACTCAATGTCTAAATAGATGTAACCGAAGATTGGTCGTGAAGCTGAACCAATTTCTTTGACAAAAGAATTACTCAAAGGAATTATTGGCAAATTCAGCGACTTACAACAATCTATCGTAATCAAATTATTCTGCTAGCCATTATCAATTAAACATTCAACAATCACTTTCTTACCATTTTTAAGTTTCGCATATATTTGAGCAGTTGAAATTAAACTAGTTAGGCGTTACTTTGGCAATAAGCATGAAAGCATTAAAATAAGCAATAAGCATAAAAGGCTAACGTGCAAGGGTTCCTCTAGTTGCATATTGCAATTACCCGTTCCATTGTTACTGGATGGCACCAGAGGGGGGGGGGGAAGACTTCTCCTCATTGGTTCGTACTTCTGACGTATGTATGTGAGTGTTTGATTTTAAATTATTCCCATGTCACATAAATATTATGTGACTAGTGCAGTTCTTGCCTATTTGGTTATTTTGTCTATGGTATTTTTTTGGAGGCTGGTAATTTTTTGGCGAAGAGAGATTGTTGTTTTTGTTTATGGTCACTTCCTCCCGGTCAGCATGGACTAGCTGCGTCGGAAATTAGTCACTCACCATTATGGTACTTTAATCACTTAAAATCATGTGAATCCAAGTTTATTTTATCTTAAAAAGGCGCGGGGTGTTTTTCGAATCCCACTTTTTACCGGTGATGGCGGTTGGCCATTTGTAGAAATGTTTTTGGAGTGAAATTATAAGTTATTGTTCCGGTTTTGTGGTTGGTATAATATGCCTTTATGACCCCGCGTCGCGAAGTCACGGATTACTGAATGATCTTCCGAAATTCTTAAGACTTGGAGACTGGTTGGGCCACGTGCCTTCAGATGGAGATTGTTGAGACAGCCTGAGGCTGGAGCCGCTCCTTGGAGATGTAGCGGCATTCCTCCCAAATAGAAGGAAGACCTAGGCTCCCCGGATTCCACGCCATTCCCGGTTGATGAGACTGGAAGTCTCGTCTCAGAACCGTTTCTTTCTGCGAAGCAAGTTTGCGGTCGTCATCCGGTGTTATTTCCGTTTGTTAGATTAGCGTAACCAGGAGTCCATCTGGTATGTTTATGTTTTTGTATTCTTTTGTTACATTGGTATAAATTTAAGGCCAACCTTTCATTGGTATGAAATTTGCACTCTCAAGTGTTGTTTTTTTTGTTGCCTACAATATAGTTTTGTAAAATTCATTTTCTTTTATTTTCTGATTTCCCACCTGCTTGACAGAAAACTACATTTCCCATTATCCTGAGCTCTGGTCTCTGCTCTGCCATATAAAATTACACTACTCTTATATTATATACGTACATGTACATCGTTTCACCCACTACCAAAGTGTAGTAAGGTATTATGCGATTTTTTGCACACATCGCACACAAGCGTTGATATGCAAGAATTTACAGTATGTGATGTGCTGAAACAATTTACACATAAATGTTTTGATTTTATAAAGTCAAAACGGGCTCGCTCACCGCCCTGAATCGAGAGCAAGCAGTAATTGCATGATCAGTTTTTTTACAAAACATATAAGATTTCAGGGGCTTATTCTGGGTCGAGAATGTACGTGCCGAGGCTAGTATCTGGTTACGAGTTTGTTTGACCATTAAAAACAGATCCTCAAAGGCGTTCAAAGATTCAAATTCCGGTTGAAACTCTGGATTTGAAGTCAACTGACGATAATTAATATCGTCAATAATGTTTTCAAACTGAATGTACATTTTATCTATTAATTCGCTCTTAACCATGAAAGTTTCATTATTCCTAAAATCGAAATCAGAGACATTTTTTGTCAAGTTAAATAGATCATTAATACGTGATAAAAGTTTTTGCTTTTTTGCTGTTAACGAAATAAGCATTCGATCATATTAATCATTTGAAATTTCTTCCGTAATCCTCAGCATTTTTAAAGAAATACAACAATTTTAATAATAAAATAGGTATTTCGATATTTACCAAAAATTACGTAATCCGACAATCCTTTGTTTATGTAATTATGAAAATAAGCTATTAACAGTAATGTTAATTTTCTGCTTCAAATTTACCAAAAAAATACGTAAATTGACGCGCTCTTAATAATTCTATAAGAGGTGGGTATTTCAAGAATATTACCAAAAATTACGTAAATCAGAAAACCTTTCTTATAAAATTTATGCTGTAAGAATTATCAGGCTCGGGTAGGACAATAATTAAGTGTTATAGAGTATAATGAGATTTGTCAATTAATACACAAATTCCCACTAACATCCAAAAAATATTGTTAGAACCAGCAATACAATATAGGTTTTCCGAAATTTCCAAATTATTATATTACCTAGCTAGAATTTATCCGGCTCGAAGGACCATAATTATGCATTTTAATATGCGAGCTGAGGTGTGTAAATAACCCCAGACCCTCTGGGCTTAATTCCCAAAGATACACTTATGAAATTTCTACTTGCGCGGACAAATATATCACAAAGGATGGCACAAAGAAAAAAACTCCAGGGAAAATAACAGATCCACCAACCTTCTTTTGTAGTTATATGCAGTTTGGAGGCCTCCGTAATCTATCCGCCTAAAATTCAGATCTGTATTCCTTTTGTGACTTGAAAATTCGAATAAGAGATGAGATTTTTCAATCAATACACAACTTATAAGTTTTCACAATGAAGAAAATTTTCCATCAAAACAGACGATGTCAGTTATTTTTTGTTTAGATTCGATTTTTAAAAACAATCCATTTAGGTGTCTCTGTTAAATCCAATGAGTGAGTAAGTACCATCCTTGTGATATATATTTATTTAAATTTTCGAACAAACAAAACATATTGCAATGCGTAACCAGACATCACAGAACAATTATTGTTCTGTGATGTCAAAATTTGAGACATTTTGCAAAACAAAGATTCTTAAATAAAAATTCTATTTTAGAAAATATTTAAATTAGCGAAGTACATACTTCCCTAATAATTTGAATCGATTAAAGAATTATGGATATCTTACTAATTGTGCCACCCATTGTAATTTTTTCATACAAATTTCGTAATGCCAGAGCTCTGTGCTATAGCCTATTTGTTTATATTATTGTAAAGTTTCATTAAAATCCATTCAGTAAAGTAGGAATTAGTATTTTATACATGTTTGAATTTTAACATCAAAGGGATCTCCATAGTAACCTAATTTAAAAAAAAAACATCTTTTCCAAGGCGACAATTGGCGTTTGCAATAAATCGATTTTGTTAACGACAGAAAACGTGTGATAAATAATTTCATAACGCCAGAGATTATTCATAACGCTAGAGCTTACCAATATATATAGCCTATAAATCTCGCAAATAATGTAGCTTTCTATTAGTGATTTTTTTTTTTAAATCTATTCAGTAGGTTTTGCGCGAAAGAGTAACAAACATACATCCATACAAACTTTCACCTTTATAATATTAGTAGGATAGTAGGATAAGATGCATGTAACTTGTTCACAAGAGTTGTGTTGCGATGGCTGCCCTGCAGAAGGTGGGCTTCGAAATTTTGCCACATCCACCATGCAGTCCTGATCTGGCTCCCGGTAATTATTACCTATTTCCAAACTTGAAAAAAAAACTTCTTGGGAAAATTTTTAAGTGATGAAGAAGTGAAGGATGCAATTTCAGCGCATTTTTTAGACAAAGACAAATCTTTTTTTTGAGGGAATACGAGGGGGGATCCAAAAGTAAGGGTAGTTGTGCTGTGGTGGAGAGGAAGAGTAGGGGGACCCATTGTTCGACCAGGTACCGTTAGGGTCAGTCTTCCTGAGTCAGAATACGAAGTTGTGTCGCTTTGAGTGCATCAGATCGCCCGTGAGATTTTTTTTAGTAAAACGACTTTTTCCATTTCGGCGAAAAAGAGATTATCAAAAAGCAGATTATCGAGAGCAACGCGCGGCTGTGAAATTTTGTTTCCTGTTGGGGAAATAAAATAAAACGTCAACAAAATCAACGCCCTCGTTCATGGAGACCGTTGCCGAACCATTGATCAACTCTGTGAGATGTCTGAAATGTCATGGAGTTCAATTCAGAGGATTTTAACCGAAGAATCGCACATGAGAAGGGTGGCAGCCAAATTTGTCCCCCGCCTTCTCACAGAGGAGCAAAGGGAGCGTCGACTTCAGGCATGTTAAGAGCTTCAAAATCAGCTCGAAGAGGACCCTGAATTTTTTCCAAGGTGATCTAGCCCCCTGTGACTTCTCTTTGTTCCCCACACCGAAAAGGGACATGAAAGGAAAGCGTTTAGTCACTGTGGAGGAGGTAAAACAAAAATCGCCGGAAGGCCTAAATCCCGATAAGTAAATTTAAAAACTGTTTTGATTAATGAAAGAAGCGTTTGGAGAAATGCTTGTGGTCAGTGGAGAATACTTTCAAGGTGATCAAAATTTGGTTTAAAAATATTGAGCAAAAAAGAAATTGAATGATGAAATTACCCCTTTTTTATCCCCGTATACGTTATACGTTAATTGAAAAATCCGAAAAATGTTTTACGGTTGCACGTGAATATATTGAAAAGTTAAAATAAATTTGGATCTTTATTTCGCTCTTCTGAAATCAATTAATAATTTTCATGGAAAAGAGTTTAAACTTCTAGAATTTTTTAATTAAATTTTTTTAAATATTCAACCAATTTCACCAGAAGTAAAAATAAACTTCTGGTACACGGAAATGCCAATAACAACTTCGGTATAATAATTGGTTATGAACATTACATTATTTATTTTATTGATTCCAATAATATTTTGATTGACAAAGATAACTCCCAATACTTTTAAATTTATTCAAATGTTTTTTTTTTCATATTCTGTAAAGCGGATGTTATTCTGGTAAAACTTATTCGGGAAATAATAACGCAATAACTAACTAATTCAGTGTAAAATTTAATAATACATTCATTCCCCTTTAAAGAATTGCATCTCTATCAGCAACAAGTAGGTCGTAATATTACATTGATGCTGCACTTTGCAGAACAATTTATCGTTAAAGAGGAAGTGAGCAATTGGCACAACTCACAGCTTTAATTGTGAAGGTAGTGAAGTCCGCAGACGATAGTCAACATACCACTTATCTCGAGTGACAATTCGCGCCACAGTAATTTGATAAAATCATAGACATCCAAATGGATAGACAAGCAGTTACAGGTGAGGGGTAAAACCAAACTATGGAGGGCGAAGAGGGGAAAGATGACTGTGATTCGTTATAAAATCAATCTGATAGTAAATAGGCATCTCGCATTACAATATCACCATTTAGTTCTTAAAAGCAAAATCTGCTTTGAATGAATAGACCTTTTTACATGGGAGCGCGAATTGCTTGCCACGATAATAACATATTTGCTAAGGCCAAATGCTCGCCCCAAAAAGACTCGCCCCAATACACATAGCAATATTTTGTTGCCGTGTTTAGTTAAAACACTATTACAAATGTTTCATAATTTACTTACCCCTGTAACCAGCGACGAGCACACTGGAGAACCGCCCACATTCGCTATGTGCACATTGATATGTAGATATATTGTATAGCATTCGCTACCGTTTTGGCGTTGTATTTCGTTAAATGTATGGATGTTACCTTCTAGCTGTTCACGGCAAGAATGATGACGTCACACATTTTAGATTCAAGCGAGGCTCTATCCGCTCCCCATGGAGCGAGCCGGTCCAAGGAGGAGCTCCAGTCGGCGCCATGTGGAGGGGGAAATAATACGTTTTTATCACTTAGGGCAGGTCCATATATATTCATATGTCCGTGGATAAAATGTTTTATAAATAGTAACCCGACAACTCAACCAGTGTGCACTGAGTCATCACTCTTTTGAAAAATCATTAAAAGAGATGAAAAAACTTGGTTAAATAGAATACATTAGGTTCGGTTGTGGGTTATTTAAAAAAAAAATCATTACTTCTAGTGACTTTTTAAAGGGGTGTTGAAATGTCACTTTGTATTAGTTTATTCATTTATACTTATAAATGGTGGTGTGCATAATTGAAACAGGTTGATTACTTTTAAATTACTCGTCGTCATGTCTCCTCCCTTAGTGATGAAAATCAGCGTCGTCATTAGGAGGAGAAATCCAACTCGAAACAAACAAAACTTAATCTTGTTGTAATTAAACTTTGCTTTGTTTTAAGTATCTTTATTATAATTTATTATAAAACATTGTTTCTACTAGTTTGGGTAATATCGTAACTTTCGTAACATTATTATTATAATCAAACGTGAATACAGTTTTAATGAAAACAAATCACTTTGTAAACATCACTATTCACTATATTATTAATATTATCGACATGTTTCACCAAATTGTGTTGTCACAAAACGATTATAAATTTAATAAAAAACAACAGTATAACACAAATAAAAAAGTTTTGAAAAAATAAGGCATAAAATAATATAACTTATTAAGTGTGAAACTTTGATAGGTGAAAACAATGTAAATCTATACAAAATACCCGGACTTAATTCATTCCATTATTGCCGCAAAAAAAGTTTATAGTTTATATTAAAGAAAACCTCATATTTGAAAAAAAAAAAAATTATACCTACTACATTCGAGTGCATCTACGGAACCTTTTCCGTGAACAAATTTAAACGCATACATTTGTTGGCATTATATCGACCCCCAAACACAAATAAAAATACCTTCCTACAACAGCTAGAAAACAATAGAAAACATTAATATTCAGGAAACCGTCTTACTACTTGGTTAATCTGAATTTATTAAGGGAAAACGACTCCATAATTCTACAATACGAATATCTTATGGCAAACTACGGTTTAGTGATATGTGTACATGACATTACGAGGGAAGCAGTGTTTAATACCTACACAACTGCGACGTGTCTAGATCACGTCTAA
This sequence comes from Limnephilus rhombicus, assembly GCA_929108145.2. Taxonomy (NCBI): domain Eukaryota; kingdom Metazoa; phylum Arthropoda; class Insecta; order Trichoptera; family Limnephilidae; genus Limnephilus; species Limnephilus rhombicus. The sequence goes on from OV815286.1 coordinate 20,379,931, forward strand.
ATTGTTCTCATGCGTATGTGAAACAAGGATAGCTGATCACTATATAACTGCCGTGTCTATAAATCTTCCTACTAAGGACACCGAAATACCGCACCATAAATACAACACTGCACTATCTTAAAAAAATGTTGAAGAAATGATCATGAAAACTAATTGGAATTCAATTCAAATTCACACTGATCCAAATATCATATATGAAGATGTGAAATAACACTTTAACACAATCTATGAAAAAAATAATTAAAAAAAAATTGTAAAAAAAACGTATCGCCACAATCAAAAAAGATGGATGAATAATATTCTAATAGAAAATATACAAACAAGGGATAAATTATGTAGAAAATGGAAAAACAAGCCAACAAACAAGGAATTTGAAAAAGACTACAAAACATACAGGAATAATTAAAATAAGCAAATATTAGATACAAAAAAACGTACTACACTAACAAATTCAATAATTGCTTTTAGGATATTAAAAAACCGTGAAGCGGAATAAACAAAATATTGGGGAGAAAAACAAATCCAGCTGTGATGCAGTTATATTGAAATATTTCTTGAAGACCACACCTACTGGTGTAGCTGCTGAAAATTTTGCTAATTTCTTTGACGAGGGAGTAAACAAGTTATTACACGAATGTGATATTCGTGCGTCTTCATACCTGCTCGGCGATTTACCGCACTCTATGTACCCTAAGTACCTACCCAGAGCTAGCGTAAAACAAATTGAATCTATTATCGGTCTATTGAAAAACTCAAAAACACCGAGATTGGATCAAATACGTATGTATGATATAAAAAAAAACATTAAAATACCGAACCCAGTAATTACTCATTTCATAAACACTATAATTGATACTTGCCAAATACCTGAAGGATTGAAAACTAGTATTGTTAGACCTATTTTTAAAAGCGGTGATCATTCAATTATAAATAACTACAGACCTATTTCCTTATTACCTGCTTTGGAAAAAATTCTCAAAAAATATATAGCAATATACTTAGATGCATATTTAAATAAATTTGTTATCATTGACGAATGTCAGTACGGATTCCAGAAAAAAAAGCTGTGACTCACTACTAAAAAAATTAACTAATTTCATAAACATCGAACTCAACTCTCAAAAACATGTACTTGTACTCTTCATTGATTTCTCTAAAGCCTTTGACACACTATCACATAAACAAATAATAACAGCTCTACAAATCTTTGGAATCGGAGGTAAACTGCTTACTTTCTTTAGTAACTACTTATCAAATCGAAAAATGAATGTAAAAATATTGAATGTGATGAGTAAATCTAAATTTATAAGGTCTGGTGTACCACAGGGGTCAATTTTGGGTCCAAAATTACATATAATTTATGTTATAGTGTGACGAATCAAATTTCATCACAAATAAATTTGAGTAATTAATAGGCCACTTGCATCACATTTATTATTTTTTTTTCCGGTTTAGACAAATATTCTAAGACATTCCGTTTTTTTTTAATCGTATTTTTGAAACCCTGAGGATTATTTGAAAATTTCAATCCGAAAAATCAGACCATTTTTTATAAACAGGAAAGACGGGACATAATTTTATAGGTGCGAAAAAACGATAATTACATAGCCGAAAATCGTACCGACTTCTAAAATGTACGGGGTTCTCTTCAGAACATCTGTCAAAAAGTCAAACCAAATGATAAGTTCGTAGAGAACAAACAATAAATCTAGTGAACGAATTAAAAAATTCGCCTGAAATCAAAGTAATGCCATATAAAAAAATAAATCAGTGTGGAATTTTACTAAATTAATAGGAACATTTTCGGAGACAAGACATTTTCATGTAGTGACGTCACGAGCCCAAATAGTGGATTTATTTATTTAAAAATAAAAAAGAACTGTACATTTCTAAAAAAAATTTCTAACATTTTCACAATCTTAATAAAAAGATCTTTCCTCACGATTTTTTCCAAGTCGTTATGAATTCAATGCAGGTGGCCTATGTGGTGTTATGAAAGAGTCTCGATCTATGCAGCAAAGACAAAGAAAGTGATGACGGATGTGGGTGTAAGGACTAGAACGGAAGAAGGGAGAAGGGCGGGGTCGGACCACGGGTTCTACGAGTTTACAGGAACGTTCATAGGAACGTGAACGTTCATTCACGCCGCGATAAACAGTCAAGACCGAGACGGGGAAGAGAGGAGACACGAGTGGTGTACAATAGAAAGTACGCGTTCCCCGCCCAGCGGCCTGATGCTGGGCGGTGGATGAAGAAGAGGGGTCAAGACCTAGACGAGGAAGAGAGGAGACACAAGTAATGGTGCAACAGCAAGTACGCGTTCCCCGCCCAGCGGCGTAATGCTGGGCGGTGGATGAAGAAGAGGGGTCAAGACCTAGACGAGGAAGAGAGAAGACACAAGTAATGGTGCAACACCAAGTACGCGTTCCCCGCCCAGCGGCGTAATGCTGGGCGGTGGATGAAGAAGAGGAGTCAAGATCTAGACGAGGAAGAAAGGAGACACGAGTGGTGGTGCAACACCAACCACGCGTTCCCCGCCCAGCTGCGTAGTGCTGGGCGGCGGATGAATAAGTTATAGTTGAGGTTGAAGAAAATGATTTTCAAGATATATTCTTCCGCCCGGCGACGTAAAGCCAGGTGTGAAAAGAAGAAGAATGTTATTCGCAAGATAGAGCGGTGAAGAGGCGCGGCCAGTGGCCGAAGTGCGAGGTGATGCAGACGACTACAGAGACTTTAGACTTCAGAGGCAGGATACTCGGCTAGGAGGGCCTGAGCTGCTGAACTGGAGGAGCTGCCATCGAGGACCTTGGCCTTACCAAGGCACCCGCAGAGAACCCAGTGATACGAAGGTAGTTTCAGTGAACAATTAAATGACGATGTGAAAAACGGAGAAGCAACCCTGAACCATATGACCGGTCAGTGGTTGAGTGGGCACAGCGCTTGGATCCCACCCGAGCGTCGCGTGTTCGATTCCTCGGCTGGCTAAGTCCTCTATTACAACACAAGCAACATTTTCGGCTTTCTGTGGTGGTAGTAGGAGATTTTCTTCGCCTTCGATACAATTGATCACACATATCTTTTAGAAAAACTCAAAAAGATTGGAATCTCAGGACGTGAACTAAACCTCATTAAAAGCTACATGTCAGAAAGGCTACATTTAGTCAGGATTCAAAATAAATCAAGTCAACCAATACAAATCCAATACAGTGTCTTAGGCCCGATTTTATTCCTGATATATAAATGATTTACGCGAATTTAACTGTCACGGCTCAGTCATTAGTTTTGCAGATGACACAGTCTTTCTGTTCCATGGAAAGTCATGGGAGAGTGTTCTTAGACCTAGCAAAAGCTTTCGACACCATCTCACACAAATTACTCCAACAAAAACTCAAAAACATTGGCATAATAGGTCCACCACTAAAATGGTTCATCAGCTACATTGAAAATAGACAACAAATTGTAAAAATCAATAATCAAGAAAGTGACAAAGTAGGCAACAGGTATGGAGTACCCCAAGGCAGCGTCTTAGGTCCCATACTGTTTCTCATCTACATTAATAGTCTAACTGAGATAAGCCTAGGGAACATAGAGTACAAAGTTATCAGTTATGCAGATGACACTGTAATTTTATTCAAAGCCCAATCATGGGAAAAAGTCTTCAAAAACACGGGAGCAGGGATGACTGAAGTAAATAAATGGCTAATAAATAATCTACTGACACTAAATATCTCTAAAACAAAATACTTAACTTTCAGTAAAACATTAGCTGGTCAGCCAGATAGTCGCCCACAACTACATCTTCACCCCTGCACAGTTTCCTCATTAACTAACTCACGCTGTGTTTGTGACAAAATTGATTATGCGCAAAATATTAAATATCTCGGTTTAACTGTTGACAATAACTTAAAATGGGATCTCCAAATTAACCTAATTACAAAAAAAATACGGAAACTCTCTTACATCTTCAAAACAATTCGAAACATTATGTCACTACCTCAGCTAAAAAATATATATTATGCACTCTGTCAAAGTATTCTAATGTATGGTATTTCAGTATGGGGAGCAGCAGCAGAGACTCACCTCAAATCACTTAAAATTAATCATAAAACAATAATCAGAATTATGTTTAGAAAGCCCTATCAACATCCGACAGAACAGATAATGATCAACAATAACCTATTAGACATAAATAAACTATTCATAAAGAAGATCATCTACAAAAACTGCATAAAAATATCACCACACTTCATAACTCACTCGCAATACACAAGAGCAAACACACACAATCAACTACAAGTACCATATATCAAATAATAATGAAATTGCTCAATCCATTAGCGAACTCTTAAATGTGAAAATATTAAAAAATGATATAGAATTTATTACACGTGTCTCTCCTCGCGATTCCCAATCTAATAAAACTAAACCCATTATCATGAAAGTCTCAACTGATATAAAAAACAAGATAATTACAGCCTCTAGAAAGAAGAAACTACCACAAAGGAAATCAATTTACCAGGGACTGACCAACGTTTTTTTATCAACGAGCACCTTACTATTGCAAATAAAGTGCTTCTAAACAAAACAAAAATATACGCCAAAGAAAGGGGTTTTCGTTATGTATGGGTCCGGAACTGCAAAATTTTTCTTCGAAAAAACGACACATCTCCAGCGAAGCTAATCTCAAGCGATGCAGACCTCGGAAGGATGACATAGTTCTTGCATTTTTCTTTATTTTTTGTAGATTTTATTATAACCTAGATTTTAGCAAAACATTTAACTTTAAACTTAATGTATATCGTATTCCTCACTTTATCATAATAATGACATCTAAATATATATATGCTATACTAAAACCCACACTAAATGTGATTCTAACCACCCTTATCTATATCACCTATAATACTCACCGTATTTACTGTCAACACATAAATACACAATTCGGCATGTTATCAATTACACGGCCACTGCATTTGCGACGGGGTTCTTCCATATTTAGTGTAGTTAATATTAATATCAACACATTTTTAATGAATACTTATTGCAAACGATGGAAAAAACTATTGATTTATTTTTTATCACTAATTAGGATGGTCTCAAGCTTATTTCTCTACACCTTATATAACTCGAATCCTCTTACTTATCGCTATCATTTATATACTTATTTTATAAAACTAGTTAATACAATCCTCTAATGGCGTTCACTATATACTATCAAAATGTAAGAGGATTGCGTACTAAAACTGACATCTTCTTTAAAAATATTGTGTGTAGTGACTATGATATAATAGGCATTACTGAAAGTTGGTTGAATGATAACATTAATAGTGGTGAACTCTTTGACTCTAGATATGACGTATTCATCTGCAACAGAAACTATGCTGACACGGGTCAAACAAGAGGAGGTGGCACACTGCTAGCAGTAAAACGCTACATTAACGCTTCTGTCAATGATTGGAAATTAACTGATGAAGATATTTGGATCACAATTCGGGTGCCCTCGCAACAAGGTGGAATGGATAACATACATATATGCTCGGTATATATTCCTAGAAATCTTCGATTTCATTCTCAATTACTCAATTTCTCCACGCAACTTAATCAAAAAATGTTATCGTTGCCGGCTGATAAATTCATAATTCTTGGTGATTTTAACTTACCGGAAATTAAATGGACCCTAAATGATCATAACACTTATCTTATTCCTGAAGAATATCAGTCAACAATTAGTTCACAATTCATAGATTATCTGTCTTTCTCCGGCCTACAACAATTTAACAGTTTCACTAATGCTAATCAAAGAATACTAGACCTTATCTTATCCAATATAAATCTGAAAGTCTTATTGCCTGAATTACCTTTAGTTCCAGAAGACATACACCACAAAGCGTTACATGTTGACTTACCTTTCAATATCTTATTCACGCTTGAACATAACAAAACTAAAAATACATATTCGCCAAAGGAAACTATGATGAAATCAATACTCACTTATCTAACATTGACTGGCCTACAAAACTTAATAACACTAATATAGATATAGCAATCGAGACATTTTATAATGAGTTAAACATTGTTATACACCAATTTATACCTAGCAAATTTATTCAAGTACTAAAGTATCCACCATGGTACTCACCTGCCCTCATTAAAATAACAAGAGAAAAACGTAAATATTTATCCAAATTCAAGAAATATAATAATCCATCTGATTACGAAGCTTTCTCGATTCTACGAATAAGGCAAAAAAAATTATCCAAAGAGTGTCACCAAAATTATGTTCTCAATGCAGAACGGAATATTCATCGAAATTCTAAATCTCTCTTTTCGTACATAAAATCTAAACGTACAACATCATCTATTCCTAGTACTATGTATTATCAAAATGAAATTGCTCATTCCGGTCAAGAAATTTCGCAGCTGTTCTCATCGTTCTTTTATTCAGTATACGAGAAATGTGATGTCCCCAATGTAAACTCTCATGCAGACCATAGCGTTGCCGAAATTAGTGACTTAGAGATTAGTTATGATCTAATTTTGAAGTATATAAACCAAATCGATTCTAACAAAGGTGCTGGTCCAGATGGAATTCCACCTATATTTATCTCCAAATGCTCAAAGAATTTAGCGTATCCATTATTAATATTATTTAAACGTTCGTTACAAACGGGTAAATTTCCTTCGATGTGGAAACAAGCATTTGTAACCCCAATATACAAGTCCGGTCCGCAAAATCTTGTACAAAATTACAGGCCAATATCCAAACTATCAATTTTCTCAAAATTATTCGAAAAACTTGCAGCAGACCAAATTTCCAACGCATTAAAGAACACTCTTAGTGAGCACCAACATGGATTCAGAAGCGGTAAATCCGTCACTACTAACTTAGCTTGTTTTACGAACTTTATACTTCATAATATGGATAAGCGTATTCAAACTGACGCCATTTATACAGATTACAGCAAGGCGTTCGATAAAGTTAACCATTCCATTCTGTTTAGTAAACTAAAACCCGCGGGTATTCATGGAGATCTACTAAGATGGCTAGACTCATATATCAGAAACCGTTCGCAAGCTGTTGTGCTAAGTGGTTTCAAATCAAACTGGATCAATATTACATCAGGAGTTCCACAAGGATCAATTTTGGGTCCTCTCCTGTTTAATATCTATATTAATGACATTACAAGTTGTTTTAAACACTGCAAGGCAATATTATATGCAGACGATATGAAACTATACCTTCCGATCGATGATATCACGTGCTGCTTAAAAATACAGGAGGACCTTAATAATCTCAGCGAATATTGCAAAATTAACTGCTTGTTCCTAAATATAGATAAATGTTACGCAATATCGTTTACAAGAAATAGGACCAAAATAATATTTAATTATTCAATAAACAATGTCGATATTAAAAGAAAAGAATCAGTTCGGGACCTGGGTGTTACCTTAGATTCCAAACTTACATTCCAATTACATATTAATAATATTGTCACTAAAGCCACCCAAATGTTAGGATTTATACTACGAACATCAAAACTATTTTATTATCTCGATACATTTATTTTGCTATATTATACCTATGTTCGTCCGCACCTAGAACACGCCTCACAAATTTGGAATCCAAGATACATAACATATGTTCATAGAATAGAACGTGTTCAGGAAAAATTTCTCTCCTACTTAAATTTTCGGTCGTTTTATGCATTCCAATCAAATGAAGATATCCGTCGATTCTTTAAAATCCCGAAATTAAATTGTAGGAGAATTATTTCTGATCAATTGTTATTGTATAGAATCCTAAATAATATGATATCTTCCCCGTATCTTTTACAAAAAATAGATATTAGAGTTCCTGGTCGCAATGGCAGAAACGTATCCCTTTTTTATAACAGCCGCTCCAACACCAACTACTTACAAAATGAATTCATACATCGAGCCTGCCACTATCATAACACACACCTCACATATACAGACATCTTCAATATAACTTTCAACAAATTCAAAGCAACACTATTAGATAAATGTAATGCATCACAACACACCACTTAACATCCATATTATTGTATTATTTATCAGATTTTTTTCCTAATTTGCAATATATTTACATATTCCCTAATTACATACATATCATCCTTATACTCCTATAAGATCATAAGTTTACCCTTTATAGTGTTTTTCTATATTCTTATCATGCATATTTAAGTATTTAGCTTCTCTTAACTATTTTTTTTTTGTTTTTCTTTATGTTTTTCTTGTCTAAACTAAAAAAAAAAAAAAATTATCAGCGAAAACATGTTTTTAGGCTTACTGTTTTATTTTAGCACTCTTTTTTTATGTATCTTTGTAAAGCTGTTTGTTTTCCAAATAAAGATATTATTATTATTATTATTAAATCAAATCTTGCAAAAAAACATGAATCTTACTTGGCACCATATATATTCAATAAGTTTGTAGCCCAAACAAAGACCTACGTCGCATCTAATAATTTGAACTGGGTTTTCTGGTTGAATGTCGAGGAAAGAAGAGAGATAAGTAATATTCTTAATATCTAATATTATATATTTTCTATTTTCTACTCTGTTTCTAAATTCTGATTTTCCTCTTATTTTTTATTATTGTTTTTACTATATTATATATGTTTCTTTTTTTTCTTTGTTTTACCACTTATTTGTTTTTATGTAATTAGAAATTGTTAGTTACCAGCCTCAGAACAGACTTTGTCTAGTGAGGAGGGTAAGGAAAAAAAAATCATATTGTACATAACAAATAATAAATAAACGCCCGGGTTGCCGGCACTGAATTGAATTGAATTGAATTGTGTTTGAAAAAGCTGAAAAATGTGTCACCTCAAATTTTTGTCGTTTTTTATGAAAACATTTAATTAAAAATTCACAAAATTTTTATATTTTTTCAAATTGCGATTTAAAACTTTTGTTTTATGGAGATATTTCACTTTTTTGGTGGTTATTTTTTACATTTGAATATAAAACGAGTTTTTTTTTCGTTATTTGTTTTTGAGATGTTATGCGAACGAAAATACTTTTGGCCGTGAAAATCATAAAACGTATCATAAAACGTGGTGGTTTGCCTTTCTAATTCCCTTTAGAACATATTTCTCACTATTATAGTAAGGGAGTTACAGCGATTTTGAAATGTAAACTAATACATAGAAATATTTTTTTTTATTTACAGAGAAAGACGAACATTCCCGGATTACAAATAACCCGACAATATTTGAAAATCTCCTTCTACCACCAGGCGCGGCCGGTGCCTTAGTGCACTCGTGCAAAGAACCGCCAACAAAGTTGACAAACAATTTACAGCTCATCGTAATATTACTTAATATTTTTAATTATAAAATTACACAAAATATTTTTAAAAAATCTTAAAAACTGCAATTAATAACACACTAAATGTAAGAATATTACGGCAAAAACATTCCACCCGCGCGGTTAACACTGGCTAGGAACGAGAAACCGAGGTATATGCCAATCTGCGCGTTAACCCGCCTAACCGCCTGAATCGCTAATATTATTTTATATGCAGCCCATACGAAACATCTCTGGACGGTGGTTTTGACAAAACGTATGAAGAAAAATACCCCCGACAGTCCGCCGCACGGACAGCGGGGATATCCGAACGAAGAATCCAAGAGTTACGAACATAGGGCTCGAGCGATGTAGGGATTGAAGAAGTAATAATATTTCTCTTGTAAAATGCAACCTCGGGTCAACGGGTCACGTATCAGCTAAGCGTGGGATATTATCTTGTGATAGAGTCCTGCGGATTTACATACATGGCATTGACTTTATTATTTGCTTTTTTTGCAGAAAGTAACCTTTTATTTGTGTGTTTTTTTTTTTTAACTTATTGCTAACTTCATATCGACGCTCTTTGGGTCAGTAAACGCCCGCCACCATTTGAATCTTACGCTGCAAATTAAAATTGCATGTGCTTGTGTTAATTATTGTGATATTAATTAATATCCAAAGGTCTTTCAAAATAAATACCTACTCTTTTTTGCCACTAATCCTCTAATACTAATAGATGTAATGTCAAAAGAAATTAACCGTAGTGTAAAGTAGCAAATAATTTATGATTTTTGAAGTTTTTTAATGCAGTGTTGCCGCTTGCAAAGTCGTTTTCTTATTCGAACTATCCCCGATTTTAATTTAAGGGTGATTGAAGTCTTCGCTCAGCAAAGGGATCGAAGAATTGATCTTCTCTATAAATAAGTATATGATACGTGCATTTATATAAATTACATGCATTACGTTTTTGATGAAATCGGTGAACCACCAAAAATTTAAGGCACCGGCCGCGCCTGACTACCACTATAGTAAGCCGAAAATTTTGCTTGAGTCGTGATGGAGGGCTTAGCCAGCCGAGGAATCGAACACGGAACGCCTCGGTGGGACCCAAATGCGATGCCCACTTAATCACTGACTGGTCAATTTACTGTAAATCTGTTATTCCTTTTCAAATTTACACTTTTATTCTTTGTACAAATAAATGCTTCTAATGGAGAGCAGTATAAATTATAAGATATAAAATTGTAAGATATACCAAATACCTCATTGCCCATCACTAACTGGGACCTACACAATAAAATTTCGATAAAAATTCACGCTGAATGTAATAATTTATTATTACACAGATAAGGGTTGTGTAATACTAATACCATACTGACACAAATCGCATCTACGCACGGGGGCGCCCCGCCTTGGTTTCTACCTACACAACAAACGCATAACATTCATTGCCTTCGCTACTTTGTTGGTCCGCGAGGTTTAGTCACGCTTACATTCCATATCTCACTTTGTTTCAATGATCTATGGAAATTGGGTTGACAATACTAGTTGGGGCTTACCTGGCTAGTTGAAATGAGCAGCACAGTAGCGCCAGAAGCAGACAAAGCCTGCTGGGGGACTCCGCCATAATACTTCTCTGAAACAATTCAACAAATCCGCTTAGGCAGATACGTTTTAAGATTTTCACGGCCAAAAGCATTTTCGTAATTTGTTTTGGGGGTGTTATGCCGTGTTGCGCTACCTCCTTCTTTAGCCAACGTTTCGGACATTGTTACAGTGTCCATCATCAGGGCAGATCCGGTAGATGTGTAACTTTTAATGGTGAAGTGTGTGCTTATTTACTTCGAAGCGATACCGGCCATTACTTTGGATTTGTTCCTGAGGTCCTGGTAAGACCCAAAACTTATAGAGTACGCCTGATTACGGAGGCAATTGAAATCTACAAAAATCCATTTAATATTAATAGAGACGACGGAGCTAAGCTCAATAGCTCTTGGTATCCGGTAATTGACGGCTACACCAAAGCTAAACGCAAACTTGCCACTGGCTAGCATAAATACCACAATTTAGTGAATTTTCTATTCCGTTCCCGGAAATGACGCCACTGCTTATCACGGTTATTTTGTACCGGAAAAATTGAGTGGAGCTGGCGACACGGTATCGCTTTGAAGTAAATAAGCACACACTTCACCACTAAAAGTTACACATCTACCGGATCTGCCGGACCTGCCCTGATGATAGACACTGTAACGACGTCCGAAGCGTTGGCTAAAGAATAATGTAGCGCAACACGGCATAACACCCCAAAAACAAATAACGAAAATCCGCTTAGATTCGTAAAATTAGATAAAAATAAATATGTTGCAAATAGGTGAATTCAATGGCAAAGGAAAATTTTAAGATAACCATAGGCGAACTGTATTACGCTGAAATAGGTCAAGCCACGACAAAACAGCGCAAGTGTGTCAGCAACATTATGCATAAAAACAGGTAGATATTATTACATATAGGAACCACAAATTGTGGGAAAGGAACGAAACAACCGTAAGCGGCGGTTCATGCGGAGGACTTTTTTGCTTAGCTCCACACACAATGCCCTGAGGAAAATAATTCCCCCCAGGGCGTTTTTCATCTTTGGGGATGCTGTGAGGAAGGTCTTTTTGGGGAAAGGAGATGAAATTGGATAAAAGGTTGGGTTGGAACCTGGGGTCACTGTGTCTGGGAGTGACGGTCGTATGAATCCATCATTCTCAATGCGGTGCAAGACGATGTTTCAAGAGAGTCTGGCTGGAGAAGTCAAAGGGAATCCCTAAACCATGTTCTCCCGATTCGACCCGGGCAGACGCGTCCCCTTCCAAGATCTAGACAAACCTCACCCCAGAAACCCGGGCACCCTTGCTAAGTCACCGAACAAGTAAGTAGCGAACAATTTGGGGTGACTTATGGCAGAGGTGTTGGTTAAACATTAAATGATTCCTGGGGCGGTGGTACCCATTTCAGCCTCCCAAATTGAGTGACGTCACACCGGCCAACGTTTGTAGGGGCAGTCCCGGAACATGGTGACAGCTGTGTTGGCAGCCATTAGCGTTATCTACGTCACAGTCACATTCGACCCGTCTAGGAATTAAACAGATCGTTATTATATCAATTTGTATTAATGACAACATGAATATTATATTTTTATAGCGGCGATCAGAGCCAGAAAAATAAAGTTTTAACAAGTTTTTGTGAAAATACGCCACTTTATAAAGATTCATTAGTTTCAAGCTTGTACCGCTAGTATCCGACCACCAAGTATTTTCCCAAATAGGAAGGTACGTACGTTATAAAACTTTTCAACAAAATATATTATCAGGTGGCAAAATTCATGAGCTGAATTTGTACAAGTCTTGTATTTTGCTAATTTATTATTTCCTAAAATAAAAACAACGCATTCATTCAAATAAACATCAAATAACGTTGTGCCCACAAGAAAACAATTTTATTTTTATTTTAACAAAGATTCTGGGGAATATTATTTTCATAAGATTCCGAACACTTCGGATAATACTTATGGATTAGTTTTTACTCCGTTTGTAGCGCGGATGATTCCGATCACTGGGTGGGGTTTTTATTTCAGGAAAATGGAAAAAAGGAAAATTGGTCATAAAATGGGTCGGGAAATTGTGTAAAAGTGATCTGAGGAATTCCAAGTTTTGTAAATTTTCTTTTTGACGTATTGTCATCGGGAATGCTGTTTGCAAACAAGCAATATTAGCGTACTAATACAAATATACTAGTATAGGAATTTAAATGTAAATTAAAATTAGTAAAGTAAAGTCGATACCTTCTGCTATACGAGTATTTGCTCTAATAACTGATCTATTATGTTGCCTTTAAGCCTAAATAAATAATTACAAATAAAATCTAAATATATATATATATATATATATATATATAAAAAAACATATATATATATTAACTTTACAAAAAGGAAAATGGTTACTTTCATCAAAAGTTTCAACGTAAACATAACATTTACATGGAGTTCACCTATCATCAACAAATTCACCCACTCAAGAATAAAATCATTATGAAAACAAAGACAGAACCCCAAACAGCTCTAAAACTTTTTCGAATTGGTCGATAGTCAAATATCACAGAATCACCGTACAAAGAAAAGCAAACTCAAACAATGTGATGAAACTCTAACTCCTAATTACAAGAAAAACAAACTAAATCGTTGTTATGAAAATTCGAATACCCAATTTTAGCACTTTAAATTAGATCGAAACTGTCATAGATGTGAGCAAAGTTCTCTCGGATCATTTGATGTAATTTATCTGTTTGAATAATCACTGACTCTTTGACTTACTGAATGCCTTACTGATGAACCGGGATCCTAACACCTACTGAACGATATGCGCCGTTCCCAGAGAAAATCGGGGCGATGCAATACACAAGCATAATGTTATTATGTCAACAGTTAGATCAAGGTTGAGTTTGGTAAAGGCGACTGTAGTAAATTTACTGCTCTGGTTATCATTTTGTGTAACAAGAAAACTGATTGTTACCCCGAAAGATTTAAACGAAGAAAAAAAAACTTTTCTCACTACGTTGATACCATTAAAGTGAAAGTCCTATTTCATGCTACATAAATTTGATATTCACACACCAAAAATACTAGAGATTCAGTTTTCATTGGTGAAATTCCTTTCTATGTAGTTATGTACCCAACAAATTTCTTCTTATTTAAGTAAACGACGTCACTCAGTTTTCTGTAATGTTATTATAAATACAGTCTTTTTTTCATTTTAATATATATTAAACGAGTTGTTTATCTTTCATTTTATTTTGCGTAAATCCAATAGAACCAAATTAAAGCAATGCCAAAAGATGGCGCCTAGGAATGTCGGCTGGCAGGCGTAAGTACTATTGGATTTGTACTTTCGTTAATCTCTCCTGATATGGAGAGATGGATGGCATGATTATTATTGTAACTGTAAGTTGTGAATTCGTTACATTAAATGTAGAGCTGTTTATTCAAAAAAATTAGATTCTTGCGAGAACTCCGAAGGGGCGACCATAAGTTGCCTATACCGGGGTGGGATAGTGGTGGGTACTTCAATGTAAGTTGTGAATAATAATACCACGTTGTGATTTCCACCAGGCGTCTTTATATTATATATGACGTGACTAGCTGTCATTGTATTTTTGGAACCAGTTCCTTTAAGATTTATAAAATGGTTACTAACGCTTTAATTGGGCGAAGCCAAACCGAAAGCCGTCCGCAGGGCTTAGCAGCAAAAACCCGCCTTGATAGTATTATTATCTGAAGAACTGTACATTTTCGATTGTTGTAAACACTCTATTATCTTCAAAAGGAAATGTTGAATTTTTAAACTGCACCCCAGAAGAGAACATGTGATTCAAAATTAATAATTGAATTACTCAGTCTGAAAATATAATTTCCCTTCTCATTATCCGAGCAACTTCTTCAATAAATTTTTGAATTGTTTAAAACTCGAAAAATTTTCAAACAACGCATAACAAAATTAAAAATCTAAATGTTTTCATGAAAATTTACGTTTCATTTACTTACCAATTTTCCCGAAAGAATTAAAAAAAAATCCAATTTCCCGCGACAGTGGGTTTTGTCTGCTAGTTTTATTATTTTACGCGATATTTAAAACAGAAATGATAATAAAATTATCTTTTCAGGAATCTGAGTGACGCCATCAAAATGACTACAAATGTAATTATTTACTAGCTAGTTGGGAGCGAATATGTCTACGTCTTGGCGGCGGATGACCTGAACACACTGAACCCCAGAATCCTAACCACCCCTCATACCTGTTTCTTTCCCAAAACTTTCTCTCGTTCCAATCCACAAAAAGACCCTCCACAAAGAAATTGACGAAATTGATGGATAAATCAGATAGTTCTGGAGTTATGCAGCCAACCTAGTCCGTTTCAGTATATCCCAGATGGTGGGACTGGTTCAAAGAAAAACTCTTCTAATTAAAAAAAAAAAAACACATATATATATGTATATCTTCATCTTACCTATAACAAAATTTGTGATCAATAAGATGGATCACAGTAAAAAATATGAAAGAGATTTAATGTTTTTGGTATGCCTCGATATTCTCCTGTGCTATTCGTGTGGAAAACGTTCCTTTTTTTAAATGATTTTCGGCTATGTTATTATCGTATATATATATATATATATATATATATATATATATACAGGGTGTAACAGGACGTACCCGAGGGATTTTAACCAGTGATTCCTGAGCATATTTGGAGTAAAAAATGTAAATGAAATTTTCGTCTCCGGTGAAATTTTTATTTCAAATAAAATCATTTTTTTGGTTTTTTTTCCACACGCCGTCACTGATCTCATATTTCGAGTAAAGGATACGGCAACTCCGCGCAAACCCCTCCCCCATATCCGCTAGCCAACCCGAACCCCGTTGTTGGCAGCGTACTCTTTCACTCTCTACTGCGCGCCTCCTCGTAACGCGAATAAACATATTGCCAGGTGGTTTTTTAAATAGATATTTTTTTGGAGATAATATTTAACATAACTTTCGCATACAGTATTTTTAAATAGTGTAACAGGACGTACCCGAGGGATTTTAACCAGCGATTCATGAGCTTATTTGGAGAAAAAAATTTGTATATCATTTTGCTGTACGGTGACATTTTTTTTCAATTAAAAACATTTTTTTTTGTTTTTTCTACACACCTTCACTGATCTCATATTTCGAGTAAAGGATATGGCAACCTCGCGATAACCCCTCCCCCTATCCGCTAGCCAACCCTACAGTTATCGGCAGCACGCTCCCTCACTCCCATACCGCGGCGAAGCTACCCCTTTCCGAATACCGCTCGGTCAGTTGTGTTTGGAGTTTGACGGTGAACGGGGTCGTGCGTAGTTGCTTTGAAATTTGTTTTTGTTTTACTGTTATTATTAGTGTTTATTCTAAAAGATGCCTCAAAATTATCCACCTGCCCATGAAGCAGATATAGTGTTTGTTTATGGAATTTGCCGAGGAAATTCAGTGGAAGCTGTAAGAGAGTATCGCAGAATATATCCAGAACGACGTCTACCACACCATACAACTTTCGTACAGGTTTGTACCTAACTACCTATTTATTATCGTAGAGCTAGACACACATTTAATGCCGCCATCTCATTGTAAAGGCTCCCAAAAATCCGCCTAATTGTGTCTTGTAATGTTACGGAAAAAGGTTATCACTACGTATGTTTATTTACAAAACTTTCCAAAATTTTATGTTTCACTCTCGGAAATCCAAGATAATACCTATCAAACGTGCCAAGTAAAAAAAATAGGGTAATGTTTCCCAACTTGGCTAATTCTTTAAGCTCAAATTATTTAAATAACACTTCATTTAACTTAATATCCTCCTCACAGCATCCCCGAAAATGTGTGGAGTTGATGTAAAAAATGAATAATAATACAACAGAAACAAGAATAATTTACGTAGGTTAATTGGTAAAAGATGCTTTAAAGTTCCATTTTCATTACAATTAAAGTTCGAAATTCTTGTGAAAAAAATATCAAGCCGTCGCGTCATTTTGAAATTGTTATTAACACTTATTTATAACCCAAATTAAGAACTAAATAATCATATTTTGTGCTTGTCCCCCAACGTAAATAGTTGCTAATCAAAATCGGTTCCAAGAAAGCTTGTTTTAAATAGTTTCACTCACAAAATAAATTAATTCGTACTTACGGAACGTTTTCTATGTTAATCAAATATTTCTATGTTCTCAGAAATAAACTGATATAAAACGCACCCGTCATTCATTTTTACTGATATTTTATAACAGAATAATGTTAGCAATTGTATTTTTGTTTGCAGATGTATCAACGCCTGCGCGACCATGGAATCGTACGGGTTCAGGGCGGAGGAAATAATGATGTTCCAGTTCGTGTTGAAGAGAGGATCCTCAACATGATGACAGAAGACCCGACGCTTTCCGTGCGTCGCGTCGCCATGATCGTTGGAGACATAACACACACGACGGTATGGAGAATCCTAAAAAAACATCGCCTGAAACCTTTCCACTACAGGCGCTGCCAAGGTCTACTGGAGAACGACCATTTCTCAAGACTAATTTACTGTAGACGGATGCTACGAAATGTGTTGAGAAATGGAGATTTCATGAAAAATATTCTATTCACAGACGAAGCCCAATTTACAAAAACAGGAATATTAAATATCCACAACCTGCATCATTGGGCCGAAGAAAATCCTAAGCTTGTCCGGGAATCGTCGAGCCAAGAGAGATTCTCAGTAAATATGTGGGCGGGTATTTTGGGTAACAAAATAATTGGTCCGATCGAGTTGCCTCCCAGGTTAAATGGACCGATGTATCTGGAGTTCCTGCAAGGGCAGCTGGGCGACATTCTGGACGAAGTAAACTTACAAGCACTGCGAAGGATGTGGTTCCAGCACGATGGAGCTCCACCCCATTATTCCGTTGCCGTGCGGAACTACCTGAATGTAGAGTTTCCTGGACGGTGGATAGGCCGAGGTAGTCCTAACATTGCATGGCCACCGAGATCACCCGACCTAACACCGTTGGATTACTACCTCTGGGGAACTCTGAAGGAAAAGGTATATTCGAAGCCGATAGCGACGAGAGAGCAATTGATCCAACTGATCATGGAGGCAGCAGACGAACTGAAGGCGAATCCTGCTAATTTAAGCATCCATAATGTGTTAAGATTGCATGCATGCATTGAAGCCGATGGCGGCCACTTCGAGCAACTTTTATAATAATAATAAAAAAAATATTATAACCAAATGTCAGCATTTTTATTCTTACATGTCATTCATAATATTATGTTCGTATCTGTGACAGATGACAGACACAAACGCGAACAAAACATTGCCGGGTGGGTTTTTAAATTATTTTTAGAGGTATTATTTAATTATAACTTTCGCAAATAGTATTTTTAAGTATTGTAAGTTCAGTCAACATTACACTTAAACAGTAGATACTAAAATGTTTTCAAAGCTTATGATCGAACCACCACGATTAATTTATTTGAAACTTCTATAAGAACTCACATTTTGTGTCAAAATTATGAAACATTCCAATCCTTCATAATCGGACTGTTTGTGGTTAGTTTGTATTTTATTGGTAAGGCTGAATACAGTCAACTTATTGACTTGATTTTTTTTTCTTTAAATCGGCACCATTACCTTAGGGAACGTACTCATACTACGTAACCTCTTCGGGGGGGGGGGTCTTCAAAATGTCACGCTTGGTACAAATGAGCGGCGATTTGCTTAGGATTTTGGTCACCGGGGGGGGGGGGGGGGGGTTAAAAATTGCAAAAAAAATTGGTCACGTAGTATGGGTACGTTCCCTTCTGTAAAATGATAATATTATTTGTATCGGTAAAACAGGTTATTATTGCAATCCTTATTCTGGATAGTTCCTTGTAATCCAAATGTATGCTATTACATTCAAAACATTGCTAGATCAACTTATTTTCTAAGAACTTTGTCAACATACTTATTGATGGGTTGGTAAAACCAATAGTTTATTGTTTCAAAACACTGGTTAGGCCACATTATAAGTCGAGAACTTTCTAAGAATTGTGTTAGGTATCCTGTTCTTCATAATACGTATTAATAGATCGGTAAAACCAATAGTTTATTGATTGTAACCCTTATTCTGAGTACCTACATAACTGAAAAATATTAGTACCTACATTGTGTAGTTAGGTAAAAATAAATGGGGAATTTGAATTGGAATTTGAATCATGACTAGGTACTTCCAAGAATACACAATTACCTACTACGTGGAATTGCGAGGAGTATGCTAAGACCGAGTTGTTTGGCAGTTCATCCTCTCTACCTACCGCGTGATGTTTAATAAATCTTTTGAACAAAATATTTCACACGGTTTTAAAATTGTTCCAATATGTAATTGATTTATTTTTAAATTCATTTATAAAATTAAATATTTTTCTTATTCAAATAATTCAGCACCTGGCAGCATTCTAATTTTAAAATAACATCGTATTCTACCTATACATGTATGTATTTCATATTATTTTAAATTCTGTGGGTCAAGGTCACGGTTACGCATTTGCAGCTGTTGACAAGTTCGTTTTATATGAGCATTGATGCGCGTTTCGTTTTGGTGATTCTGGATACCTAATTAAGCAAGTGCAAGGGAGATTGTGTTTTTAAAGGTGGTTAAATATTTATCTTATCTTATTTCTTAATATTTATGATAAAAGGACCATTGGAAATTATTCTCAATTATTGTCAACAAATAAGTTATTTAATTACTGTTTTTGTGTTTAATTCGTAGAACTACATTTTTTTTTGTTTAAAAGTTATTTAATGGTGGGTTTCTTCATTTACCGAGAATGCTAAATGCAATGCTAATTGTAAAAGTAAACGGTCAAATGCATAGACATTTTTAAATTTCGATCGTTTACTTTTACAATTAGCATTCCATTTAGCATTCTCGGTAAATGAAGAAACCCACCCGTCTTCTAACCACAAATTATTTAAATTAGAATTCCATCAGGAATTTTCGGTACTTAAAGTCTTTACTTAAAGCTAGCAATAATATCTGAGTAAAATAAGCATAATAATTATTTACGCAATATTAAATATTACTTGTTTGGTATTGGAGCATATAATATGGTCCTGCCTTGAAGCGCGCTGGCCATTGTCGCCTCCCTTCCACTGTGTGCACGTGTGAAATTGCGACGTTGTCTCCCGAGTAGACCAATGATCATGCCATTGGCGACGCGTGATTTAAAAACATAATTTTTGTTTTTAATAGAAAAAAAATATCACCTGAGAGCAAAATGAAATCTACATTTTTTACTCCAAATATGCTCAGGAACCGCTGGTTAAAATCCCTCGGGTACGTCCTGTTACACCCTGTATATATATATATATATATATGTATATCTTCATCTTACCTACAACAAAATATTTTTCTCATCTGTAATGTAATACGACTCTCTTCTGAGATACCTATGACATTTTTCAGAGCGTTATGCAAAATATCCAATAATTATTTTTTATGTAACAAACATCGTTAGCTTTATATTTTAATCAGAATTAATATTTTTAGTCTTTCTCTTCTTCTCATTTTAATCTCTCTTCTTCCTTTTTCTAGTAAAAAATATCTAGGTTAATAATAATTCTAAATTTGAATTAAGCGTTCCCTTCATAATTTGGCGAATTAGGGGCTATCCATAAATTACGTCACACGAATTTCATGATGTTTGTACCCCCCTCTGTCCCTGTCACACATCGTCACATTTGTGAGACCCCCCCCCCCCCAGCGTGACATCACATATTTTGCAATTTTACGTGTAAAATTAATAGTTGGTAATATTTTTTCGACAACATTTAATACTATCACGGTTACATTTGCCGCAACGGGGGGGGGGGGTGTAATGGGATATCACAACGGAGGGGGCGTAATGGGATAGGGAAAATATTTTTGTGGCATTCGCATGTGTAGCAGTCATTTTGTGCATGTTACGTTACAAAGCTCATGATCCCCCCCCATACCCCTTGTCCCACAATGTCACACTTCTCTGCTCCCACCCCCCCCCTTCCCACCCTTAAGGTGTGACGTAATATATGGATGGCTCCTTATGTCTTGCACTTTTCCTTCATTTTTATAATACGGTGTAAGCACCGCGAATCCATATTTTTGTGAGCGGACAATATTTCCTACACAAGCAACACTCTCTGCACAGTAGGAATGCGCAGATGATCAAAGCGTAATTCTGTCGAAACGAAGTTTCCAGATCATTTTGTTTCCAGCCGCATTCCTCGCCAGCAAATTTCGTAAATTCCTTCTGTACAATAATATTAAAAACAAAAGAAAAACAAATATTTCTTTTTTTAATTTTAACTTCTGTTTAATTTTATTTTGTTTTTTAAATTTTGTGATTAAATTTTATTATTATTATTTATGTTCGAATTTTATTTTCATTTTTTGTTTTCGTTAGGTACCTAATATTTTATTTCTTTTAGATTTTTATTTGCTCTGTAAAATATATTGTACCTACTATAGTTTATTTAATATGAATAAAAACTTAAATAAAAAATAAAAATAAAATATTGTCACGGATAATTAATTTATAATCGTGTTAACGTAGGTATGTTAAATAAATATATCAACATTAAACCAGTGTTATCATTTGATAAAATCCGCGACCTATGGAGCTGATTATTTCTGATAAGGTAAATGGAAGTAATCACCTCCAAAATTGGTGACCCGACAAAGAACATATTTCGTTGGCGAGGTTAGATCGTTGGAAGCAGAATCTTGGAACTAGAACGGTAAGTAAATTCTTTTATATTATTGCCTGTAACGTAACTTCAGTTATATGTAAATGTTTCCAGTAATTTTAATTAAATACTTTGGTCAACGTAAATTCGATTACGTTGCGAGTCCTTTGTGTCCAAACACATATTTTACGAATATATCCTGATATCCCACTAATATTTTTTAAAGTAATCATTCTTTCCTGAATCATGTATGCGTTTTAACCTTACTTCCAGTGAGAAAAGACTGGCGCTGTGATGACTGTAGCGGAACATTGAATAGTACATCACCAGAAACATCGCAATTCCAGCCAGCACACAGACAGCATCTATGATTCCTGCCAGCATTCAGCATTACGGAAAATTCCAGCATCAGAGAATCGACGCCGGATTAATTTGGTTCGACCTATTTTGTTACTTAAATTGTGACATTTTTTTACGCTATTTGATTGTCACATGTCAAATTTGCTTAAAATATTAAAATTTTTTGTTACAAAAGTAATAATAATTTATAATAATAATTTTAAACCTTGAAGTCAAATTAAAGTCTTTTAAAAAAAGAAACATACATTTAATATTTTTAGAATTTAAGTAAGGTTTATCATTTTTTATCATGCTTTTATAATTTATACAAAACTTATATTTTTATAAATTTTTAGCTTACTCTTAAGGTTTCGTAATACAATAATGTTGCAAATTCAATACATGTTTTAAAATATTTTTGCATTTTTTAAAGAATTTTATAATAAATATACAACAAAACTCTCAAAGCATTTTAATGATAATTTCAATATCAGTTTACATTTTCCGTTTTATACAACAGTGGTTACAAAATTTTATTTAAAATTTTGATGCAAATATTTTTTAAATTTCAAAAGTAATTTAGTGTGGATTCTAACAATACAATTTTACAAATTTCAACCAATTTAAACAATAAAAAGTGGAAGTTATATTATTCCCACTTATTTTTAAGGGAAAATAATTTTATTTGAATATTGTTTTCAAAAACTTTAAAAAAGACATTAGTGTGGATTATTTATAAAATTATAAAATTGAGAATTTCAATTTTTAAATCTATTTTTATCGCCTTGATAATCATTGAGCTTATTACTCTGTCGGGTATTCTATATTTTTGTCTCGCCTGAATTGTCTTTAACTATAAATTACCTTCTCATGTAACACGTACTTATAAATCAATTAATATACAAGTACTTGTAAATAAAAATAATTATAAGAATATTATAAAATTTGATTTTGTTAAAATCAGCACCATTTCCATTATACCTCTAAAACACGTACAGACAGCATAAAATGTACTGGGTTCTCTTCATAACATCTGTCAAAAAGTCAAACCAAATGATAAGTTCGCAGAGAACTAACAAACAATAAATGTAGTGAACGTTAAATGTCAAATTTCAAAATTCGCCTGAAATCAAAGTGTTGCCATATAAAAAAAAAATCTGTGAGGAATTTTACAAAATTAATAGGAACATTTTCGGAGACGGGACATTTTCATGTAGTGACGTCAAGAGCCCAAATAATGGATTTTTAATTAAATTTTTTTTTTAAATGTTATTTCTAAAAATTTTTACTAATATTTTCGTAATCTTAGTAAAAAAATCTATCCACATGATTTTTTTCAAGTCGTTATGAAATCCATGCAAGTGGCTTATTGTGCAATGATTGATCTTACAACCAAATTGTCAGAGAAAAACTTAAAGAAGATAAAATTTCTTATATTTTTTGTCAGTCTAATGGCTAACGAGTTACAGTGGCGGAATGTGAATACTTTTCTAAAAAATTGTGAAATTCCCAATTATTGTTATTTTATCGGGCTATTCATAACATAATTATAATGCTTTTGTAAACCCATTTGCACACCACCATGAGGTAGAGAAAATGGCGTATTTTTTATTGCGGTTTCCCAGTAAGTCTTCTCCTTCAATGGGGCTACAGCCCATTTCGAGCCTTGGCCTCCTTCAACATAAGCCTCCACCTCCCTCTCTCCTCGGCCGTCGTCTTCCAATCTGCGACATGGAGTAGTCCTCTTGCTTCCTTCCTGACATCATCCTCCTACCTCAGCCTAGGTTACCCGCCTTTCGTTTGGTGTCTTGTTATAACCTTATTCGGTACTCGTGTGCTTGGCATTCGGTACACATGTCCCATCTTTGGAGCCTTAAATGAAAGCCTTAAACGGAGAGTCTGGGAACTCGGTAAACATCATAGGGCTAATTATTATGGCAGATTCTCTATGCCTCTCCCTTTTGCACCGTTCCTAAGATTCTTCGAAGTACCCTTCTTTTGAAGGTGTGCAGCTGTTCCGCAGGCTTTACTGGCAGTGTTCCCGCCTAACGGCAAATATGGAGTTCAAACATGATGGCCGCTCTGAGGATGTGTCTGTCTGCCGGCAAAGCTCCAGAACTCTGTCCTGGTAGATTGAGGAAGATTGCAGCCATCCAAGGTACAACATAAAGAATATTGCAACACGTATTAATATATCAATATTTTCCAGTTTTCTAAAATATTTATTTCAGAAAGAAACTTCAGTGATAAATTTAAATTAAATTAAATTAAACTATAATATCAATAAGATATATGTACCGTTGTAAATTGTGTGAAATTGTAAATGTATGTATTATAAATATGATCAAATGTGAAACAATCAATGGGTTTTTTTTACAGTGAATACCGCACAAGAATCTCAACTGCTCCCTTCTGGATCCAGTGAGACTATGGCATCCCCAATTGGGGTATGTTGTGAGGCTGAAGGTAGTGGGGAGGGGAAGGAGGTGGGGAAGAGGAAGGTTGGGAAGTACCTGGCTATTCAGATCTGGTCACCAAACACGGCTAAAGCCATTTTCAAGCAACGTTTCAATTCTGAATGGTGGTCTTACACCAGGGTGATACTGATAGTATCTTCCACTCTGGAACATGCCGCAAATATACTATATATTATTTTTAATGAATTAATTGTGAAATAACACAAATTAATCAAATAAAATTTATTTGCGCATGCCGGGTTGGAACCCGCGACCTCCGGATTGTGAGTCAAGAGTCTTACCCACTGGATTACGGAGGTCGTTAAAATAAAACACAAATGAAAATAAATTAAAATTAAAATTTTGCTTTATAATTTTTTATTGTCTATTTCGGACCTCTTGACAATCGTCATTTTCAGTTCAGCACAGCAATATAATATTCTTGTTTTTTTTTTCATTCGTTACATCCTAAAACCCTAATTTACATAATTAATTAAAGTTATGGCAGAGAATATCAATTTAATTCAACGATAATCCTTTGTTTATGAAAATGTTATTTGAAAGTGTGGAATTTTATTTTTCAACAGTTTATTTTGTAGAGATTAATTTTAAATTTTATTTCTTTTACATTGATATTTTTATTTAATTTATAAAAACGGTTTATTATAAACAAGTTCTGCGGCGGTGTTTAATGACAATTTTGCCTTCTGAATGCATTATCAAACTGTTTGATAATGCCTTCAGAAGGCGAAACAGCAGTCTCGCTTAATAATAATTACATAGTAGAACTTGTTTATAATTAACCGTTTTTATACAAAGATAAAAACCAAGCAACGCCGACTCAATATCCTAAGTGTGTGGTAACGATTACTATACAATACACTAGTATTTATTTATAAGTTAAAAAATAAAATGTTCTCAGATTATTTTATTTAATAATGTAAGATTTAAAAGTACAGTTCGTTGTTATCCGACCAGAAACTGCAACGATTTTAGGCTTCCTAAAACAAATTAATTGGGAACACAAAATAATATTTATTGTAAAGGTTTTAAAGGGTTTAATGAACTCCCTGAGACTAAAAGTCTCGCAGTTTTTCGTAGATTATGTCTCAATGTTGTGAAGTTCAAATTTTAATATTATAATAGTTTTAGAATAGATTATGTTAGATTTAAGATGTCAAATTTTATAGCTAAATAAAATATACTTAAATGAATAAAGTAATATTTTGAGTACATAAAAGAAAAAAAATAATAATAATTAAAAAATAAAACAAAAATCCGAACAGTTCGTTTTTTTACGCTTACACAAAAGAAATGCGATGAAATTAGAAGATGCTTAAATTGTATTAGTTTTAGGTAAAAATGCATAATTTGAGCATAGTTGAAGTTAAGACTACCCGGACAACTGTTTATAAAATAAACTAGATTAGGTTTGAATTGTTCTTGTTAGCAAATGTTTCGTTATGTTGGCTGCCTATTTATTGACGTTGAAAGTCCGATCAGTTATTGAACAACGTAACGGTCGTGTGATCTGGACGGGTCGTCTTATATAACTTATAAATGCCGATATTTGTTAAATGGTACATAATCAGGTAGGTAAGAAATGTGAAAAATGTGGCTAAATTTTGACATCTTACTTGTTTGATATGTCGATTATAGAATATTAAAACAGTATAATTGAAATTTTTTTCATTGTGTACGAGTATCCACCCTTTAGTGATCAATGATTTAGTTTGATGGAAAGACTTAGACAGACAACGTGTTATTAATTTTACACGCAGTTTTTAACATATCGACAGTCGTTTCAATTATTTAAATCAGACATACATGTGAGTTGATTTTCCCTATTATTTTTTCATACCAGTTTTATAAGCTCAACAATAATTTGTGATGGAGAATGCACTATGGCAATGCGTGCCTATTTCTTGGAAAATTTTGGAAAATAGTTGAGCAGGAACTATATGCATTTTTATAAATGTGAATGTGATGGCATTTTTTTAAACATATATTTGAGCGTTAGAGGTAAGTGGTCCAGTACACCAGGTTGAAGAGAGCGAACACCAGCGGGAAGGTGATGCGCGAGATGACGTCTATCCTCTTGGAGCCCATGGGGAACTTGGACAGCCAGATCTTGCAGCAGTTGGGTCGCGGGGACTGGATTTCTCCGCGCACCTCCTCCAGGGTCGGCGGGTCTCCCGACTGCCTCGTTAGCGGCTTCTGGGGAGTGATACCCATTACATAGATCCAAGTCGACTGGGACTAAAGAGTTGTTGCTACACTGAACAACTACTGTCCCAAGGACTCTATCTTACTTCCTACTTCTGCATTCAGTTTAAACTCATCAATTTTATCATTAAGAAAACCAGTGATAGTGCCGAAGTTTTCATTCTGGATACGAATTTTAGTATATTTTCCAAGATGTAGATACTAGTTTTTGCAGAAGCAGATGGAAACAATGTGGGAAAACAATTTAACTCTTTATCATTTTTAATCTAGATTCTACTGACTTTATATCGACAGCTTAGGTACTTCTGCTGTGATGTGTAAACATATCGTCGAAAACTATGTGACAAATATATTGTATTATTAGCAATTCAGAGATTTCCATAGCTTTGGAATTATTATTCATTGTCGTAGACATCTTTTCAGACCCAAAAAATAGTACAATCCCATTGCTAGGAGAGCAGGAAGTTTTAGGAATCGATCGTTGAATGAAGGTTGACTTTTATCAAAATGACTTATAAAAAGTATTGAAAAGTATACAAAGCTAAACCAAAAAGAGGGATGTATAAACCCACAAATAATGTACCATGTCTGGGCTCACCATTGTAAATATCGTGTTGCTATCTGTGTCCATCAGGTCGGGTGTGGCGTCCATGCTCTGAGCGCTTTCTATCTCCCGACGTTTCTTCTTCATAATCTCCCGGCGCATGTCTGACCGGGAGGCGTAATTCACGATGATAAATTCTAACAGGGCGCCAAAGACGAAGGTGAGACAAACGCCGGTCCAGACGTCGATGGCCTTGATGTAGGAGACGAGAGGGAGGGAAGCATTGATATTAGAGGTCTTCACTGCCATCGTGAGGAGAGTAGTCACACCTGGAATCATAAAATAAACTAGTCATTATCACATCTTCTTTAGTCGTTGCTCCATTGGATCAAACTCCAATTTCCCTTCTAAACAAGGCTCCTCCACCCTTCACGTAAGCAGACGTTCTGGATTCTGGATATAGCTACTCTGTAATTATTATTAAATTTAAACAGGATCAGCAGGATTGCCGACTTATTTACGATGCTAAGCAACAGGGGACATTCTTTTCTGCGCGATGGTATGGCTTCGTGAATACACGCCCGACTTGTGTTTTGTCTCTAAAGCGCCGGACAGAAAACCTATGAGGGCCTCGAGAACTGTACTGAATAATTTCCCACATAGCCAACACAGGCCAGTCATGCTAAAAATAGGTATACAGTTTCCATTAATCTCCAGTAACCCGATGCCACGGTGGAATTTAAGACGGGGAAAATGGCGAGCGTTTTCGGAATATGTTGAGAGGGTTGTGGATAACATACCATCAAAGCCAAATTTCTACGACCGATTTTCGAACCTTTTGTTTATAGCTGCGAAGAAATTCATCCGTTGAGGTTTCAGAAAAGTGTATATCCCAACATGGAGCTCAGAAAGCAAACGCCTTCTAGCTGAATACGAGAGGAACAACGACCCAGACACTGCTTCTGATCTTCTCCAGTCTCTGGATGACGGGCGAATGAACAGGTGGAACGAACTAATGGAAGAAATGAGTTTTGAACACTCAAGCGGAAAAGCGTGGCAAACACTCAGGCGACTCGGAGCTGCAAATCAGCCAATTAAGACAACCCCCAAAGTGTCCCCAAATGCTGTTGCTCACCAACTACTCCGCAGTTCAAAAACGACAACAAGGTCTAACATAAGCCACCAGATCAAAAAATTTCTAAAAGCGGCGCGGCTAAAATGGCCGGTGAACCTAACGATGTGGTCGCCGTTACAGCTGATGATGTAGACATCGCCCTCACTTCAACAAAAACTGGGAAAGCACCTGGATGCGAAGGAGTTCTTCCAGACTTTCTGGAACATGCT
Source organism: Limnephilus rhombicus (assembly GCA_929108145.2). Classification (NCBI taxonomy): domain Eukaryota; kingdom Metazoa; phylum Arthropoda; class Insecta; order Trichoptera; family Limnephilidae; genus Limnephilus; species Limnephilus rhombicus. Next base: position 20,408,454 of record OV815286.1, read on the forward strand.
GGGCCACGAAAAAAATTATGGATCGCAAATCTGTTTACTGAAATTCTTAAAACTGGAGTTATTCCAAATATCTGGAAAAAACTAAAGTTATTGCGATTCTCAACCTAACCTAACCCAACAAGCCACCAGAAGATCCAAACAGCTATCGGTCCATCTCGCTTTTAAGTGCCATGTACAAACTTCTAGAGCGAGTGGTGCTCCGCAGACTTGCCCCGATTCTAGAGAAAGTGGTTCCACAAGAGCAAGCTGGCTTCAGACCAGGCCGTAACTACTGTAACCAGGTGCTAGCTCTGACAGCACACATCGAATCTGGTTTCCAGAAACGGCTTAAGACTGCGGCAGCGTTCATTGATCTCTCTGCGGCTTACGATACGGTGTGGCACAAAGGCCTCCTTGTCAAGCTCTACGACACCATAGAGGATGGCAACACAGTACGACTTACTGAGCAACTACTAACTGGCCGTGCTTTCAGGATTTTTCTAGGCGGGTTAAAAAGCAAAAAAAAAATATGCCCCTGAATAATGGCCTTGCCCAAGGTTCAGTGCTGGCCCCATCGCTCTTCAACATCTATACTCGAGATCTTCCTCACACCGAAGGCAGAAAGTTTGGTTACGCAGATGACTTTGCCATCACAGTCCAAGCCAAAACCCTCAATGCAGCAGAAGATATCCTGAATTCTGACCTCAAGGCTATGGAAGGATTTTTCCTCAATTGGCGACTAAAGCCAAATATGTCGAAAATGGTTGTGACAGCTTTCCATCTCAGTAATTTACAGGCAAACGCAAAACTCTGTGTTCAGTTTGATGGAAAAAAATATTTACCATGACCCCCATCTCCGCTATCTTGGAGTAACTTTGGACAGGAGCCTGAATTACCGAAAACGGAAGTCAATAATCTAGCTGGTACTAGCTGGGGATGCGACGCCAACACGCTCAGAACGGCATCCATTACCCTGGTTTTCTCAGCAGCTGAATACTGTGCTCTAGTATGGGCTAGAAGCGCCCACTCTTCTATGGTCAACTTTCAGCTTAATGCCACAATGCGAACCATCAGCGGAACCTTAAAATCGACTCCTCTTCTTTGGCTCCCCGTACTTGCAAACATAACCCCGCCAAATATCAGGTAAGAGATTGCAACACTGAGGGAATACAAGAATGCGCTGCAAAAAAGCGAAATACCTTTGCACGATGATGTCGTTTCTCACCCGGCATGCCGCTTGAAGTCTCGAAAACCCCCCTGGACAGAAGGAAAAAGACTTCTTCGAACACCTCTCACCCCAGAAGATAGGTGGAAGCTTGAGGGGCAATCAGACAACGTCAAAAACGCCCATTTCGTTCAAGACCCCACTGAGAGACAGTCTGGGTTCTCATTGCCTCGCAAACTCTGGTCCACCATCAATAGGATAAGGCGCTCCCATTTCCGTTTTGCACACATGATGCATAGATGAGGCCTTAAAGGGTCGGCGATGTGTGAATGCGGTGCGGTGCAGACCACCAAACATGTGGTCAACGAATGCCCGCTCCATTCATTCCCCGGCGGGATTGATGAGGTTCACAGGGCAACGCCTGAGGCCCTAGACTGGCTCACAGACCTAGATGTCCCCCTTTGACCCCCCACCATACGAAAGAAGAAGAAGAATTAAATTTTAAAATATTGTACTTAAGTTCTGCAATTATTTAGATTTTATTACTGTAACAACGATTTCCACTTACAAGGCCATTTTCGAACTGTATATAATGTAGTATTCCGAATAGAACAGAGATCTTGATACTCATCTGACCTCCAGCAACGCGATTGAAGAAGAAATGTCAGTCTTAATAATATATTCCAGACCATCATTATTATTTTATAACCGATTTTCGGTGGTGGTTTGTATCCTAATGGATAAAATCAACTCAGGTTTCTAAAGATATTTCCAGGGGAAGAAATTATATTACATTATTGAAAACATTAGCTTTTTTATGAAGCAATTCTTAATATTTGTTATTCCTTCAAGTACTTTCGTAAGCTATAGAAACAATGATAATGTTGGCGACACTCTCTTGATTTTGGTGTCTATGCGAAGCGCGGGCAGCGTTTTCCGGTTCCGCTTTACTCTTTGTTTGGAAGCGAGAAGAACGGCTCGCTTTGTAAATCGACGGGTCACAGTTAAAGTACTTGAATTTATAGGTATCCGGGGTAAACTCCTCTTATTCTTTAAAAAATATTTGTCAAATAGAAAAATGAGTGTGAAGATTTTAAATATAATTAGTAAATCAAGGTACATCAAATCGGGAGTACCGCAAGGGTCAATTCTAGGTCCAAAATTATATATTATATATGTAATTGCTATGTGCAAGATTTTCAAAAAAGCTCGTCGATTCATTTTTGCTGATGATACTGCTCTTGTTGTATCAAATGAAAATCCTGAAATAGCTATACAAGAATTACAAAGAGATTTTAACGAGCTTCTCAAATGGGCTCATGATGTAGGATTAATTATTAATGTTAAAAAACCAAATGCATGTACATAAAATCACCAAGTTTGAAAATGTGGAATGTTCATAAAATAACCGCTCATAGCTTTGACTGTATACATAGAGGAATTGTTAATGTTTGTGACTGTGAAAAAATCGATTTTACAAATGAATATACTTATCTGGGAATAATTGTGATAACAATTTTAAGTGGGATAAACAAGTGGCTAAAATTTGAAACCAGCTCACATCCTTAGCTAGTAACTTTTACAAATTAAAATTTATTTTGCCTTATTGTACTCTTAAACTCATATATTTTTCTATGGTCGAATCCATCCTTAGATATGGTATTCGAACTTGGGGACGTGCAAGCACTACTTACATTAAATATATTGAAAATTTACAAACTGCCATAATAAAAAAATTGTCACAACAAATATTTTCAAACAGAGACATAACTTAAAACTACTGTTTGGCTCAGAGAGCCTACTTACAATAAAAGGTCTCCACTGGTTCACTACTACTATGGATAATATGGGGGAAAGCCCTTACAAACACCTACTTGTACACAAACATATGTACACAAATATGGCTCCGCTTATCCTCGGCGGGACTGCCGGACGACTGCAACTCAGTTGCTTTGGTTAGGTCGTACAATCTCATCATAATAATGTTTTTTTTTCTAGTAACCTACCCTCTTTTCTATTAATAAACTTTGTTTTCAGCTATATCCAGTGGCGGAGATGAGACGTGATACTGTGAAATAAATAAGTAACACCATGTACGCACTCACATACTGTCTGCTAACAATGTATGCCCGGACATTGGAGGTCTAGAGTCATTTTAATAAAAAAATTGCTTCTTTATAAATAAAAAATTAGAGTCCTGACGTGTACGGTGAAGGAGGAAACCATCTGTTTCCTTAGAACGCCGTGGGAAAGTGGTGGGCAACCTCCAGTGTACACAAACATACCACAAGATTTAGAGAAGGAAAGGGCCTAAAAACTCCTCGAATATTAAATACGCATGGAAGCCGTACTCTTGAATATCTAATACCAGTGATTTTCAATAAAATCAATAAAAACATAAAATTTGAAAAAAATGAGAAACTATGTCCTAAAATGATAAAACTATGATTAATGAACGAAAACTCCATGTATCTTTGAATATCTTAACATAGCTGCCTACATATCATGTTATTAGGCAGGTATATTGAAATATCTTATATATTTATAGTTGTAAGTTAAATTATCTAATATTACTATGCGATCTATTCTAATGTTTCCTTAAAAATATAAATATATTTACAAATATTTTCTTAGATATTATATTAAGAATGTTTAAATTGTTAGAACCTGCAGACAAGCTGCCATATGACAGCTTTGTGGGTCTACTCAAATTTTTGTACAATTTTTTTTCTGTAATTTAATAAATAAATAAAAATAAATAAAAATAAAAACACACATTGTGAGGAATAAATGTGCTAATTGTTTGGGAAGGAGTGAAATGAAGTATACGCGGGCGACAATCGATTTTTAGTGAATTTTAATAATGGTTTTCATAGAAAAATCCTCAAAAACACGCGAGTGAGTTCGTGTTGTACCGTGGCGGGTGAAATTCTACCGCATGTTATTGTGGCGGGCGCTCGGTAATTGTAATCGGTAATGATCAGAGTCATCCTGTCGGGATATTAAACATTACGCAGATAATATTCGTATTAACAGCGACATAGCATCAGTTAAAAAAAATACTCTCTGATATTGATAACTCAACAACCAACCTAGAAATAAAAATCTATAGACTAGGCACAAGGAAAGACGACAAACCAAGAGGAATTAAAGTTGACTTTCCTGAAGCAAAATGGCCAAGAATATTATTAACCAAAAAACACGCACTTAAAACCAACATTAGATTCTACAAAGATCAATCGCTTCTCCAGCGGAAACAATTAACTGACTTAAGGAATGTACTTAAAAAAAGAAAAGCTTCAGGCAAAACTGACATCACAATCAAATATATCAACAATAGACCTACAATAGCGAAAATACATCCAGAAAACTAAAAGATAAATTGAAAATATTCTATCAAAATGTTCGTGGTCTTAGAACTAAACTTCAGGATCTAAAATCAACCCTACCCACTTTGTATCACGATTCTTACGCCTTCAACGAGACATGGCTAAATAATAATATCAACACTTCAGAACTGGGTTTCTATAATCATACAGTGTACAGAAAAGACAGAGATGAAAAAAATAAATGCAGAGGAGATGGAGTGTTAGTATTCATAAACAACAAACTTCATTCAAGAAAACTTAAATGCATCCATACACATCTGGAGCAACTGTTCATCATGGTATCCAACAAAAAGGAAAAAAAAAATTATCGGCTGCGTCTACATTCCCCCATCCTCTGACGCTCAACTATACAAAGACCACTACCACGAAGTTGAAACTATCCGGAGAAGATTTCCTGGCGCCACTATAATTTTGACAGGAGATTACAATCTGCCTAATATTGCATGGGACGTAGAAAACAACAAAACTTCATGCACGGACAACATCCACCACGGTTCTCATGATATAATCGAAATGTCAAATTTTCTTAGTCTCCGACAAATAAACTGTGTTTTGAATATAAATTCTCGTCTTCTCGATCTAGTATTTACCAATTCTTTATCAGTAAAAGTATTCGCATCTGTTGAATCTATGCTCCCGGTTAACAAATACCACACACCTCTAATAATTGAATGTAACAGTTCAATAACTAAAAAAAATCCATCTGCTTCAACTAAGTTGAACTTTTCACAGCAGACTATAACCAAATCAATTGTTTCATTTTTCTAAATCATTAATCTTTTATCTTCAACCGACTGGAAATTTTTGGACACTGAAGAAAACATCAGTGTAATGGTTGACAAATTTTACTTAATTCTAAATAATGCTATTAATTTATACCCGTTTCAAAAATTTATACGCATAATTACCCAAAATGGTTTAGTAACAATCTTATTAAATTAATTAGAGACAAAAAAATCGCTCATAAAGCTTACAAAGCATCACATGATCCTATTGATTACGCAAAATTTTGTGAACTAAGGATAAACATAAAAAAAATTCCAAGTTATGTTACAAAAAATGCATCGATAACTGCGAAGAATTGGCTCTTGCCAACCCTCAAAATATCTATAAATTTTCAAACCTACTAAACAATAATGACTCCGGTGTACCCTCTAATATGTATTTAAATAACAAAATGGCCGATAATCCCCAAGAAATCGTTAATCTGTTTGCTGAATTCTTCAGCAAAGTCTACGATTCTGCAAACAACTCTCCATTATTCAACGCCACAACATCTAATGATAACCAGATCGATTTCAATCAATGTATATTTGAAGAAAGTGATATTAGAAATAAATTAAAGTCTCTAGACTCGAAAAAATTGGCTGGTCCTGATAACATTCCTACAATTTTCTTATCAAAATGCTTATCAGTCTTAACTTATCCTCTTACTAAACTTTTTAACTTGTCTATAAAAACTGGCATCTTTCCGAATAAATGGAAAACAAGCTTTCTGTCTCCAATTTTCAAGAAGGGTGATAAATCCGATATATCCAACTATAGACTTATCTGTATCCAGTCGTCGATCCCGAAAATATTTGAATCTGCTCTGCTCCCTAAACTCTCTCCTGAGATTAACAAAGTAATTTCTCATCGACAACACGGTTTCATGTCAAAAAGGTCTACTCTCACAAATTTGATGATTTATCAGAAATATTTATTTAATAATATGCACAAGCGTCTTCAAACAGACGTAGTATACACTGAATTTAGCAAAGCTTTCGACAAAGTCTCACACAAAATACTTATACACAAATTAAAATCCCTTGGAATAACGGGGCATATTTTGAGATGGTTCGAAAGTTATTTTTACAATAGAAAAATTTCAGTCAAACTCAACTCACACTTTTCACATCAATTCGAAATCTTCACCGGAGTTCTTCAGGGGTCACATCTAGGACCAGTATTGTTTTCCTTGTTCATCAACAACATAACTACAATCTATGATGGAGTTAACTTCATCAAAGTGACTCCATCAAAATGATGGAGTTAACTCCATCAAAGATTGTAGATTTTATTTGCGGACGATCTTAAAATTTACAAAACAATTACTAATTTCAATGACTGTTGCGTATTACAAACAAATCTTGTGAGGCTACAAGAGTGGTGCATCCATAATGAACTGTTCCTAAATATTGAAAAATGTCAAGCAATAACTTTTGCCCGAATTAAAAACCCTATTACATATGAATACAGCATCAACAACATCTTTCTAAAAAGAGTTGAACAAATTAAGGACCTAGGTATTATTTTTGACAGTCAATTATCTTTTGTTTCTCATATAAACGAAATATCTAACAAGGCCATGAAAAGCTTGGAGTTTATATTGAGGACGGTAAAAGATTTTAAAATAATTAATTCTTTTAAATTGCTGTTCACTGGGTTGGTGAGAAGCCATTTAGAGTACAATTCAACAATCTGGGCTCCTTTTTATAAGATTCACCAACAAAAAGTGCAACCAGAGTGCAACATACGTTTCTGAGATTTATAAACTATAAATTAGGAATTCCAATCGAAGAGCTTAACTACACATATCTAATGGACTTATCAAAATTAAATGAATTAACTTCGAGACGAATAATGAGTGATTTAATATGTCTTTTCAATAAATCAATGGCAGACTGGACGCCCTTGATTTAACCAAACTAATCCAACTGCGTGTACATACCCGTAATACAAGACTGAATGCGCCGTATTTTGTTAACGCGTCTACTAATAATTACTTCGAAAACTCGCCTATCGAACGGCTTCACAGACTCTGAAATAAATATAACACAATCGATGTTTATCGTCATCAGTCAGTGTCGAAATTTAAACTCAGCATATTGGAATACTTACAATAGAATTATAAATCTCCAGTTTGAAATATTCTGTGCACAGTTTATCGTAAACACACATAGTTATGTTCCGTAAAACACCTACCATACACGGCACAATAAAGGTTAGTAATTAATAATTTATAAACAAACTTTACAAAAACTCTTCTGAAACCGGTAGAGTGTTTTAAAATAAAAATGGTCTTAAACAAATTTATGTATTTTTTTATTGTAAAACTCTTCTTTTTTATCGTTGTAATAGGTAATAATAACAAAATTACTTTAACGGCTTATACTTTGACTAATTTTTAATTTGATTGTAATTAAATACTCTGTTATATCATCGAACTCATTTGTCCTCTCCGTGATAGTTTACTGAAGTATCTGACATTATTTGTTTTAACCTGAAATGTTCCATGGTAGCAGTATAAAGTATTTTGTCTTCTGAAATTGAATTTTGCAGAAATTCTGACGATAATGTGACTGGTCAAAATGGAATCGTTTTGAATATTAATTTTAGTGCGGTTCAAGTCGGTAGTGCGTATTTTTGTTTGTAATCAACAACTTTGCTATGTATTCAACGCATATAAATTACACATATACCCTTTCATTATTATTATTTGTTATACATATATTATGCTATCCGCAGCTCTAAAACTGATTTTTTTCTTCTCTTTATTGTATAATGCTATATTTTTTACTTACCAGCTCTACTTCTACGTACCATGTGAAAAGTTTTCTTTGTCATTTAAACACACCTGTATGTACTAAAATAAAATAAAAAATGTAAACGTATGTAAAAGCCCATAAGGGCGTTAATGATTAATAAATAAATTTTTCCGCGGCCGGCAAACCCGCGGAGAACGCCATTTTAAGGGTTCGCGCCGTAAGCGAGAGAGAGTGTTGCTACCATTTGGGAAAGGATTGGTAAACCGGAGAGGGTCATGGGTCCCCACCAGCAGTGATCGTTCGGCTCCAGAGCCGAGGCCTAAAGAGGAAGCAGAAGGACCGGCATCCCGCAGAGGGTCATGGGATTCCACCTGGTATAGTCGAGCGGATCCCGAGCTGAGTTCTACCGATGGTGGAGAGAGTCTGGGCCTCCCCTTCGTTAGGAACTTACATCAGGCGTCTCCGGGAGAGGCCTTAGGGGCCTACCACTCTCAGCCGCAGTCCGGGGGGTAGATAGATAGGTTAGGATTAGTTGGATACGTGGTCCCGGGTGAGTCTTTATATGTATTATGTATCTATCACCGGTTCTCCTTTGTACAATATACAATACTTATGTTCTCACTTAATACTGGGTTTTAATGGCATAGTCCTACATCCTACTCCTTTCCAGGGATGTCATATTAAGATTGCCCACGCTGTGAAGGGAGAGTCTCGTGCCTGCTTCAGATTGACATTCCACGACTATATATATAGTCGTGGTTCAATCAGAACCAAAGTTGATTTGCGGCAAGCGGGAGAGAGATGAAATTGACTGGCATCTGTTACAGTCTCCCACGCAAACTGCGTTTACATAGTAGATAGCACCTCATTCATTCTACTTAATTAAAATGCTATTCAAGGTAGTAATTAGCAACTTAACTATGTACTAAAAGTACTACTTAACAATGGCGCTACAAGCGTTTGTTTGGGCTCGTTTTTATGACATTCCTGGATTGTTTCTTTTGTCGTATGTGGTATACACAGGGTAGTATAGGTATGCTTTGTATAATATTCATCTGTTCAGCCGAATTTTCGATTTACATTTGCTCGCTTGTTCATAGAAACATTATGTTATTGTGTTAATAATCCGAAATATCTACCTTGAATTACCTACAATGGATTGTCATTTTCATTTTGAATGTTATATGCATAGAAATCGGTCATAGACAATAGAAAATGTGCATAGTAGAGCTCTATATTTTTTTTCCTTTCGGAACCAATCAGTGCTGGCTGTTTTAAGAATACTTCGGATTGTCAATGACGGATTCTCATTTACATTTTACCTATGGCTTCGGCTTATGTCAAAACACTGTTGTGTTTACATGTTAAAATACCTGATAGCCGAAGACAAATCAATTTATTATGTGTTTAAATAGGAATGGAAGGTAATTATTGAAGATTATTCAAATGTTTATTGAGATTTTAATGACAAAGCGGGTGATTTGTTTTTGCTTCGAGTGGTAAAATTGTTTAAATCCCTGTCAAAACCTACTATAGATTATACTTGTAAATTGTTTATTTACTAATGTCTAACTGACGTTTTAAAATTTATTTAAATGGGCTACATACATATTCAGTTAAATGAAAAAAAAAATCATTTAAATGGGCTACTTACATATTCATTTCAATGGGCTAAAAAAAAGAATATTCAATTAAATGGGCAACCTACACATTTAATTTTTTTTAAATTATATTTAATACAGCAATAACAACAACAACGTACAACTACACATACATTAACAGCAATAACAATAACAACAACATCAAAAAAAAAGTCATTTTATTTTCTTTTCTTTTCTCTTTCTTTTCAATTCTACTTTCGTGTTAAGCTTATCACATTACCGTTACAATGTGTACTTCGATTCCAAATGTAAATAATGCATCTAAGGATGAACTTATAAAGGAATTAGCTTCACGATCCATCGAACCGGAGGGCACCGCCCAAGCGTTGCGTTCGCAAGCGCGCGCCTTTAATAAAACTATGGAGGAAAGTGATTCGGATCTAGATTCTGACAAAGAAACAGAGGACAAGGTCACGGTTATTAAATATACCAAGGTTATTTATAAAGATTCATCATCGCGGGGGCTTACTAATTGGGATTTCAAGTACGATGGTAAAAGCTGCGTAAGAGATTTTTTGCTATTGGTCGAAGAGCGTTGTAGGACACCCAACATTTCTCATAAAGACTTAGTTAAATCCTTCAGTGAAATTTTAGACGGTTTAGCTCTTCTATGGTTTAGGTCAATTTATAGTCCAGACTTAGAATGGGATGACCTATCCAGCTTATTAATAAAACAATTTGAGGGACAGGACAGGCAATTAGATCACGAAAATGAGATTCTAAATTATAAACAACCCAAGGGAATGTCAGTTTTGGAATTCACTTTGAGACTTAAAGCTTAACAATAATTTGGATTGTAAAATTCCTGAGGTTAAACTTTTGCGGGTAGCCATGAAAGCATTGTTGCCTATGTATGCTAATTTGATGTCATCCAGAGATTTTAGTTCGTTTGAGGAACTTACGAGGTGCGCTGCTAAATTCGAGTCGTACATTGAGGCCCCAACGTCCTCAGCAATTCCAAAATTAGTAGACACTCAAAATAAGTCCAGTAACTTAAAAAAAATTTATTCGTTCTCCAATAGTTACAATAAACCTTTCATTAATACAAACAATTACAAGATATTCAATAATAATAACAATAATAATAATTTTAACTCTTCTAGGAATTCAAAACCTACGGCGAATAATACGAATAATTTTGTTAAACAGGATACAACAAATCAACAAAATAAATCTCTTGTTTGCACTTACTGCAAGATTAAAGGTCATTCAATAACAAATTGTTGGGAAAAAAGGCGATAATAGGAAACCACATGTTAGTAGCATTAACAATAAGAAACATATCACTGGTCCAAAAAACTAGAAACGAGTCAATCTTACCGCGCCCCTTCTTGTGCACAAAGAAAGAGGGAGTGGAAGAGTTGGCTCCGCCTAGTGCAACAATTCCTTTCTAGCCCGTCTCCTCGAGAGGTGGACGCACTGCCACAGGAGAAGGATAGTACAGAGGATGAGCGTCCTTACGCCGACATTTTTGTTCTAAATAATAATTATAAAGCACTGCTAGACAGTGGTGCTTCTTTGTCTTGTTTAGGGGGGGGGTGGGGAGTTATAAGATATTTTTAGATTTAGGAGTAGAATTAGTTAAAGTTGATTTTAGCGTTACTACAGCTGACGGTACCAGCCAGCCTGTTTTAGGGTCTTTAACTTTGCCGGTGACGTACAATTGAGGTGAAGTACAACCAGAAATGAGGTTATCTTTTACGTTATTCCAACGTTAACACCTAATTTCGTACTTCTGAAAACAGTTTCTAATCGCACCGGAACTGTTCTCAGAAGTTCGCGTACCTCAACAAAAGGGTCAAATCAATGAGGTTAGAGCAATTCGGCCTGCCTCTTCACTAACAAATTCAGAAAACAAAGCCCTTTCGGACGTTGTCAAAAAATTCGAATCCATTTCTTACGAAAAAAAGGGATTAGGGTTGACTCATCTAGTCGAACATAAAATACATACAACAGGTTCGCCTATTAAACAACGTTATTTCCCAACTTCAACGTCAACTTGACGCAGAAGTAGATGAGATATTAAAACTTGGAGTCATCCATCCTTCGCGATCTCCATGGTCGAGTCCAGTGCTCATAGTACAAAAAAAGACGGAACGGGTCGTTTTTGTCTGGATTCCAGGAAAATTAACGATGTTACAACACGCGATTCCTATCCATTACCATACATAACAAGGACCCTAAACAAGCTAGGCGGTGCCAGATACATTTCGTCTATAGACTTATCTAAAGCTTTTTGGCAAATTGCATTAGATAAGGACTCCTGTCAGAAGACAGCGTTCGTTGTACCCAGTCGTGGATTGTTTGAATTCACCCGGATGCCATTCGGACTTAAAAACGCACCAAGTGAGCTGCAAAGACTGGCCGATAAATATCCTTCCACATTTTAAGCCAATGTAGGAACTAGTTCTATATATATTTGTATAGATTTTAAATGTATACTATTATTATTGTCCTAAGAGACTTATAACATTGATATTATGTACTATGTGGATGAACAACGGTTTACAGGGAAAGCCATAAAAATTGTTCTGTAATTACTGAAACGTCTTCTACACAGTTGAACGTATATTAAAGGACTGCACTAAAATATAGCTGCACATCTCAATAACAAATCAGACCTTCTAAAACAGTTGGTTGTTTTTTTTACTTGGCACCATCCGATGCGTTGGTTGTATACTATTAAAAAATAACTTGGCACCATCCAACGCGTTGGTTGTATACTATTAAAAATTACTTGGCACCATCCGATGCGGTGGTGTACACTATTAAAATTACCTTTACAATGTATAATTGTTGTTGGTTAAATATTTTTCACCCAAGGACCGAGTTAGGTAGAGTAGATAGAATTTATTCGAAGTGTGTTTTTATCTCCAATTTAAAAAAAAAAGTGTTGCCTGATTGGCCTAATCACCCTATTTATGGGTCAGTGAAGCTTTAACGCTTAAGTTGTATAGATGTGTTGAGAAGGAGATTATATATATATATATATATATATATATTTTCCTATACCTATAAGTTTTCATACAATTTATGTTCAAATATGTTTTCTGTCATAGATGTAACGCTAATGGCAGTCTTCGACATTCGTCAATTTATCATCACCCGGTATTTCGATACTGTGGGTACTTGCAGACTCCGTTCACGTAACATCTGCTCAAATTTTTAATTAAGCTACTTTTATCTTTAAGAGCGTTTAACCAGCCAGCGGACGAAAATCCACATTTCGTCGAAAGTTGTTCTTCCGATCGTGCAGGACGGTTACAATGAGAAAGATTAATTATTCTCCGTACCAGCTTTTTTAAATTATAACTCAATATCGAATTTATTTCAATCCAAATTAGCTTTAATTTATACCTTCATCCAAAAATGCTGAAAGGCGTGATGATAAAACTATTAAAATAGTGTACTTTTTGTAGTTATTTTTTGATTATAAGTATTTATCATTTTTCAATAATGTCTAAATTTAATAAGAATGTTAAAAAAATCTGAAATATATTAGTTTGTAAGTGCGCAAATAAATACACAAATGGACCAATTTTCGTCAAGAAACACATGTACGTACATATTTTTTAATGATTTTATTGAAACTAAAATTAAAATTCTAATACATAACTTTGCTAGATAATATATTGATTTATTTTACTGCATGATTACATTATTTGAAATGGGTGTGGTATAATACAAAAACTTTTTTGAAAATTTAACAAATCTGCCAACGACCTATGGAATAACCTTATTATACTAAAAATTAAAAAAAATTCTAAAAATTTATTACATACGAATGCTAGATAAAAGAACAATCTTTCGAAATCCATTTATAATTTTTTGTGGAAAAGAGTCAATACGTCTAAAAACTTTTTTGAAAATGACGTATTTCAGGCTTTCTCTGGTAATGCCCTCTTAAGTTCGAGAATGGCTGCATCGCAGGCTCAACCATCCGGCTACACGCTCGATGGGTGCGATAGGAGCTGCGGCACACCCATTCTTCGTAAGTTTTGTTATCCGATAGTAAATAAGTTTTGTTTTCCAGATTATGATGCTCATTTATAATGGTGGAATGTTTGTTTTTAGTTACTCCTCGGGACCAGTCTAGCCAGTATAGGTTTATATGGGTGTTTATCAATATTGTTTCGAGGGCAAACATTTTCGCGGGAAGGGGGTATTGCTTTTTTTTTTTTTTTTTTTTTTTTTTTTTATTATAGCGACTATATACAAAAATTTTACATACAAAATGAAATGTGAAATTAAGTACAAAATATTGTATTTCTTAGTCCTCCTCACTAGGGGGTCCTGTGCCGAGGAGGACTAAAGTTATTTAAATATAGTTCATTTGTCTTCTATGTCGTTTTTAGCGTCTTCGCTAGGGTTTTCTCATTGACCTCTTTAAGCCATATTTTTATTCTTGATTTGTATTCAATTGGATTTTTTATTAGTTTTATGTCTTGGGGGAGGATGTTATGGAGTTTTGTTGCAAAGTATGTATAGTTTCTTTGTCCAAATGTGGTTTTATAACTTGGAATATTTTTTATATCATTTTTATTCGATCTAGTGTTATGCATACACGGTCTAGTAGAGGATTCATTATTTTTGAAGAGCTTCAATAATATATTTTTGGAATATATTTGTTGTACATTTGGTACGTCAAAGTTATTGAAAATTTCAGTTGAAGGCGTTCTAATTGGTACTTTCAATATGGTCTTTATGATTCCTTTTTGAATCGTATTCAGGCTGTAAAACAATTCTTAATATTTGTTATTCCTTCAAGTACTTTCGTAAGCTATAGAAAAAATGATAATGTTGGCGACACTCTCTTGATTTTGGTGTCTACGCGAAGCGCGGGCAGCGTTTTCCGGTTCCGCTTTACTCTTTGATTTGGAAGCGAGAAGAGCGGCTCGCTTTGTAAATCGACGGGTCACACATTGTGAGGAATAAATGTGCTAATTATTCGGGAAGGAGTGAAATGAAGTATACGCGGGCGACAATCGATTTTTAGTGAATTTTAATAATGGTTTTCATAGAAAAACCCTCAAAAACACGCGAGTGAGTTCGTATTGTTCCGTGGCGGGTGAAATTCTACCGCATGTTATTGTGGAGGGCGCTCGGTAATTGTAATCGGTAATGATCATAGTCATCCTGTCGGGAAATAAAACATTACGCAGATTATATTCATTTTTCCGCGGCCAGCAAACCCGCGGAGAACGCCATTTTAAGGGTTCGCGCCGTAAGCGAGAGAGAGTGTCGCTACCGTTTGGGAAAGGACCGGTAAACTGGAGAGGGTCATGGGTCCCCACCAGCAGGGATCGTTCGGCTCCAGAGCCGAGGCCTGAAGAGGAAGCAGAAGGACCGGCATCCCGCAGAGGGTCATGGGATTCCACCTGGTATAGTCGAGCGGATCCCGAGCTGAGTTCTACCGATGGTGGAGAGAGTCTGGGCCTCCCCTTCGTTAGGAACTTACATCGGCGTCTCCGGGAGAGGCCTCAGGGGCCTACCACTCTCAGCCGCAGTCCGGGGGGTAGATAGATAGGTTAGGATTAGTTGGATACGTGGTCCCGGGTGAGTCTTTATATGTATTATGTATCTATCACCGGTCCTCCTTTGTACAATATACAATACTTATGTTCTCACTTAATACTGGGTTTTAATGGCATAGTCCTACACCCTACTCCTTTCCAGGGATGTCATATTAAGATTGCCCACGCCGTGAAGGGAGAGTCTCGTGCCTGCTGCAGATTGACATTCCACGACTATATAGTCATGGATTGGCGTCCATAGGTTCAATCAGAACCAAAGTTGATTTGCGGTAAGCGGGAGAGAGATGAAATTGACTGGAATCTGTTATTTTCATTCTCCCACGCAAACTGCGATTACATAGTAGATAGCACCTCATTCATTCTACCTAATTAACATGCTATTAAACGTAGAAATTAGCAACTTAACAATGTTCTAAAAGTACTACTTAACAATGGCGCTACAAGCGTTTGTTTGGGCTCGTTTTTATGACATTCCTGGATTGTTTCTTTTGTCGTCTGTGGTATACACAGGGTAGCATAGGTATGCTTTGTATAATATTCATCTGTTCAGCCGAATTTTCGATTTACATTTGCTCGCTTGTTCAAAATTAAGTGCCTTGCCACATCAAAAGAAAGAAGAATATGTACTGATCTAGTTTTTCACTATAAAATTTGTAAAAAAATTGTTTGACTCCCCTGAACTCCTTAGGCTGATTAACTTTCATGTTCCTAGTAGAACGGTTCGTCAGAAGGTACCTTACCATTGTAACAATTCAGGTACCAATGCACTGATTGCACAGTGCAGGGAATAAATATTACATGAACACAAACGATACTGAATGTCTATCAGCCTACAAAAATATTGTCATTAAATCTGTATGTCTATCTTTATGTTTATAAATTTTCAATGTGTATCTAAATTTATATGAATGTGCATTGTACATCCTACATCTTACTCTGTTTGTTGTTTTTAAGTTAAAAATTTTATACTTGGTACTTATTTTAATTGTTATATCTGTTAATTCTTTGATTATACAAAATGTATTATTAATTTTATCATATGTAAAAGCCCTAATTGGACGTGTACCAATAAATATATTTTAAAAAAATGCCAACTTACAACATTTTTTTTAATAAATGTACTTGGTTAGCATGAACAATATCAAGATTGTTCCGGCTATCTGTCGCCGGAGTCATTGGCATCACCTTTCAAAATTACAAGTTTAGTGCTGGGCGTTAATTTCAGAATTCATTTGCTTTGTGCTGTTTATTTCATCAAAGAAACATACAAAACAATCCGTGTTTATTGCCTTACAGTTTACATTCGTTCAAGTACACCTTTGTTCAGAGAATGAGAGTAATTTAAAAGCTTAATTTTAACAACAACCAAAGAAAACATTGAATATATCCGGTTTGTGAATTTGATTTTATTACGATCTGCGTTGAACACTATCGTATGGACTTGTGTTATTGGAACGAAGAAAAACAAGAGTTCAATCAATACAATCAGCATTAGAAAATTTCTATAAAACTCTTCTAGAATATATTCTGAAAAGTGAAAGTAAAATTGTTGTAACAATCAGAAAATATAAAAAAATCAAACCATGGATAACTGTCGGCTTAATTGTATCAATTAAGCAAAGAGACAAATTATACAGGGAAATGTTAAAATACCAATTAGCTTGCCAAAAGAATAATGTCAGAATAATGGATTTTATGAAAACAAAATATTTAATGTACACAAACTTACTCAATAGGCTGATTCGAAGTTGTAAAAAGAAATACTATTGTGAACAAATTGAAAACGCTAAAAATGATAGTAAAAAAAAACTTGGAATATTATAAATGAAATTACGCATAAAAAAAGTACATCTTCAACTGTTGTAAATGAGGTTCAAATAAATAACAAATTAATATTTAATTAAATGAAGACAATATAAGCGAAACTCAATCGAAAATCTGGAAACAGAAAAATCAGAAAAAGATATTGACACCTCTGGGACATATCATATATCATATCGTATCAGAGGTGTCAATATCTTTTTCTGATTATTCTGTTTTCAGATTTTCGATTGAGTTTTGCTTATATTGTCTTCATTTAATTAAATATTACAATTTGAGGTTTTACTCATAAAGTTAAAAAAAAAAAAAAAAATAACAAATTAATAACTGACAAATCTGCTATTGCCGAAAACTTTAATTACCTTTTCACGAATATAATAGATGATGTACTGAAATCATCCAGTATAAATGATAATAATACTTACATAAAGACATCTTCACAATTAATTACAGATAACGAATCAATCAACCCAATGGAAATTTTTTCACCCATTACAAGAAACGAAATTGAAAAATATATTGATAGCCTAAAATCATCTAATTCTAAGGGAACTGATGGACTATCATGTAATACATTGAAAAATATAAAACAATATATTCTAACTTCTTTGCAACATATATTTAATATGTGCCTTAAAGAAGGTCATTTTCCAAAACAGTTTAAAATCTCCATCATAATTCCAATTAATAAATCTGGTGAAACGCATAAATTAGACAATTATAGACCAATCTCACTTGTTACAAACCTATCAAAAATTTTAGAAAAATGCATCGAAAATAGAATCGTGGAACATTTAGAAAAATATAATATTCTGTCGCAAAACTAATATGGTTTTCGTAAAGATCTAAGCACTGAAGATGCAATATATGATCTAACAAAAAATATATACACATCTATCGATAAAAATAAGAAATGTCTAGCTATATTCTTAGATTTAAGAAAGGCTTTCGACACCGTAAATCATAACATACTCAAAAAAATATCACAACTAGGTTTCAAAAATCACACACTAAAAATACTCACCAACTATCTTAAAGACAGAACACAAAAAAAAAATTGGGAATATGTATAGTTCAGAAGCACAGATAAAAAATGGAGTTCCGCAAGGAACTGTACTTGGCCCGATTCTATTTTTGATGTATATAAACGATTTATGTAATTTTGTAACCCCTGGACAAATTATTTCTTACGCCGATGACACGGCAATAATAGTAAACGGAAATTTTTCTAAGGCAAACGAATGTATTGTACTTGTTTCAACATGGTTAAAATGTAACAAACTCCTCTTAAACTATAGCAAAACATTTTATTTAACTTTTTATAAAAACATTAAAAACAAACCACATGATAACCGAAAAATTAGAATCCACAACACAAGTTGCAATCAAGAAACATGTTCACTTTGCAATGAACTCATCGAAGAAGAAAATATTAAATATTTAGGTGTGTCTATTGATACACATCTTAACTGCAAATCACAAATAGATAAAACCATCTCGAAATTAAGATATCTAACATATTTTTTACAGACTTAAGGAAGTACTCAATCTTGACAAATTGAAGATGACCTATTTTTCCCTGGTACAATCTTCAATAATCTACGGCATTGTAGGATGGGGTGGTGCGCTTGATGCATTTATTAAGCCTTTACAAATTGCTCAAAAGCGCATCATTAAAATTATGTATAATAGAATTAAAACATTCCCGACTGAGATATTATTCAAAGAGACAAAAATATTCAATATCCGTAAATTATTTATATTGCAAACAATGAAATATGTATTTAAAAATAAAAATTGTTTCGTAAAAAACGAAAATAGAATTAGCGAAAGGACTAATGATGTGTTTCAAGTTCCCCAAATCAAAACCAAATTAATGCAAACACATGGCAGTTTTATTGGTCTTCGTGCATTTAATCTTCTACCAAAACACATTCAAATGACAGATAAAATATCACTTTACATAAAAGAATTAAAATTATGGCTAAATGATGCAGATGTTGAAACACTTTTTTTATAAACTATATAAACCTTTATGATTCATTTTTACAATTCTACTGTAACTTCAAGACTTACTTAGCTTATCTTCTTGAAAGCGCAACAAAACAATCAATTTACCTGTATGTGTCACCATATTTTTAAACTTTCACTTGGAAAATTACATTTTTTACTTATACCGCCAACTTATTGGTGTAATTTAGCATTTTAGCACTTTACATAGTTAATATTACCCATGCACAGGCAGTGCCTTAGTGGGTTCCCATTATCTACTTTTGTCATATATGTATTTTTTACTTTTTTACTTTAATTTTACCTTGTGTTATGTAATATATTTTCAGAAAATGTGTAAAAATTTCTTTTGTGATGTATAAAGGGAAAAAATAAAGGATAAAAAAAAATCTAATTTTGTTATTCATAAACACATAAATTTCATGAAATTAGTACTTTGGTCGACGTTGGAAAAATATATGTTTTGTATCCAAAAAGCGTTTTGCGCTTTCCCAGTAATGTTACTTCTACCAAAGATTTTAGAAAGTCGGTTGCATCGCAAGAGAAACTTCTATTGTCGCTTTTAAGTTTTGATAATATCATATATTCCTTCGTCTTTATTAATCTTTGTCTATTACCATATACAAGTTTTGTCGGATGAATTTGTCATGTGTCCTTTGTGTGTAATGTAATATTTATATAAAGCGTTATTAAATTCATCAATTAAACTTACCCAGGAATACTCGAGCTAGTACAGCTCCTTGTTCTAGCCAGAAGGACGCCCAAGACACGATGACCAACATGCAAAAGGGGATGTAGATCTGAATCAGGTAGAAAATGAACTCGCGCTTGAACAAGAAGTCGATCTTCAGGCAACTGTATTCACCTGAAAACAGAAAGAGTTATTAACAACACGATAATAATGTTGGAGCTTCTCAAATTTACAAGCCAAATGCACTTAAGGTCTGTAAGTGAAAATTTTAGGATGTTTCCTGACGATTCATTAATTTGCCAAAGACGACCAACCTGCACTAATTGACACGACTGGACAATACTTGTACATCTTTCTTATTCATTGCACTGTTCCAACTCATTGCCTAGGTAGGCCATTAGGGTAGTCTCTTCACGTTCTCAGGCTATAATCATCCTGACCGTTTCTCTGTAGTATTTTTGGAGCATTGAGTCATCTAGGAATTCTTTGGTGTTCCTCTGCATGACTGCCGATGTAGCTCCATAGACATTTCCTGCTTCACTGTGTGGTCTGGTGGTCTCCGTCTTATGTGCCCATACCATCTCAACTATCGTTGCTCTAGCTTACTGTTTATGTCCATGACACCTAGACTAACACGAATGCGTGAACTTTTAATCTTTTCTTTTAGTGATACTCCTGGATTTCCGCTGTTTTGAGTTGCCTAGAGTAGGAGTTAAACAAGGCCCAGCATTTGGAGCCAAACATTATCGTGGGTCTAACAATAGTCTGGTATGTCTTTCTTTTAAGTTTTACAGGCATTTTTGAGTAACACAAGATTCCTTTTACGGATCCAAATTTAATCCATCCCACACCTGTTCTGTCGTTGACGTCCACTGCACATCTTCCGCCTCTATGAATGAGTGAGCCCAGATACTTAAATGAGTCACAGTTGGCTAATGTTACTTCATCCAGTTGCGTCGAAGGAGTTACAGCATTTGTATCTTCAAATGGCAAGTACAAGTATTCAGCCTTTTGTCTGCTGATTTTTAGGTCATTATCCGCCAGGACCTTTCTCCACCTTTCCAGGCTATTCTGTAATTCACAATGATTATCTGCAATCAGTACTACATCATCCGTAAAAAGCATAGTCTTGAGAATAGTGTTGTTCATTTCTTGAATCGTTAGATAAAATTCATGACCATTGTGTATAGCAGTGGGCTGACGACAGATCATTGGTGTACCCCCACTTTAATTTCAAATTTTGGTGATGTCTCTGATGTGCATTTTACTTTTGTATACATATCTTTTATGGAGAGCACATATCCTTTTGGTGCGTTATGAGATCTCAATGCTATTAATAGGTAGCATAAATATACCATGTATAGGTGGTAGAGCTTCCAAATTGTTAATAATCACAGTTATTTGACTTTTTTAAATGAGTTTCTCTTAAGAATATGGTTCAGTACATAGATAATATTAGCTCCAGGCTTACCGCAGCACTGTGATGCACCACTACACAAGTTTTATAATGTTCAAAATAAACTTTTTGCGCTTTTTTTCACTATTTTATACGAAGTAAAATTATACTTGACGTCTGACAATGTTGTTATTGATGTTGTATTTGGGTGTTCTAGTAGATTTTGCCCTTTCTTTTCCGTATTCTGCGATTTTGTATGTTCTTTGCAACCCATTAAGTGCTTCTAGGTCGTCATACAGCTCTTTCAATGCCCCATGTTGTGCAGAGATTGCTCTTTCTCGCTATCACACTTACGGTTTTACCAGTTTCTGAAAGCAGTTTTCTTCTTTTTTGGAAATTTTTGAATCTCATGTGTCCACCATCATGATTCCTTCTTTATTTTCAGTTTGTCTTTGGTGACTCCCAGATCTTGTTTGGCTTCCTGTTATGTAAACATACCTGTTCAAATGCTTTCCACATTTCAGTTGGGTTTTGTGTGTCTTTTTTTTAAGATTAATAATATGAAGGATAATACTTATACATGTGCCCATATATTAGTACTCAGCTCTTTGATAAATGATTTATAGTTCCATTATGGATGGTGATTAGTTCGAAGCCCTTTCGTGCTTTGGGATCGATTTTTGACCACCAGTTCACGTCATCAGCAATTTGCACCGAATTTTCATAATTTCTAAATCACAATAAAAATATGCGCTGCCGAGAAATTATACCATTTGCATAATATGAGAGAACAGATTTATTCAAAATGTTTGCCCTGGCAATAGAATATTCATAAATAATTTGTTACCGAAATGAGCCCGAGAGCAAATCCTTTTTGGGAGAACTTAAATACTTTAAATTACTGAACTACTTTTAACTTAAACTGCTTAAACTACTATAATTATTATCCAACAACTCCCAGAATTGTCCTTAGGGGATGGAATTATGAAAATACTTGCATGTTCAGAAAGAAAGTGTACTGTCACAATAACGGGCAGTAGTTTTTTTTGAGGGATGGCAACACTGAGTGGTACAGGGGGATCTCCTGACCAGAGCGAGCATCGTAGGAAGATTGTAGTACGTAAACTCTTCTACAAAAATACAAACTATTCAGAAGATAGTTAGACAATTCTCGTTAGTTTTGTATTATGTGAGTTTATACCTGTGATGGTTTTGCTGAGGCAATAATCCGTCAAGAACTTCTCCAGCGTGAATCTAGGGAGATGGAGATTCTTCACAACTTGCACTGGGTCACCCTCCTTCCACAAGAATACAAGATCATCAGTCGTCCATCCGTCTGGAAAAAGTAATAAATAAAATATGTTTTTTTTTCTTTCTAGTTTGGTCATGAGGGTACACGATGGAATATAAATATAAATTAAAATTAACCGACCTCCGTAGTCCAGTGGGTAAGACTCTTGACTCACAATCCGGAGATCGCGGGTTCGAACCCGGCATGCGCAAATAAATTTTATTTGATTAATTTGTGTTATTTCACAATTAATTCATTTAAAATAAAATATAGTATATTTGCGGCATGTTCCAGAGTGGAAGATACTATCAGTATCGCCCTGGTGTAAGACCACCATTCAGAATTGAAACGTTGCTTGAAAATGGCTTTAGCCGTGTTTGGTGACCAGATCTGAATAGCCAGGTGCTTCCCAACCTTCCTCTTCCCCAACTCCTTCCACTCCCCACTACCTTCAGCCTCACGACATACCCCAATTGGGGATGCCATAGTCTCACTGGCTCCAGACGGGAGCAGTTGAGATTCTTGTGCGGCATTCACTGTAAAAAAAAAAAAAAAACCGTACATACTAAAGAATTCTCGAATTATGGAAAAGTTGTTATACAAAACTGTACAAATGTTATTATTGATCATCTCCATGGGACCAGCGATGAGGGAGGCGAGACCGCCGGAGTATCGACGGAATGTTTGACATAATCTTCTGCCATGAGTGTGTACGAGCATAACTACCCAACATCTCATTTTTGCTGCTATGCTATGCTATGCAATATGTATAGTACCTATGCATTGTATAAACAAATTGTAGGTACATTGTATGCACAAATTTGCAATTTCTAATAAAGATTTTTATTCTTTTTAGGCATTTAGCCATCGTACTTTTCGGCCTAAACCCTGACGTTTCTAATAAAATACAATGACAAATCCAGAGCAGAAAACTTTAATTACTTGGACCGTTAAAATGATTTTAAGGAAGAGGGTAGATTCTCCTTTAATCATTTCCTCATTGCTGAAAATCGTGAATCGTGACTCCCGTTCTGATTTCCTTAGTTGACAAGGTTCCTCCTCTACTCTACGCGCTGCGTGGAGAGCAAAGGGCGTTTTGGGCGCCAGTAGTACGAGTATTTGGGAGGGGCAGACCAGAATAATGAATACTCACAACTGGCCATCCTGATACTGCAGACCTGACTGTCCAACGGGTAGAGTTTCAGGTTCATGGGGCAGGAGAGGGTGAGCGAGATGCGGATGCTGTAGAGGACAGAGCCGTAGGGGAAGATGCGGATGTAGACGTTGGGCTTCATGATATTATGGAAGTGGCCCTCATTCTCATTGGTGAAGAACAGGTCGGGCGTCCACACCCTACTCGCCTCTGCCAGAGTAAGGTATTTCAGGTCTGGGGATGAAACATAGCAATAACTTTATTAGTTTACCTCTTTACTTATTATCCCTTTCAGACCTGGATTAAAACTGGCTGTGGTAGAACATATTTGATGCAACTAAACAATTGATACAGTTATTTGAACTTTTTGATTTTTTTCACTAAAATAGTAGTTATTGCTTCTTTCATTTCGAAGAACATTGGGTTTCAAAGGGCGTATTTCACATAAAAAGACAATTCGTACACTGAATAACAAAAATATTATTATTACTTATATATAAATATAATTATATATTTAAATTAACAGAAAGAACAACAAACTGTCTCGTGGTTATGCTTGTCAGCTGATCACAATTTATTAGAACAAATTGTTGAAAATGATAAATTTGAATTTCTGCGAAACGCTACACCAGTTTTCTTGATTATTATAAATTTTCACTTACCTTCAAAATCAATGTACCTGAGTCGTTCATCTAGCCATTGTTGCCTGAAAGTCAACTGGACGCTGTATTCCTACAAGTTTACAAACATAATATGTAAAAACAACCTTTAAAATTTCACCATAATTTCAGTCCCAAGCCAGTGACGACCGGCGTGGTCTAGCGGTAAGGCTCTTGACTCACAATCCGAAGGTCGCGAGTTCATTTAAAATAATGTATAGTATATTTGCGGCACGTTCCAGAGTGGAAGATACTCTCAGTGTCGCCCTGGTGTTAGACCACCATTCAGGCTTGAAACGTTATTTAAAATGGGTTCAGCCATGTTTGGTGACCAGATTTGAATATCCAGGTACTTCCCCACCTTCCTCTTCACTATCTCCTTCCCCTCCCCGCTACCTTCAGCCTCACAACATACCTAAATTGGGTATGCCATAGTCTCACTAACTCCAGACGGGAGCAGCTGAGACTCTTGTGAGGTATTCACATTTAAAAAAAAGTGAAAATGGTTCTTGATTTAAGATGAGAAAAATTAAGTTAATTGTATTATGAATTAGTAAAAAAATGAAAAGCAAACATATTTTGAACTTTTGTACAATTTTTCTATAGGGGGAAATAAATATGCAAAAAATTGACAATTTTTTAAATTTATTTTTAGTGTTCAAAATTCGTCACACTTTGGTACCATGTGATTTTAATTTTGTTTTTTAAAAATTGAAAAGTTTTCACGTAGAATTTCGTTGTATTATTCAAATATTTTAGATGGTGTTACATTACACTGTTGGCATGTTGTTATAAATTAAGGAAGTATAGTGTTTCTTCAAATGAGTTGTAAGGTAGGTATTCTTCTTTATGTAACTGGTGTTTATTAATTGTAATTCTTTATCTATATCGGACAACAATATATCTACATGAAAATCTCGTGTGACGGTGTTTGTGGTCGCACTCCTCCGAAACGGCCCGACCGATTTTTATGAATTTTTTAATGTATATTTGGTCGGTATGAGAAAAGGTTGTAATATTTCATACCGCTAGATGATTAAGGTATCCCTATCCAGAAAAAAATAGGTTCCGTATGTTTGTGTCTGCAAATCACGGAAAGTAATTGATGTATTGACTCAATTTTTTTACAGTACATTGCATTTTAGCAGAAGAGTGTTTCATATAATGGTAGGCTCTGGCATTATGAAATTTGTATAAAAAAATTACTACAGGTGGTGCGCGAGTGGTTTGAAAATGTATGTATTTCTATTTAAGCGGCATTGGGAGATGGCAAGAGGGGAAGGGTAACGAAGGAGGTGGGGTTCGCGGGAAGATGGGGAAGGTGGAAGGGGAACGCAGGAAGGGAAGTTACGTGGGAGGAGAACGGGGACGCATGGGAGTGGACATGCAGGGAGAAACAATTTATTTCTTTGAATGGCATTGCAACGCATGCCGGGTACTAGCTAGTTATGTTATATTATCTTATATTGTTTTCTTGGTTATATTTAACAGACATACAGGGTGTTAAGGGACGTACTTGACTTACTTTAACCAGTGATTCCTGACGTTATTTGGAGTAAAAAATGTAAATGAAATTTTGGTCTCCGGTGACTTTTTTCGACGACTTTTTTTTTTTCAATTTTTTTTTCTTTAAAATCAAACCAAAAAAAATTTCTTCCGCATGTCGTCACTGGTCACTCAGCCGGGTGTCCGATGAACCCCTTACCCCGCCTCCAACTGTTCAACAACTACCATTTTTTAATGTTTTTGTAGAAAAAAAAAAAAAAAAAACATCAAAAATGTCACCGGAGACCAAAATTTCATTTACATTTTTTACTCCAAATAATGTCAGGAATCACTGGTTAAAGTAAGTCAAGTACGTACCTTAACACCCTATATATTGTATTGTAACTATTATTACTTTTCAATATTGTGTGAATCAAAATGCAAATCGGTCAGATTTTCTAAATGGTAGCTTTTGTAACGAACGAATTATGTGGACAAACGGGTTAATATTAGAATTTTATAAGGAGTATGAATTATTGTAATACTAGCTGACCCGGCTATGCGTTGCTTTGGCTAATAAAATACAACGTCTTCTACTGGATGGTTATCCAACCTTTATAACCACCGCCGTCTTTGAGTTTATGTCGAAGAGACAGACAGATGCCGCGGAGGACTTTAATTTATAATACATAGAGATGGTATGAGAGCTTATAATAATGTGCATGAAATGCTTGAGGTAACTAACGTATTTAAGTAAGGATTAATAGTGTATCCGTCTAAATAACTTTTCAATTACCGCAATGTAGGTGACCATTTTTTTAGAAGATAAAATGGGTATAGTAAGCTATTAAAGAGAAATATCCCACCATACATTGTTTTGTTATATCCCAAAAGGATTAGGCAGCGTTTTCGATGAAAACTACCAGGCGGCTCGATTTTTTCCGACACTTCTAACATTTATCGTTATGTTTCAACCAATTTACACAAATCCTTGTCAAATTACATACCTTAACCTTCCTCACAAAACACTCTATCTATTGGTGAAACCCGCATGAAAATCCGTTCAGTATTTTTCGAGTTTATCGCGAACAGACAGACAGACAAACGACGCGGGGGACTTTAATTTAATTTATAATACAGGGTGTTAAGGGACGTACTTGACTTACTTTAACCAGTGATTCCTGACATTATTTGGAGTAAAAATGTAAATGAAATTTTGGTCTCCGGTGACATTTTTGATGTTTTTTTTTTTTTTCTACAAAACATGAAAAAATTGTAGTTGTTGAACAGTTGGCGGCGGGGTAAGGGGTTCGTCAGACACTCGGCTGAGTGACCAGTGACGACGTGTGGAATAATTTTTTTTTGTTTGATTTTGAAGAAAAAAATTTTGAAAAAAAAAAGTCGTCAAAAAAAGTCACCGGAGACCAAAATTTCATTTACATTTTTTACTCTAAATAATGTCAGGAATCACTGGTTAAAGTAAGTCAAGTACGTTCCTTAACACCCTGTATAATATGTAGAGAGATGTAGAGAAGAAGATGTAGAGATAGAGATAGAGATGTAGAGATAGAGGTTATCCAGTGTTTACAGCTCTAACTGAGCGCTGTGGCATTTTAGTAGAAATCAAACAAAATAAGATACAGTCTACTTTATTTTATTTGCAGAATCGACGTTCGTTTGAAATTTTACATATTTGCTAGGCATTCGCTCAAAGGTATATTACCAACTGATTTTACTTTGTTGAGGAAGCAACTGCAAAAACCCTGTACCTTTGAGAAATTTCCTTGTTAGGAGCCTCTATGTTGTAGTAAGTTTGATAATAAGTTTAGGTTAAGGGCCTTTAAAAGGTAAGGTCAAGGGAGGAAAAGGTAAAGTTAGGAGAAGACGAGTGAAATTTGGTTGGGTTGGGTTCATGTAAGATGGATGGATGTATTACGAATACAAAACTGGCCATACACATCGAACAGATTGGGACAGGATCCATTCACATCATTCCTCGGATGATGCTCACATTTTATTACAAATTGTTCAAGAGTCATTCATCAAAAACTATCAATAAAGACTTCTTCATAGAGTTAGAGTCTTAAAAATATGATATTTCGTGGCTTTTCCTGTTTATATTATAAAGGTGACCAATGATTCATTTAAAATAGAAAAAAATCAGATCATTTTGTATAAAGTCATTTAGATCATTTTGTAAAACTAATGTGCTTTAGTGCCGCCACATAGATACAGTAATGTATTTTATATATGAATTGGTTAGGTAGTTTAGATATTATGTCTTGAAGGTCTGATCGGTTTCGTGGTTTATTATTTGCAATGGCAGAGGTTGATTAAATAATCAGTGTGGTTTGCCGAGGAATGAAGCATCGTTCCTCGGACGGGCGGGGATGTGCAGAGGTCTGCTTTGCCGGAAGGTGGAAATTTATTTTATTTTATTTATTTATTTAAACTCCCATAAGTCTTTTACAGATAATGCAGGTCGTATTTATTTTATAACTGTAATGAAAATAAAGAGTTGACAAAATACAGGTGATAGAAAACAAAATATTGTAACATAAAATATAAGAGTTTACACAAAGTAGGTAATATAGAGTTTTAGTTAAGTATAAATAGATAATCCAATGCCATTATCCCCAAATCAACAATAATATTAATAAAAATGTATAAAATTGGTGTTCACATTAGTTTATGAAATTGGTAGAAATATTTGACACATAAGGCGTTTGAAGTTTGCCAAGTTCAAATTGTTGTAAAACACATACGTATTGTTTAAGTATTTGTTACCAAGACTACGTAAACGTTGTATTGGAGAATGCAGACTATAGTAGGTATGATAATGTGTATATAAAATGTTAATGTATGTGTAGTTGTTCGCGCAGCTATATAAATAGAAGATTTATTAATTGCAAGAGTTCACAACAATCGAACTTAGAATTTTGATTAAAAGGTGTGATGCTTCCACCTTCGTCACACGTTACTTTTTGTGTTATACCTCCCTATTGCTTAAAGTATTACTAGCCTACCCTTTGGTCAGTCATATCATTTGTTATGACCATGTTCTAACTTACTTGATCTACCTTCTTTATTTTCCTAGCGTATCTTGACCTACCCTTACCGCTTCCTCAATCACTATGATTTTAATTCACACAGTAAACAAGATTTTTGAGTTTGTTTAACATTATCTCATTATTCAGCGTTGTGTTTGTTTTTTGTTTTTTTAATTTATATTTATACGCGTAGCTTACATTATTTTTTTCTTCTTTTTCTTTCTCTCATTTTCTCTGTTTTTTATTTCTTAATATTAACAATATTTTTTCCAAAATATATGTTTTTATGTTTATTTAAATAATGTAATAATATATACATTTTATTTTAAAAAAATAATTGGCAAAAGGACCCGTTTACGAACTAATATCAATCGTTTTAACGGAACTTGAAAAATGTTAATAAATAAGAGAGGAATTTATTAATATTAAATAAAATGCATACACATGTAGAGATAATAAGTGTTTTATAACTAACCATGTTTTAAATTCCATTCTATACCCAGATGTTTGATTTATTTACCTATCACGATTGTATATAAGATACAAAAAGGTAGCAATCAAAATATTACATGTTTAAAATTTCATTATCTGCGAAAGGTGACCCCATTTTATGTCTCAGTTTTTCAATTGAAGTCCTCCTCATTGCAAGCTCCGCATAACATAATTTAAATCTTTATCATTGTTAGTAAGCTCTTGATTATTGGAAAAGGAATATGAAGGAAATGAACAGCGTGGAAAATTGAAAAGGGTGTTTTTCTCTACAAAGTCGGCTCCTCCACTACCACGTTGATTCTGGTGACCGACAATCCAAACAAGGCCTCTATCCCTAATCCCTACGTGGCTTGAAAAAGTCTAAAGGCCGGACTCAACCTCCTCAACGGGTTTCCCTTATTCCGATGGCATTCATACACATCAAAAGAAAGAGTAAATTAGAGAAGAAAGACCTCGACTCTCTCATGGCCAACCAAACCAACATATCATCACTGGATGAAGCTGTACAGCCCAACCTCGTGGCCTTACATCACCTTAAAGGTGGACAACACGACGATATACGAGAACCCTAGAGTTTAGACGCCGCACCACCGCAGCGTATCGCCCACGTACGTCTTCCTCCTCCCACCGTACCTTCACCGCACCGTTACCGCACCGTCACCGCAGTACCGACATGGGGACTAAATTTCCACCTGGGAAGAATCTTTGTGAGCTACCTTCGCGATATTATTCACTTCTACTTATGGAGCGTCATTACAAACAGTAAATATTAAATATTTTTGAATGAAGCTATCACTTTGTGGTTATCCATTATAGATAAATGAAACAATTCAACTTTGTTTGAACCATTTATATAATGAGTAAATCCGACCGGTTTCAGAACAAACGTTCCTTCTTCAGGGCAAGCGTATACTAATTTGGCAGTTTCGAAATATGGATGTAAACAATGTTTTATTATGGTAGGGGTGGAGCCGTTGTTAGTTAATAATGTAGATTGGGTGGGTAGGTATTAGTGTAGAGTGGGTGGGTAGGGGAACAAATCCATGATTGGGCTATAAGACAATATTTTTTGTTTGTTGATAATAGATTCGTTCATTATTTTTAAGGGATTTTATTTAATTTCCAAGGCTTCTAAGTTATCTTAACGTTTTCCTTTATGATTAATATGAAGAATATTTATCCGTGTATTTTTTCAAAACTATGGTTATTTTCAAGCTAAGCATATCATTGAAAATAACCATAGTTTTGAGAAAAAAATATAAGTGGTTCAAACAAAGTTGAATTGTTTAATTTATTTAGCAAATATTAAGTTTACTTGTGTGAAAAGTGGGGACAAGGATTGTTTGTTTTTATCGGCTACTAGAGTTTTTTTTTAATTAAGTTTTAATTTTCTCGTGTGTTAGGTACGAAGGGATTTTGAATACCTATTCCCTCAGGCAATTATAAAAGGAAAGATAGATTTGATTAAGCGTATATTTTCATTCAGGTCGCCAACGTCAAGACAAGTTTGTAGTAGGTAATCTTAAAAATACCGTTGTTTGTAAGATTAATTTTGCAAAAGCAATTTATATAGATCAATCGTACTTCGGCATTTGATCATGTTAATTAGCCTCGATTATTAATAAATGAAATATGTGCCCATGTATCTTTTACATATCGGTAGAATTGGGATCACTAACTGAAATTGAAAAACCTGCCCCTGATGCAATAATTTTGTTTGGGCTGGTTGACGTTGCTCTTAACCCCTGACGATGGGTTTGTTTGAAAATAAAACTAGGTAATTATGGTGGATGACATTGAATAAGAATATAAACAAATGTTTAAATAGTCGTACCTCAATTATACTACCTAAGAGGTTTAGTAGGTATAATTATAATAGGCCACTTGCATGGATTTCATGACGACTTGGAAAAAATCGTGTGGATAGATTTTTATTACGAAAATGTTAGTAAAAATTTTAGATATGTACAGTTTTAAAAAAAAAAAAATCCATTATTTGGGCTCACGACGTCACTACATGAAAATGTCCCGTCTCCGAAATTGTTCCTATTAATTTTATAAAATTCCACACTGA
Source organism: Limnephilus rhombicus (assembly GCA_929108145.2). Classification (NCBI taxonomy): domain Eukaryota; kingdom Metazoa; phylum Arthropoda; class Insecta; order Trichoptera; family Limnephilidae; genus Limnephilus; species Limnephilus rhombicus. The sequence goes on from OV815286.1 coordinate 20,439,831, forward strand.
TTTATTTTTTTATATGGCATCACTTTGATTTCAGGCGAATTTTTTAATTTGACATTTAACGTTCACTAGATTTATTGTTTGTTATCTGCATAGTGGATCGCAACCCGGATGATCCCAGGACGTAAGTGAATAACTTAAAAAAAATAATGATTTTTGTCTATTGGTTTTTCACTGCCAAATACAGAAAGATAGACCATTTGTAAGGGCCCAGTTTATGGTTGTTTGACAATGGAGGAACGAAACAGGAGCAGGATGGATGGGTGTTCTTGGGGTCGGGGCTGAACGGGTTCATTGGCGATGTCTTACTCACCATTTTATAATCATCGATTTTGCTGATGGATCGCACAAAGATGTTGACACGAACCGCCGTCGGACCATCTATATAAAAAAAATGTGTGATATAGATAGATTTATTTATTTGTAAGAAGCAATCAGCTTACATATTCAAAGAATAAAGGGATAAATACATTCATATTAAGTCATCTAAATTCAAGCCAAAAAAGTCTCTTATGCTAATTTTGCACGGAGATGGAGTTTTATTGTATTTTAAAATTTATTATAGGTAAGGGGGAGAGGAAGAGGAATAAAGGATGAAGATAGAATACAATCCACATTCTCGTTTTAATTTTCGATCGTAGGCGTTACTTCTATTCAATATTTCTGAAGGGTGCTAAAAAAATCTATACCTAATTTGAAATTTTGTGTTACGTGTATTGTGCACGCGAAAGAATTGTTTTCTAAAGTTGGTTTTAAATGTGGGCAAATGAAAAAAATGGGTTGTCGTGTTGATCTTGGCGGAATATGAATTTGGCAAATCTCGAATAACGGTGGGTCGTACCAGTCGACACCGAGTTGCCTTCGCCATAACCAAAGATATTGTGTATTTGAATATCTTTGGCCATAACTGTCAAAATCTAGTATGATTGTATACTAATCTTAGACCGTCTTTCGCGCACTCTAACAGAGGTCATATATTTTTACAAAGTTCATTATTAATGGCGATATTCGCTGCAATACATAATGTAGAGCAAACTGAAGCAGATGCTGAACAAGAATATTGTCTACGCCCTGTTGAAATTGTGCAACGTCTAATTATAAAAATTATATTGAAAAAATCAAGAGACTATCCAACACACCTTATTTTTTAAGAATTTAAAGTATTAAAATTTAATGATCTAGCCCGAAAAATGTAATAGTTAAAATAATAAAAGCAAAACAAAATCATAGCTTTTTCAAACTTAGCAAAATAACTTTGTGGTATCATTATTTATATAATGAAAATCAAATAATTTTTTTCAAACCACTATATAATTTATGTATTTATTAACGCCATTTTTCGGGGTTTTTACATATTATGTATAGTAAGAAATTAACAGAAATTAAAATTAATTAACAATATCAACCAGTGGCGGTTCGTCAACAGGTTCAGATATCCAAGGGAAGATATATCTAATCAAAATTTACATTTAGATGAATTAAATTGTTTAATGTTTTTTACAGCAATGCACGTTGCTAATTGCATTATTTTTTATGTACACAACAATGTATTCAGTGATTTTTTTTTAAAAATATGACAGAATATTAGCGACAACCTATAAACGCAACCGTTTTCAATTTTATATCCAAAACAATACTGAAGTAAGTTCAACACAAAATTACATAACTAGCGACTTAACAATGCGACGTTAGCCGAAAATAATATTAAAAAAGCGGAATATAAACGCTAGAAATATTTTGATTCTCAAGCCTTCAAAATTTAAAATCGAGCGTCTTTTTTGCACGAGGCAAGTACGCGCCAAAGTGGTTTTTATTTATTTTGTGCATAATTTTATAAGAATGAAAAAAGTTAGATCATAAAAAGGTCAAAAATCGTCTTAGCCATAATGGGGTACTTTTTAAAAATTGTGTCTCATATTACTTTACGTTTGTATTTTTTGTTACGTAAATAATAATTTTATTGTAATTCCAATCCGTACAAAAGGTGTGTAGTATAAGGTTCAATTTATCCGTAGCATATTTTTTGATGTTTATAATGTAAACCAATTCGTAGTAAACATTAATCTAAATAGTATCTAAATAGGATTTCAAGTATTGCTTCATCCGGTGCAAAGACAATCAATGGTCATTCTGCGACGAACTCGATCAGTACTACTCGTGAAAGACTCGTGATCGGCGCACCAGCGTGCATGAATTTAGTAAAGAAACGCATAGTTTCATTCAAATCACCGTCAGAGGGATCTGTATGGGCCAGGATATTCTTCTATAGAGAATTTTGTGCGGAACACATCACGCACAAACTGGAAATAGGTACCGATTACGACGCGGTGGCGCGAGTTTTAAATACGTATTTTAAAGGAGCCCTATTTACAGTGTGATTATGAACTTGTTTTATAATGATTACAAACTTATTTCATTATAATATAATATGTATATTATTATAAAACAAGTTTCTTATATTTTATCATCTTTTTAATGGGGGTTCAGGGCACAAGCGCGCTTTAGAGAAAACCGCCATTGATATCAACATGTTTCAATAACACTATTATCTTCATCACGACAAGATGTTAATTTAAAAAAAAATTGATAACAAGTATAGACAAATTAGAAAAATTAGAACAAAGACAAAATATTAAAAATAAGAAGTGATTATTGCTTACAAAATCTCATAAAAATAGTTTTATAAAATTAAATATCAAAATTAAGGATACATGAAATTGCATTTAGATATTAAAAAAACTTTTAAAACAAACAATAAAAACAGATGGTCTAAATAAAAAAATAAATAATTATAATTATTGTAAGTATTAATAAGAAAATAAATTTAAAAAAAAAGTTTAGTTATTTATAATATTTAATTTGCTATTAACGCTTTTTCTAATTTCTAAAATTTCTAAATTATCTAATTGTGTGCCCAAAGTGTTAGTATGTAAAATTTTAAGACCTTTATTATATATCAAAAGAATGACTTGTTTCCAAAATATGGTTGGCAAATTCTAAATAATTATTATTATTTAAACATCTCATATGTTCCTTAACTCTAATGTTAAAATTTCTAGACGTCTTTCCTATTTAAAAAAGTTACAATCATTACAAATTAATTTGTAAACCCCAGATTTGTTCAAAAAATCACATTAAATCACAAAAATCACATGTTTACTAAATAATTTTTTAATTTGTTATTTGTATAAAAAGCTGGTTGGATATTATTTGGCATATTTTTAATTATTAAATTTGAAGTGTTAGGTTTAGGTTTCTCTCCAATTATTAACATTGTCAACGACGTGTGGATAAACAGAAGATCTAAAAAACTTTTTCTAATATTTTTTGTTTAACATATTGTGTATTAATTTTGAAGTATAACCGTTATTGATTGCAATTTGTTTTATAGTATTTATTCTATTTTAAAATTACTCAAAGATAAGGGAACATTAATTAATCTACTTAGCAAGGTATCAATAGTACTAAAAGACCCTAAATGTCGTATATTTAATATTCACATCTGTTGTTCGTACTTACCCGGAGTCGTTCCAAAGCTATCAAACACTCAGCGATTATCTCTTCTCAACAGTCATACGTTCAGAATATCCGATCTTATCACAAACTAACCAAATGATATCTTCCTTTTAATTGGAGATTACAACATTCCTAATATCAGCTGAAACATCACGCATCATCCCCGCGGTACTGACCTTTGCTCCACCACCCTCCTTAACTGCTTATCTTACTCGGGTTTAAAACAATACAACCACATTCCAAATAGGCACGGTAGAACACTTGACCTAGTGCTCTGTAATACCACAGTCTGCGTCTCTCCTGACGACTCCCCCCTGGTTCAGGAGGACACACATCACATATCCCTAATAGTCGAACTTAATATTCACGCCCCTACAACTATTTCCCAACCCCAAACGATCAAATTATTCAATAAAGTCAACTATGACATAGTCAGTGACGCTCTGTCAAAACTGACTGGTCTTCTGTCTTAAACGCACAAGACGTCAATACGGCGGTTAACAGTTTTTACTTAATCATTGGCACCCTAATTGATAATTTTGTTCCAAAGAAAATTCTGAAAACAAACATATTCCCAACATGGTACTTATCGGCTCTTATCAAAATTACAAAAGAAAAGCTCAAATTCTTTCGAGCCCGGAAACGCCACAAGATTACCAAACTTTTTCACTGCTCCGTAAACGACAAAAAAAATCGCTACTCTCACATACCACAATTATATTTCACACCTAGAACATTCTATACAAAATAATGTAAAAAAAATATGCAGCTTTGTCAAAACGCAAAGAAAATCTCCTTCCATACCTGAACACCTAACATATGGCTCAAGAATCGCATACAATAGTAAGGAGATTACCGATCTATTTGCTGACTCTTTCTCTACCGTCTTCACTGATCACAACCAAAATTTAGCATCTGATGTTCATGAATCTGATCCGCTGAATAACATAGCTATATCCTCAATTACAATCAATGACGATATTACCTACAAATATCTATCATCCATTGACATTAACAAAGGACCTGGTTTAGATAGTTTGCCTGGTATCTTCATACGTAATTGTAGTAAATATATAACTCCTCCGGTCAGTGCAATTTTCAAAAAATCATTAAGTGAAGGTACGTTTCCTCATAAGTGGAAGTCTGCCGTAATAACTCCCATTTTTAAAAAGGGTGACAAATATGACGTAACAAACTACAGACCTATTTCTCAACTTCCCATCTTAAGTAAAATTCTTGAAAAAATCGTTTACGACCAACTTTACCCGACTATCACTACAACAATTTCACAGAACCTACCCTACCTACCCTACCTATTTGTCAACTATTTGCAGAGCAATATGGACGAAAGGGTGCAGGTCGATGCTATGTACACCGACTTCTCAAAGGCCTTCGACCGCGTTATCCACTCAATTCTGTTAAATAAACTCACTTGTCTTGGAATACACAGTGACTTGTTTAGATGGATTAAATCATACATTAGCAATCGTAGCCATGTTATCTCAATAAATGGAGTTTTATCCAAAATAATCAACGTAACCTCGGGTGTCCCTCAGGGTTCCCACCTTGGTCCGCTCATCTTTAATATATACTTAAATGACATAGGTTCATGTTTCCAACACTCTAAATTTTTATTGTTTTTTTTTTTTTTTACATTAGCTCCACACAGGAGGCCCTGAGGAAAATAATTTCTCTCAGGGCCTATGTCATCTTTGAGGATGCTGTGTGGAGGGTTTTTTTAAGGAAAGGAAGGAGAGAAGAGTTCTGGGAAGGAAAAGGGTTTAAGGGGTGGGTAGGAATCTGGGGTTTAGTGTGTCCTGGTCATCCGCCTCCAAGATCTGGACAAACCTCACCCCATGAACCCGGGCACCCCTGCTAAATCACCAAACGTAGCGAACCACTTGGGGTGACCTATGGCAGAGGTGTTGGTTATCCAATAAAGGTTCCCGGGGCGGCGGTACCCATTCCCGCCTCCCAAATTGTTTGCAGATGATATGAAAATTTACAAAACGGTTCGCTCTCTATCGGACTGTAAAGAGCTACAAAGTGACTTAGATAGGCTCTGCAACTATTGCACAGCTAACTATTTAGATCTCAATGTTTCTAAATGCCACACTATGTCCTTTACTAGAAACAAGCACATAATTAACTTTTCATATTCACTCTGCGATGAACGCGTGATCTCAAAAAATGAATGTAAGGACCTTGGAGTCTATTTAGACAGTAAACTTATATTTAATACGCACATTGATTCGATCACTGATAGATCTTACAAAATGTTGGGTTTCATACTACGTCTGAGTAAATTATTTAGAAATCTACATACTCTAGTAATGCTTTACTCCTCACTAGTCAGAAGTACACTGGAATTTGCATCGCCTGTCTGGAATTCCAAATACACCCAATACGTCAATAATATAGAGCGCATACATATATATAGAGTCAATAATATAGAGCGCTGTCTTAAAAAAAGTAATTAAAGATAAACTTAAATTCCACAAAAAATATAAAATTTATAACCGCATCTCTGACTATCAAACTTTCTCTCTTCTCCGAGAATGACAAAAGCGTATGGAGAAGGTGTGCTATGATAATTTCAATAATATGGCCGAAATTAATATCAATACCGATCCCAAACACTTCTGGACCTTTGTTAAATCTAAGCAAAGAAGCTCTGAACTACCTAACAATATGTTTCTTAACTCCCAACGTGTATCGGGTGGAGAAGCTATAAGTAACTTATTCAACATACATTTTCAATCCTCCTTTGAATCCCCCGCCCCGTCCACCTCGTCTACCAATCGAATATATAATCCAAACACCTCAGTACTAAATCTTAATAATGTTTATATAGACACTGAATTAGTTTGTAAATATCTAAAATCATTAGATCCTACCAAAGGCAGTGGGCCTGATGGTATACACCCGGTATTTTTAAAGAATTGCGCTAATGTTTTATGTTATCCGCTAAGTCTAATATTCAAAACTTCTTTGTCTTCTGGTATTTTTCCACTAGAATGGAAAAGTTCATATATTCAAAAAAGGCGACAAACACAACATAGAAAATTACAGACCAATCTCTAAATTAAATGTAATGGGTAAACTTTTTGAAAAGATTGTTTTTGATATCATTTTTCCTTGTATACGACCACACATCATTTCGAATCAACGCTTCGTGAACAGAAAATCAACAGAAACTAATCTATGCGAATTTGTTGACACAGTCCTTGTTGCTATGGATAACGGTTTTCAAGTCGATGTAGTCTACACAGACTATTCCAAAGCCTTTGATAAAATTCCACACAGCATTTTAATTGAGAAAGTCGAAGCAATGGGTATACACGGTGACCTCCTTCGTTGGTTAGCCTCTTATCTCGACAATCGTACGCAAGCTGTAACTGTACTGGGGTTCTGCTCTAGCTTTGTCCCCGTAACCTCAGGAGTTCCCCAAGGATCTCACCTTGGCCCCATTTTATTCAACATTTTTATGAACGATGTTAACAAAACTATTCGTAATTCTCAGCTGTTCCTATATGCGGATGACAAAAAGATTGTCAAAATCATTAAATCTGAGATGGATTGTATAGAGCTCCAGGATGACCTGAACTCCCTGGTCAATGTGTATTGTTTAGAAAACCGCCTTCTTTTGAATGCAGATAAATGTTCCGTCATATCTTATTCTCGAAAGAAAAACACTATACTATATCCGTACATAATTAAAAACAATCTTTTAAATAGGGTAAATGAAATTAAAGATCTTGGAGTTCTATTAGACAGTAAGCTTCTTTTTCAATCTCACGTCGAGCACATCACGTCTAAGGCTTTGAAAATGCTAGGATTTATACTTAGAGTAAGTTCTGTTTTCAAAAATCCACAAACATTTAAGATTCTCTACATATCATACGTCAGAAGCCACCTAGAGTATGCATCAACAGTGTGGAACCCCCATTGTTCTACATATAAATCAAATATAGAAAGAGTCCAGAAAAAGTTTTTGAAATATGTTTCGTTTCGCATGCGAAATGATGTAAATTATGTCTCTATGAACCTCAAAACCCTTGATCAACGCAGAGATATCAGAGACCTAGTAATGCTTTATAAGATAATCCACAATTTTATTGATAGCCCTTACCTATTACAAAATATCAATTTCAGATGTCCAATAAGAGTCACTCGATCTCCAGACATATTTTATATTCCTAAGAGCAATGCTAATTATCTTCAAAATGTGTTTATAAGAAGAAGCTGTAGCACTTTCAATAGATTATGCACAGACATTGACATGTTTAACACGAACCTTGCTAACTTCATAAAATTCGTAAAAAGTAATATTCAACGGAAAACTTAATGTTTCATTAATTCCTTATCTTTCTTTTACATTTTCATTTTTCTTCATTTTCATTACATTTTATTTTTTGATTTCAGCAGTTTGAAAATACATTTTTTGTAGATTTAAGTGAGTAGATGCACTTTTTCAGAACTTTATATATAACATACATATATTGTTTCGTTTGTTTTTTTTTTATTTTTATTATGGTCTCAAATTTTTATGTCGTTATTTTATTGGTCAATGATATGACTATCTCTAACACTGTTATATATGAACTTGTAATGACTGTTTATAACGCTAATAAATAAAAAAAAAAAAAATAAATAAATACAAAATAAATTTATTAAGTATCTCGGTTGTAAATACAACAATAATTACTTCCGCACTCTCCAATCTCTGAAATCCAGGCGAACGGTAGCTGAGATGACATTTCTCCATAAAATAATACATAACGAAATAGACTGCCCAGAACTTCTATCCCAAATAAATTTTAACATCCCATCTAAAAAAACTCGCCACACCAACCTTTTTTACACAACCAGTAATAATACGAATGCTGCAGCCAACTCCCCCATTTCCCGCATCCTTCAAAGATTCAATTCAATTAAAAAAACCACATATACCGATATATTTTTTGATTCCCTTCCTCTATTTAAGAAAAACATTTTTAGCACACTGAATTCGCACACATAACAAACACATCCACACACATCCACACACTCACACGCGCACACATACAAACACTCTCACACACCCCTCTCCTTCAATAATTTACTTATTTAATTTAGGTATAATGTATTATTTATCTCACAAAAACATAAGCATATAACAGCGACATGTCATTGGTTCCAATTATTGTATTAATTTTTCAACTTTGTAACAATTATTATAAGCAATAATTATCAGCCTGAAACACTTATCCAAATGATTCAATATATACTAGTGTTTCATTCAAAATGAATGAAGGAAATACTTAAACTTGTCAAATATTAATTATTATTTTTAATTGTTAAACTAACGTTTTTAAGACACTAACATTTTTAAGATTTAAAACTAACAGTGTCTCTCTCGCAAAAATAAAGTTGGTTGTTTTCAGGTGGAAAAAATATATAATAAGCAGTAATTGTTGAATGAAACACTAGTATATATTGAATCATTTGGCGGGTATAAGATAAGCCGCCATAGCTCAATTGGGAGAGCCGCTGACCGGCAATCAGAAGGGCACGGGTTCAAGTCCCGTTGGCGTAATTTATCTTTTCTCGGAAGATTTTTCAATGTGGATGAGTGTTACAGGCTGATAATTATTGCTTATAATAATTGTTACCTTTGTGCTATGCATAAAAATCTTGTCTTAAAAACGTTAGTTTAACAATAAAAATAATAATTAATATTTGACAAGTTTAAGTATTTCCCCAATATATGAAGACATAATTTGTCTCGACGCCACCTAGCGAGGGATTTAACACTAACAGTGTCTCTCTCGCAAAAATAAAATTGGTTGTTTTCAGGTGGAAAAAAAAATAATAACCAGTAATTGTTGAATGAAACACTAGTATAATTTAAATCATTTGGCGGGTATAAGATAAGCCGCCATAGCTCAATTGGGAGAGCAGCTGACCGGCAATCAGAAGGGCACGGGTTCAAGTCCCGTTGGCGTCATGTATCTTTTCTCGGAAGATTTTTCAATGTGGATGAGTATTTCAGGCTGATAATTATTGCTTATAATAATTGTTACCCTTTGTGCTATGCATAAAAATCTTGTCTTAAAAACTTTAATTTAACATTTAAAAATAATAACTATAACTTTGTAACTATTTCCCATTATGTCATAATGTACTGTTTGTTTCTGCAAAATAACATAAAATTAAATAAAATAAAAAATGAAAAGCTGCTAATTTCTGTGAAAATGGATGATTAGATGTTTCATGTATAACGATCTGTACATGTATCTTTACGAAAAATCTTAAATTCAAATTTATATTGACGATCACGGTGTGATATTATCGTTGGTAACCGTACAATACAAAATTTATTATTTTTTTACATCAGCTCTACGCAGGAGGCCCTGAGGGAAATTATTTTCCTCAGGGCCTCCTGCGTAGAGCCTATGTCAGCTTGTGATGAACCTGATTAAGCAGATGGGGGCCTTGGTTTTCCTTCTCCTTGCATTCCATAATTTACCACACAGATATTCATCCAACTTCAGAGAAACATTTTCGTATTTGTTTTGTGATTTACAGTCCATATTTCGCCAGTGGCATTTGAGCCTGTAATTTTGAATTTCGAAACAGTCTCGGATGCAGTCTCGGATCTCAGAAGACAAGTTAAGATTTCCTACGAAATGATAGGTACGTAATGACAACATATTCTTTACTAGGTAGGTACTGTGTTTTTTAGAGCAAGGCTGAATATATAATGTTGATCTAAACTGATGGTACATAATATCATAATGATAAACCCTGTTGCCTCCCTACGATTTTATAAAAAAACCCGAACCTTAATACAGATTGCTTTTGATTTGCTTTTTGGGCGACCAACATTTGACCTAAACCTTTTATATACATTTAACGGTTCTATATACACAACAGATTTGGATGGGGTGGATATGTGGTGATAGTTATTTAAGGGTGGATAGTTACGATCAAAGATTTCAGCCTACCTGTGCCATTTTGGTTCGAAGGTCTTATCCTGGGGTCATATCGTTCTGAACCCAGGATCTGATCCAGAACCTGTTTTTCCTTTTCCTGGAAGTTGGTTTTCGCGTTTTCACATCTGAAATTATCAGGTTTATTAACATTATGTTTTAATTACCACCGTCAGGACTTTGGGGTCATATTTATAAGCCTTAGATTGTGATAGATTCATGGATAATATTGTAAACGAAGGGAGATACGGCATTGGATTGTGCCGACTGCCACCGAGCTACGACTAATAAATAATAAGCGTTTGGTGACAAGTCTTGCATCTTATAAGATGCCTTAACAAAAAATAAAATGAAATACCTACAGGTTATAATCGAAAATCTTGCAAGATTATAATCGAAGTTAATTAGAACGCTTCCGACTTCTACCCGAAACGCTACTGAAATCTCACTACCCGGAGAACACATAATGATGTTCAAGAACAAGTCAACCTAATCAGATGCCAAAACAAAAAAAATCGAAAACACACATGCACAATAATTTAAAATAAATATAGTAATTATGAACAAACGTACTCGATTCCCACCCGCAAGTAAATAATTTTCTTGGACTGAGAAAAACAGTCCAATAATATTCATCACAAGGGAAATGAATAAATCGATTGTCTAGGATCGAGAAAGAAATTCAAGAAATATACCTCTCGGAATATCTATATACGCGCGCTTGGTTCTGTGCACTGAGAAATATATTGTTTGTTGCGGTATTTTAGATAGGTACATAGTTATCTATGTCCTAATACAATCCTTATATTATACATAACTACACTTAAAATAACACATCTATACCATCTTCGCAATTTAATTTTAAATGTCTTTATGCTCTGTTCCAATTTTATTTCTTCTGGTAATTCTCCAAATATCTTCAATGCTCCGTACATCAATGACTTTTGACTGTGTTTTATTTCCTGAAGGTGAGTCTTAGTTCTTTTCTTTTCCTCGTCTCATGTGTATGTTTGCTTTGTAGTTTATCAATTTTTCTTAGGAATTCAATAGACGTATGGCCATTGTTTATAATCAATATATTTTTTGTAGATTAACAATCTAGTATTGAAGTTAATAATTTATTTAAATGACAAGATTTTCCTTCAACATTTTCTTGACTGAAGTGAACCTATTTTTCTTCAATGTAGTTCTCATAGCTCTGTTTTGTAGAATTGTCATTTGTTTCATTAATCCGTCGTTGACTAAGAATAGAATGCTGCTACAGTAATTTATGTATGGTACAATGACTACGTTGTATACATTTTTACTGCAGACCGTGTCAAGGAATCTTCTTATTCTTTCCAACAGCGAAATTTTTTTGGCAATCTTTTTAATAATTTGTTTTGTATTTTGAGCGAATGTCAATTTGGAGTCAATTTTTACTCCCAAATATTTAATTTCAAATACTTCTTTCAAAACTTCACCGTCTATCAATATGTCTTTTTTTGTTTGCGTTACTCGTTTTCCAATGTTCATAAATTTAGTTTTGTTTAAATTCAATGATTCAATTTTAGTTTATTTTTCTTCAGCCATATTGATATATTATGTAGGTCTTCATTTAAATGTTTCATTATATAAGAACTAGCTGGTCCCCGGCATGCGTTGCTATGCCATTTAATAAAGAAATTGTTTCTCCCTGAGTGTCCTTTCCCATTCGTCCCGTTCCCCTTTCGCCGCCCCTTCTTATCATGCGTCCTCTTCCCCTCTCGCGTTCCCACTCCGTCACCTCCACCTTCCCTCTCCCCACTTCACTCCCCCCCCCTTACCCCGTCTCGCGAACCCCTTCTCCCGAGTTCCTTTCCCCCCTCCCAGGTCCCCCTCCCCTCTCCCAGGTCCCCTCCCCCTCCCTCCCGCTTTCCATAGCAATAGCCGCTTCCTCGCGTGCCACCAATAGCATTTTTTTATACAAATTTCATAATGCCAGAGCTCACCTGAAATTTTATAAAAACCTTGTCCTGACAATAAAGAACACACAAAAAAAAGAATTATTCAATTTGGTGCAGTCGTTCGAAAGTTATGCGCTTAGCAACACATTCAGCGATTCATTTTTATATTATAGATGGAATGAAAAATCTTGATTTGCGTCGCTAGCATTGATGGTTCAGGGAGATTTCACTAGAGCTAGGGGAGAAATAAAATTTTTAGGGAAAAGGGAAAAACCACAAAACTAGTAAAGTTTTGGATTTCTGGTCAAAATTCTCTAGTAACCTGCTCTCGGGTTACAAACATTCTGATAGTCTCAGCCATTCCCCTCTCCCTCAGGATTCAAAAATAATCTGGAGATTTTTTTCTGTGAATATCTCTCGCCACAAATCTCCACTGGTCCTAAGGCAGATAATGTTTCTGGAAATGTTATTTGTCCTTATGGTTAAAGAATTCATTTTCAGTTTGACGAAGGCGAAGTATCGAATATTTTTATTTTATTTTAGTAAGTTTCGGTGGGAAATTATCTGATGGGGGTCGTCCCCATACCCCCCTCCCTGTGAAGAACCGTCCTATGAATAATATTTATAGCTAACACAAAACTAATTTATTCAATTTCTTAAAATTGTTTTAAAACTACTTTCACCAAACTTTTACAATCGATTACAATTTGTGAGCAAATAATTCTTGATTTCCAAATTTCTAGCTATTTCTCTCTCCACACACTTTCTTCCTTTTTATTTAACCTTTTTATGACTATTAATCACACCTTCATTAGTTAAGTTTTAAGAACCGTTCACATCTCAGGCGAAATTACCTACTAATATTCCATGGACTAACAGCACTACAGCCATCTATTAAGTCAATTTTAAGGAACTAAAAAGAAAAATACATTATAATAACGAAACACACGGACACGGGACAAGAAATTCAAAACAAATTAGACTGCCGAAAAGAAAAAAAATCAAGCCCCCAGAAATCTCTGATGTACCAGGCCGTCCAACTGTATAACAACATCCCGAATGAAATTACTGAGATAGAAAATATAAATAAGTTTAAAAAAGAATTACGAAAGTATGTCTACCTCAATTATTAATGTCTTTATTTATGTGTAATATTTAAAGAATGATTATGTTTGCCAAATAATGTAAATGTTTACATCTATAAAATATTAGCACACACAAAGATGTGAGCTAACTTAAGATTAATAAATAAATAAAATAAAATGAAATAATTTAATTTAATATAAATGTAACTTAAATCATGATATACTGTATACTCGTATCTTAAGACCCATTAACCAGCGGCCGAGAATCCAAATTTTGTTAAAATTTGGTCTTACGATTGTACCCTTGCAACTGTACACCGCGTTTCCGATGAGAAATAGGAATTATTCTCCTTACCAGTATTTTTAACTACTAATAACACAATATCAATTTTTTTCAATATCAATATCAATTCAAAATTTGCTTCAATATTTACCTAAATTCAAGTAATAAAAATTCTCAAACACATGATGATAAAATTATGTTCTTTTTGTAATTATTTTTTTATCAAAGTATTTATGATTTATAAAATAGGTGTGTAAAAAATATCTGAAATATATTAGTTTGTAAGACCGTAAATAAATAGACAAACTGAAGTATTGTCGACACAAAACACGTACGCGGATGGATATGGTTTTCGATTTTCAAAAGTACTTTCGTCAGTTGTTTTTGGGATGTTATGACGTGTTGCGCTTCTTCCTTCTTTAGCCAACGTTTCGGACACTGTAACGCTCTTCGAAACGTTGGCTAAAGATGGAGGTAGGGCAACACGGCATAAAACCCCAAAAACAACTGATGAAAGCCTACGCGGATTTTCATTTCAACGACTTTATAAAAGTCAAATTTTGTCAAGTACCTTTCCTAGATAATTAATTGATTTATTTTACAGCATGATTATGTGATTTGAAATGAGTATTGTATAATACCACATTTTGTTTGAAAATTTTACAAATCCGTCAACCTCCAACGGTATAACCTTATTATAATATAATAAAAATAACAGCCTTCCTAAATCAATTTACATTTTTGGTGGAAGAGAGTTGATATGTCTATAATTTGAATTAAAAATGGCATCATTCCGGTTGTGTCTTGTTTTTCCCTTTTAATATATAATTATGTTTAAGAAATAATTTTGAAATTTTAAAATGTTTGACCAATTTCACCAGAGGTTAAAAACATAACTTCTGGTACACGGATACGCTACCAACAGCTTCTGTCTGTTAATCTTAGTGCAAGTAATAGGTTATGAACTTTACATTTATTTTATTGATACTAATAATAATAAGATTGACAATGATAACTCCAAAATTCTTTTTTTTATATTCTTAAAAGCAGTAAATTCAGTATTCTGGTAAAACTTATTCTGGAAAGAATAACGCAATATTCAACTAATTCAATGTAAAATTTAATAAAAGATTCATTCCCCTTTAAAGAATTGCACCGTTATCAACAACAAATGGGTCATAATATTACATTGATGATGCACTTTACAGAACAATTTATCGTTAAAGAGGAAGTGAGCAATTGGCACAACTCACAATCACAACACCAATTGTGATGCTGTGATGAAGCAGCAGACGATGGTAAACCAGTTTTTGAGTGACAATTCGCGCCACAGTAATTGGATAATACCTACTTATGTTTTATAAATGGTAACCGGACAACTTAATACTGCGTACTGAGTCATCACTCATTTGAAAAATCATTAAAAGAGATGAAAAACTTGGTTAAATAGGTTACGTTAGGTTAGGTTATTGTTAACTTTTTTTAAAAATCAATTGGTAGTTCTATTGACTTTTTAAAAAGAGGTTGAAATGCCACTTTGTGTCATTGTCGTGGAACCTTTATAAATAGTAGTGTGCATAATCGAAACATGTTGATTACTTTTAAATTACTTGTCACGTCTCCTCCGCCAGCGATGAAAATAAGCATCGTCATCAGGAGAAACAAACAAAACTGAATCTTGTTGAAATGAAACTTTGCTTTGTTTTTAACAACTTTATTATAATGTATACGTTGTGTCTACTAGTTTTGGTTATATGCAAATTTTCTTTAATTGTTATATAAAAATTTTCTTGCTTGGGACTTTCATTCAAACGTAAATATAGATACTTACAATCTATTCAACCTTATATTTATTTATTAACGCCATATTGTGCTTTTGCATAACGATTATAAATGTTATTAAAAACAACGGTATAAAACAAATAAATAAAAATACAACATTGCTTGGGGCTTATCTGGCTAGTTGGAATGAGCAGCACAGTAGCGTCAGAAGCAGACAAAGCCTGCTGGGGTACTCCGCCATAACACTCCTCTGAAACAATACTAGTTGGGGCTTACCTGGCTAGTTGGAATGAGCAGCACAGTAGCGCCAGAAGCAGACAAAGCCTGCTGGGGGACTCCACCATAACACTCCTCTGAAACAATACTAGTTGGGGCTTACCTGGCTAGTTGGAATGAGCAACACAGTAGCGCCAGAAGCAGAAAAAACCTGCTGGGGGACTCCGCCATAACACTCCTCTGAAACAATACTAGTTGGAGCTTTCCTGGCTAGTTGGAATGAGCAGCACAGTAGCGCCAGAAGCCGATAAAACCTGCTGGGGGACTTCGCCATAACAATCCTCTGAAACAATATGGGGCTTACCTGGCTAGTTGGAATGAGCAGCACAGTAGCGTCAGAAGCAGACAAAGTCTGCTGCGGGACTCCGCCATAACAATCCTCTGAAACAATACAACGAATCTGCTTGTATTCGTACAGTTCGATAAAACTAAAAAAGGAAACAGGTGAGGTCACAAAGGAAAATGTCTAAAATTCCACAGCCAGTAAAAGAAAATTATTAATAATACAATTTATAATACAATACTCAAGGCAGTATACTAGGACCAATTTTATTTCTTATATACATTAACTCACTATGTGCCATGAATATTGGAGGTAAGATATTATCATTTGCCGATGACATGGTCTTAATATTCGAATATGAAACATGGCAATTCGTTATTAACAAAACTAATAATGGCCTTATAAAAGTATAGCATTGGGTTGACACTAACTTTCTCACACTTAACATTAACAAAACACAATATATGACTTTTTCCATACGTCAACATAATTTACCTAACAACTGCCCTAAACCAATCATTCACTCATGTTCACTCAATTTACACAGTCCCGAAATCACACCTAATATTAATTGCACTTGTTCTGTTCTTAAATCATCAAAGGTAGTTAAATATCTGGGGATAATCATAGACAACCAACTGCGTTGGGAAGCCCACATAAGTGACACAGTAAAAAAACTCCGTAAACTCTGCCACATATTCTGCTCCCTTAGGTCCATCTTAGATTTACAGACCCTAAGAACCGTATACTTTGCCCTTTTCCAATCCACAGCAACATATGGTATTGCTGGATGGGGTGGTTGTGCTGAATCCATTATCAATCCAATTATTGCAGTTCAAAAACTAATTTTGAGAATTATATTTAAATGCCAACCTACCCACCCCTCAAATGAACTCTTTGCTAAAATCAAGGTCTTAGATATTCGACAGTTATTTACTAAGATAAGCGAATGTCATATATGCCAAAATAATCTACTGGTGGCTCCACAACATCAAGCACACACACGTTTTTCATCAAACCTGGGTTGCGTGGTCCCTAAAACTAAAACCTCATTCGCTCAACGACAATTCTGGTTTATCGCTCCCAAAATGTATAATGCTCTGAGTGCCGATATAAAGTCACAGAATAATTCTAAATCTCTCTTTAAAGCCCGTATCATACATTGGATATTTGAAAAGGGAAGAGATTTCTTCAAACAACACACGAGAGCTTAATATTACAATAAAAAACAATTAATATTAATATAAAAAAATTATTATTACCAATTTAATTATTTTAACTTAATATTACACTAAAAAAATAACAAACAAAAAATTTACTTTATCTAACACTCTTTCCAATTTCTTTCATACAAAAATGTACTCTCATGTACAAACATGTACTCTCGTGCAGAAGAATACCTACTTACCAAATTTTATTTCTATTTTTATCTCCAGAGGGATAATACTTAACAAATTTTATTTATATTTTTATCTCAAGAAGAATAATACTTACCAATGTTTATTTCAATCTTCTTTAAAATATCTTTTTATTCTTTATTTCTTAGCTAACTTTTAATTTTTATATTTTAATTTTTATCTTTTTTTAGTTTTATTTAACCCTTACTATGTTATTTTTTTTCTTTCCCCTTCTAATATTTTATTATCTGTTTATATAAAATAATATTTCATGTATGACTACCATAACACGGGCCATAGCCTAGTTTGGTAGTTAAAAAATGGCAAAAATATATCATGTAAACATTTATGAAATAATAAAAAAAATAATAATAATAATAAAAATAATAAAAATAAATCATTCCAGCGTGGTATTACAGGGTGTGCAGTATTACGTTTACGTTGCTGACATACTTGCGCTAGCTTCTATCCTTGCTTGACCTATTTCAGTTTATCGCTTGCCGTACATTCTTATCGGGAACTCAAGACAAGCGTGGACGAACCATATTATGTACGCTGAGATAGGCCAAGTCACGAAAGTATAGCACAAATGTGACAGCAACATTATGCTGCATGTAAACAGGTAGGTATTACCGTGAACCGAACCACGAATTATGCGAATGAAACGAAGCAACCGCAAGCGGCGTTTCGCGCCATTCGTGGTTCGGCTCGCGTCTCGAGAACGTTTGTGACATCACACTGGTCAACATTTGTACGGGCCGTCCCGGGTCATGATGACAGCTGTCATAGCCGCCAGTAGCGCTTCCTATGTCATAGCCACATTCGAATCATATAGGAATTAAAAATACCGTTTTTATCATTAATTTTTGTTTATATTTATTATATTTTTTATGTGAATACCTCGCAAGAATCCCAGCTGCTCCCGTCTGGAGCCAGTGAGACTATGGCATCCCCAATTGGGGTGTGTTGTGAGGCGAAATTAGTGGGAAGGGGAAGGAGATGGGGAAGAGAAAGGTGGGGAAGTACCTGGCTATTCAGATCTGGTCAACAAACACGGCTAAAGCCATTTCAAGCAATGTTTCAATTCTGAATGGTGGTCTTGTACTGAGGACTTAATACTTGGATACTGACAGTATCTTCCACTCTGGAACGCGCCGCAAATCATTACATAGTATAAAATGAAGTCGCTCAAAATGTATGTGCGCGTTAATCTTTTAAACTACGCAACGGATTTTCATACAGTTTTCACCATTAGATAGAGTGATTGAAGAGAAATGTTTGTATGTATAATACATGTAAATTATATTAGAGAAAAGCCGAGAAATTTAAAGAAAACATTTAAAACGGCTGGCGGACCGTACTGTAGTCACTTTTGAAATTCGTTCTACGGAAGAAATTGGACAATAGATGTCCTAGAGTAAGTAGGTATTTGATTTGAATTATTTTATTTGTTGAAGTCGCTCAAAATATATGTGCGCATAGATCTTTTAAACTACGCAACGAATATTCATGCGGTTTTCACCAATAGATAGAGTGATTCAAGAGGAAGGTTTATTTGTATAAAAACATGCTTATTATAGTAGAGGAAAGTCGATAAATTCAAATATTCAATTCAGGCAGCGGGCAGCGGGCAGCTGGTAAGCGGGTGGTGTGGATTTTATAAAGGTTGGGTAATGGCGTGTGTTTCGTTAGCCACAGCAACGTGTGGCCGGGTCTGCTAGTATACTATATATTATTTTGTATTTTGTATTTTGTATTTTGTATTTGGCATTAACTATGTAAAAAGTACTAAGCATTTTTGTTTTAGTTTTCAATGTACATTTGTTGCTTAATTTTAAATTTTTTGCTACCGGTTTCGACACATTCGTGTCATTCACGAGCAAAATTAAAACTAACTTAAAAATTCTGTACAAGTAAAAAAATCAATTAGGCGGGAGTAGTGGTAAGTATTAAAGTAACAATTAGGCGGGGGTAGTGGTAAGTAGTAAAGTAACAATTAGGCGGGGGTAGTGGTAAGTAGTAAAGTAACAATTAGGCGGGGGTAGTGGTAAGTAGTAAAGTAACAATTAGTCGGGGGTAGTGGTAAGTAGTAAAGTAACAATTAGGCGGGGGTAGTGGTAAGTAGTAAAGTAACAATTAGGCGGGGGTAGTGGTAAGTAGTAAAGTAACAATTAGGCGGGGGTAGTGGTAAGTATTAAAGTAACAATAAGGCGGGGGTAGTGGTAAGTAGTAAAGTAACAATTAGTCGGGGGTAGTGGTAAGTAGTAAAGTAACAATTAGGCGGGGGTAGTGGTAAGTAGTAAAGTAACAATTAGGCGGGGGTAGTGGTAAGTAGTAAAGTAACAATTAGGCGGGGGTAGTGGTAAGTAGTAAAGTAACAATTAGGCGGGGGTAGTGGTAAGTAGTAAAGTAACAATTAGGCGGGGGTAGTGGTAAGTAGTAAAGTAACAATTAGTCGGGGGTAGTGGTAAGTAGTAAAGTAACAATTAGGCGGGGGTAGTGGTAAGTAATAAAGTAACAATTAGGCGGGGGTAGTGGTAAGTAGTAAAGTAACAATTAGGCGGGGGTAGTGGTAAGTAGTAAAGTAACAATTAGTCGGGGGTAGTGGTAAGTAGTAAAGTAACAATTAGGCGGGGGTAGTGGTAAGTATTAAAGTAACAATTAGGCGGGGGTAGTGGTAAGTAGTAAAGTAACAATTAGGCGGGGGTAGTGGTAAGTAGTAAAGTAACAATTAGGCGGGGGTAGTGGTAAGTAGTAAAGTAACAATTAGTCGGGGGTAGTGGTAAGTAGTAAAGTAACAATTAGGCGGGGGTAGTGGTAAGTAATAAAGTAACAATTAGGCGGGGGTAGTGGTAAGTAGTAAAGTAACAATTAGGCGGGGGTAGTGGTAAGTAATAAAGTAACAATTAGGCGGGGGTAGTGGTAAGTAGTAAAGTAACAATTAGGCGGGGGTAGTGGTAAGTAGTAAAGTAACAATTAGGCGGGGGTAGTGGTAAGTAGTAAAGTAACAATTAGGCGGGGGTAGTGGTAAGTAGTAAAGTAACAATTAGGCGGGGGTAGTGGTAAGTAGTAAAGTAATAAATGTACATAGAAAATTAAAACTTTTGAAAACAAAAATACTATCTATATTATTTTTAAATAAATTAAAGGGCGAATGTGAATGGTAGAAGAAGTCGGGGACGCCCGAGGAAGACATGGCACGATCAAGTGAATCAGATACTTGAGTCGGGTCATGTCAAAAGTCAGAATAATAGAATAATAGAAGAGAATGTATGAAACGATGTATGAATGTGAGTGAGGCAAAGAGTGTGTGCCAAGACCGAGTTGTTTGGCGGTCCGTCCTCTCTGCCTACCCCTGCGGGAAACGGCGTGATGGTTAGTTAGTTAGTTAGTTAAATAAATTAAATGACCAATTAATCAAATTAGATTTATTAATAAGATTTATTTGACCCAGCGACCTTGATTGTGAGTCGAGAGCCTTATCGCTTGACCACAGAGGCCGTCAATAACGAAAACATAAATATTTTATATAACAATTCTAATAATGAAAACATAAACATTACGTTTTTAGAGCGGCGATCAGAGCCAGTAAAATACACGTTTTTTTTTGATAATCAGATACGTTAGCGTAATAATACTCATATTTTTAGCAGAATGTAAATTAGCCTAGAAAAATATAGTAGTAAAAATATTATTCAATTAAAAATGCACAGAACACCAAACAACTTTGAAACTTTTTCGAATAATTGATAAATCAAATAACAAAGAATCACCATACAAGAAAAAACAACTCACACAATGTTATGAAATTTCAAAATTCGAACACCGAAGTTTAGCACTTTAAGTTAGATTGAAACTGTCACAGTTGTGAGCAACATTCTCTCAGAATGCCTTACTGACAGAGCTGTGATCTAACACCCACTGAACAGAATTCTCTGTTCCAAATAGATTTAAACCCCGACAGAGAGAAACGGAGCGGCGATACCATCCACAAGCATGATTGCTATACGTGGCTTTATTGAATTTACCACGATGATTATATCATTTTAAGGAGTTGGGTTTATTTTGTGTTACACGAAAATTGACTTTCTGTCTTGTTACCTCGAAAACTTCAAACGAAGTAATAAAGCCTTTTTCCATTCTATAAGAGATAGTCTCCTTAATGACACTTGTTGGGTTGTGTAATGCTACATATATTCGACATTCACTCACCAAAAATGCCAAAGATTTAGTTTTTCGTTGGTGAAATTTCTTTCTTTAGGTATATCTAATAATTTTCTTCTTGCTAACTTTTGATAAGGTCTTACTTACATAGACCCTTAAACGTAGCAATTATAATAATTAAATTGTTCGCTTCGGGATAATGTACCCAATGACCTTTGAAATATTTATTGACATGTTAAAGTAAAAATGTTAAGATGAACACTTCTATAATAGTTTCGTACAAGTGACGCCCGCACAACGCACTGGCCTCCTCCCAGCTAGCAAATGAAGTTTTCAAAATTGGTTTAGTGCGTGAATCAATTATTTTAACTGTATATAGCGTAAATAGTGTATGCCGGCCAGTGGCGGATTTACCAGCAGGCTGAGTAGGCTTGAGCCTAGGGCGGCGGGATTTTAGGGGGCGGCAAATTTGCCCCAAAAAATTTGATTGTCTTAAAAAAATACCTGAATGTAATTAGATTTCACCGCTTAACTTAACCTGTCAATGGGGGAATTTGACGTTTGTCAATCTGCAAAATACTTTTTTATGTATCCCGTATTTGCATAGGTAGTCTTATTTGGAGCGCGGTGCGGGAACGAATGACATGACCATTCGTTAAGAGTGTCTGGTGCGCGGGCGAGGTCGGGTCGCCGAGGATGCCGAACGTAAGGCCCTCCGTTCATGGAGATACTTACAATCTACGTAATTGTGACGAAACCACAAGTACCCTGCTGATATACTTTTTAATGCTAGTCTCCGTACACGGCGCTATCCGAAATATACTGAACTTGATAATTTTTCACGTGCAGCCGAGGAGTTAACACGCTGTCAAGCGATGTCATATGACTTTTTTCCAACATCAATCCATGCCTTCTCCACTAAATCCTTTCTTACGTATTCTGGTAAAGTTATATAACAATTTGGGAGGCGGGAATGGGTACCGCCGCCCCGGGAACCTTTATTGGATAACCAACACCTCTGCCATAGGTCACCCCAAGTGGTTCGCTACGTTTGGTGATTTAGCAGGGGTGCCCGGGTTCATGGGGTGAGGTTTGTCTAGGTCTTGGAGGCGGATGACCAGGACATACTGAACCCCAGATTCCTACCCACCCCTTAAACCCTTTTCCTTCCCAGAACTCTCCTCTCCTTCCTTTCCTTAAAAAAAAACCTCCACACAGCATTCTCAAAGATGACATAGGCCCTGAGGGAAATTATTTTCCTCAGAGCCTCCTGTGTGGAGCTCATGTAAAAAAAAAAAAAAAATATATAAACATGCATTTTTCCACTTCCAGAACAAATTTAACATTACTTTCATGTTCTGACGCCATTTCATGTTCAAACGAATAAGTATCAGACACAAATGATGCGACGCGTCGCGCGCGATCAGCACTGTCGGTATCGTGATACTGATTGGAAACCGACAGCCACCGCGTAGCGCCGTGAACGGGCACCAGCAAAATCGTGCCGGGGGTACTTACGATCGGCTCGTATGATACGCGCACGAGGACCGAGTATCTTGTAAGTATCTCCGTGAACGGAGGCACTTACGCTACGTGTGGCGGCATTGAGTTCGGGAGCAAGAGAGAAAGATATAGAGCGGCGTCAGCGACGATACAAACTGGGAAGTCCCGTCCCGTATTTACTTCTTGTCAAAACAAAAGTCACCTCGGATAATTGCGTCTTACAATTTCTAATTATAAGTGTTTAGTGGGTTGTATGTATAATTTTTATAACATAACAAAAGCGGACATCGGTGAAGTGGAGACAAAAGAATACAAGCTTATTGTAGGTAAGTAACCCTAATGTATAAATCATCCATAACGAATCAGTAATTAATTTAACTTAGGGCCTGTTTCATAATCGACGAGTAAGTTCTGGATAGTTTACTTGGCAGTTCAATTGACATATATTTCATATTGCAACTGTCAAATGATCTGCCAAGTAAACTATCCGGAACTTATCCATCGATTGTGAAACAGGCCTTTATATTACTGTTTTAGAAGCTTTGCAAATTTTAATTTTTTTTGTCACGTATATTATTATATTGTTGTAGTATATTTCAATAAATTCCTGTTGCTTATACTAGGTAACTATTCAAGGTCTGAATTTGAAATCTGAACAAATGACACTGATAATTGCGTACGCGAAATAAACTCCTAATATAATTTTTTTTTCAGTTCTTGAATAAAAAATTGTGAGAATGAGTGATGGAAGAAAGCGACTCAGTGGATCTGTGTATAGGAAAAACGCAAAAATGAAAAAAGAAGAACAAAAACAGTTCAGTTCATAATTTTTCATAATATATAATTTTTTTTTAAAAGCAGAGAATCATTTTTTAGTTTTTTAATTCTAAAATATTTTCTTCTACCTTCTTTTGTCCTTGTAGGGTATCGAAGGTCAGAAGGGGCGACAACATTTGAATAGCCTACTGGCGGCAAATGTGTTAATCTGCCACTGATTCCGGCCTTCTCATCGGCGGATCACTCCCTGACGGCGTCACTCAGTTCCCTGTAATTATTATTATTTCCGGTTTTTTCTTCTTTTAATGTACATTTACACAGTTGCTTTTTTTAATCAATATTGTATTTTACGTTTATCTTACAAAAGTGAGTACAACTTTGACGATAAAAATCATCGATTTTAAAAATTTCGTATTGATATACTTATTACATATTAGACTAAATGAAGTACATTTTCGATTACTGTAAATGAAAGTTTGGCCCTCTGTTATTTTCAAAAAGAACCGTTGAAGTTTCAAAAAGCAAATCAGATGATAAAAAGTGGAAAAAAATTAACAAAACATTGAATTCCTATCTCAAAAACGTTAATACAATTTTCCAACCCATTTTCCAAGTAACTTTTTAACAATTTTCTGGGAAGGAATTTTTGAAATGTTTAAAACTTGAAAATTTTCCAAACATCGCTTAACTAATTCAAAAAGACATGTGTTAAATAAATAATTTACCTTTAATCTTTTTCAGAAAAATAAAAATGGAAAATTTTAAACTGCACATTACATCAAATAGATAAAAAATTTTTAAAAGAATTCTATCCTATTTTCCTACAATTTTTCCGATTCTTTATTTGAGAATCTTATTTTGAAAAATAAAATTGAATATGAAAAGATTGCAAAACTTCAAATAACCAAATCAAAAAGAAAAATGACTAAATATTTATACAAAAATTCCCGGCGCATTTTCCGACAAAACTGCCGAAATTCATTGAAATTTATGATTTTCCAATATTCACGGAACAATTTTTTCAAAAAATAAAAATTTTGCCAAATGGAAAATTCCCAAATTTCACATAATTAAATGTAAAAAATACGACTTTTTAAAAAAATCTCGACTATTTATCTGATTATCCCAGAAGATATTTTTTGAGGTAAATAAAAATTTCTAAGAACAAAAATTTCCGAACGTGAATCGTTTCCAAACTTAACATAATATCAAAAAGATAAATGTTTTTACAAAAAAATCCCTACCCATTGTCCGACCATTTTTCTGAGTAATCATTTTCCTACTGTCCAATTTTCCCATTAGATATTTTCAAAAAGATGTAAAAAAAATTACCCCACCTATTTTCCGATTTATCTGGAAGAATTTTTTTTTTCAAAAAAATAAAAATTTTCAAATGAAAAGTTTAAAACTTCGAATTACAACATCAAAAAGATAAATGAGTGTAAGAAAAAAAAATCCCGACTCATTTTCCAAAAGTTTCCAATTTTAAAATTATTCCGGAAGAATTTTTTTCAAAATTTATAAATATTTCTCGTAATAGAGAAACATGCATCCACAAATGGTTTATATTTGGTTAGAAAAACGAGTAGGTACCTATGTGCAAGTTAATTTTTGTACACGTTCTAATAATTGCTACTGTATACACGGTGTCCGGAAACTCGTAGTAAAAGCGGGAAACTGGTAAATTTACATCACATTCGGAGTTGATTTGTGATATAACTTTTTTGATTTGAGATTTCGTTTTCGAGTAAATCGGGTCCAAAGTTGACATTTTTTTGGTTAAATTTTACAAAAATTTTCACTAGGGGGTTGATTTCAGCTGTGTAATGTCATATAAAATGCATCAAAGGGTAAACCAGGCTCAAAATTTTTTTTAACCCTTTAGTTGCCGAAAAAATGGAAAAATAGAAAAAAAATAATATTAAAATCAGCTCAGATCGAAATAAATAAGTTTTTTGGGTTCTCTATGTGATATAGATTCACCAGTTTCCTGCTTGTACTACGAGTTTCCGGACACGTTGTATAAAGAGGGGCAAAACTCTACTTTAATGGAAATTTACTAAATTGGGCGAAGGCCACCAAAAAGCTGCCGTGGGTTTTTTTCTGTTAGTTTAGACATATTACGTGTTGTTTAAAATGGAAACAATAATAAAATGAACGTTTTAGTAATCTTAGTGATGCAAAAATATGTATTACATGGTTAGGTTATTTTATTTATAGGTTAAAACTAATAATTCAAATTTAATCACTTAATTTTAACTCGATTCAAATAACTGCTACGACGAATTGAACCGAACTATTCTGATTTGACACTGCTGCTTTGAGAAGATATTCTTGTGAATTTATATTAATAATGTTGTGTGACACTATCTATAAACGTGTTGAATAACACTTCAATTAGTTGTATTTTCAATAACAGATATAAAAGGTCTGGATATTGAAAATACAATAAAAGGTCTGGATTTGTTTAATTATTTTCTTCTATTATTAAATTTATATTAGGAACTGCAGACTGCAAATAAGATCTGTTGTTATCATTACTTTAATTATTTCAAATATTGATATTAGCATGAACACTTACGTAAGACATTATTTGACATCAAAAGAAATGAGGAAACTACAATCAGTATCAATTATGTCTCGTTAGTGTACTATGGATGGATACTCGTATGTAGGTTCATGACAAGGTACAAGGTCCATGACCTCCCCTTCTAAGCTGCTATCTCATAATACTTCAGGCCGTAATCTAGCGCTTCGTCCTAGCGGTACAGATATAATTTCCATACCAACTGGTTTTTCTATTTCTACATTGGTTATAGTCTTTTTACATAAGTTAAAAGTTACACAATTCATAATTTGATTACACGAATAAGGAACTCCAGTGAAAAATATTATGACTTTAATAAATATGTTCTTATAGACCAATAAACGCTGATTCTGAATATATAAGTTTTACTTAATATGTATGATATGACACAAGCCATCGTATTAATTTATTCGTTTATTTACATACTGTTTATAGAGATTTAGTTGTTGTGGTTATTGAAACATTATTTATCTTTCTATTATGTATCTCTGATTATTTTATATCTATTATTGAAAATATTCAAAAATTACTGCACAAAAAATAGTAATGCTACTTCTACGAAGAATACTTCGAATAACGGAATTCAAAATGGCGGCAGTTGATCAGCTGATTGCCCGATCCTGGACTATTTTTTCAGAAGTGATGACGTCACACGATTCACCATACGTACGGTGGTTTTCGGGGTTTTACTATTAAAACTAACTCAAAAAATAAAAATGCAGTTATTTAAGTTAGAACGTCATTATTCATTTAAAAAAACTGGAGTTCTCTATTTGCATGTTTCTTATGTCTAATTTTCTCAAATAACTTATATCCTAAATACAACAGAAATAATTTCAATAAACTCATAATGACAATGATTAGGTATATATACAAAGTTTTTTCAATATTTGTGTTCCAGGATTCATGTTGTTTTTTTATCATATACTAGCTGGTTCCCGGCATGCTTTGCTGTGCCATTTAATAAATAAATTGTTTCTCCCTGCGTGTCCTTTTCCATTTGTCCCCCTCCCCTTCCTCTCCCGTCCTCTTCCCCTAACGCGTTCCCACTCCGCCTCCTCCACTTTCCCTCTCCCTCTCCCACTCCACTCCCCCCCCCTTCCCTCGTCCCGCGAACCCTTCTCTCGAGTTTCCCTTTTCCCTTCCGGGTTCCCCTCTCGCATTCCATACTTTCAGTTTCCGTACATTCAGTTTTCAAACAGCTTGCGTGCCACCTATTTTTCCACCAAATTCATAATGCCAGAGCTCACTAGTAGTTTTATACAAACCTTGAAAAGGTTTGTATAAAACTACTAGTGAGCTACAGAAAACTACAGGTAAAAGGACAAAAAATAATTATCCAATTTGGTGCAGTCGTTCGGAAGTCATGTGCGTACATACATTTCGGCGATTCATTTTTATATATAGACTAGCTTTCGCCCCCGGCTTCGCTCGCATGGTATTGGGGGGGGTTGCCATTCCGCCTCCTCCACCTTCGCTCTAGTCACTCTACTCTCCCCATACCCCCCCCCCCCTCCCCCATCCCTCTCCACCACTCTTTCCCTCTCCACTCAAATATCTCAGGGCTGGTTGGAAGCACGAAGTAACCTTCCAACAGTCAAATTTAATTTCACATGAAAAAAAGGAATCTAATGTGGACAGGATATTACTGATAATTTAAAAGGTCCCAGAATCGTTGAAACTTTAACGAACAAGTATTATAAAATAAATAATATAAATGAAAAAAAAATGAGAAACTAATAAACAAAGATGAGGTTTTACCAATAATTGAAGTTCCG
Source organism: Limnephilus rhombicus (assembly GCA_929108145.2). Taxonomy (NCBI): domain Eukaryota; kingdom Metazoa; phylum Arthropoda; class Insecta; order Trichoptera; family Limnephilidae; genus Limnephilus; species Limnephilus rhombicus. The sequence continues at coordinate 20,468,158 of OV815286.1, forward strand.
TCATTGCTTGGTAATATCCTGTGAGTCGTCCTCTCTTTGGGCCTGTCTGGAATCAATTCGAAGTGAGACCCGAGATACCGCTGCTTATTGGTCTATCAAAAAGAGCAAGGGATGTCTCGCCTGCGATAATGGATATCGAGGTTGGACGATCTGTGAGATGGATCAACAAGGTTTCTTGGAGGAATACATAAATTCAAGCATGACCATAATTTATGCCAGACTTCATTTATATAACTCAAAAGTCTGGTATCGCAACTTATGGGTAAATGATTACTAAAATTTAATCATTCTACTTCGTAGTTTACCACTCTACTTTATCAAAAGCCCATATTCATTTATTATTAATCTCTTTACAACTATCTAAATTATCTTGAACTACCTACTATATGACTGGTCAGTGGTTGAGTGGGCATAGCTCTTGGGTCCCACCCGGGCGTCGCGTGTTCGATTCCTCGGCTGGCTAAGTCCTCCATCACAACACAAGCAACATTTTCGGCTTTCTGTGGTGGCAGTAGGAGATTTTCAAACATTGTTGGGTTATTCGTAACCCGGGAATGTTTGTCTTTCTTTAAAAAAAATATATATATATATATTTTATCTTACTATCTGGGGTCCTAACATGGTAAGGATTTATTTATTTGTTTATTTATATCTATATATTACAGTTTACACCTTATTGTCAACATTTTTACATATGTAATATATATTTTGAAAACATTTTATTAATATTACATTTCATTATGTTGTGTGTTAGGTAGGTTTGAGAAGATGAAACTGTTGGTTGGTAATATTGTATGTTTCGTGAACACCTCACTAGGAGAACCTGTGCTGAGGTGTTTACGTGTTTATGATTAAGTGTGACAGGTACAGGTATTTATGTGTTGTAGTAGAAAGTTAGTTTTTTTTCTTTTTTTTACATTTTAATGTTAATTGTACATAGATTACTTAGAAGAAAAAAATATATATATAAGGTATACATGTATATTATATGTACATATGAATAGTTGGTAAATTCTTGATAGACATGTTTATTTATTTTGCACTTGTTATAGTTTGGTTATGTTTGGTTAGGGATTAAAGTATTTTGAATAAAGTGAATATCTTGATTTTTTATCCAGGCTGTGATATGTTTTTTGTGGATGTTTGTAGATGTATTTGCAATTAGTTGTTGTTTCAGAGTAATGGGCATATAATTAAAAAGTTTGGTTGCATAATACTGAAAATGTCTTTGTCCGTGTGTGGTGTGTGTTATTGGTATGTTCAGGGTTATATTTGTTAATGACCTGGTTTTTATTATTATTTTGGGTTGAATTGGAATATGGAGTTTGTTTTGGAGGAAGTATAGCAGAGCAGATTTGGCATAAAGTTGTTTTATTGACATGACTTCTAATGTTTTGTATATTTCGGTTGAATCTGTGTAGAAAGGCACTTGCAGAATTAGTTTAATTATCGCCTTTTGTATCTTTTGAATTGGGTCAATTGCTACATTTGTAGCACTTCCCCAAGCCAGTATTCCATATGTCGCAATGGATTGAAAAAGTGCAAAGTATATGGATCTGAGTATTGTTAGTGGGAAAATGTTTTTAATGGATTTTATTAGGTGCATGACTCCTTTTAGTTTATTTGTGATGAAAGTTATGTGTTCAGTCCAGCGTAAGTGTGTATCAATAATAACCCCTAGGTATTTTGTTTGTTTGACCCTTTCTATATGCTCGCATTGACAATTGGAAGAAGTTTGTTCACAGTCATGCAGAAGCAGGTCTATTTTTGATGGAGGTTGACCTCTTTGTGTAATACTATGTGTGATGTATTTTGTTTTGATAGTATTGACGGTAAGCGTATTACTGTTTAGCCATTTTTTGACAACTGATAAACTTTTTTCGGCATTTACGAATACATCTTTCCATGTGGCAGCTTGACAAAGAAGAACTGTATCGTCAGCAAAGGTCACGATTTTACCTTCAATTTTAATGTCACATAGTTCGTGTATGTAGATTAGGAATAATAAAGGGCCAAGTACACTCCCCTGTGGGACTCCGTACGTAATTAAGAGTGGTTCACTTATCTTGTTATCAATTTTAACTTGTTGAGTTCGGTCAGACATGAAGCTTTTAGTTAAGTCGAATTCTACTCGGTTAATACCTATGCTTTTTAACTTCTTGAAAAGTTTTTCGTGTGAGATTGTGTCGAAGGCTTTACATAGGTCTAAATAAATTGAAATAACTTTTTTCTTAGCATCAAGATTATGTGTGATGAAGTCCGTTACAGTAGCTATTGCATGTTCTGTGCTTCTGTTTTTCCTGAATCCATGTTGGTTTATCGACAGTATTTGTTTGGTTTCCAGATAGTGTTGAAGCTGTTTCTTAATAATTTTTTCCAAAATTTTTGAAAAGGTATTTAGTAGCGTAATGGGTCTGTAGTTGTTTATGTTATTTTTTTGTCCTGATTTAAAAATTGGAATGATAAGACCTTTTTTTAGTAAGCTGGGAAAAATTCCTTCTTTTAGACTAAGATTAATTAAGTATGTGAGTGGTTTGAGTAGTTGTTGGCTTACTGTTAAGATAGTTTTGGAGTCCACACCATCGGGTCCCGTTGTTGTGTTATTCTTTAGTGATTGAATTATTTTATTGGTGTCTTCTAGTGTAATGTTTTTTAATTTGAAGTGTCTGTTCATATTTTCATTGCTGATGTTAGTGGCAGTGTTTTGAGGTTCCTGAATATCTTGGAGAGGCTGTGATTTTTTTATATTTTCAGCTAGGCTAGCTCCTATATTAGTGTAGTGCTTGTTAATATAATTGAGGATGCGTGTAGGATTGTCGTGGAAGTGGATTTCCTCATCATCAATAAGTAAATTTTTTATGGTATCATTTTTGTTCTTCTGTGAATGCGTACTTTCCCTCAAAATTGACCATACGCTTTTAGGGTCATAGTTTGCTGCTATAAGTTTGTTTTGATAATACAATTCTTTGGCTTTACGTATTATTAGAGAACAAATGTTTCTCTACCTTTTGTAGAAGAAATAAAGCGGAGTGTCGTAAGGGTTCAGTTTAACTTGTTTGTGTAGTTTGTCCCTTTTTTTAATGCTATTTATAATGCTTTGGGTAATCCATTTTTTAAGTCTTACTTTGCGGTGCGGGATAGGTATGTATATCGTTTTGGTATTTTGGGTAATGAGAATTTGTAGATGTGTTATGAAGAAATTCCAGGCCTCTTCTGCCGTGTTAAATTTTGTAAGATGTTCCCACGTTTGTTTTTCTAAGCATTGATTTAGATTAACATAATCAATTATTTTTTTGGCTGTATTATTTTGGAACGTTGATTTTCTAGTTGGCAAAGTCGATACTTGAACTTTTCTTCGTTTCCTAGGACAACTGCAGATCACAAACGTACAAACAACAGTTGATGTCGAATATATTAAGAACGCATAGAGATAATGAACTGTCACTATTTTGTTTGCGATCTGCAATCATGCTAGGGAACGATGATGTTACCGAAAGTTATTCTATCAATCCTTATCAATCGAGCGTGGGGCCTGATATAGTTAAATATTTTATTAATTCATATAGCTTATAATTCATAAAACTACACAATGGGTAGGAAAATAAAAATACAATGCAAAATACAATCAACAGTTTGCTTATCAAGTTTTACTAAACTTAATAAATCATTAACAAATTTCGAATTTAAAGATAATAGATAAAACATTGAGTTTGGTAGATATGGAAGAGATATAACGAATTCTTCTAAGTACTGCGTTATATTAATCATAAACGGATGAACAATATTATTTTTTTGCAAACAAAATAGTATTTACTTCGGGAGAATATCCATTTTACAATTCGGAAGTTAGTAATGTTAAAAGGACAACATGTTGTTCGACATCTTGTTTGATTTCAATATTGAAGTCCGTGGGGTGCTTTTCTAGTTTAATAAAATTTCCATTGAAAATTTCTTCATTAATAATTATGTTAGTTATTGTAATTATAAGTTAGATATTAAAACTTATTAAAGTTGTTTTAACAACTTGTGTTTCTTGTGTATATCAAATAAGTCATTTTCCTCTTTATGTATATGATTTATGGCTTCATTATAAAATAATGCAACATCTTGTCCAATGTTCCAAAAACAGTAGTAAATAATTTTCCTCCAATTTCTAACCGTGCTCCTCATTTTTGACGTTTTAAACTATTTTGACAAGTATTTCTAAATATTTACTGAATTATTTGTTTAAGTTTTTCCCATTTAAGATGTTTGTATATAAAACATAATTTTGGAAGTAATTTTTCTTTAATATTTCTCAGAGCTAAAAATATGTCTCTATATGTGGGTTTATCCCAAAAAAATATTTTAATATCATATTGTAAATGCCTTTACTACCGTGTGTACTATACAAAATATCTCCAATATTGGGTATATTGGTTTTCACTTCGATAGTTGTTTATTAAATGTAATATTTCCAAAGCTACCCCGTCATTCCGATAAACGATGCCCAATATTGTCTTTGCATGTAATTAAACATTCGTCTATTTCATTAGAACAGTTAATATTCGAGTCTAAAATGGACTTCTCGAAGTTGATTTAATCGTCATTGGTAACTTTAGTTGAATCGTTTATTTGAAGAATTATTCTTGGTAGACTATCTGCATCAGAGTTCAACTTCACTGGTTTGTAGATTATTTCTCATCAGTATTCTTCTAATTTTAGTTTCCATCTAATAAATCTTGATCCTGGAACTTTTACATTAAACAGCCTTGTTGGAGGTCGGTGATCAGTTATGATCTTAAATTTCCTACCATACAGATAAGGTCTAAAATATTTTACAACAAATATTATAGATAATAATTCGCTAATACTTTAGTAGTTGATAAATTAGATTCGGCTCTGTTTAGTGTCCTATTAAGTGAGGAGTAAATCTTCACCTATCTATCCCTGACTCAGATTAGATTGAAAGGTTGACTACAAGGTTGGTTACAATCGCTTGTTAATATAATTCTTAATTCATTAAATGATTCTTGCTGAGGCTCATCCCATAAAGATGTTTTATCTTTTTTAATTCCAATCAATGGTCTTGTAATTTTACTGAATCCCTGTCATCATAAACTTCCTATAATGGACTTCCTATAATACCCAACAAAGTTATTCGTGATTCAGGAATTTAGATACAACCGACGATATTTGACAACTTCGTTCAACAATTGGCTTGCTCTGACGATATCAACATAATTGCGAAAACTACCGATGCTTTACTTGACGCCTTCATAAATCTTGAAAGTTCTGCCAAAAACGTGAACTTCGTAGTAAACCAGCAGAAGACCAAATACATGGCTTAAGAATGCACCCAACAAACCCCAACTCTCTCTTGTGGAAGTCAAAATTTTGAAACGGTATTAATGTTTACATACCTAGGCTCCCTGATATTAAACAACAATAATACTACAGAGGAGATCCAGAAGCGCACAGTGAGCGCAAATAGCTAGTTTTTCCGCTTACAAAAGCAGATAAAATCCAGACTGCTGTCCAGAAATACCAAGATATTAGTGTAAAGAACACTTATTAGACCAGTGCTCACGTACGCAGCTGAGATATATGACTAATAGGAATGAGCAAGCACTGGACGTTTTTGAAAGGTAGATTTTGAGACGTATCTTCAAACCAGTTCCAGAAAATGGATTTTGGCGCAGATGTTACAACAGTGAGCTCTATAATCTGTTTAAGGATCTAAACGTCATAAAAATTATAAAACTGGGAAGACTTTGGTGGCTGGGTCATGCGGAGAGAATGACCGAGAATCAAGCACCAAAGTTCTTGCTGAATTCAAGATCCGTAGGGCGAAGGAGCCTGGGACGGCCAAGATTTAGATGGAGCGACAACGTCTTCAAAGATCTATCTAACTTGAATGGAAAGAGCTGGCACAAAACCGAAATGAGTGGAGGAAAATTCTTGAGGAGGCCAAGAGCCACCAGGGGTTGTAGAGCTTAGAGTGATATGAATATGAATATCTAATAATGAATATCTAACTACTCCTTAAATTGACTTAATATCTATTGTCGATTTTGGTAGTGGGATTGAATTATCCGGTTTCACTCTATTTTCTGAAATCACATGCCCGAGATATGCTACTTCATTTCGTAAAAACTCGCATTTATCAATCTGCAGCTTTAATGTGTGTGTACTAAGAATTTGAAATATTTCTTTCAATTTTTTATCAAGAGTTCCTAAATTATTTGCGTAAATTACTATAATGTCTAAATTCACAAATTATTAAATTCCTGCCAAAACATTATTCATTATTCAATAACATGTTGCTGGGGCATTTTTAAAACCAAATCCTTACGTATATATTCATAGTGTCTTTGGGGAATCTTCCGATTACATTGGAATCTGGTGAAAACCAGATGCAAGATCCAATGACGAAAATTATTTGCAGTGACCCAACTGATCCAAAATATTTGAGACGTTTGGAAGAGGACACGAGTCTTCAACTGTAAGATCTATAACTATTTACCATTTCTGTTTTTTGTATGTACCAATTTTCTTTGGTACCACCCACAACGGAGAGGACTAAGGAGATTTCGAAGGTTTTATTATCCCTTGGTCTTCTATCTATCTACCCAATATCTTCTGAATTTGTTCATTTACTTCTGTTTTATAGACTTCAGGGTACCTATAATATTTATTAAAGATCGGTGGATGATCTCCTTTATTTATACCATGAGTAAACGATTTAGTGTTTGTTAATACGTCTCCTTCCAAGTAGAAAATATCGTTAGATTGCGACATGTTCACATCAAAGATTCTTTTTCTTCTGTATTTAAGTATTCAGTTCTAATATTTTCTTTCAATATATTAATTATTTTAACTCAGTTGTCGGACGCGATGTTAACTTGTAACACTTTACCAATTAGTTTAATTTAAAGCTTTACCTTTATTAGCGAAACACACATCATCAATTGTTGGTGAACTTTTTTTTCCATATATTTTATATCCAACAAAATATGTTACTTTATTTGTTTTTTTACAAAACATGTTACGTAATTGGTTTTTCCGTTGAATTTGAGATAGTAGAAACTGCTTTTGCGTTACTATAGACCTTACAAATACTACTTAATTAATAGTAGAAACTGCTTTTGCGTTACTATAGACTTACAAATACTACTTAATTAAATAAACACCTTCCGCGATTTCAGTTTCACGGATGATCCCTTCTTTTATTTCCGGATTGAGTATATTTACTTCGATAACCATTTCAGAATGTACCTGCACTGCCATCGAGTTACGACAACTCGTATCAATCTTATACGATTGAAAATATAACGAAATCGCGTTGTTACCAATTAACAATTTATTTATCACATAATCTAGTTTAACATAATACTTTTGTTAAAATCGTGCCGTTTTCATACTTTTTTTAAAACCATTGAGAGGTATATTTGTTCCCCGAGGCAACAAATACATTTTATGAGGAAACAGCATTCCATTGACATCCAATGTCAATTCGACACTTCTGAGAGTCTTTATTGGTTTACTCACACTTATACCCTCAATTTAATTTATTTTCGTGTTATCACACCGTACTTTATCGATTACTACCATTGGTGTAATAAGACTATTGTTTGCATCACTATCTGCATAATATGTATTATTATTACTTTCCTTAATAAGTATCCTAATGTACGCTGTAACATGAAAACTTGGAATTCTGCCTGAACTTATGCCAGTTGCACTTAGTTGCACTCCAGCGGTGAGTTTGTTTATTTGTTTTGTTTATTTGTTTGTTTATTTAGTAAGAGATTATACATGTATATACATAATTCATTAATTTTTTTTTGACTGCCCAACTAGGAGTATTCCCGTTTTAGGAAAGTCAAATTATTATGGGTATGAACAAATGGAACATGATTTGTACAAAAAAGAAAGAAAATTGATGAAATAAAAAGAGGAAATAAAAATAACAGAAAGAATATAAAATAAAATAAAAAAAGTTTAAAACCTAGTAACTGTTATTTGTTTAGCATAGTTATTAAAATAATATAAGTTTAAAAAAGAAAAGTTAAATATGTACATATAGGTAACTAAGAAAAGTGACTGGGTCTTACCGTTTCCCGAATTTCTGTTAAAATTTCCAGAGAATTTTTATACTTGAAACATTTTTTTTAAATGACCTGGTGTGTAGAAACATTTTATAGTTTTAAAATCATTATTTTATTTATTCTTACTATGTGTTCCAGATATCTCTTTTAAATGATTTCAATGGCTTTTCTCATATTCAGATATTTAAAACACACCGAGTACTAATGGCTTATTCGGTTTAAAACAGATTTTCGCTTCATGGGCTGGTTTCTTGCAAAAGTTACAAGTTCTCTCTTGACTGTAATCATTTGAAAAGGAGGCTGCTGAGTCAATATTTTTGATTGGTCGCTATTTTTGTGGCCTCTTCATAAACTTTCGGCTCTCTTGCGAATAAAGTTGTTTGGTACTGCGATAAAATCCCTATTTAAAGAAACGTGTAATGAGTTCTGTTTTACCATTGCTTATTTGCCGATTGATTCATTTCGATCAGTTGTTTCGTTCCTGATAGCTCGTATTAATTTTTTTTAAATTGATCTACCTGATTGGTAAACAATTATTGGTTCATCTTTTCTCTTCCTACATTGAGATGATTCGATTGATAGGGATGTAGAATTTTTACATTCTTACATTCTTTACATTCTTCCTAAGTATATGGCAAGAGTCACTTACAAGATGTATGATCACAATCATAGCGATTTTAAGTCGATCCATCCTACTTCAGACTAGAGGATCGCCCAATACTCTGGGCAGGGGCTGCTGCACAAAGAATGAACGCTTCATTTTGAATTCTCCAGATTTGAAACCTGCCTGCAGATTTGACAACAGTTCAACTCCAAAATATTCCAGGGCTGGCATTCTGACCAATGCCCAATTGTCGATGCGCAAGTAATGGAAGTACCACACACCGAGACCACAAATACGCTGTGTAACAAAAGGTGTACACACCTTGTTACAAATATTTTTATGTGACAAACGGTAAACAATAGTAATGATTATATTCTAAACCATTTATTAGGCATCTTGAATAAAATCTTCCAGACAAATATGCCGGATTTCTCAAATAATTATCCCAATCCTAACAAATCAACCAATTCTGGATCCAACTACAGGCCAATCGCTCTTTCATCCTTTCTCGGATAAATAAATAAAATAAAAAACCGGTTAGAATTTTTTGTCCACAGTGAAAATCTTCTCTCTCCATCTCATATTGGATTTAGGAAAAAAAATCAACTCAAGATAACCTTGCCATTATCAGCACTGATAAATTTATCAATATGTAACCAGGAAGAATTTTCAGTCTTTGTAGACGTAGAAGGCGCCTTTGAAATTGTTGAATCTTTTGTCCAATCTATTATTAATGTATTTCTTGATAGAAATTTTTTCATTGAGCTACCAGATATTGCACCTCAAAGTAAATCTCTTTCGAGGCTACGTATTTCCCCCTTTCTCTACAATATACCCATATACACGTACAATATATTACGATACATCACCATTCCCCTCTAGTAAAAGTTTTTGAGTTTGCAGATGTTATAACTTTCTTCTTATCGTCTAAAAACATCGCAACCGCTGTCAAATGGGTGCCCTTCGCACTTGGCTCACTTTCAATGGTCTTGAACTTGCCGTCCAGAAGAATCAGTGTCATTTATTTCGAACTCTTCGTCTATAACGCCTCTGAAGTTAAATTTTTGCGAGTAACATTTGAAAGGAAACTTAAATGGCTTTTCCGTATGAATAATATAGTTACTAAATGCGAAAAAATTTAATATCATCAGATCATGAACTGGTGTTTGGTAGTATCTGTTGCTTAATTTTTTAAGGCAGACATTTTTTAGTGTTCATTTTGGTGAAATAAAACGGTAACCGGACAACTCACTATCATGCGACATCAACACCTCCTTTGAAAAGTCATTAAAAGTGATTAAAAATATATATAAAAAAATAGTTCTGAGGGATCGGGCTCCGATAGCGGTAGAGACGAGATCATTAAAAGGCGGTAGTTGGTGAGTTGAAGTCTTTATTGAACGGCTACGTAGCGAAGGTCAGTTAAGTGGAGTGAAAAGACAGAGTGCTGTGAAGACGGTGATGCTAGGTAGTGATGCGTGATGGAATGAAAGGTCAGAGCAGTAGGTAAACAGAGGTGTAGACAGATGCCTAGATAGTGATGCTGAGACGCGATGAATGATGGAGATAATGAAGCTGAGGCGGTGAAGACCGTAGGGTCTTCAATGACGCCAGCATGTATTTTTTTATGTAGCTCTGCATTGCGGTTGTAGTGAAGACCTGATGACTCTGATGGTCGACACCATGGCAGTGGAGTAGGTCGACTCGAGTAGGTCGGAATCGTCCGTGGCATGGGTAGTCCTTGAGAGGCAAAGATGATCCCTTGAACTGTAGGTACGAAGTAAACCATGTAAGCTGTGAGAGTATGTCTTATGCCTGTCTCAACACAGGTATATATATCCTAGTGAGACAGGCATCGAATAATGTAATGCAAACATACCTTATATAGATAAATAAATAAATAAATCTACCTTGAAGGAAAAGTCCTTCACAAGCGCGGCCAGTTTTAAGCCATGATGGCCTCAAATTTTGGGACAAGCAAGGTGTTATAAATTGGTATTTAGCAGAAGGACTTCAAGGAAAACATCTGGCTTCAAGGCGGAATTTTTCTCGTTTATTCACAAGCACATGTTACAATAAATTTGTTCCCGACCCGACAAAATACTGACTTTGGTCACTTCGACCATTTGCTAGATAATGCTAGCTGTTTACAGGAGATCCACGTATTAAGAGCGTTTTTAACTAGAAACGCAGGCTATTTATAATAACATTTTCCAATACACATAAAAAACAAAACACCATTGTGTCAGTCATCGTACGATACAGGGCAGAAATCGAGAAATCTGCTTTATCGTCTAGCATTTAGTTTAGTGTCGCCATACGTCGCTAATCTGTACCAACAAAAACAATAAGCTACAAAAATAGCATTCACTTTTTGAACATACTGTCGGGCGGGGAATGAAAAAAAACAACAAGTTTTTTGAAATTAAAAAATCAAACTACAAATTCCCAAATTTACAAACAATATACTAAAAATTTTACAAGATGTGTAACTATCTAAATTTAAAGGGTCCGGGAAACTAACCAACAATTAAAATAACCTAAAAATTTATAATTTTTTTAAAAAATCATGCAAAAAAAAAATTCATAAAATATAACAAAATCACAACATTAACAATTTTGTAAAATTGACAATTCAATAATGTCTCATGGTCTCTATGGAGATTTTTCACTTCAATTATATTTTTTAACCAATACCAATTCACAAATAGCAATAAATTGTTAGTTCGCTTTTGACTGACTATCAGTTCGTCATTGACTTTCACTGGCATGGCACTGCCAAAAACAGAAGGAACACTTCACTGGGTAGACTACTCGGCCATCTTGTCCAGGGTGGTCATCATACGGGGTGCGGCACGGAAACTTGCTGATTTGAATTGGACGTGTCAGAAAGGGCCGGGGAGGGTCTCATTGGAAAGAGGGGGGTCTTGAAGTTTTGTTACACTACAAGTCAGTTGGCGTCATGCGTTGGACAAAGGAACAGCGTGCGTTTGCCGTCGAGGCCTACTTTTCTAGCGGTCATCCGGTGGTCGCTACCCAACGTGCCTTCCGTACTCGGTTCAACATTCCCGTTCCTAGGCGGCAATCAATTGTTTCGTGGGTGGACATATTCAGGGAAAGTGGGAGAGTGGCAAGAAAAGGCTCAGGAGGTCAAAGGACTTCCAGAACTCCAGAAAACGTCGAAAGGGTGAGGGAGTCGGTTTTGCGCTCTCCCCGGCGTTCGGCGCGTAAACACGCTGATGCCCTGGGGATTTCTGATCGCACAGTGAGACGAATTATTCACAAGGAACTCCGGTTTCATCCCTACAAACTTGCTGTGGTCAAAAGTTGAATGAACGCGACTTCGATGGAGCTTTTGAGGGAACACTTCCACGAGCGCCTTATCTCCTTGAGGGGTGACGTACCGTGGCCGGCGCGCTCCCCCGATTTGGCACCCTGCGATTTTTTTATGGGGATATCTCAAATCCATTGTTTATAACGACAAACCGCGGACCCTGCAACACCTGAAGGAAAAAATCCGCCAAGCCTTCACCAACATTTTATTTATTTGATTGATTCACCTGATTTATACATGTGTGTTACATATTTGACTAATGTGGGCCTCACTGGGTGCTTTAGAGTACCTCATTTTACAGTTTGATATGATTTTTTTTTTTTTTTTAATTTAAGATACATAAAAAATAAAAACTAAAGAAAAAAGAAACTCAATAATAACATATGAGAATTAAAATAAAGTAAAATAAAGCAAAACAAAATAGAGTAAAATAACACTAAAATAAAACAATCGAATAAAACTATATAAATAGGATAGATACATATAAACCGATAGTGAAATTAAAAGGTTTTATATATTAGTGAGTATTGCAATGGTGTTTATGTCAATGTGTTTTTATTTTTTTATGTTGTGATTTTTTTGTAAAGTTGCCTTTTTTGGTCTTTAATCCATCTTTTAATTTTGAGTGTGAAAAGTTTTTTGTTTTCTTCTTTTTTTAAATCGAGTTAAAGATGGTTGAATGCTTTTATTGCCTGGTATTTGTGATGTCTTTGTCCAAAGCTTGTGTTTATCGTCGGTGTTTTTAAGTTTTGTATGTATGCTTGTCTAACTGGTCTATTTATGGTTTGTGTTTGTTGGAGTTTGTGTTTTTGGTCAAAGATATAGTTAAGAAGTGTTTTTATGTATAATTGTCGTACATCAAGTACGTCGAACACGTTGAATATTTGGTCTGTGTCAGTCATTCTGTGTTTTTTTAGTATAATCTTTAAGATGGTTCTCTGTGTGGTTTCCATATGAGCAATAGCTGAGTTTGTTGCTCCTCCCCAAACAATGATTCCATATTCTATTATAGATTGGCAGAGTGCAAAATATATTGTTTTCATTTGTTTTAGTTTGTATATGTTTCTTATGTTTAGGAAAAGATGTATTGTTTTGAGGAGTTTATTGGTGATATGATTTATATGATGTGCCCATTTGAGATTATGGTCAATTATGATTCCTAGATATTTTATTTGGTCAGTTTTTACTATAGCAGGGCAGTCGCAGTTTTTGGTGTTTAAACAATCGTGAATTTTTATGGTGTTTATTTAATTCCCGTCGATATGCTCGAAAGAGTGGAGCGAAACTTCAAATCTAGGGTAGATCAGTGTATCACTAATGAGGGCCGCCATTTGCCCGATGTCATTTTTAAAACTAGTTAAAACAAAAATTCAGAATGTGTACTAGACGATACAAAAAGAATTAAATCGATATATAAAGTACTTTTTCTTTTATTGACTTTTCAAATCAGCAAGTTTCCGTGCCGCACCCTGTATTAGAATAGTACATCACCATGTTCTTCTGTATGTCATCATTTGGGTAGATCATCATAAATTATGGGGCGGCCGTGCCCTGGTAATCAGATAGTACCATTAATTCTGCAGCGAGGATGATCAACTCGCGTTTGTTGACTTGAAGCCCCAGTGGCTTCAGGCTGGATACAGTGGTGTCAACAACACCAATACCGATGCTCCATAATTATTGTTGTGGTTTGGTTGCATCGGTTCAGCCCTAATGCAGTTAGGCTGTGTCCTTGGGAAGGTCCGTGGTTTGCCGGGTCGGGAAATTTGGATCCAAGTTTGATTCTATTGGTATCAAACATAATTTTGTGATGGGTCTCACAAAAGTGCCTTGTGCTGTTTTGAGGGTAACTACCCTCACTACTCCATCCGGGCCTGGATGAGTAGTTAATATGCGCGCCATCTTCCACAATGCAGGAGGCAGATTGTCTTCCATCAAGATTACCAGATCGTCCTTCTTTATGGCCTTTTGGTTGCTGGCCTGCCATTTGGTCCGTTTTTGCAGCTCGGCAAGGTAATCTCGTTTCCATCTGAATCAGAAATTTTGAATTAGAGCGTTTAATTTTTGATATTTGCTTAGTCTGTTCTCCGGGAGCTCGCGGACATCCACTTCGGGAATAACCGAAGCATTCCTGCCCATAAAGAAATGGTTGGGGGTTAGAGGGAGTAGGTCGTCTACGTCATCAGACAGGGAAGTTAAGGGACGGGAGTTCAAACAAGCCTCTATCTGACAAAGCAAAGTAAATAATAATTCAAACTGCATTGGGTTATTTTTAGTAATTCGATATAAATGAAACTTGGTGGACTTGACGGCGGCTTCCCATAGCTCCCCATGGTTCGGCGCCCTAGGCGGTATAAAACTCCAAAAAATTCCCTTATCAGCTAAAAACCTATGGATTTTGTCATTGTTCAGCCTTAGACTGGCATACAGTTCTTTGAGCTTATTGGAAGCTCCTCTGAAAGTGGTTGCATTGTCAGAAAATATTTTTTCCGGCTGAACCCTACGGGCAATGAACCTCTTTAAACAATTTAAAAAAGCATCGCTTGACAAATCTGTTACGAGTTCCAAATGAACCGCTTTGGCAGAAAAACAAACAAGTATGCAAAGATACGATTTAATGAGCGGAGATTTCCTCAGCGCTCCAGCCTTCGTGTCTATCAGTCCGGCAAAGTCGACCCCTGTGACAGAGAAAGGTAGACTGGGAGTGATTCTCTCAACTGGAAGGTCTCCCATGATCTGCCGGCAAACCTGAGGTCGGTATCTAAAACATACAACACACTTATGTAGGATACGCTTAACAGTGTTTCTCCCAAATATCGGCCAATATTTCAAGCGTATTTCCGATAACAGCGCTTGGGGACCTGCATGTAAATGTTTATAATGATAATTACTTATAATAAGTTCAGTTAGTTTATGTGACGGTGATAATATTATAGGGTGCCTTTGATGATGCGATAAATAAGTAGCTAATTTTAATCGTCAACTTGCGCAAATTAAACCTTACATTAAACAGGGTTTGAGAGCTTTCAATCTACTGTTTTTGTTTACTAACCCATGCTTCTTTAGGTCCTTCAATTCTCTTTTAAAGGAATGTTCTTGCGATGATTTCAGTAGGCATTTTAAAGCTGCTTTCAGCTCGGAGACAGTTAAATTGCCATACGTTTTATCCTTAGGGTTACGACAATTATTTTTAAATCTTAACGCTTGAGCGATTACTCTTTTTAATTTGGTTAGCGATGACAATTTTTCGAAAATATCCCATTCTTGAGCATCAGTTACCAGTAGTACATTTTTATTTTTTATTTCCGGGGGATCCAAACATGACATCTTGGATACTGGCCAAGTGCTGACATCTTCCGTCAACCAGCTTGGCCCCTTCTACCAAATTAAAGCGTTGACTAACCTTTCAGCTGTGGTACCGCGGGACAGTATATCCGCTGCATTTTCTGACGATGATACGTACCGCCACTGCGTTGGATCGCTGATTTCATGTATCTCAGCGACTCGGTTTGCCACGAAGGTGTTCCAACGAGCTGGTTGTCCTTTCAACCAGCATAACGCTATTGTTGAGTCGCACCAGTAATAGGTGGCTGATTCTTCTACACTTAGTGTCAACTTGATATTTTTTATTAGCTTGGCCAATAGTAATGCACTACATAACTCTAACTTGGGTAGTGATATACATTTTAATGGCGCTACTCTAGACTTGGAGGTAACTAACTGTGCATGCCGCTTACCTTCTGAATCTGTTGAGACGATGTAGGCGCATGCTCCGAAAGCTTTCTGCGAGACGTCGCAGAACCCGTGCAATTGTATATTCTTTGGTGTTCCGCTAATAACTCCTCTTGGGATTTTTAACACATTTAGTTGCGATAGTTGGTCTAGATAGGCCCTCCAAGGTAGTAAAATTTCATCAGGTAGTATGTCATCCCATGATGCTTTGGACTGCCATAGTTTTTGCATAATTAATTTGGCTACCACTACGATGGGCCCTAAAAGTCCTAAAGGATCAAAGGTGGAAGCTATGCAAAATAATAATTGACGCTTGCTCTCCGTTTTACCTGACGGCTTTGTAATTTCATAAGACAGGTAATCTAATTCATTATTCCAAATTAATCTAAGTATTTTTCATTCTTGGAATTGTCAGTGATCATTTTTTCACAATTGCCCTGTTTGGCAATTTCACCTTGGCTCCGCCCAGATGACAATTCCAAAACATTTGATCTCCACTTCCTCAGGGTCATCCCTGTGGACAGCAAGATATCACTTATTTTTTTCTTCAACTTGAAACAAACTTCCAAGTCATCCCCTCCAGTCAATAGATCGTCCATATAAAAATCATTTTCTATGACTTGACTTGCTACTGGGAAATTAACTTGATTAACCATACCAATTTGTCGAAGACATCTCGTTGCTAGGAAAGAGGAAGGTCCCAGCCCATAGGTAGCGGTCTTCAATTTGTAATGTCGGAGTTCCTCTTCTTGTGATTGGCGCCATACAATCTTCTGAAGGCTGCGATCCGCTGCGCATACGTTGATTTGACGGTACATTTTTTTGATGTCCGCAGTCATGACGTATCGATGTTTTCTAAAACGTAATAAATGGCTGTATAAGTCCTTTTGAATGATAGCTCCCACCATCAGAGCATCGTTCAGGGATATTCAAGTCGACGTCTTTGTCGAACCATCAAAAACTACACGCACCTTCGTCGTGGTGCTAGCTTCTTTAATGACCGCGTGATGCGGCAAAAAATGGGATTGCTCATCCCCTCTCCATTTATCACATAACTCCATATGACCTAGTTGTTCATACTCCCGCATAAATTGTACATATTGCAATTTCAATTCAGGATTTATTAAAAATTTCTTCTCTAAGTTCTTAAATCTTTTTTCCGCTGTATTTAGTGAGTCACCAAGTTGACTCACACAAGGGCGGCGCGGCAGACTCACAACGTATCTACCATCGCTCTCCCTAGAGTGCGTGGCGACGAAATCTGCTTCACACGCCTTCTCCTCATAATTTTGAAATCTTGCAGGATTCACTTCCTCCATTTTCCAGAATGTTTCTATTTGATTGGATAATGTGTTTATTGATAAACTACAAATTTGCGGTACTGGCCTTTTTTATGATGAATGTTGATCGGGCCTGATATGACCCATCCTAATTTAGTCCTCTGAAGAGTAGGTCCAGTATCCAATCTCCACC
The DNA here is from genome assembly GCA_929108145.2 of Limnephilus rhombicus. Lineage (NCBI taxonomy): Eukaryota > Metazoa > Arthropoda > Insecta > Trichoptera > Limnephilidae > Limnephilus > Limnephilus rhombicus. The sequence goes on from OV815286.1 coordinate 20,485,391, forward strand.
GATCATCTTGTAGTATATCCCAAAAGCTCTCAGCGCCTAACAGGATATCAATAGGCGCCGCTACGTTGAAATTTGGGTCCGCCATTTGTAATCCCGGCAGCAGCTTAAAATCTTTTCTGGCCACTGTTGCTTGGGGTAGGTTTGTGGTTATTTCCTGTAATATTATACAAGTGATATTTTGGTTATAATTTGTCCTCAGAGATTTCATTTTAATCGCAACACGTTTCTTTATATGGGTAACATTGTTGTGTATGCCTAACACAGGCTTGTTTATATTTTCACATCTTAAATTTAATTTCATTGCGAACTTTTCGCACATAAAATTGGCTTAAGCTCCAGAGTCAATTAGGACCCTTGCCTCATGCACTTTATTATTGTGATCTACCACCCCAATGATAGCAGTCGACAATAAAATTGTTTTTTCTGCCTTCGCTAAGGCTGAATGGTTTGACACTGAAACTCGTTCAGCATCCATTTGGCAGTCACCTCCGGGGTGATCTTCACCTTTATTCATGGAGTCATCGCTCGGATGCATCTCCCTGTGCAATAACGTATTGTGGCTCTCGCTATCACAATGCTTGCATTTCAAATTAATTTTACAATATGGGGCCGTATGTCCTAACCTCAAACATTTTAAGCAGGCACAGTACCTCCTTATTGCGTTAGCTCTCTCTCCTGAATTTAATTTTTTTTAAATTTTACAATAATATATTTTATGTCCTTTGTCATTACAAAAAATACAATTATTGTGGGTAGCAGCTAAAAATACCGATTCCTTTTTAGGATTATTGTTGCTACCATTTGCTTTCGGGTGGGTAGGAATTTTTTTCGAATCTGAATTTAACATTAATTCCAAAACTTGCGCACGCGAGGTCAAACATTTAAGAAATTCCTGTAATGTAGGTAGCTCATCCTGCAATGGGGTTTGTTCCCAATGCTTTCTAGAACTTGCATCTAATTTATTAGAAATTACGTATATAATTAAAGCATCCCATTGTTTGATTTTTAAGCCTAAATTTTGCAAAGCTTTGAGATTTACATTTGTTTCATCAATCAGGTAACGCATGGCTACTGGATCCTCATGTTTCATCTCTTTAAGTTGAAACAGAGCTTGGATGTGTCTTTGTACGGTAGTTTGCAAATTTGCATACCTCTGTTGCAACAACTCAAAAGCCGATATATAATTCAGGTCTGATACTTCGAAATTGGCGATTATCTTTGCTGCATTCCCCTTTAAACAGGATTGCAGATAATAAAACTTCTGTACATTGCTTAAGGCAGTATTGTTATGAACCAGTGTCTTAAATGTTTCTAGAAAATTAATCCAATTTTTTTGATCGCCGTTGAATTCTCGTAACTGAAGGTTGGGTAATTTTATTTCCAATTTGGGAGCCTCCACAGACTGAATTGCTCCCTTTGCAGTCGCTAAAATTGAATAATATTGATTTTCAAAATTCTCCCTTTTGCAAATTATTATCGAATTCGTTGGAATCCGGAAGGCTTTCGATTTGTTCCTGAATCTCTTCGAAATCATCAATTATTTTTTCAATTCTAGCATAGCGAATTTTAATTTCGTTAACTGATAATGCGTTTAATGAATCCGCAAATCTCGTGAGTTTACCTTTCAACACTCCTCGTTTGTTAATCAACGATTTTAAATTATCCATTTTTATTACGTATTTGACAATAATTCAACAATAAAAATGCTAAAAATGTTTCTTCAAAAATAATTTCTGTGCAATAATCGCGTAAAAAACAGTAATAACCAATTCAAGCTATAAACAATGACAGAATCTTACAATAATCATCTTCTAAACAATTAACCTAAAATAAATTTGCATGACTTGCATTTTACACTGGGGGTAGCTATTTTTTTTGTTTTTAAATAAGCACATCGACACACAAAAAATAGCGCTTGTTTGAAGAGGAATTCACGGAATTAGAATGAAGAAATTGCAGGGATACTTATGGTTTGATTTCTTTGTTCTTCATGTTCTCATCTTTCTGGTTTTTTAGATAGCTCGCTGGTTCATTCTGGTATTTCCTCTGATGCCTTCATCCGCTCGTAAGGGATATGCGGCTAGAAGGACCATGTTGTATTTTGGTATTTAGCAGAAGGACTTCAAGGAAAACATCTGGCTTCAAGGCGGAATTCTTCTCGTTTATTCACAAACACATGTTACAATAAATTTGTTCCCGACCCGACAAAACACTGACTTTGGTCACTTCGACCATTTGCTAGATAATGCTAGCTGTTTACAGGAGATCCACATATTAAGAGCGTTTTTAACTAGAAACGCACGCTATTTATAATAACATTTTCCAATACACATAAAAAACAAAACACCATTGTGTCAGTCATCGTATGATACAGGGCAGAAATCGAAAAATCTGCTTTATCGTCTAGCATTTAATTTAGTCACCATACGTCGCTAATCTGTACCAACAAAAACAATAAGCTACAAAAATATGCCGCTAGACGGCAGTAGCCTTCACTTTTTGAACACAAGGATTCCGGAAAATATGCCGTAGGTCCTTGGCCTTTCAACCGCACTGGAGATGAAAGTTATCACAAATTGCACCGTTGACTTATCATCTGTGTTGACAAATATTCACTGACTAGACTTGATGAGAAGTCTGACTGACTCGCTGCCGTCAAGTAGCTTCCTGAACGTTCGGCGCAGTACTAGCAGTTAGTAGCGACTCTACACCTTTCGAGTAAAGGCCTTAATAATTTACGTGGTACAGCCGGTGCCATGGCGTACGTCGCTAAGATAGGACATATGTAGGTGGGTACTTATATATAGATATCTTGTACCACGATACAGTGACGCCTCAAATATTTTTTTCCGGGTAAGTGTCACCAGATGCTGTTCAATAGGTTTCTTTAGGTTAGGTTATGAGCTATTTTTTTTCTTAACTTTCAATGCTATTTCAAAGGGGTGTTGAAATTGTATGATTCTGAGATGGCATGGAACCAAATAAAATAAGTTTTTCATTTCATTTATATTTATTTGAAATGTATGTCGAAAGTAAAAATAATAAACTCACATGTCTTAATCTACTGGGGTTTTGACAATAATACGTCTTATGAGGTGTCGCAGCATAACACAATAAATAATCTACATATTACCTTATTTCATTCCCAAATTTCTGAAAATTTTACAAAAATGCTAAAGATATTTTATTGGAAACATTTTTTTTCTGTTCGGTCTACTCACATACCATCACATTATTAAACGTATTTATGATTAAATAATGAAATGTAGTTTAATAATCAAAACAATAATCTCCGTATCCTTACAGCAAACTTAATTTTATAAAGTCATCTAACAGAAATTGATCAATTTGAAATATACAACCAAAATTCGACGATGGAATCTTCTTTTGTTTGCTTGTATAGTAGAGTCTGTCAAATAAGAGTAGAAAATATAAAAAAATGGAACTACAGAATTTGTAGGCTGGCAACACCAATTTACCTGTCAAATATTCTTTAAAACTGCAATGAAAATGAAAATGTAAAACACTGTATACACATTTAAAAAACATATTTGTTCTTAAAAAAAAAAAAAATCGAGAAACACTGTTGTTAAGGTACCTACGTAATGACATAAATGTGATTAAATTTAGTTTTACAAAATGATTGACTTTCAACTAATTTAATATTAATTTGAATTTAACAGTAGGTAGAAAGGAAGAATCATTAATGGTGAGTTCAGTTACACTACTTTTAGATCTGAATGAGTCAAATATATTCAGATTTAAAATTAGAGACATGATCTAAAGCCCGGGCAACGAACGCTAGCTAATATTAAAAAAAATGTGAGCAATTTCTAAACTGTGCTTTATATTTTATTAGAATATCGTTATTCTTCATTATGTTAAAACAAAATTGCAAACGTATAATAATAATATACCTTTATGCAATTCGAATTTTGAGATCAGTGGGTATTGCAATGAAAAATTTTTTTTTTTTTACTTTTATGTCTATTTAATTTTTATTAAAAATGTAGGTTGCACAGCTTTAGATGTCCACCATGATTATATTTTTAGGATTGCCATTTAAACAACAGTGGCGCCCTCCTATATTTCTACTCTTATTTGACAAACTGTAAGTACTACTTTACAGAGGGCCAGTCCCAATTTAAAATAATAATTCATTCTTGAGTATTCAGTAATTTAAAACATTTACTATTTTCACAGCAAATTTTTAACGAAGAGAACACAAATTTTATGTTAAGCGGACATAATATTAATAATTACGTAAAAAGATGAATTGAAGTGGTATATAAAAATTATTTAAATCTAATACATCATAAACCAAAACCACCTCAGCATAGGCCAGTATACAGAATCAAGCCCCTTAGATATAATATATAATAAGATGTCAACATTATTCAGCGTCTTGGCCAGGTTTCAAAACACAAAGAAGGTTTTGTAATAAAAAATAATCTTTTAAAGCTTATCGCTTCCATTTCATAAAATAAATTATAATTTTTCCTGGAAATGAAATGTTGATTGTATTTTTAGAACTTGATAATTAATTATTGAACACAGTTTATATTTTTTTATGGAAATTGAATATCGGTGCGTAGTTACATAATGTATGGTCATAGAGTATCGGATATTCAGAAGGGACTTTAATGAAGAATGATGCTATATAAAACGTCACTTAAAAAATATCAATGTCACTTGACTAAATCGAGACATAAAGTATATTGCAACTTGCAACACATATTTGGCACATGTCAACGTTTTCCAGTTTTTGATAACATTAATTTGAATTAGACATTATAAGGAAAATAAATTAGTACAATAATAACAATTAGATGTATATACATATTCTAAATGAACATATTATGTATTTTGTGAGCAAATGTGAAACAACCAATATGTTAAAATGAAATATTCAATAATGCTAAGTATAAATGAAACTAAAAAAATTCTTTAAAATATTGCAAAATTATCTACTTCGTACCTATTGACTGTCGTCACTTTCATTTCAGCAAAGCAATTTAATATTCTTGTTTTTGTTTTCAGTCATCACGTCCTTAAACTCTAATTTACGTAATAAAATAACGTTACTAATGGCAGGGAATATCAATTGAATATAACGACGAACCTTTATTTACGAAAATGTTGTAGGAAAGTGCAGAATTTAAATTCCTAACAGTTCTTTTCCTGAAGAATTGTGAAGATGTTTATTTTGAATTAGTTTTAGGTCAAAACAGAGCATGGTGAACTTACTTCAGACTTCTCGGACAACAACTGTTTATAAAATAAACTAGATTAGGTTTGAATAGTTCTTGTTAGCAAATGTGTCGATGTGTTGGCTGCCTGTTTATTGACGTCGAAAGTCCGATCAGTTATTGAACGGCGTAACGGTCGTGTGATCTGGATGGGTCTTGAAACTTATACTCGTAAGTACCGATATATGTTAAATGGAACTTAATTAGGTAGGTATGCAGTGTGAAAAATGCGGTTTAATTTTGTCAACTTCTTCGGTATGTTTGATATGTCAATTACAGAATATTAGAACAATATATTTGAAATTGCTTTCAATGTTTACGAGTACCCCTTAGTGATCAATGATTTGGCTTGATGGAAACACGAAGTCAACCAACGAATTATTAATTTTACAGGCAGTTTTTAACATATCCACAATCGTTTCAGTTATTCAAATCAGACACACAAGTGAGTGTATTTCACTATTATCATTACATACTAATTTTGAGAGTTCAGCCAATTTTGTGCTGGAGAATGTACTACGGCAATGCATAGCACATTTTGTGGAGAATTTCGGAAAACAGTTGCACAAGAATTTCGTACATCTTTATAAAGATTTTTAAAAAATGTGGATGTTTATTTTCACGTTAAAGACCGCGAGAGATGTCTTCAAAGGCTTCTAAAGTAGAATTACCCTGTTATAATATCTATACATTCTAAACAGAAATTCATTTATACTTCAATTATGTTAATTTGCCCTTACGAGGATGGCATTCTTTTGAATATATATTTGAGCATTAAAAATATTGCTTTCTTAACTACTATCCAGTAAAGTTAATTCATATGAAAAATTATCTTAAGTGTGAAGGTTTAAAAAGAGAATTTACAAATTATTAATAATAAATTGCCAGGCTTCCTGCCAGAATGATCTTGAATGCTTCCGGAAGGACGCAACTTTTTTCGGTTATAACTCCGTTATCCTTGGTAGCCTAAAGTTCAAAATTGAAAGAAAATAAGGAGCATTTATTTCACCTCTTGTACATAGAAAACAGTAGCTTGACGGACCTTCAGTCGGCTTGCGATGGTACACGAAGGCAGCACCAGCACACTCCCAGCAAGGTTACGGACCAGGAATTATTTGAATATAAATGGCGCAGTGCCAGCAGGACTTGCGGTAGTCTTCCGGCAGGACGTTTTTCTTCCAACAGGACGAACCATCGGCAATTTTAAATCGGTTAAAATATTAATTATCCAAAATTGAAATTGTTTACAAAATACTTTTCTGGATTTTTATACAATTAAAAATTAACGCTTTTCGCATGTTTGGCCTATTTTTAATGGCTTAGTCATATAATTTTTAAGATGCGAGATAAACAAAGAATTGACTGAAATAAATTTATATTTTCTGCTTAACAATGTAATATAAAACAAGTTTATTATTAACGATAGAAATATAACATATTTAAAAAACAATTTTAACAAATATTAATAAGTATGGTAGGGATTCTTTCACAACATTCCGATAAAATAGATGAAACTTTATTACTAATAAATTCTTATTTTTGTTATAATTCGTACACTAGTCATATATAAATATAGTACTTAGACATTTCAAATCTTCCAATTCTTTTGCTACATTTTCGCTTCATAATATTCTTCTTACATACTTTTTACAATAATTAGATTCATATAACTCGTCAGGTTCAATACTTTACGGTAGGTAAGTTAAAGGTAAAGGTAAAGGTAAAATACAATGAAGGTATATTGCCCTGTATTATGAAGGTAACTCTACTGATATTCAACGTGCTGTTTGCTAATTCTATTATAAACTATTCAATATTATCTTTGACTTTATTGATGCACTGAGATGAGAAAATGATGAATGGTCTCTATTATTACGTGTACTAAAATTGTGTAACATCAATTCAATAACCAAAATACATTGATTACTTATTCATAGTGGTTATTTTAGTATAAGGCTCGCGATGCGAGTATTTAACATAGGAGTAGTATTTATGTGCTGTACACTTGTACAGTACACTGAGTGTCTACCATGTATATCTATTCTGTGTACATCATGGAATGGATAAAACAACGTTTGTCGCTGTGACTAGTTTCCCATCTCAGGGAGAGGACTTGAAGACAACACTGGAGAGCCAGTCCCCGACCAGTCGACCACTAATACGGGAGGGAACTGTGAGTATGTGGGTGGTGTGTTGGAAGTAGGTGAAGGCTACAAAATAGTCGGAGGCTTAGACCACTCCGTCCGAACGAACGAAGAAGATGAGGACATATATGATGCAGAGAGAGGCGCACAGTGCCGTCAGCCCTAGCTGCACCCATCAGTTCTCCTCGCCCTCCTCCCTGAAGAGGTAGGTGGACCAGTACACCAGGTTGAAGAGAGCGAACACCAGAGGGAAGGTGATGCGTGAGATGACGTCTATCCTCTTGGAGCGCGTAGGGAACTTGGACAGCCAGATCTTGCAGCAGTTGGGTCGCGGGGGCTGCATGTGCACCTCGCACTGGCGCACCTTCTCCAGGGCCAGCGGGTCCCCCGACTGCCGCATTAGCGGCTTCTGGGGAGTGATACCCATTACATAGTCATAAAGTTACACCCAGATCCAAGTCGACCGGGACTAAAGAGTTGTTGCTACAGTGAACAACTACTGTCCCAAGGACTTTACCTTACTTCTGACTTCTGCCTTCAGGGAAAATGTCATTAAGCAAATCAGTGAAGGTGCCGAAGTTTTAATCTGGTTTTCAATATTTTCCAAAATGATATTTGAAAACACTAGTTTGTACAGAAGCAGATGGAAGGAATGTGGCAAAACAATTTAATTCTTAATAATTTTTATTCCAAAATCTACTGTATTTGCATTGATATATTAGGTACTTCTGCTGTGATGTGTAGACATATCGTCTAAAGCTATGTGAATATTTATAGTGATATCATGATTATTTACTTCACTACTATTGGGTGACAAATATATTGTATGGTAAGCAATTCAGAGGTTTCCGTGGCTTCGGAATTATTACCCATTTTCGTAGGCATCTTTTTAGACCCACAAAAGCCTACATTTTCATAGCTAGGAGAGCAGCAGGTTTGACAAATCGATCGTAGAATGAGGGTTGACTTATGTAAGTGATTACAAATAAAAGTATTGGAAAGTATACAAAGCCAAACCACGAGTAGAGATGTCGCCATGTTTAAACACACATATAAATACTGTACCGTGTCTGGGCTCACCATTGCAAATGTCGTGTTGCTGTCTGTGTCCATTAGGTCGGATGCGGCGTCCATGCTCTGGGCGCTTTCCATCTCCCGACGCTTCTTCTTCATGTTCTCCCGGTGCATGTCTGACCGAGAGGCATAATTTACGAGAGCAAATTCTAACAGGGCGCCAAAGACGAAGGTGAGACAAACGCCGGTCCAGACGTCGATGGCCTTAGTGTAGGAGACGGGAGGGAGGGAAGCGTTGATACCGGAGGTCTGCGTTGCCATCGTGAGGAGGGTAGTCACACCTGGAATCACAAAATAAACTAGTCGTTATCACATATTAGTTGTTACTCCATTGCTGAGGATCGTGACCCCCACTCCATTTTCCCTTGTAAACAAGATTTACTCCAGTCCTCTCCTCACAGACACGTTCAGAACTGAATTCTGGAACCACGGTTCTAGAATGGCATTTAGATGCGTTTAAAAATTCCAATAACCATTAAGACTGGGTCTCGCTACTGTATAATTGCTAGCCCTCAAGCAACAGAAATCAAAACAAGTAATCCAATAGCTATCAAAAAAAGATTCGTTCGAAGATGTGAGAATTGTTTTTATTTAAGTTATAATAAATTATGTGAAATTAGTGTTTTGGTTGACGCTTAAAGTATATTTTTTGTTTTGTCCAAAAAGCATTTATCTTGCTAATCTAAAAATCATTTATTAATCAATTAATAAAATTTATCTTAAAGTCGATTGCGTGTTCTCTCTCACTTTCTCCGATAGCGATCAGCCCATATCGAGCCTTGGCCACCCGCAATATTCACCTCCAACTCTTCCTGTCCCTAGGGGCTGACTTTCAGTTTGTTACCCGAAGAAGCTGTGCTGCATCCCCTCTTACCTCGTCTTCCCACCTCAGTCTGGGAAGAACCCTGGTTCAAGAGCCAACCTTTCCTAAACCTACACAACGCTAATGGAGATGAGTCCTATTTAATTAATTTTTTTAAATTTAAAATTCATCCGTACGACAGATTTACAGAAGACTATATGGTTCTTAAAAACTAATTACGAATAAAGTATTTTCTATCTTAAGTTTTGTTTATGGGGGTACATCAAATACATGTATTATGTAATTAATTTTTGTATAAAATTTATTATAATTTATGTATATTTTAGTAAATAAAAAAATAAAAATTATTTAAAAAAAAAATATGACATTTTTCAGAAGTACCAATCTAAATCAATAAAATAAATTCTCATGAAAAAAAAAAATTATTTCTTAATTAAAAAAAAAAACTTTTTTTCTTAATGGTACGACAATGGCTTTTTGAAGTAAAATTTCTTTACGCACGCTTGACTTGGTGAGTAAGCTGGTGAATGCGTGACGAGAGCGTTACGAAAAATGTGATCGGGCGAGGCGAACGGAAGTTGAGAGGGAGATATAAGTTAGTGAAGTTTTACTTCAGTCGTGTGGTCTAAAGCACACTCGTTTTTTTTTTGTTAATTAATGAAAGCACATTAATTATAATTAACACTTGATCAATTAATAGGTTTTAAATTTAGGGATTTCTAAGTTGCCATGTGATCTTGATCGATTACTTATTTTTGTGAATACTGTTGTAGTATTGAAATGATCTTTTTGGGTTTGTAACAGTGAGTTATTTTTGAATATTTTATTTAGACTGAGAACCCTAAAACAGTTAAATAACTGTCAGTTGGAAATATAGATATAGGTATATGGCTTTTTTAATCATACTAGCTGATAGGATGTTTCTCAATCTAATGAATATGTAAATAAGTTTTCTTACTCTGGTTACCGTATTTTGGACTTGTTCGTTCCATTTTATGTGTCTACCTACTATGATACCCAGATGCTTTATACTATTTTTGCATGTTATTGGTAAACAATTTGCTTTCTCGCATTCCATGTGTATGTCATGTTAAAGTGTGCCATTCATCTTCGCATGGCATGTAAAAATTATATAAAAAGTTATTAAATCAATCCATAAAATTTACCCAGTGACACTCGAGCAGGTACAGCTCCTTGGTCTAGCCAGAAGGACACCCAAGACACGATGACCAACATGCAGCAGGGGATGTAGATCTGAATCAGGTAGTAACTGAACTCACGCTTGAACAAGAGGTCGACCTTCAAGCAACTGTATTCACCTGAAAACAGACGGAGTTATTAATAACATGTTAGCAAACATGACATTATTGTTGAAGCTTCTCAAATTTGCAAGGCAGTTGCATTGTAAGGGTTGTAAATAACAAGTTTAATTCATTTGACAAAACCGATCAATCTCCACTAACTGGCATGACTGGACAGTACTTGCACATGTGCCCATTGGTAAATTACTTGTGGCTCGTAGATGGTGATTACTTCGAAACTCTCAATGCTTTGGGATCGATTTTTCATCAACAGATCAGCAATTTTCATAAAATATGCGCTGCCGAGAAATTATGGCATTTGCATAAAATGCAAAACAGAATTAATGCAAAATCCGTTTCCTAGCAATAAGAATACCTACCCGAAAAGAATTTTGGTGGAAAGGAGCTGCCTAAACCACCAAACCAATAGCGTAGATTTCAGTATTTTCGGGGAATGAAAGCCAACAAATATTTGTAATGTTTTATTGTGGTCTCTTGGTTAACACCGAGAACAACTTTTTTTTTGCGTGGGGATTAGATGCGAAACAATTGAACGAACAAACAAACTTTTACCACTTTTCTCGTATTTCTACAAAAACACAAACCCATTAGAAGTTGTTGAAGTAAAATAACGATTCTCATGAATTTTGTATTGTGTGAGCTTGTACCTGTGTTGGTTTTGCTGTTGCAATAGTCCGTTAAGAACTTCTCCAGCGTGAATCTAGGGAGATGGAGATTTTTCACAACTTGCACTGGGTCACCCTCCTTCCACAAGAATACAAGATCATCAGTCGTCCATCCGTCTGAAAAAAAAGAAAATATGTTTCTTTAATCCAGTTTGGTTGTGGGGTGTTTGCAATGAGCGACGGCGCATCCCGTTAAAATTAAAATGAGCATAAATGAAAACATAAAATAACCATACGAATGCTGAAGAATGCTCTAACTATACAAGTATTGTGCTCTACTAACTGTGCAAATGTTGTTGATTCTCTACCTGGGACCAGCCAGCGGTGAAAAAGGCGAGATATCGAAACGCTGCGATGGTGCGGTAGCATAAATGATGTCATTAAAACATTTACAGCCTTACTAAAAAACCCAGTGAAAATTTTATTCAATTTACAAACGGCCGCGGATGTGAAAACATTACTAATTAAAAAATTGTTCATTGAAAAAATACACTTGGTTTACACGGCCTGAGAGGGTAGTTTATCTCTGTTTTAGTAATGATATCCTAACGAAATTTGAAATTTTTCCAAAGTATTTTGAATGTTCTATATATTTATTATTTTTGAAGGTGTCGTAAAAACAAATACCATTTATGAAAACTAGATAAAATTACCTTTTTGATTTGTGTATTTAAAATACACTTTAGTTTTCAAAAACTGCCATATTTTAAGATCCAAACTCGGATAAAAATGGAAAAAAATTTCTTACCCAAACATTTTTGACCAAAATATAGAGAAATTAAAAAAAAATCAAAATTTCAAAAATACAGTCCTTTTATGTAACAAATTTGGAAGGAAACTATCACCTCACTTTTTCCTCGTGCATACAATAAAAAAATAATAAAAAGTTTCAAAGTTTTTTTTTATTGCCAAAAAAATAACTTAGAAATAATAACGGCATTTCAAACAGATTTCTTGCATCTCTAAAGACGTTACTTTCTTTGATAGGTTTACGAACATATGTATTAGATATTAATATTATAAAAAAATATCACTTTTAAGTAATTCTCTTAAAATAAAGATCTTAAAATGTTAATTTTATCTTTTATGTAACCTATAAAACAATATTCTGACAGTCCAACTTTAAAAGTACGGCGTTTGTACAATAACTTGATTAAACTGAAGTAAACCACACACATAACATGGTAAATATATCAATTATGTGAATAGGAGAGTAAATTCGTCACTACAATAGAAATTATTAAGTAAAATCACAACATTTAGGCACTAACAAAATTTTTTGACATCCCGCCATAAAAACACACCGGGCTGTCTTCATCGCGGGCCGTTGAGAATTAATGTATAGGCGCGCCAATAATGCCCCTGGCGGAGAAAAATTAAAACAACATTCTTTCCTAGTAAATTAAAACTATATACAATGTTGTCAGATCTTCAATGCATTTTAACAGTGTGACCACGTTGGAAAGGTTATTGGTAATGAAACGTGTTTTAGTGTATACTGGGTTTATTTATGTTATTGTAATAACACGGGTTATTGGGCGTGCTGTGGTTTTTTTTTAGTAAGGCTGTTATTGTATTGCTCAAGTTGATTGCATGGGTGTATTTTGTATGTTCGTACTTTGACATACGCGTAGCACTGATGCATTGTTTGGCATTATCTTCAGCTATAAGTGTGTACGAGCAAAACGGCCCAACGCCTCAATATTTGCTGCTATGCAATATATTCGCAAATTGAAATAAAGACAGATGTTAATTAAGTGTAGCCACATAGCCGTCTAGTTTGTCAACCCGAATTTCGATGTATGAAATAAAATACATTGACAGTATTTGTTGTCTGATATTAAAAAAGTCCAAGGGAGAAAACTTGGATTATTTGGACTAAAAAAATGATTTTAAGGAATATGGTAAATTCTCCTTTAATCTTTTCCTCATTGCTGAGGATCGTGAATCGTGACCCTCACTCCAATTTCCTGAGTTAACGAGGCTACTCCATTCCTCGCAATTCTATTCATTCATTTTATTCATTCATTCATTAATTCCTCGTAATGCGCGGAGAGCCAAGGACACAGACATTCCCGGCCCCTGTGATGTTTGGAAATAGCTGACTAAAGTAATGAATACTCACAACTAGCCATCCTCAGACTGCAGACCTGCCTGTCCAGCGGGTACAGCTTCAGGTTCATGGGGCAGGAGAGAGTGAGCGAGATGCGGATGCTGTAGAGTACGGAGCCATAGGGGAAGATGCGGATGTAGACATTGGGCATAATGATATTGTGGAAGTGGCCCTCCTTCTCGTTGGAGAAGAACAAGTCGGGCATCCACACCCTACTCGCCTCTGTCAGAGTCAGGTATTTCAGACGACCTGGGGATAGAGCAGAGCAATCACAGTATTGTTTTGACTTATTAACTCTTCCATACCTTAATTAAAACTGCCGGTAGAATATATTTGATATTATGAAAACAAATAACTTAGAATGCACCACAATATTATTAACAAAATCGGCATGTTTCAAAAACGATGTTGATTTTGTTAATAATATTGTGGTTTTGAATTAGAAATTATTGAATTAGAAATTATTGCTACTGTCATTTGAAAGAACATTATGTCTCAGAGGGCGTGTTTTATACAAAATAACAAATCAAAATAAAATTCGGTCGAGTTTAAAAACAAAAACTTAACAATTTTAAAATACAAAAATGGCTACCGCCTGAACAAGTTGCTAAAATTTAATAAAGAATAGTGCGCATAGCCAATGTCAGCAATTGAAAAACAAAAACCCCTCAATTTTTATTGATTCTAGATAGTGAAGCAAAAAATTAGAAATCTATATATTTTCAAATAGACACACGGTCTGAATGGGTTAAATATACCAAGGCTGAACAGGCGCGTAAGAATCTAATAATTAACCGAAGGATTTTAACCAGCGACTCCAGAGCGTAGTTGGAGTAAAAACGTAAATGTCAATTTGCTGTTCGATGCTATTTTGACAAAAAAAAACTCTATCACATAACATACTGCCACACGTCGCGACGAGATCACGTGAAGCACGCTGTCTCATTTGTTATCGTGCTGAAGGAAAAAGACGGAGTGCGATCACCCGCTAGGCTGCACCTAAGTACTCAGTTGCAGCGTGTGATGGAAAAAAATATTTTGACTTTAATTGAAAAAAAATATCGTCGCTCCCCAAACGACATTTACATTTTTACTCCTAACTTTTTTACTTTAACATTTTAGATGTCTTTTATTTAATTTTTTTCCTTCAAATTTATTAACAAATAAATTACAAGGAATGTTTTTTTGCATGTTGTAACAAGCAAAAATCTTTCCTGGAATCGTCCCTAGTCACTCAGCCAAGTAGCCGACTCTAATTGTGCAATATCTACTGAATTTTTATGTTTTTGGTTGATAAAAACAAAAAAAGTCACCGGAGACCAAAATTTCGTTAACACTTTTTACTTCAAATAATGTCAGGAATCGCTGGTTAAAGTTAATCAAGTACTTAATTTATACAGTCTGTTTATATACGAGTATATAGAAAAGACCGTGAACTCAAAAGCTCTGCACTGTTAAAAACCGATTCTAGTCCCGTTCTAGCTTTCTATCAAGTTTTGATTAGCAGAAAGCAGAACAAGCCATCATGTTATTATGCTTATCAGCTAATCGCATTTTATTAGAAACACATAGGCCAATTGCATGGATTTCATAACGATTTGGAAAAAATCGTGTGGATAGATTTTTTTACTAAGATCACGAAAATGTTAGTAAAAATTTTTAGAAATGTAGTTTTTTTTTTTTTTTTAATAAATAAATCCATTATTTGGGCCCGTGACGTCACTACATGAAAATGTCCCGTCTCCGAAAATGTTCCAATTAATTTTGCAAGATTCCACACTGATTTATTTTTTTATATGGCAACACTTTGATTTCAGGCGAATTTTTGGAATTTGACATTTAACGTTCACTACATTTATTGTTTGTTCTCTGCAAACTTATCATTTGGTTTGACTTTTTGACAGATGTTATGAAGAGAACCCCGTACATTTTAGATGCAGGTACGTGTTTTAGAGGTATAATGGTTATTGTGCTGATATTAACAAAATCAAATTTCTTTATATTCTTATTTTTATTATAATTCACAATTACAAGTATATTATATAGGATTTCGTAATATAGAAGTTGTACATTATAATGATTTATGATCAATAAGATGGATCAAGGAAAAAAATATATATGAGATGTAATATTTTTCGTATGCCTCATCATTCTCCTGTGCCATTCGTGTGGAAAACGTTATTTTTTTAAAATGATTTTCGGATATGTAATTATCGTTTAAAATTATGTCCCGTCTTTCCGGTTTATAAAAAATGGTCTGATTTTCGGATTGAAATTTTCAAAAAATCACCAGGGTTTCAAAAATACGATAAAAAACTACAGAATGTCTTAGAATATTTGTCTAAACCGGATTTTTTTTTAAAATTTGATGCAAGTGGCCTATTGGTGACGATGTTTTTGCGAAACACTACATTAATATTGTTAATTAATTAATAAATGGTCACTTACCTCCAAAATCGTTGAACTTGAGTCGTTCATCTAGCCATTGTTCCCTGAATGTCAACTGGACGCTGTATTCCTATAAGTTACAAATATATGTAAAAACAACCTTTAAAATTTGACAATAATTTCAGTTCTAAGCTAGTGAAATAGTGCTCAGTTGAAGCTCAAAAAATTAAGCTTATTGTATCATGAATTAATAAAAAATTGTAATGTAAACATATTTTAAACAATGTTTAGATTATGTACAAATTTTCTTTGTGTGAAATAAATATGAAAACTTGACTTTATAAAGCTGTTAATTTTTTTTAATTTTATTAGTGTCAAAAATTCATCATGCTCCGTGATTACAATTTTGCCTTTAAACATTGAAAAGTTTTCACGTAGAATTTCGATGTGTTATTTAAAGATTTATATTCCAAGATTTAAAGTGATGTTACATTACACGGTTGGCGTGTTGTTATAAATTAAAGAAGTGTATACAAAATTATTATGATTCTTCAGAAATTACAAATTTTACGAGAAACGTGGTAGGTATTCTTCTTTATGTAACCTGTGCTTATTATTTGAGATTCTATTTCTATATCGGACAACAATATATCATGTTATATAATCTTATATTGTTTACATGGTTATATTTAACTTTCACACATTGTATTAGAACTAATATTACTTCATGTCAACATTATGTGAAAGCTGGCATTTTGCCCAGAGAAGAGGGAAAATCTGACAGATTTCAGAATGGCAGCTGTCTGATCCATGTATCAAATCTACTAATTTAACCCTTTCAAACCGCGTGTATATTTGAAAATAAATAGATTTAGAGCGAATAAAAATTGGAGGTTATCTTTTTCAAATTTCTTGTATAACTGGGCTTCGCACGCTATTTTATAAAATTGAATTCTCGCTTGATCTCCGTCGAATTTTTTTCTCCTGATTTTTTGAGATGTATATTTTGAAGATACTTATTGAAAGTTTACATTTAGTACAATTTTTTAAAATTGAATATAATTTTATATGTTTGGTATACAGAGATAAGATTTGTCATTTCATGTGAAACACCCCTGAGACCTAATGTTCTTTCCAATGAAAGTAGCAAAAACTTCTAAACTGTTGAAAAAAAAACAAAAAAAATCATATATCTCTACCAAATGCCAAAAATATTCAACCACTGTCAGGTTTATTTCAAATCTGAAAGGGTTGACTAAAAAACTATTCCTGTCGATTTTTACGGACAGATTACAGAAAACATTTTATATTTAATTTTTGATAGATTTTTAAAGCTCCCTTGTTCACGAATGAAAGCTCTATTGTTTAAGCTGAAAATAATTGAGTTGATTGAGAAAATTAAAAAAAAATGCAATACGAATCTCATGACTCACCGTTCGAGTGTTTTGCTGCTCTGTTAAAATAAAATATCTCAATACTAAGTTATTTCTACAAAACATGTGTAAGAAAATGTGGTGTACATAATGTTTTTTTAAGCGAACTCTGTTCAATGTTTACAAGCTGTACATAAATTTGATAAGACTTGAAAATTTTTGGTCAAATTGGATTTAAAGCTAAATTAAATATGAATAAATAATAACATCACTTTTACGATTATTTATTTTTGTTTTAAAATGTTTTTTTTTTTTAAATTATATAACATTATGTTATTATGCAGATGCAAACATAAAATGTGAAATTTACGTATTATGTATCTGGATTACAATGGGTCAATAGTATTTGCGTAAAAGTGGTGTTATTTTTTATTTACTGTTTTGAAAATTTTATACATTTGAAAAATATCTGTAGCGAAGTTTAGTTAATATTGAATATTATTTTTTAAAAAATCAATCGTTTATGTAAATTATAATAAAATAAACCAATTAGTGAAATTATAAGTGAAAACTGAAAGAAATTAACATAATACATTCCAAAAAAGCTTTAAAACTACACATGCGGTACACCAATCAGGCAACAACACTTTTACCTTTATCCATCGAGCGACAACACGAAGTCTTTTCCTTTTGGGTAGTTTAACAACATGTCATCCCTTGTGGACCCTCCCTATGCCACCCTAGGGCACTAAGACACCTAAGGCCATCTTTAGTATCGTAGAACCCAAGGACTTTTTAGGCCACCCTATGTCACATTTGGTCAATCTAGGGCACCTAAGGACACCCTAGGTAACCCAAGAACACCTCTCCCCCTGAGTTACCTTGAGGAACCCTTGGCTACTCTAGGACACCCTAGGTCACATTAGGGTACCTCTAGGCTCCCCTTGGCTACCATGGGCCATCTAGGCCACTAGACTACCCTAATCTGTCTTACACATACACCCCTTAATAGTGGTCAATTTGAGAAAAAAATGCAATTGTCTGTTGACAGTAAAAAAGATATTTAAAAAATCAACAATATTTACTGTCTTTCCAGTTACTGCGTTTGTTATCTTCACCATTACCAAAATCTTCAAGGTGATTGATCAGTTCCTCGGTTCCTTTCATTTTGCACAAAAAACCGACACGGGACGGAGCGTGTCAATGCACTCTCGCACACAGGCTGTCTTGGGTAGTCCCGCCGAAAATGCAGAGCAGGCAATATTAAAGTACAATTTCAAAGAAGTTTTCTCATGCAGTAGTTTATGAAATTTAAGTCGTACGAAGGCCGACAAAGCAAAGTAAAGGCCTGGGAGTGCGACCGTCAAATTTCGAAGTCAGTGCTATCGCTAAGTAAACTTCACTGATTAAAATAGTGTAATCATTCACTGTATATTTAATTCGCTTATGGCAAAACAACACAAATCAGCAATAACAACAAGTATCAACAACAATCGCCGACATTTTCAAACTGTTGTTGCTCGACGCTGGCTTGACGACGTCATAGTTCAAAATTCGTCACGCGCCAGGTCTGTACTGTTGTAGTGGGCCTTGCATATGAAATAGTAACATATAAATGACAATGAAGGTTCACCTAGTATTAATTTTATTTGTAGGTAAGACATAATACACGAACAGAGCTTTCATTGGTAAAATTATGCCATGACCAATAATATGTCTTTTTTGGATTATTAATTACAATGAAAGTTCACCTAGTATTAATTTTTGGTAAGATATAATACACGAATAGGGTTTTCATTGGTAAAATTATGCCATGACCTATAATATGTCCCTTTTGGTGGTGGTTCGTTTACAGTTTTTAAGAACATTAGTTTAGCTTCTTGCTCTGAACAGTAGGTATTTTTAAATAATTAAAGATATTTTAAGCTTACTTGAGGCTTTGTGTTTGACAAGAATACGGTAGTCGTGATAAAAGCGTATAGAATACATAATAAGACACAAAAAGCAGAAGCGATTCAAATGAAAATTGATCATCTCATTATTAAAGATTTCAGTATTTTATTCCTCCTTCGGCAAATGTTTTTAAATGCAACTAAACTCTCTTTAAAAGACTAACATGATCAATTTTAGGATAAGTACTGCAATGGTGTTCCATGTGAATTACAGAGATCAAGTTATAAATACGTAAACATTAAAAAAAATCAATATTTTGAAGAACCAGATAGAAACCTTGCACGAATTTATCCAGAAAATTATCTTTAGAGAATTCATCTTCAGAGAGTAATACCATTGCAGTGTTTAGGAAAAGACTATAATTTAAAAGAGAAAAGATTTAGTAAGTGACACGTTACCCATATCATGCTTGGATTATCTCGATGAGGGAGATTTTGCCTTACATCTTCAATAGATTGTAACCAAATGCTGATCAGTCCACCAAAGTACAAAGAAATTACAAAAAACAATATTACCTCGTGATAGAAGACTGGGTGACAGAAGCGGGCAACACCCGGCCTAACTCTCACGAGTGCTTAGGTTAGATTATACTGGGCAATGGGCAATACAGGACAGGTTAGGACTGTCTAGGTTAGGTAAGGTTAGGTTAGGTTGGGATGGATATTCTGGATTAAGTCAGGACGGACTAGGTTAGGTTGGGTTGGATTGTGAAGGAATGGATGACTTCATGTTATATTATATCTTGTCTGTTTCAGTTCGATTTTTGTTATCTTTTGGCGGAATATAAATTATTGCGATGAACATCGTCAGGTTTGATGAGGACATCGATAAATATTCCGAATTAAAAGAAGGTAAAACGCATGAAAAGTGGTAAAAAGAAGTGATAAAAACAATGAATACATTTCGCACAACCGCAACTGTCTTGTAGCCGCGTGTCAAAACATGTATAACTTTGAAGATTTGTGAGTTCACTATTTATCTGGAAGGAATTTTATAAGGAGTATGAATTATTAAAATGATATCTAGTGTTTATAACTCAAACCTTCCCGGCGACATTTTAAAAGAAATCAAACAAAATAAAAGTCAGTCTATTTTGTTGTTTGTAGAATCCACGTTGGTTTGAGATCTTGCTTATGTGCGATGTATAATCTGAAAAGGTTGACCAACACCTGATTTTTTACTTACGGTAGTCAAGTTGCGGGAGTACCTACGAATTATTCGTATCTCAAAAATCCTGAATATTTGAGAACTTTCCTTATTAAGGGCCTTTAGGTTGTAGTAAGTTTGATAAACGGTTTGTAACTTTAGGTTATGGTCCCTCAAAGTAAGGTCAAAGGAAAAAGTAAACTGTAGGTAGGACAAGACAGGCGAAATTGGGTTGGATTGGGTTGATGTGAGGATGGGTCTGTTACGAACACAAAACAATAGAGAAAGCGCAGGCACAGGCCATCCACATCGAACACAGTTGGGGCGGGATCCATTCACATCATTCCTCGGTTGATTTTCGACATTTAATAATAAATTGTTCAAGGGTCATTGATCAAAAACTACCAGCAAATACTTTAAAATATTTTTAAAGAGTTATGCATTGACGGTTTTGGTGCATCTTCTTAAAAATGCTGAGATACAAGACAGAATTTTCGACCCTCTGAGAAACAGAAAGTAGTTATTTGGTGGCTTTTGCTTGTCTCCACTTCTTCTCAAATTATCGATTTTATCATAAACATGACCACTAATCTATTCATTTTTAATTGCGATTCTTTGAAAACTTTAAGGTTATATTATTTTGAAGCAGCTTTTAGTATAAAATTGTATCTTTTGGTTTTTATAATTTCAAATCTTTGACCCCTCAGTTCATTTATAAACAATAAGTAAACAATACACATTGATTGACAAAACAGTATAACTTTGCCGTTTTAACAGACATGGCTAGTGATCATAATCGACATTTGATATTTTGGATGAATGACACTAAAATGGGCGATTTATGAAGGTGTGAGAGGATCGATGCATATTTTGTGAAATAGAAATAAGATGAATGAATGAGCGAGAACACAAATTGATGAGTCGTCGTGAGTTTTATATGTGGCCTGTCAATATCAATACACAATACAATCGAAGAGGGTTTAAAACCTCCTTTTGAAATAAAGTTAAATACCTTTCAGAACAGTGGACACTGGAAAACGGAGACATCCAATTGAATAAAGTACAATATTGTAAAATTATGTCCCGTCATAAAAGGGAAATTGGTATTGAGGTAGATAACAAAATAATAAAATATATTCAAATCATTTTGTATAAAGTCTAACTAATGTGCTTTTGTACTGCCACATAGATACAGTAATATATTTTATAAATGAATGGGTTGGGTAGTTTAGATATTATGTCCTGAAGGCTTGAGCTATTTTATGGTTGTGATAGGTGCATTTGCAATGGCAGAGGTTGATTAAATAATCAGTGTTGTTTGCCGAGGAATGAAGTATGGTTCCTCGGGCGGGTGGGGATGTGCTGCGCACTGCGCACAAGCCCTGCGGCGCTGTGACACAGAGGTCTGCTTTATCGACAGGTGGAAATGAAAACAAAGATGACGTGCTCGTGCTGCATTTTCGATATTTTATTAATATTTATTAAAAAAAATCCTTTAAAAGAAGTAAAATAACTAATTTGTCAATGTTATCATTCTAAATTAATTATTGTTTAATATTCTAAAAGCTAATACCGCTTCCACTGATTTTTACCCCGTAAATTAAAACGTTTCACTTTTAAGGTGTTGCAAGGCTTGTTATGTTCCGTTAACAAAAAATAATAAATATTTTGTGAGCATTTTTCCCAGCTTTTTGTCCATTTCCACTTTTCGATTTGAAAAATGATACGACATTATAATAAATTGTCGATTATTAAAAAAATAACTTAAAATTTGAGGTCTGTGTACCGATACACACCAAGAAGTTAGTCACATCCCTTCATTATGCTAAATTATATGTATTTATCGCAAATTAACAATATCAGACATCCAACGTTATTTATTAGTTTAACAAAACAGAAACACGAACAGAGACACAGTTAGTGGAACGAGTCCACCCCTTACCACAAGGAATATCCATCCATCCATCCAACCTCTGATACCAACACGGCTCTTCTATGCATGTCACAAAACCAGAATGATTACCACGATGGTCTTTATCTTTATCTATAGATATGGGTATTGACTTGGGTCCTTGAAACACTTAGGTTACCATGTCCAAAGTTAACAGTTTTGCCAAACCAGGAGTTACTTTTTTTATTTATGGTAATTTTGTGGACTTGCAATATATATAGTATTTCATGCAATGTATGCTTAAAATTGTGCAAGATTAAAACATTATATGAAGACATTGATTTAGAAAAGTGTGGACACGGAACCTTGGTGATTCCAGGATTCAGATGAAAAAACTTCAAAGAAAAGAAAGTTTTTGGTTGATTGGTTTTGACCGCCAAACACAAAAAGATAGGCCATTTGGAAGGGTCCAGTTTATGGTTTTTTGACAAGTCGTGAGGTTCGTGCTGCCGTGTATGGAGAAACGAAGCTGGAGCTGGATGGATGGGTGTTCTTGGGGTCGGGGCTGAACGGGTTCATTGGCGATGTCTCACTCACCATTTTATAATCATCAATTTTGCTGATGGATCGCAGAAAGAAGTTGACACGAACAACCGTCGGACCGTCGCCTTTCAAAAAATAAAGAATAATGGAATTTTTAATGTTTGATATAGATAGATGATAGTGTGTTGGCTAATTCTACTTTTAATTCCTGAAAAAGAAAATTTCAACCAGATTTTGTTTTTTAATGCTACGGTACCTTTATTTTTAAAATAAATCAGAATTGGCGTCTTCCTTAAACTCTTGCCAATATATTTATAAAAAATAAGATCGATGATCTAGGTTTTTTCTTTCTTCTCTTTTAAAAATGTTATTCTCTAATCGGTGTCTAAAATCAATCCGAGATTGATGTTAGAGATTAAATGTTTTTTTCTTGTGAATTGTGTTGATAATTTTTAAGTGGTCGAGAATAGTTTTGTGAAAATTAGCTCAAAGAACTTGACGAGTGAAAGGAAAGGGTGGAAATCTTTAATCCGAAATATGAATTATGTTTTGTAAAATGAGCCTAATTTTAAATAGATACATGATAAGAGATGATGATGAAAATAAAGACGGTTTGGACCCACATGCACAGTTACAACAGCAAACCAGTCGACAATTTCACGGCGGTTTTTGTATGTTAAGGAAATGGTATCAAAAATGCTTCAATATCATTTTTAAACACCTCTTGGGATAAAAAAATACACTATTTATTTGTTTCTTTGAGAAAAAATATTATAGGATTAGCCAACCAGTAACTTTTTCCTATATTGACGGGAGAGAAACTTTTCCCCAACAATGGAGTTGATCATTTATTTTTTTGATGAAAAAGCCAATAATTAAAGATTAGAAAGAATAAATTAAAAATAGCACACCCAGCAGCACGACGTTTGTGATGAGATGATTGTCAACTGGTCAATCTAGACGAACTATGGAGGCGCGCGTTTCATGTCCGGCCATCGGCAAATATTCTAAATCTTCACTATTACCATAGGAAAATATCGAGTGACACTAGATACTGAGGACATCAAGAGATGTCTAAGGGAACTGAAGGATAGTGAGATGGAATATGTGCTGATGAACCCGCAGGCGGCACACAGATGACAGACAATGAGATGAACCAAGGTAACGTGGAACGTTTTACGAACTCTGGCCAATAAAATACTACGATAATTAATACCAACTAGACATCTTTAGACCAATATTAAAAATCCACATATATTCAAAATAAAAGGAATATGAAACTCTAGTAAATACTGGAAGGCTAATTATTGTAATCAAACATAAAATGTAAATAAAAATTAAGTGTACGATCGATTGTTTGATGTTGAGAGCATCCCGGATGTTTATAGCATTCACAAACCGAAACAAACTGTGACTCACATTCCCCAAAAAGTGGTGACAATGCGAGAAATAATAAGGTGCTTTTCGTACATGTTTCAGGAGTACTTTTGTGAATTTTACAGCCAAAAATACCCCCTTTAAAATTGTTTCCGAAAAATCATTTATTTGTATGCAATTAGTGTATATCTTTATTGTGACAATAATAAAAAAAAATATTCGAAAAAATTTAAAATCTTTATCATTATGGAACTGAAAGATAAAACAATTTGAAGAGTTAAAGAAGGACGTCAAATATTTTTGGCTGCATACCTAAGTCACCGTTGTAAAAAACAAACTTTTCGTTACTGTAAGAGTTTTGTTTTGAGCGCTTTTGTGCCGTAGAACTTACCATAGTGACGTCATCGATCTTTGAGATACTTCTCACAAATATGTTGACCCGGACAATGGCAGGTCCCTCTGAGCGAGGCATCGGAAAACAAACAAATGATTCATTTCATATCAGGTGTTCCACGAGGATCATCTCTTGAACCTCTAATATACACCGTTTAGCACAATCGTTTGGGACTATTCTAGCCATTATTACAATATTTCATCGTTTCATCTCTTAGTATCTCGACATGATGTATTTTTTTTATTTCTTATAAAATTTGTAAAAAAAAGTATTCTGGACTTAAATTAACAACACAAATATATCACAAAAAATGAAACATAAAAGTGACACAACATATTTATACCAGTATAAAGATATTTCCAAAGCCAAGAATTCCGTTGTATTAGTCCGAGAATTTCCCTTTTTTGGCGAAAACGATAAATTTTTGGTGGGTTCTTTTAATGTGTTAAGAAAGCTTATGTAGGTACTGTTACATTTTTGCTTCGACATCAAGCAGTTTTGAAAACTTACCGAAATAGTTGCTTCAATCCATGGAACTTTTTAGTAACACAATAATAACATGAAAGATACTCACAGGAAGATAACTGCTACCCGATTCTGTAAATTAGAAATTCTAAGCAAGATACAACCACTCCTCCGAACCAATGGAAAAGTATCGAATTTGAAAAACCTCAAAAATAATCAATCACTTACAAAAAAGGAAGGAAATTTGAATTGCACACTGTAACATTTTAGAAAAAATAAATAAAGTTCTATTGAAAAAATATTTAGCAACAATGTTCTTCTATTGGCAGTCATAATGTCAAACCAAAACCAAACTAGTATTATCATATTATGTGCCATGGCTTTATGGAGGAAGGCGATAGTTGCCGAGACGGGAACAGGGTAATAACTAGAGACCCTACGAGGACTTGGGAAGTAATAAAAGGTCAGCCTTCTCCGATCAGATATAAGGAGACCACATATGTAACACATTTCCAAAATACTAAAAACAGTAGGTATACAGATGGTAAATTGGATGAAGGCATGCAATAATGATGGTGTTTTGAGAAATAACCATCATTGGTGACTGTACGTATGTATGTTTGCTTCCTTCTCTTTTACTGGTGATTTTAACGGTGCAGTGGATGTAGAAATGTTGTTTTATTCGTGTATATTGCTCTGGTATCATTCGCTTATCTCTCGATTAACCCAAGAATAAAAATTTGAAAAAATATTACTTAAATGCGTGTCTGAATTTTGACAGTTCCTCGAATTATTTGAGACCTATTTTTAAAAACCAAATTCTATGTCTTTTTTTAAATACTCGTATATTGATATGATGGTATACCATTGAAATTTTATTAATACATATTTAATACATGCCTATAGTTCAAAGTTTTTTTATCTAATTATTCACGTTTAGTAAAAAAAATCATAAAAAAGTATTTCCAAAAGTTATGTAATTATACACTTTCATTCTTCTTCATTTTTAGAAAACGCAGGGTTCGAGAGAATTAAGCTTTCGATACGTTTGCTTTAATGCAGCATTCTTCCAAGTTGTTGACATGTGAGTTGACGACAGATGCTAATTTGCTTTAAGGGCTATATTTATTAGTATAAATGTTCAGTGATAGTGTGTAGAAAGAGATAGACATTACCTATGAATGATTTTCTACGTTTGCCTAAGTCCAATTCTACAAAATTATTGTCAAAGGTCAATCATCGTTTTCGTCTCAATGATGTTTTATATCTTTGTTATTAAGAAGGGAATCAGAGAAGCGGCATCTAATTAGCACAGCGGTAGACGCCTACTTAAAAAAATAAAAATAAATCTATTACAGCATACGAATTCAAAAAACAAAACAAAAAATTATAACCCAGAAAAGAATAACAAGAATTTTCGATACAAAACTGCTTCAAAAGTTTTCCAAATCCCAAATTAAAATTTATGTGCCAACACTCGGTGAGTACAAAAAGAGTGAAGATTTTATCAGAAAGACTTTATCTGACACACGTAAACGACCAAATTACGTTTGTATTAAAGGCCATTTTTAACGATATAAACACATTACACTTCAAACATAACAGGGCTAAAGGAGTCAAGTTTTGATTTATGATGGACACAGCATGTTTTGAATTCACTAAATATTATTTTTCTGTCCATTTCAATATTCTCTCCCCTTGTTTGTTAAGATTTGTTAAAAAATAACCTTTGATACATATTTGGCAAATAAATTGTTGTCGAATATGAGTTAAAGTTTCCCTGAATTTGACAACTCGTGAAAGTTGGAAAACAAAACTGTGGCTTTGACTTGTTTTGGTTGTAAGGGTGTCCTGAAGGAGACTTACCATTTTAATGTCGCTTATGGTGAGGATGTTTCTCACAAACAGGTTAATTCGTACCACGGCCGCTCCATCTGAAGAGGAGCGAGACAACAGTATGGCACACAAAACACGGACATACATATGGACACATCCAGACTGGACGTTCTCGGGCAATGTACTGATAAAGTACAAAACATACACCCAGAAAGAGTTTATTATAGCCGGAATATCGAAGGACTCCGATCAAGAGACGTTAGTATTTTCATTGTTTTAATTCAAAATCATTACTGCAGATCAAGCAAGAAAGAACTAGAATAATACCACATCTATTTCTTAATCAAAACTCCAGATCAAAACAAGTCGTTCTTAGAAAGCTAGAAGGTTTAAGTTGACAACGAATTGTTAGTTATTAATTTGCACAGCGACTATGACTATAAAGAATCATATTTCTTAGACATTAGATGTAATCTAAGCTATCGTTGTTATGCATAAGTTCATTGTTTTGTAATTGTGTATCTCAAATTTAAAATTGTATAACGTTTTTCTATGTTTCTGTAAATTTTACCCATGTTATGCACTTTGATTGAATGTAGGATAGTGAGAAACAAAAATTTATTTAATTTATTGATATAAATGTGGTTCCAATATGAATGTGTCCAGTAATCATGCAAATCCATATAGACATCAAATTATTGGTTTTGCAGGAAAAGGTATATTTTTACACAAATTTTATATTATATAGAACATACTCCAAAGATTTTAAATGATACAGATATAAAATCACATTTGCAAATAAAAACACACAGATATGTAGTGATTTACAGGTGATGGATAATGGCTGGTAATATCATGTGTAATTATTATTAACATTCAATACAGGGTGCGAATAGCATGTTTTATTTTTAAATTAACATCTTCATGGTTTTAAAAGGCCGAGAAACAACATTACGAATTAACCTAAATGTGGAAAAAATTAACATACATAAGAGTTATGAGCAGATGTCATATTTACATACCTGCACTATCAAAAAAATATCATCTGAACTATGAAACCTTTAACTTGTAATTATTTGTAAAATTATCAAGTCATCAATGTTGATTTAGCATTTTCAAAATAATCTCCATAATCTGACGTCCAGATACATATGAAAGTAAAACCGTTTATAAAAATAAAATAAAAGTTCTAAATTAATCAAAACTCAAAAAGTGGATGGAATAGTTGGATGAAGGCATGCAACAGTTCCGATGTTCGAGAAATTAACATCATTTTTGGGTGCTGCATTGAGCTTTTTGAAATCTGATTGTTATCTATTCATTGAAATTATCTTCTCCACCAGAATGATGTTTAACATCTAGATATCTTGAAGAAGGGGAATAGCGGCTTCTAAATATTACACCCATTGACACTGATAAAACATTTAGAAAAACACCACATTGATAAATGCATACATTTTTAAGAACCAAAAATTATACAAGCACACTTACTATCCACAAAATAATATGTAAGATTGGACGGTTTCATCGGCAGATTATGTATAACAACGAGAACGTACAGATTAATAAAGAAATCTTAGTAAATATGCACCAGTCCGTCACATTGAAAATATTGCTTAATTCATATTTTTAAAAAGTATTTAAGGAATTTTAAGTACTTCTTACATAAATATTATACTGATCACAACTATCGTAACCTCATCTTCATAGATTACAATATTTTATAAAAAACTATTGTGACGCAGAAGAAAAACTGATGTAATTGAGTAAAAAAATCACTTGAATTTGTATTGTTTGTGACGTACAAATGAATCAAATAATTAATTTTCTGCTTTATCTCTACATTTGATTTAAAGTTTAATTGAAAAGACTCTTTGGTGAATTTAGACTTTTATGGTCAAATAAAAGTGCGACAACTAGTGAATATTTTCCAAAATCTTCCAATTTAAACACTCCGAGAGAACTGGCTCTGCAAGAGAAAATAATTCTATACAAGACAGTGAATTTTCATAAATATACTGTTTAAAGCACAGATCTGATATTATACCTCCATAAAACATGTGTTTTGATAAAATCAGTAACTTTTTTGAAACAATGCGTAAATAATATCCATAGATAAGATGTCGTATTCTCAAATACAAAAATTGGGATTTTCTTAATCTTGTCTCTGTCTAGATGTCTAGTATATTGTAGACAAAAGTGCAGATACAAGGCATGCGTTGACGATAATGTTGAACTATTTTCGGAAGTTGAAATTGTCACAATTACTGCACCATTTTATTGTTTGTTTATACTGTTTACACTGATTCTTGAAAATTCATAATTAGTTTTTGAAGGTCATTGTCATATATAGGATTATATTTCTCTGTTCACTTAGTGATTTCACACACTAGTGACCAAATACACTTGAAAGCCCTTGCAAAATCTAAGATTCAACCAAAGATTTAATCTACGAGTATTAATCACCATAAGTCTAAAATATAGCTCTGCTGCTCCAACATAAAATGATTTTCTATCAATTTTCATATTCTACTTGATATTTGCTAAATGTTTTCCGTATTATATAAACATTGCGATGTTCATTAAGAGATATTTAGCGGAAAAAATATTAGAAAATCGGTAAAAAAAACCAAATATTCTTGTTGGGGCCGAGCAATATTTACAATTTCTGATGATTTTTAGTTTAAAGTATTAGATTGAATCATACACATCGCCATATTTTTACGTGAACTTGGTAGTTAGCGTGTAGGACCCCAAGGAGTTGAGGATTTGGTCGATTCCATCATTATTCATGTTGGTAGAGGTGTCCATTTGAGACTTACCATTTTAATGTCGCTAATGGTGGCGATGCTTCTGACAAAGGTGTTAATTCGTACCACGGCGGGTCCATCTGGAGATGATGAGCAACAACAGTATGGCACACAAAACACCGACATCCATTTGGACACATCCACAGACAAAACAATCCAAAAGCCTTAACCAAATCAATATCTTTCTGAATTCAGTTCAACAACGTTATCTACAAATGTTTGACTCAATACTTTACGCTAACTTGTATTGTCCCAATAAATAAGATATATATTTCGAAGCAGAGTTTTGCAAGCAAGATAACGAGCTTGATGGTCGATGAACAGAAACTTATTTTGTTAGAAGGCGGGGTCAACCCGAAAAAATTATCGATCACCATTCTGGATATTCCGAATGACATCGACAAAGCCGCGCAGTACACGAAAAGCCAAGCGCATTATTTAGCTTGCAAAGTAATGGAACATATCAACTTTGAACTAAATGCCTCCTTTAATGAGGCAATACACACGAGTAAAGTGTTGAGTGTTCTGTAAAGTTTTACTTTTGTAGATAATGTTGTTTGACTGTAAGCCCTCGATTGTAAAGGTACCCTAGTTTCACCATAAATTTGAGTGAAGGTATACCGCTGATAGATCCGTTATAAACTCTCTTTTTGTCATTGAAAGAGATCTTGCAATGGAAATTCCAGTAGCTGGACTATAATAATTAGGAATAACAACGCCTCTACGATAAATTTCCAGATGGATTTTTAATTCTAGGATTTGATTGGGTCGGTATTTTGCAAGAAAGCTTTTTTTTCTAGATGCAATGATTTTCTTGAAATTAAATACTTAGTAAACATTATTTATGATTTTTTTTAAATTAAATTTAATAATGTTATTATTAAGTTCCGCAAGTATTTTTGTTATAGCTATTTCGGCTAACAAAGCCATTTTCAAACAGTGGTTAAACCATTTAGAGACGAGTTATTTATAGGATTTTTAACGTTAATTTTTGACGGTGTCTAAATTGGTTTAAATAATTGAGTCGGGTTCTACGAATTAAACACAAAACAATTAATATATTATTTATGAAATTAATTACTAGCAGTTAACTTAATTTTCAGTGTCATATCGTCATCATACAACCAAAATTGAATAGGTAGCAGCAATTTTAAAGGGATTTTCTAACAAATGTGACTTACGCACGTCTGCTATAAGTGACTCACTGATAACAGTTGCTTAATTTTGTTTATATTTTGTATCTGTGTTTAGAACTCAACAAATATCTGTTCAAATTTAGTAAGTGCTGTTAACAGTTACTAAGTATTCAAAAAGGGGTGTTCAAAGAATTTTAAAATCTTTAATTAGCTCTTCCGCATCAATATCTGAATCCTGCAGTATCCATTACATTTGTTAGCTATAAGTTTGGGCTGTATACATTGATTATACGTGATTATCAGAAAACTTGTGGAAATTTAAAATATTAGATTAGTTACCTCGATAGTTTATTGTCAATGTGGATATGTCCATAGCATGCAAAACCATATAATAATATAATATCGTATATGTAGTTACCCATGGTCTAAATATCGCACGATAAGGTCAATTTCATAATTAATACGGACCTAGTTCATAGTTTAACAGTTCAAGAGATCTGTGTCACAGTTTTAACACAATGTAGCACATATTATTAGAAAATTTCACAGGACATGACAGAAAACATATCAATATAATGTTGCACATTTTCTGAAAAACATTACCAAACAATTGTTCATACACAGACTAAAAATAACGTAGGGAGCAATTCCATCCTAATTATTATTTTATCCGTCAAAGTTCAAAATTAAAATCATTTTTTACACTGGTCCAAATGCATTCAAATCAGATCTGAAATTAATTGTCATGGTTTGTGAGGGGTGATTCGACACGTGTTACTTGTTGCACGTCTTACCACGTTTTCTTGTTTCGCAACAAGAATATCGAGCAGCTGCCAACATCTCTACTTCACATTTTTGACCGAAGGAAGAAGCGAGTCACACTGCTGATTTCAGTTCATATCAGGCAGTCTGCACTGTGAACCAAACACGGTGGAACATCGTGAACCGTAAATCCATCAGCACATCCCTCCCTTAAGCCTGCCTGATCTGAACTGAAGTCAGCAGCGTGACTCGCTTCTTCCTTTGGTCAAAAACGTGAAGTAGAGATGTTGGCAGCTGATCGATATTCTTGTTGTGAAACAAGAAAACAGGGTAAGATGACACATGTCATGTCAATCACCAGTTACAACCTAGTGGAAATGGTTCCGATGACGAATTATTATTTTCTTTGCTGACGAATTGCAAGATTATTGATTATTTAAATTCTTACATATTACTGTGCTAAGAACTACCAACATGATCTCAATTTTCTTAACGCAAATTTTTGATTGGCTGCTATCTTTATATATTATATTCAATGTCAATATTATGACTTGAGGTTTTACTCATTAAGTTTAAAAGAAACTTGTAGGTAGGTTGGGATTGGCTGGGTTGATTGGTTCACAGAAATTCAAATGTAACATTGACATCAAATGGCCAACAATTTAGGAGGCGGGTACGGGTACCGCCACCCTTGAAATCATTTATTGGATAATCAACACCTCTGCCAGAGGTCACCCCGAGTGGTTCGCTACGTTTGGTGGCTTGGCAGGGGTGCCCGGGTTAATGGGGTGAATTGAGGACTTATTGGCGGATGCATCTGCCTACCAACTACGTGGCAGGCCGGATCGGAAGAGATTGGTTAATGGAGACTTTTGGAACTCTCCAGCATTGCTCTCTTGGAACATCATTCATACTTCCGTCACTCCTGGACACACCGACCCCTAGATTATTACCCACCCTCATACCCTTTTCTTCCCAGTGTTACATCACTATTATGATGTCCCTCAAAACACTACTGATTGTCTGTAGTCTCTATACTAAAATGTCTAATCTGTCAACAGTCATGATAATAAAAGGTCTAATATATAAATCAAGTATAATAGTGTTTTACTTATCATTCAAGTCAATTAATTTATTATACACCCTGAACGTCCCCTACTTCCTTTCCTCAAACGACCCTCCACACAGCATTCCAAAAGATGACAAAGGCCCTGAGCTAATGTAAAAAAAAATCTGCGCCTTTTTGCTGACCATAATTTGTTCAAAACCTAACACGGCCTTGGAATCCGTGTTTAACACGATCTTCCAAATTCAAAAAAATGGCGCTATGGCGCTGGATGTTTGACGACAACGTTGGGTACATTTGAATTTTTGTCCAAACATGCCAACCTTAGTTTTTCTTTATTATCTACTGTTAGTCAGAATCTAATATTTTGAGTCGGCACCTACTCGTGTAATATATAAACAAATCAACAAATATGAATTTTATACAAAATACGTAGTCGCGAAACGCTAGCATCCAGAAAATAGTGAAATAATGGAACCATCAAAGGGTCTAATCCGTTGATGGGAAGCCCCGTATACCCTATTAAAGTCATAATAATTGATTTCATGCATTGTATTTTGTTATTTTGACTGCTTAATTATTAATTTGGTAATTGGGAGTGGCTCAGTGCGTTGTACGGGCATCGCATGGGCTTAGCCATAAATTTTACCTAAGTTACATATTCGCTTTGGATACTTCGGAGAAGTCACCCAATTGTAATGGAAAACTGTAACTAATTTCCTTGAAATAAATTCATTTCTATTTCCAGTTAAAGTAACACGAACCCTTGGTCAGTAATGTGGACTGTGGGTCTGTGTTTCTGTAGCCTTGCTTCTATCACGTAACCTATTAATAATGTAAAAAACCTACACAGCAATAAACGACGATTAAATTTTAAATTTTGAATCACACGGATCCATTCTTCGGCACGCGACTGTACAAGTTCACTTCAGAAACAAAAACGAAAATACTAGTTATTTAATAATAACATTTGACCTTATATATTTCTAAATTTATTTTTTTTTATTTTATACTAATTGTATTTCAAATGAAAGCAAATCAAACCCCAAAGCAGAATGACAAGACATTTGATTCCTGGCCACAGACTCAAATTACTCGTAATTTGATTTTAAATCCTGGCAATATTCATTTAGTTACCACACTGAACGCGTTGAACCGATCTTCACTACTCTCTTACAAAAGAAATGAAAAGTAAGTTTACCTTTTTTATCTGTTTCGATCAACGCCTGTTTCTATCCGAAAATTATTTCTCACATAATTCAATATTTTTGTTTGTTTCTATTTTTTATTCATTAATAATAACAGGGTGAATAGTAACCTTTCAAAGAATAATAAAGGTTCAGTTTTATGTCCGTTTTATAATGCTACGAGAGATGGGAAGGCTGAAAGAGATATTGAAAGAAGGGTGAATGTCGGTAACTCCATTAATGGTGGACTGAATGCCGTTGGCGCTAATAAAAAACTGTCAAAAAAAGCGAAGCTAGCAGTCCACAATGGAGTCCTGGTACCTACCCTGATGTATGGCAGTGAGGCATGGAACTGGCAGAGGAAGGATGAAAGTAAACTGAATGCTGTTGAAATGAGATCCCTGAGACGTATGTGTGGTAAAACAATGTATGATCGTGTGAGAAATGTGGATATCCGCAAAGAATGTAAGGCTGATGTAAGCATAATGAGTAAGATTAAGAAAGGGACCCTCAGATGGTTTGGGCATGTAGAGCGAATGAACGAAGGAAGTAGTGTAAGAAGAATATACGACGCGAATGTGAATGGTAGAAGAAGTCGGGGACGCCCGAGGAAGACATGGCACGATCAAGTGAATCAGATACTTGAGTCGGGTCATGTCAAAAGTCAGAATAATAGAAGAGAATGTATGAGACGATGTATGAATGTGAGTGAGGCAAAGAGTGTGTGCCAAGACCGAGTTGTTTGGCGGTCCGTCCTCTCTGCCTACCCCTGCGGGGAAACGGCGTGATGGTTAGTTAGTTAGTTAGTTATAATGCTAAGTTTTTTTTCACTGCTAACTTATTTTAAAAACAAGACCGAAGATGTACTGGGTGGCGCAAAACTACCGTTATGGTTTGAATGTTTAAAACCTTTTTAAATTTATTTTATATATATATTTTTTATTTCAGAATTTTGTGAAGAAAACTTGCGGAATTTGAAATGGAATACTACACAACAGAACAGAGATCAACAGTTGTTGAGTTTTATTTTGAAAATCAACGGTCAATTGTTTTGACACAGCGTGCTTATCGTCGTTTTTTTGATGTGCGTACTGAACCTTCAGCACCAACAATAAACCGCCTGGTTGCAAATTTTCGATAACATGGTACAGTAAGACACCTTCCTTGTACCGGAAGACCACGTACGGTCCACACGGAAGAAAATATCCAACGTGTTGTGGATAGTGTGCAGGACATTCCAGAAACATCAACAAGAAGACGTTCGGCAACACTGGGACTATCGTGGAGGTCCGTTCAGAGGATTTTGGCCACATTGCACATGTTCCCGTATAAGGTTCGGCTCGTTTGAATTGAAGCCGATAGACTACCAACAGCGGCTTGATTATGCCATTTCATTCCGACAAAAAGCAGAAGAAAATCGCGATTTCATTAACAATTTGATAATGAGCGATGAAGCCCATTTCCAATTGAATGGTTTTGTAAACAAGCAAAATTGCAGGATATGGGCTACGGAGAATCCAAGAACAGTTCATCAGTAACAATTACACCCACTTAAGTATATATACTGTTTGGTGCGGTATATCGTCTGAAAGGATCATTGGTCCATATTTCTTTGAAAATGCACATGGCGCCTCAGTTACGGTTAATGGTGCTGAATATCGAACGATGCTGGATAATTTTTTGAGGCCAGCTGTAGAAAACCATCCACAGTTGTGGTTCCAACAAGATGGAGCCACAGCCCACACTACAAGGGACACAATGGCTATGTTACGGGACCTCTTTGGCGAACGCATTATTTCGCGTAGAAGCGATTTCAATTGGCCTCCATGTTCACCGGATTTAACAGCGCCAGACTGTTTTCTTTGGGGTTATTTGAAAGAAAATGTATACGTAAATAAGCCAGCGACCATATCACAGCTAAAACAAAACATTTGCAATGAAATTCTAGCCATAACACCGGAAATTTTACGAAAAGTTATGCAAAATGTACTGGAAAGAGCACGAATGTGCAAAGCCGAAAATGGCCACCACTTGCGGGATATAATTTTTCACACTTAAGCCAAAATATTCCCCATTGATATTGTAACAGACGTATCAGCGTCTTTACAAGAACTGTAAAAAGGGGACCGGTCTCGTGCACGCCTTCCAGAGGTACAAGCTGATGATGATGATATGAGCTGGCTGGCCTCCCTACATCCAGTGATAATGGTCCTAGAAGCGCCTAGTTTCTGCCTGAGTGGTGCCTTGGCAGTGCCCAGAGTTAGGGCCGACTGCAGCGGTAGGCACCAGGTACTCGTTCAGGCAGAACTTCAGCAGGAGGCAGCAGGCAGACTTCCAGAGGTAGGTGTTTGTAGAAAAACTTCCGAAGAATAAAAGAGACGAGTTTGTTGAGTTTAGATGAACATGATTTATTTGAAAAATTCGTCGTATTTATTGGGTTAGTTGAACCCGACGGCAATCGGGCATTGTTTTATATAAAATGTGGAGGGGATTCTGGCCCCGCTCCTCATCGTATAAATAGAGCGACATTTATGTGGCGTCCTCATTTTGGCGGTGTCGCCCATGAAAGTGGTCGATTAAAATTGTAAGTTAAAAATAATTATACATTTTAAAGGTTGGCCTTCTGCAGGCTAAAGGAGTCTACTTGGCTGGCGGCGAAGCAGGCAAAGGGAGTGACTCCGATTTGCTTTTCCCTGGATGCGAGGCTCGCAGGGTTTTAACATAATATAATAACAATTATACATTTGTAAATGATAAAGTTAAAATGTCTCCCGGTGGCAACCTTAGCACGCAAGTATTTATTGTTGCACCGGGGCATTGTACATAATAAAAAGGATAATAATGAAAATTAAAATATTTCGGCAAAAGATCGTCGCTGGCGGCACGGTACTAACGAGCTTAGTGGCCAGAAATTTCGGAAGAAATTTCAAAGAAATGACCACTAAATGCAGAGGATGCCGCCAGCGATGACTTTGCTGAAAAAACAAATGAGGGTGCGAACACGTCCGTTACAGATATACTGTATAACAAAAAAATAAAAATAATAATTAACCGATAAATAATATAATATATTTAATAATAATTTATAGATTTGTCAAAGAATTTATATATAAAAATGCAAAAATCGGTAATTTTAAATACATGTAGGATTACAAAAGATTTTTTAATTATTTATATTGAGGGATCAGTAGGATTTATAGGTTCAATTAGGAATTCCACAGAGCCGAACCCTCTGATATGAAAATATCTGGAGTCGGTGAATTATTTTCCCATCTGGTCTCTGGTAGGTTGACATGTTGTTCTTGTATTGTTTTGTAATTATAATACTTATATAGTGCAATTGCATAACGTGGATTGACCAGATGATCATTTGGGAAGTGTGTGAAAGGGTTAAGTTTTTCCTGTGGGGAAAATTAAACCCGGAAATTTAAATCTGGTGCGTAAAAAATATAATATATTAATAGTTATTATTCAAACCGTGTCGGTAGTTTTGCGCCACCCTGCATAAACAGGTTTATTATTATTATTAGTGACCGACCGAAGGTTCGGTTTCGGCAAAAAAAAATCTAGTTTTGGCATAATTTTCGGATTCAGCAGATTTTCTGCCGAACCTTCGACCGCACCGAAACTCTGCAAAAGATCTCAATAAATGGTAAATTTAGTCTCGAATGTTGCGATTGTAAACGCAATTTAAATTAAAATACTCAATTAATGAGGTCCTTCCTTTATAATGCACATAATTGTTGATTATTGACAAATTTTTGTTCCAAGCAGTAGTTAACATGTTAATTTTTACTAAAATTAAAAAAAAAATCCACAAACTTCAATTATTACTTTTTTATTTCATTTAACACATGCTAACTTTGGAAGACCCACCACTTACCCGCCCTGGTATAGGTAACAGATGGATACCCCTTAGAGGCTCTTGCAAGGACTCTAATTTTTTGGTAATAACGACTCTACATTTGATAACAAAACTAGACCTCCAACACATGTTAACTGTTTGAATAGGTGTAAAAAATATGCCAAACTTCAGTGAATAATAGATTTTTAACATGTCTAAAAAAATTTCGGTTTCGGCCGAAACTGAGACAGCTACCGAAGATTCTATTTCGGTTTCGGTTTCGGTGGAAAATCCTGTTTCGGCCAGACACTAATTATTATGCCTTTTACAAAAATATAAGTGAATTATTATTATGTGATAAGTGATAATAAATCGGAGTTACTGAAAGAATGAGAAATAGTAAACGGAATTGTTTTATTATTTTCTGTTAGTCATTATTTTACATTGTATACAATTTTTTTTATAAACAGTTCTTATAAGAAAAGTACCCGTGTTTCAAAACAAATATGGTCAAAGAACACTTGAATATATTATACCATTAATATTTAACAAATTTCCATATGAATTTAAAGAAAATTGCTCTATAACGAAATTCACACTGATGTTAAAATCATGGCTATTAGGGAGTAATCTTATGTATTAAGTTTATATTCTGTTCACTCTCACCATGTACTAATTTGCAATTGTGTTATTAATGACTAGTGTGGTACATACTCAACTGTGTAATGATATTTAAAAAAAAATTCTTAATCTACATATTTTTACCATAAAATACGGTCTCTGAATAATATTTATCAACATTGCATATCACATTATCACAATGTTTTAGTATATATATATATATAAATATGTTTATGGTTAATATGTTGTTATATATGTATGTTGTTGCCACGCTGACGCGCTGAGGATTATTTCATGTATTGTATTGTTTTAAGTTAATCCGTGGAACTGATCTCCTGCTGACAAGCTATTTTCAGTAGCTTAGCGGGTTTAAATTCCCATTGTATGCAATTTTATAAAAAAATAAAAAAAATAGGAATGGCAGAAATATAACACCTCATATAATTTTTATAGGGACTGATTTTCAGCAATCTTTTTTCAACATTAAATTGACTGTTTTTTAAATGTTAAATATGTCTACATTTTCCAAAGTTAAGTGGCAGTTAAACCTCATGATAGAAATTAGGGGTACGAGCTGAAAATATTTCCATTCATTTAGTAATTTCAGAGAGAAACTGCTGTGCAAAAATCATGACGCCAGATCTCACCGTTTGTGAGCTACTGCTGCTTCAGCATTACAGATTTGCTGGTTTATGTTATTAAAGTTACCAATTGCCAGATCCTGACACACAGTTAACTTTGGAAGGTTACCACCTTGATAAAAACACAAAATCTATTTTGATTGTTTCAGCCGAAATAATTAGCTCATTTAACAACCCTTTAACATAAATAAGGAAGATGGAACCCTTTCCACTAGTGAAAACACTTTTTAACCATAAAAAAGGAAGATGGAACCATTTTCACTGCTACATAAAGAAGAAAGAAAGAACCCTTTCCACTAGTGAAAACCCTTTAACCATAAAAAAGGAAGTTGGAACCATTTTCAATGCTACATAAAGAAGAAAGAAAGAACCTTCTCCACTTGTGGAAACCCTTTAACCATAAAGGAGAAAGATGGAACCCTCTCTACTAGTGGAAACCCTTTAATCATAAAGAAGAAATAATGAACCTACCCACTAGTGGAAACCCTTTAACCATAAAGAAGGAAGATGGAATCCTCTCCACTAGTGGAAAAGAATCACAATAAACCAATCCCATCTTCAACAATTTTTGGAATTGTCCTTCCAAAACCTTATTTCAAAAACATAGAATGTCGATATTTCATACAGTTCTTCGAAGAAAACAATCGCAATCCAATCTCTTTGACAATCTATGAATAAAATACGAAAATGGGAAATAATCGAAACCCAGATGAACGACAAAGGGGGTATTTATAATAGGGTTTAGACAAATCAAAATTCCACAGCAAATCTCAAGTTTATCGTTGATCAAATGTTTTAAATGATATTAATAGGTAAAAATGGTTGCATCCACACGAAACCTTCACAGCGGGCTGAGTCACTCCCCATTAACTAAACGGCAAAATAAGTATACCGGCCTTAGTTTCATAGTTTCTTAAAGTAAGTAATCTTAAATAATGTGATACATCGATACCCTTCAAATGAATCCCGGATCTCTTATTATACAAATATCCTTAGAATTATTACATGTTTACAACATCATTGGTTACTGTGCTTTATTCTTATCTGGTACTTTAAAACACGTGATAAATCATGTTATTCTCTGTGGTCTTCTAAATAAATGCCTCAGAATTTGAGCCATCCAAGTTCTAAATTCGGATTGTTTTGGAATTAAAAGCATAGATCACAATAATTAAAAAGTTGATAAAAACCGTAATACCCTTAATCAAGTCAAATGAAGCCTTAAAATAAGGGCCAACCTGGATCTCTAAAGACTAGTTAAGATTTCCTTAGAAATTATAATTAAATTACAACCCATTAATTACTAGGTACTATGCTTTTTAGAGCCAGGGTGAACATATTAAGTTGGTCTAAACTAGTGGTACTTAAAATCATAATAATAAACCCTGTTATATCCCCTATG
Organism: Limnephilus rhombicus; assembly: GCA_929108145.2. Lineage (NCBI taxonomy): Eukaryota > Metazoa > Arthropoda > Insecta > Trichoptera > Limnephilidae > Limnephilus > Limnephilus rhombicus. The sequence continues at coordinate 20,525,616 of OV815286.1, forward strand.
ATTTTCTAAAATAAACTAGGATCTCAACAAGGATTGCTTTAGAATTGACAACATAAATCACAATATTTACTGTGCTTTTTGGGCGACCATCATCAGGTCTAAACTTATGATAACCTAAAATGATGTTGTGGGTTCATAAGGTACAATTTATACATCAATTTTGGATGGGGTGAATGTGTGGTGATAGATGTTTAAAGGTGGGTAGTTATGATCAGAGATTTCAGCCTACCTGTGCCGTTGATGCCCGAGGGTCTAATCCTGGCGTCGTATCGTCCTGGACCCAGGATCTGATCGAGAACCTGTTTTTCCTTTTCCCTGAAGTTGATCTTCGCGTTATTACATCTGGAATTTTCAGGATTATTAACATTACATTAGTAAGGACTTTGGGGTTCATATTTCTAAACTATAGATTATGATAGATTCATAGATAATAATGTTAAACAAAGGTAGATGTAGTACGGAAGCGGGCCAACTGTAACTGAGCTACGATTAATGAATATCATACGTTTGGTGTGTAGATAAAAACTAAGGCGATAATCCGACATCGTAAAACGCATCAGACGCCTATAAGGCGCCTTTTCGAAGCAAAATTCATCCCCGATCAAACTAGGAAGAGGAAACCAAAATAAAACTTTTTTAACTTTTAACTGCTGATGTGATTTTTTAACGTATTCTTTGACGTGGGGCCTGGGCGGCCCGTTACTTTAAATGTTTATATATTAGAGATCCATGAAAATTTTGAGGTCCAAACTAATATTTATTGGACAATTTCAATAAATTAAAATAATTATTTTTTTTATTGTTAAGTAAGTAACTTATATTTGACAATTTGGATATTGTGTAATAATTTTTGGCAAAAATCACTTGAGATCGGAAATCAGTCTGTATTGTCTATTAAACTAAATAAAAACAATGAACTCACTTTTATGACAATATTTTAATAGTGTCTCGAATAAACTATATATTTAAAACTTTAGTAAAGTTGTTTATGTTTATTTTCATACAGGAAAAATCAACTTTAAAAAAGTCACGTAAGTACTGACGGTGGGACAGAGAGGTCCGCATAAAAATTAAATGAAGTTACTTACAGAAATTTTTCTTTAAAAATTTAAAACTTACGGCTCTGACGTCACTAAATTCGAAGCTACTGGAAGCGGAGTATGCGTCACGCGCGGGGGAGGGGGGTATTTCGATATTATTATTATTGCTGGGCCTGAGCGGCCCCACGTCAGCAGTTGAAGGTTAAATGTGATTTCATAAAAGGGTCCTAACTGCTCCAAAGGTAGTGGAAATGTGGACTCTTATTACCCGTGGCAATAATGTTATGTTATAGTCAATTAGGGAAGGAGAAGCGGCAGAGAAAGGGTTGGATTAACCTCGCTACTCGAATCTGGCCCCTTGTAAAAGACAATAGAAGTGGAATTAGAATGTCACTAGATGCCGCTTTCTTTCCTTTTGCCTGTTTATTTTAAAGTGGTTTTAAGATTGGGTATTTATTTATAAAAATAAAGATGTTTATTTTTTTTGGATTTCGTATGATTCGAACCTCCGTTCGCTGGATTTCTCTGGCCGCTGAGATTTGCGACGCTCTACACCACTGCGCTACCGGACCCTCGCGCGGAGTTGTGAATTTACCGCATTATATTAGAACCTAGGACCCATCCTACCATAAATTTTATAAAGAAAGAATGAGGTTATTAAGTTTATTCTTGTGAAGTGTCTCATTACAAGTAACGACACGGAGACGTGCCAACACAATTAAAAGGACCATTAAACGAGAGGTCAAACGCCAGGCTGAAAAGCTAACAAAATGTGAATGCAAATAATCACTGAAAAGAAAATTCTTATTGCCAAATTACGTGTGAAACCCCTTTCCCTCCTCCCTACCAGGTACTATTGCTAACTGGTAACTACTTGCTCACTGGAATAGTCACAAATATCTACATAGATACCAACATAGGTATGTACTTATGAACATCGCGTATTTATGAGTCATTAAAATATTTGCAACAAAATTAATTATTTCATAAATAACTTGTCCACTGTGTTGTATCACCGTTCAGTACACCAACTCAGTAAGGCAAAAACCGCCCAGTGCACTTGTGACTATTGCACATTATTTTATAAATAATAAAACTTTTAGTGTACAAATACCTAGTATAAAAATGGAGGACCAATTAAAAAGACAATTAGTTTTACTAAAAGGTAAAAGCGAAATTATTCTAAAAAGGGTTAAAAATATAGCTGTGCTTGCAAAAAACTTGCCAGCCAGTTTCGAAGCATCGCGTTCATTTGAATTTTTTATGTCAGAATCAGAGAGTATAACGGAAATTAAAAATACATTTGAATTAATTATTGATCAAATTAACGAGAATACGGTTACGTTAAACCCAAATTCTGAACCAGATTATTCGAGTTGGGAACAATTTGAAGAATTATACACACGTATTCTACGCACAAGAAACAATTTAAAAACAAATTTAGCTACAGAGCCGAAAGCGTCTACAAGTGCATGTGCTGCTAATAATAATAATTCTATTAAGCTACCTTGTATCGAACTACCTACTTTTGACGGTCGCGCCGATAATTGGAACCTGTTCTATGAGATGTTTAAAACAAATGTTCATTTAAATCAACAATTATCTGATTCCCAACGCGTTCAATATTTGATTGGAAAATTAACTGGAACCGCGAAAAATGTTACGTCAGGTTTAGTGCCAACTGGAGACACGTACAAAATAATCTGGGATACACTAGTTAATAAATATCAAGATAAGCGATCACTTGCCACGCACTACCTGAATAATATATTTCATTCCAAAACCGTAAGACACAACGCAAATAATTTGACAGCTTTTATAGAAAAATATTCAGCATCCATCGCCGCGCTAAAACAATTAGGAATAGAGGATCTTTCGGATTTTATATTACTGCAATTCGCTTTACAAAAATTAGAGTCGCAAAATGCTCAAGCATTTGAGCTCTCAGTTCGAGAAATTGAAATTCCCACCTGCAAGCGATTGGTATCGTTTGTACAAGATCAGGTCAAAATTCTGCAACGAACATCAACAACTCGTGGACCTAACACCGCTAATATAAATACAACCAGTTCCGGTGGAACTGCACGCACAACTCAACCCCGCACACATCATACTTACATAAGTACGCAATCGAAATGCTTTTATTGTCAAAATGAGAGCCATACGCAAATGTACACTTGTACACAATTTTTGAAATTATCACCAAAGGAAAGGTTTTCCTTCGTAAAGGAAAAATCTTTGTGTTTTAATTATTTAAGCCCGCAACACACGTCTACAAGATGTAAATCAAAAGGCACTTGTCATAAGTGCCATGGCAAGCACCATACGCTCCTTCATTTTGAGAAATCCAGTCACGCAAACACCAACACATCCAATGTAGAAACTCAACCTAACGAGTCAGAACCCTCGGTATGTACCATGTCAGCAACCACTCGACAAGGTGCAACTACTGAAGTACTTGCTACAGCCAAGGTTCACACTGTTGATCGAAACGGTGAAGAGAATACCGTTCGCTGTCTTTTAGACGCAGGCTCAAACATTACATAACATCACATTGTTGTGAACAATTAGGCCTGGCGGTTAGACCAGGAACGCGCCTCGCAGTCCAGGGCTTAGGTGGCAAAACGCAATCAATAAAAGGAAGTGTCACATTGACAATTCAATCTAGGATTGATCCCTATTTCAAATACTCCATAACCGCTCTAGTTTTAGATAAAATTACCGCTAATTTACCTACTTGCAAAGTGGACTTGACGTCATATAAGTTCATAAATATTCCGCTGGCAGACGACACCTGGGCAATGCCTGGTCCAATTGATTTGCTAATTGGCGTTAGTCTGTTCTCTCAACTGTTGTTACCAAATAAGGTAATCACTATCACAATAATTAGGCTATGTTTTCATGGGTGACGCTCCAGTAAATTCTCAATCAAACACCACTTTAACTTTCTGCGCTACGCACGAAATTGAGAATTTAATTCAAAAATTCTGGGAAATCGAAGATATCGGTTCGGAACCGGTTCACAGCCTTGAAGAAAAGGAAACTGAGAACATTTTTAAAAGCACCACAACTCGCCTTGAGGACGGTTCTTATGAAGTGGCTTTGCCATTCAAAGGCAACCCGTGTGACTTAGGTGATTCATTGCAAGCTGCGCAAAATCGGTTTTATGCACTAGAGAGAAAATTTAAGCATCTGCCAGAATTAAAACCGCTCTATGATGAAGTGATCAGAGAACATATTCACAAAGGTTATCTATCCCAGGTAGAAACTTTACTGTCAGAAAACTCGTACTACATTCCGCATCACGCAGTTAGGCGTGAGGATAAAATGACCACGAAAGTGAGAGTGGTTCTTGACGCAAGCGCAAAAACAAAAAATGATTTATCTTTAAATGACATTTTACACACGGGACCAAGCCTACAAAATGATTTATTTTGCATTCTTCTGAATTTACGCCTTTTTCCTATCGCAATTTCCGCCGACGTTCGTCAAATGTATTTATGTATAAATGTTCGCAAAGAAGATCATCGTTATCAACGAATTTTATATAGATTCGATCCGCAAAAGCCGCTTCAGGCTTATCAATACAATCGCGTGGCATTTGGCCTTAAGTGCAGCCCGTTCTTAGCCCTTCGAGCAATCAAACAGTTAACGTTAGATGAAGGCGCTCGCTTCCCTATGGCAAGGGATATTATCAATCGTGACGTTTATGTAGACGACATTGCTAGCTCTGCTTTAAATGAGCAAGAAGCTATTCGCACGGCTGGAGAGTTGATTGAGCTCTTCCAGTCAGGAGGATTCCAACTCGCTAAGTGGGCATCCAATTCCAGCAAAGTATTAGAAAACATTCCATTGGAACTTCGCTTGTCGCAAAGTGTAACTTTCGATAGTGATGCATCGCTAAAAATCCTTGGCCTACGCTGGCATCCTTCGGATGACATTTTCGCATTTGAAGTCACTCCAGACAATCGAACATGTACAAAACGCAATATTTTATCATCTGTCGCTAGATTCTTTGACGTGATGGGTCTGGTGGCGCCTATAATTGTACAAGCCAAGCTTCTGATAAAGGAGCTGTGGATTTTAAAAATCGATTGGGACGAAACCCTACCCACGAGTATATCACGCCAGTGGCAGCAGTTCAACGCAGAATTGCCGTCAATATCGTCAATTCGGATTCCACGTCATGTAGGAGTCGCTGAAGGATGCACGTTAAAAATCGTTGGGTTTGCGGATGCGACCGAAAAGGCATACGGAGCAGTGATATACGCTCAGGTGACCACTCCTGATAACCGAATTGAGGTTCAATTAGTTTGCGCCAAATCAAGGGTAGCACCGTTAAAGGTCGTCTCCTTAGCACGCTTAGAATTATGCGCAGCATTATTGTTATCGCAACTGTTGAAAAGGGTAATTGATAATTACTCCGCGAGGTTTATTGTTCATTCAATATTTGCCTTTTCTGATTCGACTGTAACTTTAAGTTGGATTCATTCATCACCTCACCGCTGGCAAACCTTTGTTGCCAATCGTGTAGCAAAAATACACGAAAATTTGCATAGTAGTCATTTTTATCATGTCGCAGGTGCTGAAAACCCTAGCGACTGTCTGTCGAGAGGTATGCTACCATCACAATTGATGGCACATGATATTTGGTGGAATGGTCCAAAATGGCTTTGCCAGCCGCATTCTGAGTGGCCTATTGCGCCATTTAAGCACGCAAATTTGGAACAGTTAACGGAATTGAAAACCAATCAGTATGAACCGCCAATTACTTTTGGCATGTGTTCTCGCGTAGCTGATCCACCAGAAATCAAAACTCGCAACCTTGAAGCGCTTGTATCATCTCAAATTGTACCTAATTCAATTATTAGCAAATATTCTTCGTTTAATAAATTGCAACGCGTAGTCGCATGGATAATGCGTTTCGTTAACAATTGTCGTAAATTTCCTGGTACGGATAATACAAACTCAACTTATCTTAGCTCTCGTGAATTTAATGACTCGCTTTTGAAAATCATACGCATTGAACAGGAAACATATTTTTCTATCGATATACGTAACATGCGAAATAACGTTCCATGTTCAACGTACATTCTAAACTTCAAACCGTTTCTTGATAGCCGCGGTATTATCAGGGTGCGCGGTCGACTCAAATACTCAGATCTGATACACGAAAACAAATTTCCCATCTTATTTCCGAAAATCTGTCATTTAGCTTATTTAATTATAGATTATAATCATAAACTATATTCTCATGTTGACCCGCGAAGCCTTCAATTCACTATTCAGCGGAAGTTTTGGATAAATAATAGCGGTACGAAATAAGATTCCTTCACAACTTTCGAAATGTATTGTTTACCATAAGATAAAATCTTCAGCATTACCACCTCCGTTAATGGTTGATTTACCACATGTATATCTTATCAGATATACAGATATATATCTAAAATAGATATACCTACTCCAATTCTTTTTCTTTTGTTTTCTTTTTGTTTTTCTTGGCGACCATTGGGGTCTATGCCTTCTATTGTTGTTATTTTATTTCTTTATATTTTTGGATGCTTATGCTCAATTTGTTTAATTTTCAAACGTCAATTTTTCATTGAATCATATCGCATCGCGTTTCTTTTTTTTGTATTTGTCTTTTTCTTTTGACCACTTGGTCAAGGCGGGGGGGCATGTTGCCTTTTGAAACTACCTAGAAGTCCTAAAACCGCACCGCCTTTACAGTTTTTAGTAATCAAACCGCAAAGTGAACTTTTAAATCTCGCAGCTATTCGCAAGTACCATCGCCACGCGTCATCCATTCTCGCTTATTATTTCGCGATCAAACGTTCATTCCCAATCGCTATTCCCTTCCATCTCTCCCAAACTAACATACCTACCTTTCCAGTGAACACTGAACGAAGAGGAAAGCAGTCTGGGTAAGTGCGATTAAAATATAATAAAATAGGTAAATAAGAACCGCAATTTTACAGTCCACAAAACGCAGCATTTGATCCCTCGATCTTGAGAGGGATCATTTGCTACCCGCCGCAACAGGTATAGTATGTATATTCCCTAATATACAGATAACGCATAAACCTTTTTTGTGCTCTTTCTATTTCTAGGATATGGTTTTGTTCAGAGGGGGCCCAAATAATGGAGCTGTATTCCAGGATGCTGCGGACAATTGCTTCATATATTCTTCGATCATCATTATATGTTGATTGGCAAATGAAATTGACTATTTCTTCGATGGTAGAGACTGACATTTTTAAGTGTATCACCATTTAAATAACCTGCCGTCATTACATTTACCTCAAAAACATACTTCTAAAGATCATTCTGTAATCAACATGTTTTAATTATGCACACCAAGATTCATAAAACGTATTATCTTATTTCTTTGGCGCGAATTGTAACTCTATCATCGTCTGCTGACTTCATTACCATTACAATTGTAGGATTGAGCTGTGCGAATTGTCCACTTCCTCTTTAATGAGAAATTATTCTGTTAACTACAACATCAATGTAATATTACAAACTACTTATTGTTGATGAAGACGCAAATCTTTACAGGTGATTGAAATATTATATATAAATGAAAAAATTTAACTTTGTTTGAACCACTTTTATATTTGAGTAAAACCGACCGGTTTCAGAACGACCGTTCATAACCGTCCAATCAGTATACGTTTGCCTTGAAGAAGGAACGGTCGTTCTGAAACCGGTCGGCTTTACTCAAATATAAAAGTGGTTCAAAGAGAGTTAATTCATTTATCTATAATGGATAACCACAAAGTTATAGCTACATTCAAAAGTATGAAATATTATATTTTGCAATGCGTTTGTTAAATATTGCGTATTCAATTTGGGAGGTGGGTATGGGTACCGCCGCCCCGGAAACCATTTATTGTATAACCTCTGCCATAGGTCACCCCAAGTGGTTCACTACGTTTGGTGACTTAGCAGGGGTGAGGTTTGAAAGGGGTCTTGGCGGCGGATGCACCTGCCCACCAGCTGCACGATAGGCCGGATAGGTAGAGAATGGTTGAGGGAGTCCCTTTGGTTTCTCTCGGAACATCGCCTTGCACCGCAGTGGGAGTGATGGTTGCATACGTCCGTCACTCCTGGACACACACACTGACCTCCAGATTCATTCCCACCCCCAATGCCCTTTTCGTTTCCAGAACTTTGTCTCCTTCCTTTCTTAAAAAGACCCTCCATACAGCATTCCCATAGATAACATAGAATTATTTTCCTCAAGGCCTTCTGTGTGGAGCTAATTTAAAAAAAAAACTCCTGAATGAGTTTTAAGTAGGTATATTTAAACGTACTAGGAGTTATCATTGTCAATCATGATATTGATTGACAATAAAACACAATTGATAAATTTAAAAGTATTTAGAGTTATCAGTTTAAGATGAAGCCATTTTGAAAAAATGCAAAATCATATGTTTTTGTTGTGAAAATTTGATCGCTTAGAAAAAAATAGGTAAAAAATTCCTTGGCCCTTAGAAATAAAGGTCAATTAAGTCTTTTAATAAGCCTATAAAAAGTAAAGTGTAGGGTCTATAAAAAACACTTTCAAGTCCAAAGTCTCCTATTTATAAACCCCTTTTCGGATATGGTTTTATTGTATAATGTGGAAAATTCAGTATCTTTTATAATAATCGAAAAAAAATTATATTTCCCGAACTTCACAAAATAAAATAAAATACGTATTTTCGCGTTGTTATTTTACAATACGGCCGAAAGTCGACGAATTTGGTTTTTCAAAGTGAGCCTTATACCGTCCACCGAAAAACTACTGACTCGCCACACCCATTTTCAGTCAGTCCTCCACCGGTCGTAGCGGGGAACAGACGTTAGGCTCCGCGTCGCTTGGTTTCGTGAAATCAATTTTAAATATTCGTTTTATTACAATAAACAATGCGTAAAAAAGGAGTTAACGTTTTTTACAGGTCTTTACGAAATCAGCCTGTAAAAAAAAACTCAAATACCATTTCAAACCTTTCCAAAAGCTTTTTCTCAAGTATTTTTAAACTCCTCCCATAAAGGGGCGTGATTTCAGATTTCTAATTTTTCCTAGACCATTGGATCGCTTTAAATCATGATATTATTAGTAAGAAGTATCAATAAAATAAATGCAATGTTCGTTCAGACGGAGATTAACAGATAGAAGCTGTTGGCATGTTCATTCGTGGCTCGATTCGCGACTCGGTTCGCAAATGTATATGCAGTCTTACCTGGCTAGTTGGAATGAGCAGCACAGTAGCGCCAGAAGCAGACAAAGCCTGCTGGGGGGCTCCGCCATAACACTCCTCTGAAACAATACAACAAATCTGTTTATTGTACAATTAGATAAAAATAACTGAGGAAACAGGTGAGGTCGCAAAGGATACTGACTAAAATTCTACAGTCGGAAACAGCAAAATATAATGCAATTGATTCCAGCGTGATAATGTAAAACAGTAATGCACAACCTGTCATATATTGCCATGAAATAACAAAAATACTATTATAAATAATAAAACAACACTTTGTATTTAACCACGAATTTATTATTTATATGTATATCTACCGGTTTCGCTTCGACCAAGCTTCCTCGGGATTAAATAATAACTAATAATAACCAGTTATTATTTTATCCTGAGGAAGCTTGGTCGAAGCGAAACCGGTAGATATACATATAAATAATAAATTCGTGGTTAAATACAAAGTGTTTTTTTATTATTTATAATAGTATTTTTGTTATTATTATTAGTTATTATTTTATCCTGAGGAAGCTTGGTCGAAGCGAAACCGGTAGATATATAAATAATAAATTCGTGGTTAAATACAAAGTGTTGTTTTATTTTTTATAATATAATGTCTAACCACAAAGTAATTGCTTCTTATGAAAAAAAAAATGAAAAAAATAAAAAAATAAAAAAAAAATACTATTATCTATGTATGTATATGTACATATATAAAAATCAATGTATATTTGCTTGCTTGCTTGCGCATATGTATGTATGTATGTTTGTTTCTTATGATTGCAAAGAAACTTTTGGGATTTGATGTGTGCATGCCTGCGATGGTTTCTATATATAATAGTGAGCGCAAGCGTTCGATTCCGATAATTATCTGATTGCGATGAAACTTTGGTGAGATGTTGTGCGCACACCCGCTATCGTTTTTATGTATAGTGTATAATAATATTATAAATATTCAACCGTTGTGACGTACTAGACATACGACAATTATATGTTAAATCGCTACTACATTACATTTTTGACCAAAAAAACAACCTTCAACAAACACAAAATATCACAAACAGACCAGTTAGACTAGCATACAAAGAAAACTTAAAAACTCCGACGGTAAATACAAGCTTTGGACAAAGACATTACCAATATCACGCTATAAAAGCATTCAACAGTCTAACACTTGAAAATAAAATTGAGGAAAACAAAAATAAATTCCGACACAAAATTACAAAATGGATTAAAGACCAAAATAGACAATACTACCAAAATATCATAGCATAAAATAACAAAACATATAAGTAACACACAAAACCAATATAAAACACAATCACCCACAAACACACAACACGTATTAAAAATATCGTTTTTAACCTTATATAATATTATTTATTCTTAATTTTACGTTAATTCTAAATCTCTAATTTTTAAGTTTAATTTATCTTAATCGTATGTTTTTTATTTACTTTTTCCCTTTTTTCACCAATATTATGAATATATATATATTTATATGTATTGTGTATAATTTTGTATATGAAATGGAGGCCTCAGCACGGGTAAACCACCCAGTGAGGCCAACATCATTAAATTATGTAAAAAATGTAAATAATATTGCATCAAATAAAATAAAAAGTGTTGAGCTCTGGCATTAATAAGATTAGTTAATTATGCCAATTATGAACTTTCCACTGATGAATGATAAATTGTGGCATTGTAAGGTTGTTTTCTTAATTAATTTATTTTTTAGTTACAATATATGAAAAAAAGGGGGGGGGGGAACATAGGATTAAGAGGCAAAGGACAGGAATACATAGGAATTGAACATTCTATTTTAGTCATGTGGCTGAGTGAGTTTTCGTTTTATGTCACGTAAAGTCGAGTTAAAAATGTCAATGTGGTAATAATAAAAGTTAAATGAATGTGTGGATGTGAAAATAAATGAGTTCTGTATGAAATTCACCCATTTTTCAAACAACTCGCGCGCTACCTATTGATATATTTTTAAACAAATTTAATATCGCCAGAGCTCACTAGTACATACATATAGAAACCTTCGCGGGCGTGCGCACAACAACTCACAAAAGTTTCATCGCAATCAAATGAATAGTATCGAAAAAAATTCATTACGCCATTATATATAGAAACCGTCCCGGGCATGCGCAAATAAAATCCCCAAAGTTTCATCGTAATCGGATGAATGGTTTAGTAACGCATAAGGGATAGACAAAGAAACATTTTTTTTATATATTAAGATGAGAAACTTTTTTGGCACTTATAAGTATCATAAATTATTGAAATGCTACTTCAAAAATTTGTCAGTTTAATAAATAATGAATTAAATAGTAAAAATCATATATTAGTTTTATTTATAGATTATTCTAAAGCATTCGACACTATTAATCATAGAAAATTATTGCATATACTAGAAATCATAGAAATAAGAGGAAAACTCCTAAAACTCTTTGAAAATTACTTGAACAACCGTTGCATGAAAATAAAGCTATTGAACACTTTAAGTAAAAAAGAAAAAATTTAGCTGGCGTTCCTCAAGATTCCATATTAGTACCATTTTTATATATCATTTATGTATCTTTTATTAAGTACATTTTTAAATATTTTATTTTATTTATTTGGGAGACCAACAGTTTACATTAATAACAGAGCACATAGTATAATTGAGTCACAATAATTGAACCATTTACAGGTTTCCACATAGGTATTGTATACAAGTGTATAATTCCAGAGATATTTACTAATGAAAAATTACATTTTAAGAGCCGAGTTATTTAGGTGGGAATAGGGAGGGGGTAGGATGGGGGAGGATTGCAAAACACTTCGTGTATGCGGATGATACTGCACTAGTGATTTCTCGCAGTGATTTAAAATTATATATTGAACTCTTGCAAAAAGATTACATTGAGCTTTTAATTAATTATCATAATAATAAAAATATTTGGATGACTTATTATCAATGTCTCCACAAGTAGTGATTCATTTATTTATTTACCTATTTTTCACTATTTCATAAGCGAAACAACAGCCCACAATACGATTGGATTTTTGCTCATGCTTTCTACTCAATTGAGAAACCACTTCCTACCACCAAGAATTCCTTGTTATACAAAAACATTGTACTTAATAAAACTATATTTTTATAAATGACAATTCTTTCATTTATATAATTATATATTCACTAGCTTTTTCCCCCGGCTTCGCTCGCATATTATTAGAGGGGTACCCACCCCGCCTCCTCCACCTTCCCTATCCCCCACTCCTTCCCCCCCCTGTCTCTCCCCCTTCCCCCCCCTCACCTTCACCCTTCCCACTCCATACCCGTTACATTCATTCTTCAAACAGCTCGCGTGCAACCTATTAAAGCGTAACAGCCAAACAAACACAGGCAGTTTCACGTTCATAATATTAGAATAGATTAATTTAATATTTTATACATATTTGAATTTTAACTATCAAAGGGATCTCTATAGTAACTTAAACAAATAGCAAAATGATAGCGCACGTCAAATAATTACTTTTTTACAGTAATTTTTGTGAAAATCCGACATTTTAACTCATCAGTTTCCCGCTTGTATCACAAGTTTTCCGGACACCATGCATATTCCCAAATAGGTAGGTACCAACAACTGTCCAATCAACAAAACATATTTGTTTCTTGGGCATAACTACACGTAACAATGTCTAGCATCCTGTAAATCACCTTTATTGACAATGTTTCCTCGTAATGTTGATTCCTCCCACTGTCCTCCCCCTCCCTAAAATTACCACTCCCACTTCCCTTACATAATAAAATGTAATCATTTCTGCACTTGTATAATTTTGAAGATAGTTTTAAGATTGCTTGTAAATGACACGGATGAGTCGAAACTGGAAGCATAGATATAAATAAAAATTGAGTAACGATTAACCGTTTCAACGAAGGGGACCAAACTCAGTGCAACATACTCGCTAATGGGACCCAGCTGAAACAGGTGGACAGGTTCAAATACCTTGGGGTCGAATTCTCCAACGATGGTCGGCAAGACGGAGAACCTGATAGAAAAATAAGTGCGGCAAGCAGTGTATTGCGTCCTCTCTACAGCTCAGTGATAAGAAAAGCCGAGCTCAGAATCAAGACAATGATGGCAGTGTTTAAAACGGTATACCGCCTGACGCTCACTTACGGCCACCAGACTTGGATGCTAAATGAACGAACACGCTCTAGAGTCCAAGCTGCCGAAATGAGGTACTTGAGAGGAGTGGCAGGGGTTACGAAATGGGATCATATAAGAAACCCGACGATCCGAGATGAAATAAACATTGAACCACTGCTATTCTTCGTAGAAAAATCGCAACTGCGGTGGCTTGGGCATGTACTAAGAATGTCTGATGACCGAATTCCGAGGAAGATACTGAGTGCGATTCCAGAGGGTAGACATCCAGTGGGCCGCCTCAGACACAGATGGGCGAGGCAACTCCAGAAACTGTGTGAAGAGAGGATGGATCTACCATGGACAGAGGCTGAACTATCAGCGCAAGACAGGGACGTATGGAGGAGCCTTGTCGATGCAATGGATCCCCGACCCGAATAGGACAAGGGGAAGAAGATAATTATGATGATGATGATGAAGTAATAAAAATGCATATGTGAAATAAAAACTTTAAAACTACAAAATATTGTTACAAGCTGCCTCGAGCAGGTTTGTGCAGGTTTTTCGTTTTGCCTAATTTACTATTTCCCAAAATAAACACAACGCGTCAAATATATATAAAATAACATTTTGCTCGCAAGAATTCAATTTTCTTTTTCAATCAAAAAGTTGCATCACAGGCCTCACGCACGGAAAACAAACATAAAAGCTGACTCAAATACATTATTTTTATAAGAATCGGAAGACTGATAGATTAATTTTTTAATATTTCATTTTCTTTATGAGTTTCACTTTTGTTTTCTTGATTGAATGGACGCTTTTATATAAACCGTGACGATTTACGGTAAGGTACAGTGATGGCATAAACGCAATAAACGTACGTTTCTTATCACAACATTGCTGCAGCTCTTTCAAAAGTTGAGATACACAATGTACGTAGGTCTGTTTCCTTCAAAGGAAAAAGTCATAATTTTCCTGCATCTTTCTCACACACCGCACCGTGACGTCTCCGTAAACCCCTACAAATACTGCTTGCCGTAGCAATAATTTCGAAAGTATGGAGTAAAATAAGTCACTAGCTATAAGTCTTAGATGTAAGTCACTAGTTATAATTGTAAATCTTAGTTGTAAGCCAGTAATATTAATTCCTTTAAATACTTAATTGTATAGCGCCCTTGAGGTGATTTTTCACAAAAACGGCGCTGTATAAATTAGCCAAATATTATTATTATTATGAAATATAGTGACAAGGATAATATTGTAGTGTGAGTGTATAGAGACTAATGTTTTATGGAGGTCACCAATTATAGGGTGATGTGTTATAAAGTGTGTAAAGGGTGTGGTAAAGCAAATAAATAAGATGTCGGTACATTACTTACAGGTTTATTAACAATTTACAACTTACACATAATTCCTCCATATTTAAATATTAACAATAATAATAATGTGAAGGGCGAACAAACACGATATGCAAGTGAGTCTTGACCGGTAGTTTAAGACAGAATGATCGGTGGTTTTCGATGCGGGGCGGAGAGAGTTTTTGTGACTTGAAAATGAATTCGATTGGTTGCTAGGAGACCAATCGGATAGCCAGCCGAATGCAATTCAGTGTCCTTTGTTCGACCTCCACAAGTGAATTCCAAAAATTCAAAAACGGCAATGACAATGCGCTAATGGAAAACATATAATGCTGTCGCTCTTTCTAACATACTAAATAAAAACAGACGAAAATGAGACAAATGGTGAACGTATGTCTGCACCCCCCCCCCCTCCAAAGGAAACATACAAACATTATCATACATCTCCCTCATAGATAAAAAGAAAATGAATCGCAATTCCCGTGGCAACAAAGTAGTACTTTGGAGGAAACAGTAACACGTATTTTGTGTGTCTCGCCATTATTTAATGTGTAAGAAAGAACTGCAGCATTATAGCGATAAGGAACGTATGTTTATGGCCTTTTTGCCGTCATGATACCGTTACCTTGAAGTGAATCGTTACGATAAATATAAACGCGTCCAATGAGTGTATGAATAATACGAAATCACGGAAGTGGAAAATTTACCCACTTCCCAAAGTCCGATCGAGCTGAAACTTATCAATAGCCTTACCAACTCCGCTAAGTTTGTAGCGCGGTTGATTCTAATCACAGGGTAGGAAGATTCAAACCTCAGTCAAACCAAAAAAACGTTTTTTTTTAAGATAAAAGACATTTGAAAATACAGTTTGTTGCGCGGTTGATTCCGATCAATTGGTAGGATGGTTCAAACTTCAGTCAAATCTGCTGCCATGGGTTTTTTCTATCGCGAAAATTGGAAAACAAAAAAAAATAAGTGTGCTTCAGATCACATGACTGAAGTAAAACTTCATAACTTTATATCTCCCTTTCAACTTCCGTTCGCCTCGCCCGATCACACTTTTCATAACACTCTCGTCACGCATTCACCAGCTACAATCGTGCGTAAAGGCCCGTCCGTTGGCCTCGCCCGATCTCTCTGTTCGTGTTCGTTCAGCTTACTCCCCAAGTCAAGCGTTCGTAAAGAAGTTTTACTTAAAAAAATGGGTGGAAAATTGTTCGGAAAAGGGGTTGGGAAATTGTATACAAGTTTTTGAAACTGAAAAATTACAAAAACTTGTAGATGAAGCTGTTTGAAAACAACTGTTCTTTTTGAAAATGACAGAGGGCATGTTTACAATAATCCGAAACTGTACAAAAATGAGTATAAAATACAATATCTTTGATAATAAAAGACTGCACTAAAAACGTTATTCTCTGAATCGAGATTATTTATACTGGAGACCCTCTGCAATCCGAGTATTTGCTCAACATCTGAATTGTTACGATTACCTTCAAGACTGAATAATTTCAGCGCCCTTGAGGTAATTTTTCACAAAAACGGCGCTCTACAAATTATGCAATTATTATTATTATTAAATAAATAATCTGAACATAAAAAACTTTCATATCCTAAAAATATTTACCTTCATTAATATTTTCAATGTCAACTCAACATTTATCAGTAACAACGTCACAAGTATCTCCAACAAATTCACCCACTCAAGAATATATAATCACTGCGAAAACACGCACAGAATTCCAAACAACTTTAAAACTTTTTCTTAATGGTAAGTCAAATATCACAGAATCACCGTACAAGATAAACAAACTGAAACAATGTGATAAAACTTCAAAATTTGACTCCTAATTACAAGAAAAAATAAACTCAATCAATGTGCACTTAAAAAAAAAAATTAATTCGAACAGCCAAGATTAGCACTTTAAATTAGATCGAAATTAATGAAAGTCTCAGATGTGAGCTATGTTCTCACAGATCATTGGATGCAACTTATCTGTTTGGCTAGAATTACCGACTACTTGACTTACTGACTTACTGCCTTACTGACAGAGCCGCGATCGTAACACTTACTGACGGAATGCTCCGTTCCCAAATATATTTAGACTCCGACTGAGAAAAGCGGAGCAACCGGCGATGTCATCCACGTGCATAATGTTATTATGTCTACTGTTGGATCGCGTTTGAGCTTGTTGTAGGCGATTATACGGAATTTTGAAATTCTAGTAAGCATTTTGAAGAGTTGGATTTATTTTTTATTTCACGAAAATTGACTTTGTACCTTGCTTTAAACCCAGAGTTCAAATGAAATAAAAAAGCCTTTCTTGCTTACTTATACGTTAGATTCATTTTTTATTAGTTTCAATGCAAAGTTTGCACATGGTGTAGGTATAAAGTCCTGGGTTTTTAGTCCACGACCGTATCTTTTTCTGATTTTTCTGTTTTCAGATTTTTGATCGAGTTTCGCTAATATTGTCTTATTTTAATTGCACGAGATAGCTTAGGTTATGTTGGATTTGTGATTTGTTTAATATTGTGTTCAGTCTTCTTCAAAATTCTGTTCTGTCATGGAGCCCATGTATCTATTATTACTTATAATTTTTTTAGAAGAGCCAAGAGCATACGGGTGATAACAACTTTAAGAGATGGATCCATTCCAAATATTTCCCGACGAAAGATAAATATTTGCAAAACGTGAAACTGCATTCTCATTCACAAACAAACCTATATTTCAAATAGTTCGAGGCGAGGTTATTTGCATTTTAAGCACCAGAACGAACATGTTTACCTGAAAATTCGCGAATCATGTACAGAAAGCTTGGAGCCAGTGAAAAATAATCTGCTCCTATTCGCAATTAGTGCATCCATTGGAAAAAATCGTAATAATTGTAATCGTGATTAGAATATGATATAAAAATTTACTGTTCTTTTTAAGTTGAATGAAGCTTTTTGGAATTGAATCACAGAATGTTGCTGTGTTGATACTTTTGACTGAAAGTTTTGATGTGAATGATGGAAAGTGTCACAGTTTTTAAGAGGATTGACGGAAAGTTTTGCTCTTTTCAATATGAATGTTAGAAAATGTTGCTATTATACAAGTGTTACAGTTTATAAGACGATAGACCGAAGGGTTTACTCTTTTTGAATTGTTCGATAGAAAGTGTTGTTGTTTTTACAGATGATTGACAGACAGTTTTGATATTTTTTTAAATGAATGATAAAAAAAATTGTTCCTTTTATTAAAATTAAAAGTATAAATATTCATGGTGTTAAGGGTTCCATTCCAACTCTGAATGAAACCAACTCAGAAACACCTCAGAAAGGTCATTAAAAGCTATGAAAATATCATTTTAAAATAGCCAGTAACCCTAACTTAACTTAACCTATTTAACCATTTTTGAATATTTATTTATCATCACTCTTAATGACCTTTCTGAGATGCTTCTGAGTTGGTTTCATTCAGAGTTGTCCGGTCATCGGTGTTTTAAGGGACTGGCGATTGTTATTATTATTGATAGAATGCAGACGGTTTTGCAAATTTTATTTCCAGATTTGTTTTAAATTTCTTTTTACTGCTTTTATGTACTTACAAATTTATTTTTATTTTTATATTGAAAATAGCGAATCTAAACAATTATAATAAGAATACTAATAAAAATCTACCACACAAATTTATTATTGATTACTTTATTTTTACTTGGAAATACGTAGATAAATTACGAATAAAATAAAATACGGAGACAAAAACAGTAAAAAAAATATTATTATTTTTTTACTGTTTTTTTCTTAATATTCCTACATGAAGTAATATTTTTGCTACTAAAACAGGTATAAAACAAGACATTTTTTTGTAAATATTTCCAATATACATATTAACTTTGAGAAAAAATACATTTATTTTCGATATGTACGCATAATGATAACTAAGCAATAGTAGTCCAGAAAGTTGCCACACAAGTTATTGGGGTTTTGACTTACAGCAGATAATAAATAATATTTATCTAATAGTGCGTGAGAATTTTGCCTCGAGAAAATAATTTCAATTTTGGACACATGCCAAATGAGTTATCTCGTAACTACAAGTACCTACTCATTAGTATATATGTTCACTAAACCGTGGACGTTTGACCGCGCAGGCCTACCTTCGCCCATTTTTTTTTTACATGAATACCGCACAAGAGTCCCAACTGCTCCCTTCTGGATCCCGTGGGACTATAGCATCCCCAATTATGGCATGTTGTGAGGCTGAAGGTAGTGGAGAGGGGAAGGAGATAGGGAAGAGGAAGGTGGGGAAGTACCTGGCTATTCAGATCTGGTCACCAAACACGGCTGAAGTCGTTTCAAGCAACGTTTCAATTCTGAATGGTGGCCTTACACCACGGCGATACTTAAAGTATCTTCCACTCTGGAACGTGCCGCATATATACGATATATTATTTTAAATTAATAAATTGTGAAATAACACAAATTAAACCAATAAAATTTATTTGCCACGCCGGGATTCGATCCCGCGACCTTCGGAGTACGAGTCAAGAGTCTTACCGCTTGACTACGCCGGTCGTCAAATGCATAAAACTAACTCGTAATTAACACTCCTTGCTTCAATTATATACATAACCTCATGTTATTCTGACTATCAACAAGGCCCGACTCAAGTATTTCGACCACTTGTTCGTGGCATGTCTTTCTCAGAGGCCCCCGACTTCTTCTACCATTTACGTTCACATATGTTATTATTAATATTTTCTCCTGATATTCCTTTCTTGGTTCTTCCTACTACACTTTCCGCTCTACACACCAAAATCATACATACTTTTTTACAATTACGTTTACCGAATCTACACAAGATCGTGAATGGAATTACCACATATACGTCTAATAGATCGCATTTCTACAACATTCCATATATTTTCATCATTCTTTTGGCAGTTTCATGCCGCACTGCCATGCGTCGCGACGCATGGCGTCGGTTACGAACGGCACTACAATTAATTAAGCAAGTCATCTAAAACAAATCAGCTGCCAAGTGGGTAAACAAAGCTAAGCGATTACTTCAGATTATAGTTTGTTAGCCTTCAACAGGGGGCGGAAAACATGTCCCAACCCTTAGAAAAGGGTGGGGAATGAAAAAGTGCAATATTCTCTGGTGGGAAAATCTGGCTCGCTGCCAAACAGGGAAGGGCTAATAAAGAAGGGTGAGGTGTTTCCTCCAAGACGTCCATCAATAGAAAAACTCCCGTTCTAACTCCCCGTACATTTCATGCTACCCTGGTAGATACGAAAATTGTTTTGGGAAAATATTTCTTAGTTTGGGTTGTCTCAAAAACTTTGAACAGTTATATTTGAAGTTAATTTTCAATTTCCGTGAAAGTTCTATTCAATTTTTGTCATTATTTTAGTTTTTTTAAACAACAAGCCTAAAATATAATTTATTTATAAGTACATGTTACATAATTAATAACCTTTACTTGAGAAGATACATTAGGTCACCATACTAGGCAGCTGCCTGTATCATGGTGACCAACGGAGGATAGTTATTTTGAAATGAAGTCTAGTAAGTGTAAAAATATTTAAGTTAAATTATGAAAAAAATTAGAAAATTGGTAGAAATGTTTCTAATAACTCACAAATTGCCAAAGTTGTCCTGAAAATAAACACAAATAAGTAAGGTAGCTGTTATGTATGTACATAAATACACATACATACACACATGCATGTATATATATACATATACTTATATAAACATGCATTTATGCATACCCACATACATGTATATTCATACATATACACATATACATACACTACACATACATATATACACTTACATACATACACACATACATGTACACACACATACACACATATATATAAACCTATAATAAATGTTGTATTAACAGAACTTGAATAGAACGTACACAGAATGTGAAAATTAACTTCAACTATTTTGAAACAACCCGGTCCTTAGGAAACTAAGATGATTTCTGACGATACATTGTATGTCTTGGTGAAACTATACCAATGATAGTTCCGTCGTAATATTTCATTTCCTAACTAATATTCAACTTTCTTTGTACGTTAACTAACCTTATATTTCAAGCTGCCATAGAAGAGCCAATGAAATGAAATATCACGATGTTTAATGAGCAAAATACGCTAATAAAATTAATTATTACAATTTTTTACGACGTTGCGAGATGAAGGCATGCCACTGATAGCTCAGTTGAAACCGTTTCTCCTTTTTTCATAAATGTATTTTATGTCTAAAAATCACACTGGAAAAAATACTTTGAAATACTTTCAAACAGAATATTATGAGTTACGAAAAGCTATCGTCTTTTCCAATACTTTTCTTCCCTCAATTTTCGATAATGAAATATGTTTTCCACAAAATTGTGAAGCATACAATAGAGAAGAAAACAGATAACCGAATAAATAAAATGACGTTCATTCGCAAAAAGTTTTATCTCTACCGATTCCGACATAATAAAAAATAAAAAAATTATCAGATTTTTCTGACTTGTACACTATTTTCTAGAAACATATACACACAATCCATCAGGGTACCAACATAAAAGATAAGAATAAATCATTCCAAAAAAATCTTTATGATTCAATAACTTTTCTGAAAGCTCCGTTTCATCTTTTCTTTCTATTGCTTGCGTCTTTATAAGAGGTTTCAACAGAACTATCTAGATTTTTGTTGTAATATAACAAACTCCCACCCAATATGAAACAAATTAAAAATCAACGCCTTACAAGAGTCCTGACTGCATTCCCAATTTGAGGAAAGTTGGACGACGGATACGAAAAGGGAAGATTGGGAGTTTCTGCCTGGCTGAATCCACAATCTGTTATGGAATCACTTCTTGGAGACATTCTTGTAAAACTAATATAAGTTATATGCAAACATTACAAAACTCCCTTACAAAATTGTTAATCCATAAATATACCAATGCCCAGAGAAGCAATAATAAATTAATATACAAGTCTCTGAAAGTTTTACCCATCGGAGGATTATTGTTTTGTAATGTTGTAAGTCAACATCTTATATTTTCTGATTCCTTGTATATGGAAAGAGTTTTCCATAAACATAATACAAGATTCACTCAAAATGAAGGATTGGTGGTTCCGAAATGTACCAATGGTTGAATGGCTATTAGATACTGAAGATTTATATTGATGCCCTACCGAAGACCTTGTTTTCCTAATTGGAATTCACATTCCAAGGAAATGGAAAATCATTATAAATTCATATTACCTTATGTATATTAAACTATATAAGTACTTGTTGATTATATTAATTTGTTCATATTTAATTCATTTTTACTTGTTAGTTATATAAGGCTTATACTACTTTTTCCATATTTATATTTATACTATTCTGTAATTAAACCAATTTATCTTTATTGTTAATTTATCATCAACATTATACATAACATTATATACATACCTATATACTGTTTACCATTGTACCATGTTATTGCAAAAGTGTTGTCATTATGTACCTGCCAAGAAACACAAGTAGTTTCGCAGATTTGAATGTTAAATAAATAAATAAAATATATCCAAAATCTGTTTACTAAACAACGCTTAAGCCTTTCCACGCGACACCGCTTTATGACAGGGGAATTTTCGTTTCAAGATTCCAGAAAATTTAGACCAACTAAAAAACAACTGATCATCTTCAAGAGCCAAACGAATATGACTTAATGACTTCATCATAAAGTACATAACTACTTCAGTGCCAGATTTTATGTAATAAATTTCGTAATTAACGTCAATAAATCACGTGTCTTATTTTCGGACGATTCAATACACGAAACCCCGAAACCAGATATGTTTTAAAATAGCGACCCATTTTAACACATGTTTAAAACGACATTAGCGAACTTGGCATTTATCTTAATTGAGCCACACTAATTGAGCCAAAAAAAAAATCGTATAAGAATCCCGGCTCTACGGAGCATAGGCAATTAAGATAACTTGACTTTAACTGAATCGAGGAATATACAGATCACCAACAATTGAAAAGTTAAATCCATTTCAAGTAACGTTTTATTCTGACACCTTCTACTACTCTGAAACATGACGCAAAAATACCAAACATTGTTGTTTAATCATCAATTGTGAAATAATTATTCTTAATTCAATAGTAATAATTAGCACATCCCGCAAATCGGACATTCGAACTCTGGGCTCTTAACCCTAGAAGCCTAATCATATTTTGCTATCTAAAAAGCCCAATCATAGGTCAAATTTACCTACATGAATAAATACACTTGTAACATAGTTTATTCTGTGTAATTTATTATTTTTATCATTATTTATTCGTTTCAACTATTTAGAAAATAAAAAACGCACAATTAGATTAATATTTATTAAGGTATTAGACCTTGAAAAAACAACTATTACGAATTAATACAAAAAAAATGGTACAAAATGAGATCCTTTCGGTTTGCTTCTTTTAAACTAAAAATATTTAAAAAAAAATTAACAAAATGTTCTTTTATCTTTATCTTTTTTTCTTTTATCCGAGACGCTATCCAGGATACAAACCAATTCTTAGGATGATTATTTCCAATAAAAATGGTAGTTGCCCATAACGTGGAAAAATAATTAGTTGAAGATAATATAGTTAATTCTAAAATTTGAAATATGAGATTGACTATTATGACGGCTTGACAGATGGTGGCAATAGCGAAATTGCCACCATCACCAATTGTCCCGGTTAGACGAGAGGTCTGGGTTCGAGTCCCAGTTGCGATCATTGTCTTTTTTCTGTTTGCTGTGTCTTGTTTTCTTTAATATTTTTTAGATTATTATTGTTATCTTCTTCTTCAATAAAATCTTCTTTTTTCTACTAACCAATAAACGTTTTGTAACAATTAAACAGTTTTATATGATTATTTTTTTCTTTATAAACACTTTTCACACACATCATCAAATTACAAAAAGCCTTAACATAGGTCAAATTGACCTACAACATTACGATAACTCCAATATGAAGGAACTTATTAAGGCAACACTGCCGTCTCTTGTGGGCTCTTGGCGGGTACTAAGTTGGTTCGATCAATCAGGGCAATCGAAAGAAGTGTGCAAAAGAGAAAGCAGATATTTGTTTGCGTATAGGTAAAAATGACCTAGATTGGACTTCTAGGGTTTGAAGATTTAATCCGCTCGACCACGGGGGTCATCATCCGTCCACCTGTTTTGATTTCATTCTCATCTTTTCAGTCATTCAAAAACGAAGATTTTTTTATTTAAAGAAAGACAAACATTCCCGGGTTACGAATAACCCGACAATATTTGAAAATCTCCTACTACCACCACAGTAAGCCGAAAATGTTGCTTGAGTTGTGATGGAGGACTTAGCCACCCGAGGAATCGCGGACACGAACACGGAACGCATGGGTGGAACCCAAACGCGATGCTCACTCACCACTGACCCGTCAAAGAAAGTCGACGTAATAAAGCAGTCTTTATCTCGGTACAAAATGAGCCATCGCCAAATATAAAAAAGATTTTCTTCTGAAAATTTCTTATGCCAAGATCTATTTGGGTTTCTCCTACTCACAGAGCCAAACCGTCTAACTGACATAGGTATCTATCGCAAGAGTGATGAAAGGAAACAATTTGATTAATAAAGAGGAAAAACGCTAAAGGCGGTCAATGCCATCTCATTCTTTGGCAAAAGTACAAGTACATCACCTAGGTACCTATGTACGAAAATGTTCATCTACGAATGTACATGAACATAGAGTCCTTCATATAAGAGTAGAAAATATAAAAAAATGAAACTACAAAATTTTTCGACTGGCAATATCAATTTACCGACTCTGTGCAGAAACAGGCGGTCCGTTTGATAGATTCTCCCATCTTAACAGACGGATTGCAATCTTTAGAGCACAGGCGTCGGGTGGGAATGCTATCCTTGTTCTACCGGTATTACAATGGAAGATGCTCCGAGGAACTAGCATCATTGATCCCTTCGGCACCGGTGCATAGTCGGAAAACACGCCAAACGCGTGCCCAACATTTGTACACGGTTGACATTTGTCACATGAGAACGGGTCGTTTCTTCGATTCGTTCTTGTGTTCAACAGCTCGGCTGTGGAATGATTTGCCGGCCTCTGTGTTTCCTCTTTCCTACAACATGAGTCTCTTCAAGACCAATGTTCATTCCTTCCTCTCCTCAAAAAGACCCTCCACACAGCATCCCAGATGACATAGGCCCTGAGGGAAATTATTTTCCTCAGGGCCTCCTGTGTGGAGTTAATGTAAAAAAAAAAAACCTGTCCAATATTCTTTTAAGGTGCGATAACACTGAAAATACAGAACACTGTATACACATTTAAAAAAAAAATTGTTCTTAAAAAAAAAATTAAATCGAAGTAGCTCTGTTGTTAAGGTACCAACTTAATGACAAAAATTTGATTAAATTGTGTTTTACAAAGTGATTGGCTTTAATTTAATTTAACATAAATTTGAATTTTACAGTAAGCAGAAAGAACAATCATTAATGGTGAGTTTAGTTACACTACTTTTAGATCTGAATAAGTTAAATATATTCAGATCTAAAATTAAAGACATAATCAAAAGCCTGGGCTACGCTAGGCACACTTAAGCTAATATTAAATAAATTTGAGAAAATTTTAAAATGTGCTTTATATTTTATTACTATATCGTTATTCATCATTATGTTAACACAAAATTGCAAACGTATAATAATAAAAATACACCTATATGCAATTCTAATTTTGAGATCACAGGTATATTGCAATGAAATTTTTTTTTTTTTCATTTTTATGCCTTTTTAATAAAATGTAGGTTACACAGCTTTAGATTACGACCATGATTGTATTTTTAGTATTGCCATTTGAACAACAGTGGGGCCCTCCTATGTTTTCTACTCTTATTTGTAAAACTGTAGTTGGACATATTCGTAATGAAATAAATTTTAAAAAGTTCTTTCTTTCTTTCCTACATTATTATTTTAAGATAACAGAAATAAATATTATTATGAATAAAAGTTACGGATATTTGGTTGGAAAACATAAAAATCATGCAATACCGCCATTTATATACGTCCATTAACCGTGACAAAGCTATCTGTTTCCCAAATCTTAATTTCTGTGGTCGTTAAGATTTCGTTTGATAGCCGATATAAGGCGTTTATAATAAAATTAATGTTAATAACTTATTACAATAATAGTGGGAGAAAATAAAGCATTACAAAGAATTATTTTCAATTCATTTTGAATTGACTCGACTTTATCAAAAAAATATTAAATGGCAAATTTATGGGTTTTAAACTATTGTGGAAATTGCTTATTTAGAGTCGTCGATATACTTACTCAACTCCAGGGAAGGATATTGCTTGAATTTATAATAATAAAAGAGTTCTCCACGTTTTATAATTTATTTCGTCTTTGTCAGACACATTTACAAATTTGTACATCGCGGGTAGAAATGGAAATGAGATTAATTAAGATTTTAGAACGTGCTCTCGAGCCCGGTCCCGTAACTGGAATGTCGCTTTTGTATCAGCGGTAGTTGGAAGAACTACATTGGTCACGTGACCAATGTTGCCACGACATGGTTTAACTATAGGTTTAAAGGAATAATTAATCGGGTACTTAATCGCATTTCCATACTATCAACTCTCTCGGATTGGTAACATTATAAAAGAGGCTATTTAAAAGCTCGGCAGGAAGATAGTTCCACATTTTTCCTATTCTCCTTATCCTTTTCCATCAGATTTTCAATTTTTCATTATATCATCACCGAGAAATTATTTTGTATAAATATGCTCCTATTCATATTGGCTTGACGAACTATTTTCCAATCAAACACATTTTTCAGCTGGTGTTAACACGCATAATTTTTTGAAACAGTGCTGCTACAGCGTGGGTTGTCATTCGCAAACATTGAAGTAAGGCTAAAATTTGTGCATGTACGAAATTTAATCAATATCATCAACATATATCATTTCCAATGAGACCGAATTATTACGATAACTCCAATACGGAATCACAAGTGTTATATTCCCGTTCGCCGTATACAGAATTTGGGTAATGATTGTAAGGATGTTATTAACATCATATTTAACGCATCATTCACGAAATATAAACAGATCTTAGTAGAATTTATATCGGCAAGCAGAACAACAAAGCTAATTGAAGAAATTGTCTAGCTCTGCTTTGTCTAGCTCTACTTTGACTTATTTTCATTTATTTATTGTACCATTTAATCTACTGTTTTTACGTCTTGCTCTGTGAATAATTTTATTTTAATGTTGTTGTGCTTATTTATATATTCTTTTTTTTTGCAATAAAAATGACTCGACGAAATATATGTATGCACATAACTTCCGAACGACTGCACCAAACAGGATAATTATTTTTTTTGTTCGTTATTGTCAGGACAAGGTTTGTATAAAACTACTGGTAAGCGCATTATGAAATTTGGATAAAAAAATTGCAATAGGTGGCACGAAAACTGTTTGAAAAATGAATGTACCGGGACTGAATGTATAAAATGCGTGAGGGAGGAAGGGGGAGGGGAACTCGGGAGGGGTGTTCGCGGGACGGGGGTAGAGGGGAATGGAGTGTGGAGAGGGAAGGTGGGGGAGACAGAGTGGGAACACGAGAGGGGAAGGGGACCCGGTAAAGGAAGGGAAGACGGAAGGGGATTTTTTTTTTTTACATGAGCTCCACACAGGAGGCGCTAAGGAAAATAATTTTCATCAGGGCCTATGTCATCTTTGGGGATGCTGTGTGGAGGGTTTTTTTTAGGAAAGGGAAGGAGAGGAGAGTTCTGGGAAGGAAAAGGGTTTAAGGGGTGGGTAGGAATCTGGGGTTCAGTGTGTCTTGGTCATCCGCCTCCAAGACCTAGACAAACCTCTCCCCATGAACCCGGGCACCCCTGCTAAATCACCAAACGTAGCGAACCACTTGGGGTGACCTATGGCAGAGGTGTTGGTTATCCAATAAAGGTTCCCGAGGCGGCGGTACCCATTCCCGCCTCCTAAATTGAGGGATGGGACGAATGGGAAAGGACACGCAGGGAGAAACAATTTCTTTATTAAATGGCATAGCAACGTATGCAGGGAACCAGCTAATTAATAAATAAATATGTATGTCGGTGATCATTTTGATCGAAAGTTCTGCAAAACAGGTTAAAATAATTTAATAATTTTGGGCGTTGAAAAATGATGCTCCGAAAACACCATGAGCCTTGTTCTTAAAAAATGAACACAGCACACCCTCTTGCGGCTAAGTGATAAATGCTCTGCGGATCGTAACGGAGCTGTTAAAAGGTCCCAGAAACGCGTAATAAAGCTCTCAAATTATAATATTCCAAAAGCTGCGGCAATGTGAAGTGAGACGCGAGTTTTTCATTCCAGAATTCATACAAAGTTAGGTCTATAATATGTGCGTAGGTCTAACAAGCATTGTTGTAATGTATAAGTAAACGCAAGAAAGAAATTAAGGTTACCTTCTCACAATGGCTCCATTCAATCTTCTTTTGTACACCGTTTTGGCAGGGGAAATTCGAAAACACCCCATTCAACGCGCGTGCGGTCTACTTTTGAGTAATTTGTATAGAAGGAGCTTTGAACACTTGTTCGAGTTAGCATTTAATATTATTTAATGTAAAATTTTCAGTCTTTGTTTAGCGAATTTTCGGTTTCATGTGCAGATGTGCGGTTTCATGTACGATTGCTAAATTCATTAATTTTATATCATACTAATAAACACGAATTTAATTCTGCAATCTGTTTTATACATATTATTCATATTGGACAAGCAATATTTCATCATGTCTTACATATCTTTAGAGAGTTAAATGGATATGGAATGATGTAATAACGACAGTGCAATATTGGTCGTATTTATCTATAAATTCCCACATCGTTAGGGAGATATTAATGCTTTAGAAAACCGATTTCTTTTTTGTCAATTTTTAATATTTTGGATTTTATTTATTATCATTGTGTTTATTTCGCAGGACTCGATCAAATTAAGTGTAATAAAATTTCGCCAAGAATTACAAAATTTTGTGAAAAAAAAATGTTTTTTTTTTGCTCTACTTTCGTTAATAGTTATTCGTATGCAGATTCTTTGGTTCGCCTTATTCCTCGTCTCAGGTTTAAAATCATAAAAAATATGTTTAAAAAAAATAAAAATAAAAGCAATGGTCTCCCCAAGTGGTTCTCTATGTTTGGTGACTTATAGCAGTGGTGCCTGGGTTCGAGGGGAGAGAGTTTGAGAGAGACCTAGACCCAGTTCAGACCTCTACAGCCGGACTCTTTCGACCCATTGCCTTGAACCGCAGTGGGAGGAATGGATTCATACATCCGTCACTCCAAACCATATTAATCCCCAGATACCTACCCTCTAACTTTTTCCTTTTTAGAACTTCAAAAATTTTGTAAAATGTGACGCACAAGTTGTTTGAAAAATGGATGGATTTCACGTCGGCAGAAAGGGAAGGCGGGAGGGGGAGCGGAGGGGAACGAAATAGGGGAGGATTCGTGGGAGGGGGGAAAGCGGGAAACATGTAAAGTGAACGCGGGAGGTGGGGAGGGGAATGCGGGGGAGGGAGGGGTTCGCAGGATGGATGTGTGCGGAAGAATGGAGAGGGAAGGTGGAGGGGGAAAGCCGGAGGGGAAGGGCTCAAGGGAATAATTCCTTTATTTAAATGGCACTTTAAAAATGTAAATGCGTCATTCATCTTACACCCCGTGATATTTAACAAGTACTTGTATAAGTAAATACATTATATGTAATGTATTTTAAGATTTTAGTCCAAGGTCTTCTAGGAAAATAATTAGCAAAGTTACGTCAGATTTTTAGGACACGTCTTTTGTCTCTCAGACCAAAAGAATTTCCGGAGACGGATCATTAATCTTCCTCGTTGATTAGGGATCTACCTACAACACTTTGGTGGACTCCCACGGCGCAGCATCCCGGGATAGATAGAGTGTGTACGGTGTTGTATTGTGTGAGATATAACGGTGTTTCTTGTGGCTGGACCAATTAATCAAACTTTGTAAATTGTAACCGTCCCTTATTTCTCTGGTGTTGTTTCTGTTCATCCCTATGATTAATGGGAGATTCCTGACTATAATTATGTAGGTAGGGTGTTTAAATTGCTTAGTTATAGTGATTTTGATATCATTCGTGTCACTAAAAACTCTGAGACACAACAATTTATTTGAAAAATGTTATGCTTGCTTCAACACAAAGGTTTTATGCTTTCAGTATTATTTTCATTGCGTAGAATGATCGGTTGAAGTTTCTTCCGAAATCGACAAGCAGTTACTTTCAATAATAACAATTAAAACACATTTATTTCTTATTTCTGACATTTAAAATTTGTATCGTAATGACAACTTAAAAAAGAATGAAAGAAAGATACACGGACACGGGACGAGAAATGAATCATCATCATCATTACATAGTAAAAAATGAAGTCGCTCAAAATATATATGCGCATAGATCTTTTAAACTACGTAACGGATTTTCATGCAGTTTTCACCAATATATAAAGTGATTCAAGGGGAATGTTTATATGTATAAAACATGCTTATTATATTAGAGAAAAGCCGAGCAATTCAAATATTCAATTCGGGCAGCGGGCAGCGGGCAGCGGGCAGCGGGCAGCTGGCAAGCGGGTAGTGTTAATTTTATAAAGGTCGGGTTGGCGTTGTGTTTCGTTAGCCACAGCAAAGTGTGGCCGGGTCTGCTAGTAATAAATAAAATATTATTTAGGAACCAGGCCGTGCAAGTTTATCTTTCCTGTAGACATTGGTCAAAATGATGTCTTTGAAGATTCATGAAGATATTGCAAGCGATATAATTATTTAATAATATTGTTTATTATATTACATGAGTTTACTTCAGATAACACATTAACTAAATCATACTTGATCAAAACAGAACTAGTGGCGGCTCGTGACTTTTGGGTGAGCTGAGTGCTAATATTAAATAATATGGCGTTATTGACGTTGTTGTAACCAAAAACGTTTATTTTTTTGTTAATTGGTTTTTTTATGAAAATTTTCAGTAAATTTCAGTTTGGTAGTGCACTCCACACGGCGTATTTGAGATTAAAAAGCAAAAAAACGATATGAATAAATGAAACCATTTACGTTCGAGATATTGTCTTGAGATCAACTTACAACATTATTCCACGAAACTGTTTCAACGCTAAAAAGTAACCTTAATAATATTTTTTCTGGACAAATTCTACTTTACTGTATTCTTCAGCTTCTTGACTTTGAAGTCTTTCTGGTTGAAGCTACAAGACGTTCGTTTTCTCCATTTATTCCCATAAATAATTAAATCATGCTCCGTGATTTCGATAAATGGCATTCCGCCATGTACTTCCACAAACCAAACATTAAAAGGCCTAAAAGAATTTTCGTTACCATTATCTCTACCTTAAAAAATGCATATTAATATGACCAACATTGTTCCATCAATAACTCAACATTGATAATTTTGTTAGATGCAACATTATTCCGGGCAAGGGCTCAATTATTCACTATTTTTAGTCCTAGGCATTCTTCAATTCTTGGATCGAAGTGTCTCTATTATGTCACAACTTTGTGACAAGGATAAACAATAGGTTCGCAAGCGATTTTTCTATTAGCAACTTATCCTAGGATTTCCACGGGGACTACTTTGAAATACGAATGAGAAATTAATGTGAAGTACCCACGCAAGAATAGTCAACACGAATAATTTAGACATCACAGACAGAAATGAACATCATTTTGATTTATTTGCTTGTTTGATGTACATTAATTTAATAATAAGCAATGTTAGAAAACGACCAGACGGTCAGTGATTTTAATTTTAAGCAGGAAAAAAATAATAATTTTGGACCTCGGTGACATTTTTTGTTTTTTTTTCAAAATATTTTTAACTGTTTATTATTATTCCAATACTCTTACAAACAATAACAAAAACATTCACTTGTCCTCACTGGTCACTCAGCCGAGTAAGCGACTAACCCCTCACACCAACCCTAATTCTCAAATCCCTACCGATTTAAAAACAAAAAGTTTCTAGATCTGCCATTTGCCACCTTGTAACAGGCTAAGCTTAGTGAGGTGGTATATACCAAAAAATATGCATATTGTGTTATTGTGTATATTGTAATATTATCATGGTTAATAAATAAAATAATAAAAATAAAAATTTAAAAAGTTCTAAAATCACCGTAGACTTTTAACATGAAAACATTTTTAAAAGACTCTCTTGCCAAGGTCCTACCATATTTAAATTTAGCGTTGAAACGCTTTTGTTGTAGCCAAGTATTTAAATATGAATCATTGCCCAAGGGTTGTAGTGCAAATTGTTTTATATATTCTAAACCTTTCTCCTTTAGAAGACCGTCGGAAAAAATCTGATCTCATTTGTTTAAAATTATTAACTGTTTAATCGATTCACCCACATTACTACAACTCATCACATTCAATATACCTTCTCGTAGAAATAAAGACCTGCTCTTCCTCAATCAGCACTCGATAATTATCGCTATAATTCACCACTGTCCAGAATATGTAGAATGGTCAACTCACGTCAAGTCCTTAATTTTTTTGGTATAAGCTTAAATGATTTCTGTCGCTCTTTAAACAATTGAAGATATTTTATATTTACTCTAATTTTTGCAAAGTCTTGACTTGGCTTGACACTTCTATTTTCTCTGTTTGTCTTTGCTTTCATGTATCATTCTTTACCCTTACAATGTTCATTTCCATATTTCGTGATACTTTGTTGTAAATTGAACGTAAGTCCGTTAATAAATAAATAAATATTCTAAAAAACAGACATCATCCGTTTCTTTTTATGGCGCTTGCGTCATCGAGCAGGGAGGGGGTTCAGGTAAGAGCCTCGAAATGCACTCTGCACAAGAAGAGATGTATAGCTTCCCAATGGAAAGGTTTACATGGATTATTCGTGAGTCGTCGTGTAGATCTCTAAGAAGTAAGCTGAGCAGGAAAACAAATTATTTCCAGTGACGAACGAAAGACATTTTTGGGCAAAAAATTAACGATTGTGTTGATATACTACCCTTCATAATTTTTACTCCAAATAATATTACGGGGTTAAAAGGAGTTTACAAGGGGGAATGAGAAGAGAAATAGGAATAAGAAGGTTAAAAAGTTCAATTTTTTTTAAGAAAAACTCTCTTTTATAACTTTTGAAGGTTATTCTCATCAACGTAATATATCATTGAAGAAGAAGATAACAATAATAATTTAAACGAATATATGAAAGAGAACAAGACACAGAAAACAGAAAAAAGACAATGGTCGCAACTGGGACTCGAACCCAGACGTCTCGTCTGTGTATAAATTCGGATACTTTTATCTGAGACGCTATCCAGGATACAAACCAATTCTTAGAATGATTGTTTCCAATAAAAAGGGTGGTTGCCCATAATATGGAAAAATAATTAGTTGAAGATAATATTGTTAATTCTAAAATTTAAATATGAGATTGACTATTGTGACGGCTTGACAGAAGGGAGCAATAGCGAAATTGGTTAACGCGCACGTCCCGGTTAGACGAGAGGTCTGGGTTTGAGTCCCAGTTGCGACCATTGTCTTTTTTCTGTTTTCTGTGTCTTGTTCTCTTTCACATATTCGTTTAGATAATTATTGTTTTCTTCTTCTTCAATGGTTAGAAAGTAATTATTTAAATTATTTTAGTATTATTACGTAAATTATTCATAAAAAAATGTGTAATTATTGACGTAAGATCTACGGTATTTTACACATCTTATAATCCAGATTTTTTTTTCATAAGCAAAAACTTAAATTTTCATTATGAACTTATATATAATATTGTGTAGGTCGGTGTGGCAAAATTATTATGATAAAAAAATATTTTGAAATTGAGAATTAAAAATTCCTCTCCCTGAGTAGTAGAAGTGAAAACGCTTTTAAAAAAAAAAAATGAAACAATACAACTTTGTATAAACCACTTATATGATGTGCAAATCCGACCGGTTTCGGAACAAACATTCCTTCGTCAGAGAAAGCTTATACTAATTTGACAGTTTAGAACAATGTTTTATTATGGTAGGGGTGGAGCCGTTGTTAGTTAATAATGTAGATTGGGTGGGTAGGTATTAGTGTAGAGTGGGTGGGTAGGGGAACAAATCCTTGATTGGGCTATATGACAATATTTTTTGTTTGTTGATAATAGATTCATTATTTTTAAGGGATTTTTTAATTTCCAAAGCTTCTAAGTTATCTAAACGTTTTCCTTTATGATTAATATGAAGAATATTTATCCCTGTGTTTATTTCAAAACTGTGGTTATTTTCAATGATATGGTTAGCGAACTCAGAAAAATTATTATTATTAAGACACCTTAAATGTTCTTTGATTCTGATTTCAAAATTACGAGTTTAATTTTTTTAATTTTTTTTGTTTAATTTAGTTTTTTCTTTTTTTTAAATTCCGCTGTAATCTTTCAAGCGTGAGAGGAAAAGCTGGCTTAATAAATTGACTCTGAAAAATGACAAGCTTAAAATTAATTAAAAATGCTCATTGTTTCCAAACACCAATTTCAATTTCATTTACTCTGTAACGATGAGGTGGTTTTGGATGGGCCTGTTCACTAATACTTACCTGCGGCCGATCCATCCACGTTATTTTGACTCTTTTATAGGGTAATAAAAGAGGAGAGGTTATGTGTTATATTGAACTGAATTAGATATATTTACAACTTCACATTTTATGATTGAGAATTATTTATACTAAGTTTAACAACAGTAAAAACTAAGAGATTCACGATTGCAACCCACAAAGCACGTTCGGGAATGATTTCCAAGAAAACGAATTTTGCTAAATCACCGGAACTGTCACTTGGATGCTTGGGTTTTGGTGTTAGTTGCCAAGTTGTAAAATAATATTTGTGGCTGTTATGTTCCGAACAATATGTAGTATCTACAACTCCTTTTAAGAATAAAAATATGTATTGTATTTACATATATGAATGTATTAGTAGTTTGTTAGCTTTCTATATTTAATGTTTAATACAATTTTTTACGTGAATACCGCATTAAAGACTCTAGTTTGCAGACTGTCGGGAGGCAGTAGAACGGTGTACGTTAAGGGGTTGAAGGAAGTGATGATGGGAAGGAGATGGGAAAGAGGAAGGTTGGAAAGTACCTGGTTTTTTTTTCAGATATCATCACCAAACACGACTAAAGCCATTTCATGTAACGTTTCGATTCTTAATGTTGACTTTCGCAAGAGCTATACTGATGCAAACATTTTTTAGATAATAATAACAGTTAAATAAACAACTATCTTCTACTATTTAAAACAAGGTAACCGGATAAAACAAAACAGAATATGATAAAATGACAGATTAGGTTAGGTTAGAAACCAATCGAAAATCTGGAATCAGAAGAATGAGAAAAAGGTATGAGCACTTCTTGGATTCGAACTCAAGACATTGGGCTTTCCGGGCTGCGACTCTACCAACTGAGCTAATATGTCCCTATTCGATTCGGTCATTTTTAACTGTATCACTAAGAACTACATATATTATTATATTTTATTGGCTGCTATCTTCATATATGAATGCAAGATTCAAACCCGAACCAAATGCTTTCTAGATGGTGTCTGGATAATTTTTTATCCGTTTTTATTTTTAATACGCGACATCTATTGACGTTTCTAGGATGAAAACTTATTTTTATTTTTAACTTTATGATTAAAATCTTGGTAGAGTCCCGGCCCGGAAAGCCGAAGGTCCTGGGTTCGAGTCCCAGATGTGCCCATATCTTTTTCTAATATTTCTGTTTCCAGATTTTCGATTGAGTTTCGCAAACATTGTCTTCATATAATTTACTATTTGAATTTAATTTAATATCAAAGTAATTACTTCAGGTTATTGATATTTTGTAAGTACATCGCGGTGGTAAGATAATATATAAGAAGGGCGTCTCGTGGTGTGAAAATCGTTTAGCGAAATAAGCAAAGTTTGCCCTGTAGGCTGGGTACGAACTGATTGTATAACAATACCTTGAGGCGGTGCGCGCCTAAATTTGTTTTTCAAAAGTTCTAATAAAAGCTTTTAGGACAGAAACCAAGATGGCGGCTCGACTTCCGGCGCTATTGTGCCTCAGTCGGGGGCGGTTTGTCAATTTACTTTGACAGCTATGCCGAGCCGAGCTATTTTATATCTTTTGTGGGATCGAGATCTCCTGACGGACGAGATCTCCTGTCAGATTTGTTTGATTTTCTATGGCTCTTATTTGATTTTTCTATGGGTATCAGGCCAGGTTCGCCGATTTAAAACGATCTAAACTAAAATATGTGACAGCACACAGTTGAAATCTGGCAACAGTCGAAGAAAATCACGCAAATCTGACTCGTCCGTAAGGAGATCTCGATCCCACTAAAGATGTAAAATCGCTCGGCTGAACAGTGAATGTTATGAATTCTTAGCTAAATGTCTCACGAATTTTATCTATTTACCTACTTGATAATACAATATTATGTAAAAAAATAATAACAGCTTCGAACACCTTGTCCTTAGAACATGACTTAGAACTTTTTTAAAGAATTAAGTTTTTTTTAAATTAACTCCACACGGGAGACCCTGAGGAAAACAATTTCCTAACCTTTGGGGATTCTGTGCGGAGAGTATTTTTAGGAAAGGAAGAATAGGAAGTTCTGGGAAGGAGAGGGGTATGAGGGGTAGGTAGGGATCTGGGGATCAGGGTGTCCAGGTGTGACGGACGTATCAATTCTCACTGCGGTGCAAAGCAAAGTTCCGAGAGAGCACGGCTGGAGAAATCAAAAGGTCTCTCTCAACCAGTCTCAGGGGTGTTGATGTCCAGCCTCTCAAATTATGGCAAGTTAAATTGATGAAATATATTTAGCGGAACTATTCTTGCTAGAATTTGTCGTCAGACCGTAGATAGGTCAATAAATCGAAACATTGGTCAATAATTTTGGTCATGAAATAAAGTAGTTAGTGTATTAGTTCATTTCAAATGTATCAGCGAAATCAAGGGCGTTGATACTGTAGACCCGTGGACGTCAAACTGCGGCCCGCGGCGCCTATTTGTGCGGCCCGCTCAATTATCTGGCGTTTTCTTTTTAAATATTTTTTTTTTCACTTACAATTATACTTTCCGTTTTTTTGCAGCCCTCACAAATATCTGCCGTTTTCTTTTTAAATATTTTTTTTTTTCATATACTTACTTTTTTTTCCGTTTTTGCTTCCCACTCAAATATCTGCTGTTTACTTTTAAAATATGTTTTTTTTTCATGCACATACTATCCGTTTTTATGCGGCCCGCACAAATATCTGGTGTTTTCTTTTTAAATATTTCTTTTTCATGTACAATTTTATAGTATCTTTTTTTTTCGCGGCCCGCACAAATATCTGCCGTTTTCTTTTTAAACATATATTTTTTCACGTACAATTATAATATCCGTTTTTTTGGGGCCCGCACAAATATCTGTTGTTTTCTTTTTAAATATATGTTTTTTCATGTACAATTATATCTACTATCCGTTTTTTTGCGGCCCGCACAAATATCTGGCGTTTTCTTTTTAAATATGTATTTTTCAAATTCAGTTATATTTTTCGTTTTTTTTCAAATATTTTGCGTACCTACGTTCCCACATGATTTTAAAACGTTGATTTGAATTGATTGACATTTGATTTTAAATCGCCCTGTTGGTTTTTGAACACATAGTGTACGTCATGGGTTCTCAACGTGGGCGATAACGCCCCCCTGTGGTCGTTTGAGACTTTCAGGGGGGCAGTAGAAGACCCAGAGAAAATTAGAGGGCGTAGAGATGGCACAGTGTAGGTAAAAAAAAAATGGTCTAAAAAAGACCAAAAAACACGCTTATCATGTATTAAAGCAAAGTAAACTTTAATATTAGTTAATTTTTGTTATTGTATGTATTGTAATAATTTTTATCATGTGTGCGCAAATTCACACATTCAATAGTTCGGGAAGTGAGCGAAAATTGAACTGAAAGATTCCATTACGTGTATTATTATTATTAAGAATTGACACTACATCACGAACACAAGAAGGAATAGCAACCCGGTACTTAAATACAAAAAAATGCTTTTTTAACTTTCTAAAAAAGGTACAACCCCCGTATCACATTTAGCGTTGATTCACAAATTGTATTATTTAAAATGATTGTTGCAAATTCCATAACGTCAGAGCTTACGCTGCTTCAGAAAATAGATTTTCTGCTTTGCAGTTAAAATATTGTTTATTACCTTTCATAAAATGTTGCACTTTACACGCTTACAAAAAGATAACATCACCAATTATTTGAAATTAGTCAAAATTGAATTCAACTATTCACATACTTCTGCAATTCTATTTACATATTTTAGCGGTTCTATTTCATACACCGTTTAACATTTTTTTCTTTGTATAGTATGCCCGCATTCTTCCATTAAATTTACATTTACGATTACAATTTTTTTCATAAAAAATATAAGAATGCTAAGTCATCCGAATACATAGTTTATAAACCCGGCCAAGGAAGTTTGTATATAAGTTTGTCGGCCGGAATTGGTACTTAGAGAAGGAGCCCCTACTTCTTTCAAAGCAGACTTTCATTAACATGAGTGAGCAAACGTGAACCCATTCTGTATTGTGAAAATATATCATTGTTATATCAGGTAATAATATTGCTTTTACTAACATAATTAAACGTTATTTTTAATAGATAAACTAATGTTTAAGACAAGATTTTTATTCATAGCACAAAGGGTAACAATTATTATAAGTAGTAATTATTAGCTGAAACACTTATCGAGTTAAAGTATTTAACCAAAAAATTTAGACAAAATTTTTCTTGACTCCACCTAGTGGGAGATTTAGCACTTTCAATGCCTTTCCCATATAAAAATAAAGTTGGTTGTTTGCAGGTTGCAAAATGTAATAAGCAGTAATTGATGAATGAAACACTAGTATACAGGGTGTCCGGGGGTAAAGTGCATTAACTTCGGGAGGTTATTCTACATGAAATACAAGTAAAAAAGACAAATAACTTTTTTCGAAATTCCAACTTTTAGCGGTAGTTTTGAGGTAAATGGATAAAATTAGACCGGCGTGTGCGGCCAGATTTATTATTTTCCGCTGTTACGATACGAGCCAATCACAATCGAGTCGGGCGCCCGATCTTAGCAAGTAAGATCGTACCTCATACTAAGGATTTTTAGTAGGTACGTCTTTTTGTATGGGAAAAAAATGTTGGAATTTCGTAAAAAGTTGTTAATCTTTTTTACTCCTACCAACACGTAGAATCACCTCCCGAAGTAGGAGATAAGCCGACGTAGCTCAGTGGACAGAGCATTTGACAGGAAATCAGAAGGAAATGGGTTCGAGTCTCGTCGGCGGCATGTATCTTTTCTCGGAAGATTTTTTCAATGTAGATGAGTATTTCAGGCTAATATAATTATTACTTATAATAATAATTAAACGTCTTTTAGAGGAAACCGGGAGACATTTTGTACATAGAAACCTATTCCCTAATTTCCTCTCTGAATTTTGACACTACTGCAAATATTTTTAACATAATATAGATAATAATAAATTTGGACAACTTATATAGCGCTGTTTTTGCGAAAAATCGCCTCAAGAGCGCTGTAATTCGATCACTAACGTGCGTTTCGGTTACAATCTGAAGAAATTGCACCTAGACTCATAGATAATAGAAACAAGGGAGAAGGGCCATGAACCATTATTAGTATGAAATCGTGAGCACAGAAGTGTCGCCAATATCGTTCATCCTACTCTGAAGTTCTACCCTCAGTTACTATCTGAAGCTACTGCAGCTACACTAATAGATAATAGAAACAAGAGAGATGGACCGAGAACTATTATTACAGAATAAGTGCCGCCAACTTCGTTTGCGTTCACCCTACTACTGCAAACAGCGGCGCGGCGCCTCTCTTTTATTTCAACCTACACGCCAAACGCACAACATTCATTGGCTCAGCATGTCGTATCTCCCTTTGTTTCTATTGTGATACGTTTTATATAATTTTTACTTATTTTAAATAAATATATTATTAGACAAATTCTTTGCTGTTTGTATTTTTAAAGCAGTTATAGGTAAGCGCATGTATATAGCAATTGTATATGTACATAACCCACCGTGTTGTATTCCGATAACCATCAGAATGCTATGTTGACCGGACATGCTAACTGTCAATCCTTCGATTAATTTCACCGTACTCAAATCGGAAAAATCGAAGGCAAATCACGAATAAATGCAACCGATAAATTCTAAAAAGGAATACCAACAATTTATTCTATTTTCTCACCAATAATGTAGGGTAAAGTATGGGAAAACAAATATTTAGACCGTTACATTTAAATACCGCACAAATTTTTCGAGCTATGTCATCTAAAAATGGGTTATTTTGTGAGGACCCGGGGAGTGGAGAAAAAAAACGAAATGGAGAAAAAGAAGATGGAGAAGTACCCGGCTGTTCATATCTGGACACAAAGCACTGTTAAAGTCATTCGAAGCAACGATTCGATTATGATTGAGGTCTTTCACTGTCAACCACTTGATTTTTAATTTTTTTTCATGCCTTTTCTTACAGCTTCACAGAGGAGGCCCTGGAGAAAATAATTCCTCTCGGGGCAATGTCAATTGTTAATTTATTTATTTATTTATAATTTCTCACCGTTCATTTTGTTTTTTTACATAAAAAAATCAACCTCACTAGGACTAATAGCCTGTATTGAGATTAACATTTATAAATTTGAGTTAAGAAGCATTACATAATACAAAACACTAAAATATAAAAGACTACTTTCAAAAATACTAAAATATTAAATGGAGAAAGAAAGAAATAACAATATTACATTAGTGACCAGATGGGTAATTTGAAAATGATTTGTAACAATATTTAGACCATACATAAATCCTTTATTACTATACCCGTCAAAAGCAAAGTAAGTTCAAAACAACGAGGGTGACACTTTGATTTGTGCAAATGGAACTCAAATACCTACCTTATTATCTAAAAAATATATATTATTTAAGATTGTTTTATAAATTATATGATATTGGGGTTCCATTTGCACAATTGTTAATTGTTAATTGTAAATTGTTAATTGTTAATTGTAAATTGTTAATTGTTAATTGTTAATTGTTAATTGTTAATTGTTAATTGTTAATTGTAATTGTTAATTTTTAATTGTTAATTGTTAATTGTTAATTGTTAATTGTTAATTGTTAATTGTTAATTGTTAATTGTTAATTGTTAATTGTTAATTGTTAATTGTTAATTGTTAATTGTTAATTGTTAATTGTTAATTGTTAATTGTTATTGTTAATTGTTAATTGTTAATTGTTAATTGTTAATTGTTAATTGTTAATTGTTAATTGTTAATTATTAATTGTTAATTGTTAATTGTTAATTGTTAATTGTTAATTGTTAATTGTTAATTGTTAATTGTTAATTGTTAATTGTTAATTGTTAATTGTTAATTGTTAATTGTTAATTGTTAATTGTTAATTGTTAATTGTTAATTGTTAATTGTTAATTGTTAATTGTTAATTGTTAATTGTTAATTGTTAATTGGACAAACCACACCCATGAACCTCTGCTACGAGTCACCAAACGTAGCGAACCACTTGAGGTGAGCTATGGCAGAGGTGTTATCCAATAAATGGTTCCCGAGGTGGAGGTACCCGTACCCGCCTCCCAAATTTTAAACCTTTCATGAAAGTATTATTTAATGAAGTCACAGACAACATTCTGTTGATGTGTTTTCGTAATATCTATTTTAGCAAATAATATGAAAACCAAGGGAGAATATGAAAATTCTCAAATTAAATTAAACTAATCGCTTCTTAATGGCTTTCTACAGTTCTATAATAATAGATCGTTTGTCAGGGAAGATAGAACAGTTGATTCGCTTAAATATAGATTAGTTCTTGTACTTGTATTAGAACGACAAAATATTATTCTAAGGAACGTGCGACTGAAGTCTTGTCTTGGATCTACAAAATATTATTATATCGTTACAGCTATCGAACTCACTTCTAGGTCTACTTCAATCGCATTACGAAAGAAACGTGTAACTGAAGTCTTGTCGTAGAACTACAAAATATTATTGAAAGGCTTGTGCGACTGAAATCTTGTGAAAATTTTCTTCTCTTAGAAATGAGAGGGACAGAGTGGAGGAGGTATAACAATGTATATAGGATATATAAAAGCGTGCAAGGTTTTCCACTGTCCCTTAAGCCGCGTTCATACGTTTCGATTGTTGTTGATCCACTTCTATTTAACGTATAAAGTTGAATAAGATTATGTTTACGCGTTTCAATTTAAGTAGAATCGAATTTCAAGATGGCGTCAACTGAAATTGTCAGTGCGTGCGTCTCTCTAATTTCTGATGTTCTGCGAGACGAGCTCGAGATTATGAAAAAGCATAAAAAACGTCGTATATGGGGGAGAAAATGGATCACAAGAAGGAGTGAATATTGTACACTTGTACATCGTTATAACAGTTTTTATTTTATTTTTTACATCGGTCCGCTCAGTTCCACAATACCCATTTCAAAAATAATATTATTTATTGCAGTATCACGGGCATTTATATGTTTGTACACTTCTTGCTTTTGATCCCAAAGACAGGGATGGCTTTGGTACAGATCCATAAATCTGAACATCAAATCATCCGACCATTTCAGATATTTTTTCGTTGAAACGGATTCCATGACGGTAGAAACTAGGAATGTCTAACGAATGTTGACATAAATGAACTAAGACGTTTGCCCGCGAGTAACTAAGAATAACAAGCGAGTGGAAACATGTGTTCATACGCGTCGATTCGGTAAGAAACTCGAACGAGGAGTCATACCAAGATGGCGATGGTCATACTCGAACGTCAAAAGTAGACGGGCTATCAACTTTAGCTGGTAAACAAAAAACTTGATTAACTTTGTTGACAAAGTGTTCACACTTGTCAATTAGCTTTGAATTGTCAACAAAGATTGAACCGTGTGAACCGGCTATTAACCTATGTTAATTACTTTGTCTTGACTATTACACCGACATCCGAATATCACAATAAATCTTACGTGTACAGTGCTACACGTATAAGTGGACAAAAAAGGAGAGCGCTATCGTCGTATGGTATGGTCGCCTGATTAAAATATAAAAATATAAGTTTGTTCATGTTGATGCCACCGCCAACTTATCGGTGAAGCACTGTAAAAGACTATCATACAAATGGCAAAGCAATCAATTATTCGTTAATTAATTAATTATTCTTGGTATTCCGTTAAAAAATTAAGTCTTTGATACAATTAAAAATTACTTTTTTTTCTCTGGGGTGTAAAACATCGCTGAAAAAATGCAGATAAAAACATTGCAGATAAAACATGTCACCGATAGAAAACCGCAATTTCGTTTCTCTATATTAATACCTACTCTCATTGTCATGTTGCGTATGTGACAACCTCCATGGTCAAGGGGTAAGGCTCTCGACTCGCAATCCGAAGGTCGTGAGATCGAATTCCGACGTACGTAAATTAATTTTATTTGATTAACTTGTGTTATTTCAAAATTAAGCGTCACGTTCCAGAGTGGAAGATACTCGCAGTATAGCACTTGTGTAAGACCACCATTCAGAATCGAAACGTTGCCTGAAATGGCTTTAGCCGTGTTTGGTGACCAGATCTAAATAGCCAGGTACTTCCCAAAGTTCCTCTTCCTCATCACCTTCCTCTCCTCACTACCTTCAGTCTCACAACATATCGCAATTGGGGATGCCATAGTCCCACTGGCTTCAGACGGAAACTGTAGGGACTCTTGTGCGGTATACACATTTAAAAAAATAATAAAGTCATATTTTTGGTTAATGGGTAACTTAAATGAGAAAAAATTAAACTGTTTCATTATTTATATTATTATTAATTTGTTAAATTTGTACTATTTTTCAGTTAAAAACTTTGACGTGGCTACAGTAAAAGTTTGCAATCATTACTATGTGTTTTAAATGGCACTGGTATGTGTTAAAGTGTAGTATGCAAGCTATTAATAATAATTGCACAACGGCGCTGCGGACCTGCTTCCCATGGCCTATGCTCTATATGACCACAACAGATAATGGAAAATTACCCCATTTCGCTTTAAATCGATCGATTTTACATTATTACCTAGTTCAATGCACTGGATGTACTGCGTGGCTTTACGAAGTTCTTTCAAAGAATCAAAACAGTTGTTAAACATTTCATTGAAAACAAAATCATTTCATTGAAAACATTAATCACAAAATGTTTTGAATGATTCAAAACTCATTCAATTGACGTCACAAAAGCAAGTATTTTGTTCATCATGTTTCTTACCCTCATTAAAAAAGGTTTTATTTATGCATTGCTTGATTTTTTATTTATTTTAGGGACTCCTTCATCTTTGGGGAATGTGTGTAAAGGGGGTCCTTTAAAAAAAGTAAGGAGTGAACTTGGCCCTCAAAAAGTCCCACATTAGGAGAGAAGAAAGATGGAAGCCGTCAAACCATGCTAAAAATCCGAAGCAAATCTATTGACCACACAAAAGAGTCGTGAAAACAACCAGTTTCTCAGGTGGAAATTATATTCCTATAAAAAAAACTACATTAATACATATTAGATTACCCAATGCCAAGGCAAATATTATTACACCTGAAATAAACGCACATACTTCAGATCGCTTACATGTCGGTATCTCTGCATTGTGTACGTGTGAAAATATTGAACTGGTTAAAGAATATGTTTATTCATGTGTTATTATTGACTGCTTTTTCAAATGGGTTTACAAATAAATAAAGTCTGTGAACAACTCAGATCTATTGTTAGCAGATTTCGTAAATTAACTACGTTCGCACTTCGAATTATTTATTTATCATTAGCTGAATCTATTATAAGGTATGGAATTACAGCATGAGGACTTTCCTCTAAA
Source organism: Limnephilus rhombicus (assembly GCA_929108145.2). Lineage (NCBI taxonomy): Eukaryota > Metazoa > Arthropoda > Insecta > Trichoptera > Limnephilidae > Limnephilus > Limnephilus rhombicus. The sequence continues at coordinate 20,570,377 of OV815286.1, forward strand.
ACAAATTTAAATCATGTTCAATCAGTTCAAAATGCATTAGTTAATTATTAGCTCATAAAAGTTTATACGAACAAAGGCATAATGTTCCGTACTTTTACCAGAATCTCAAAATTCTCTCAGTTAGAACATTTCTGTGATATAAAATTATATATCAGAATATGAATAGCCCTATATACATAAATAAACTGGACCACACTTACAATACTCGTTTTACATTAAATGAAGTACTAATTGTACCTAAGCATTTAAACAAATATGGACAAAGAACGCAGGACTACAATTGCTTAATATGTCACCTGCCTACCTAAATGCTTAAATATGTTACCTGCCGAAATTAAAAAATGTACTGATGGTAAAACAAATATTATGTTGAAGAATTGGCTCACCGAAAGCAATAATTTGTATTAGACTCTAACACAAAAAATTCTAACTGCATAATAAAGCAAAATAAGTTAATTTTTGTCTTCAAAGTAAAAACACACATCTAGTAAAAATTGTTTTTTGGGAATTTTCTTTTTTCTGTAAAATATTTTTATTTTTCTTGTCATATTGTATTACTTTGTCTTTAAAATAAATAAAAAAGCATGTATTCCTATCAAAGTCCCAACTGCTCGATAATCATATTCAAGTTTCACATTTCCAAGTTAAACAGGCTGTGAAAAACCAGGCATTTAAAAATATCCAACAGTCTTAATACAAACTATGGTGGCAGAATTTGAATACAGTTCGTGACTAATAAATTAGCGGAACAAATCTGATTGCTCGTTTAATAGAAAGCTTTAAAGTTCACACATTTTATTGTTCTCATGTTAATATCGTTAGCGTGGAGCTGCAAAGTTTAGCACCTCGCCTTTTAGTTTCGTTTATTGGTATAGATCAGTGGTTCCCAAACTATTTTGACCCACGGACCCCTCTCCCACCCACGTTAAGCGCTGTTAAGGCGTCGCCTTAATTTGAATTTTTCCAACAGACCATTAGAAAATTTTACAGGAGTAGAAGGTTTTCTTTCGTTATTTTAATAAAGCATTATGATAGGTGTTTAAAATAAAGCTATTTCCGTAAAGGTAAAGGTCTCATTAGTTTAAATAATTCTTAGTGAAATGATTAACTATCATTTTTTGTAATTTATTTTTAACATCTTATGAATCTCGACTACCATAATACGGGCATTTGCCTAGCTTGGTAGTCGAAAAAACCATGTTAAACAAACCTGTAATAAACTAAATGAATAAAGAAAATTTAAAAAAATAATAATTTTATAATAGAGATTGGACAAAAACTAAAATGGTCTGTTGGACAAATAAGAACTGAGGCGACGAAGTGTTGACACTAACCAAACAAATCTCTATTTTGCAATTTTGAAAGAATTGGAAACTGAACACTCTCCTTTTCCCAAGTTTTGTTTGTACAGCAAAAGTTTTGCAACAAACGCAGATATTACGCTTTAATTTATATTCTCTGGTCCATCCCATTCCGCCCCATTCCATCTTAGCATTAGTAATTCAACATAACTTTCATATTAATAAAAATGTGTCGCAATTTTTTTTTTTCATATTAAACGTTGTGCGGACCCCCTGGCGTTGTTCGGGGACCCCCAACTCAATTTTGATTTTCCACGGACCCCCTGAATGATACTGGGGATCCCTGCGGGTCCGTACGACCACTTTGGGAACCACTGGTGTAGATGGAAAACTTCATTAAAATGGTGTTGAAAAATATAAGTGTAAATAAGTTTCGAAATTTCGTAGCCGATGCTTTAATATTTATTTATGATTTATTTGTTGACGAGCGCAGATCCGTGTGAAACACTGGGATAGTCAGAATTCTTGTTTCTTAACAAATTTATTCCAACTTAAAAAAATATTTTATAGGTAGGTACTTTCTGAATTACGTCTGAATTCTTCATACTAATTACAATATGCGCTTTTATTATTAGGTACCGTGACGATCCACGATTACGGTACCGTGACGGCAAAAAAAGCATAAAACGTACGTTCTTTATCCTAATAATGCTGCAGCTCTTTCTTACTGATTATATAATGGTGAGACAAAAGATGAGACACACATTATGTGTGTGTCTGTTTCCTCCAAGGTACTACTTTTTTTTCCTTTGGATGAAACAGTTATATATTATTACGGCTCAGCTACGGCGATAGGAATTACAATTTATTTTCTTTGTACGTATGAGGGAGATGTATGATAATGATTGTATGTTTCCTTTGGGGGGGTGCAGACTTACGTTCACCGTTTGCCTCATTTTTTACTGTTCTTAGTGTGTAAGAAAAAGCTGCAGCATTATATGTTTAAGAACAAAAGCAAAACCATCAGCGCATTGACGTTTGATGTTTTTGAATTTTGGGAATTCACACATTGGGAATTCACACAATTTTGGGAATTCACACATTTGGGAATTCACACAATTTTGGGAATTCACACATCAATGTTATCCTTGTTACTATACTCCATACTTTCAAAATTATTTATTTATTTATTAACGGACTTACGTCCAATTTATAACAAAGTATCACGAAATTTAGAAATGAACATTGTAAGGATGAAGATGGTACATGAAAGCAAAGAAAAACAGAGAAAATAGAAGAAAATAGAAGTGTCAAGTCAAGACTTGCAAAAATAAGGGTAAATATAAAATATCTTCAATTATTTAAAGAGCGACAGAAATCATTTAAGCTATACCAAAAAAAAAACAAGGTCTTGACGTGAGTTGAACATTCTACACATTCTGGACAGTGGTGAATTATAACCACAATAATTAGTCGAGTGCTGATTGAGGAAGAGCAGGTCTTTATTTCTGAGTCTACGAGAAGGTATATTGAAGGTGATAAGTTGTAGTAATATAGGTGAATCGATTAAACCGTTAATAATTTTGGAGAAACAAATGAAATCAGATTTTTTCCGACGGTCTTCTAAAGGAGAAAGATTTAGAGTTTAATTTGAACATACGAGTAATTGCCTCGCTCTAATCCTAGTCTCCTAGCAATCCCTTTTAGGAACCGATGTTAAGTGGACTCGATATGACGAATATGGATAGCAAAAAAAGGAAATTATCGTTACCGTAAGTAGTATTGTAATGGTCTACGGAAAAGTCACGGTGCGGTGTGTGAGAGAGATGTAAGAAAATGATTACTTTGTTCCTTTGCAGAAAACAGAACTACGTACACTGTGAATCTCATCTTTTGAAAGAGCTGAAGGTATGTGTATTGCTTTTTTGGTGCCGTCACGGCACCGCAATCGTGAATCGTCACGGTAATAATAAATGCGCTCAATTTGTAAAATGACACTTGAATTCAAACTAAATTTGTAAACCAGATGTCACGCACGAAAAATAGAAGTTCGTTTCGTCCACGAGTGATGAACAACATGATCTGGGATCTAGTGGCAAAGTAGGCGTGCTGGGATCCAAATCCTACGTCTGTGGCTGGGATTATAACATAAATACACTAAAATTTGCACCATCAACGTTTCATGAAAAATCAAATTTAATTTACCAGCTTGTATATTGAGTTATTTATTTATTACAAGCTGGTTCCCGGAATGCGTTGCAATACCATATTCAAAGAAATAAATTGCTTCTGCATGTCCTTTCCCGTGCGTCCCCGTTCCCCTCCCGCATCCCCTACCCTCCCGCGTTGCCCTTCCTCCTTCCCCGCCCACCAACTCCCCTCTCCTGCTCCCCGTCCAACAAACCCCCCTCCCGCGTTCCATATATTCAGTCCCGGTACATTCAGTTTTCAAACAGATCGCGTGCCACCTATTACAATTTTTTTATTCAAATTTTCATTTTTCGTATATTACAAATTTTCGTTTTTGTATATTATAAGAGCAATCAATCAAATTTGGTACCTAACATAGGTACCTATTTAAAATATCTATAATTTAAAAAGTCCGTAGACAATTCTTTTCATACAAAAAAAACAGCTGCCTGCTAAATTCAATTTCATCAAACACGTAAAACGTGCGAAGTTAAAATAGTCGTTAAGTTTTCTGAAATTATTCAATTTTCGGCGCAATTTTCTTAATTTTTCTTTCCGTAAGAATCTTCTACAAAGTAAAAGAAAACTTTTGATGAATGAAATAGGTAAAGTCGTTCTGAAGTTATGGCTGTTATGCCCAAGGGAAACAGGGATTCATTTATATATATATATATTAAAATGTATGAATACCTACGATCGGCTTCGTACAAGTTTCAACACTTATTTATTGATATTTTGTTTTACTAAACAAACAAAACAGTGAATAATTAGTGAGAATTTATAAATTCAACTCGGACAGATGAGGTGTATGTAGATCAGATCGAACGAACCATCTCCAAAAGGAAATCGGGCGTGCATCCAACTCGGCCATCCTGATAAGTCATCAATTGCCGAGCACTAATTGCGAAACTTATTATTTTTGATTAATCTTTACGACGAATCGGTTTATATTATGAACACCAAAAAATATGTATTTAATAAATTGAAGCTTTTTCTATCGTTTCGCTTGAGTATAATAGAAATAAAATAATTAATTACTTTATAAAACTTCTAAATTTAAAAATGTATTTTTTAATTAAAAATGGATGAATGCGTACAAGAATCAACTTTAAAAAAATGTTGTTTTATGGCTAAGATTATTTGTGACAGTTCCCCTTGATTAGCTTCTTTTCTTCTTGTATAAATTCATAATAAATTAAAACCACCTCTTCTTGACCACTTTTAAGCGATGTTTTATGCATATTACCTCAATTTGTGGTGATAAAAGGCACACTACCGATATGCACATTTTTGGCTTGTTCCTGAAGTCCTGGGAAGACCCCTTTGCTGAAGACCCTAAACGCCCACCTAATTACGGAAGCAATTGAAATCTACAAAACTCATTAAGTAGAGACGATAGGGACAGTTTCCGGTATTTGACGGCTACACCAAAACTTGACGTAGGTGAAAAATATTGAAATGTGGGCTATGGACACAAAATTGTTGGAAACCTTTGATGTAAATAATTAAATAAATTTAATGAAACACTAGTATATATTGAATCATTTGGCGGGTATAAGATAAGCCGCCATAGCTCAATTGGGAGAGCAGCTGACCGGCAATCAGAAGGGCACGGGTTCAAGTCCCGTTGGCGTCATGTATTTTTTCTCGGAAGATTTTTTCAATGCGGATGAGTGTTTCAGGCTGATAATTATTGCTTAGCAATAATTAAATAAATGTTTAAATGCGTTACACTACTTATTTAACTTATCTATAAATCTCCACTGAAAAAAATAGTAACGGGTGTCATTAAATTCGATCATTTGTAACTTTTTTTTTTAGATGAGATTCACACTTCCCTGAGGAAAATAATTTCCCTGAGGGCCTATGTCATCTTTGGGGATGCTGTGTGGAGGGTTTTTTAGGGAAAGGGAGGAGAGGAGGGTTCTGGGAAGGAAAAAGGTTTAAGGGGTGGGTACGGATTTGGGGTTCAGTGTGTCCTGGTCATCAGACCTAAACACACCTCATCCCATGAACCCGGGCACCCCTGCAAAATCACCAAACGTAGCGAACCACTTGGGGGGATCTATGGCTATCGAACTATTTCTATAATGAGATATGGACTTTTGACAAATCGACTTTGCACTATTTCATATTTTTTAAATGTAAACAGAAACCGATTGAAATAGAGAACACTGTTGAAACTCGAGAGGAGCCAGAAATAATAATTACAGATGTCAAGTTGGGTCTTAAAGTTTTTTAAACAATTCAAGATGTCTGAATTCCACGCACTTGTTCTGATTGATTTATTTATTGCATTCCCAGACAGGAAGCTGAAACTATTATTCTGAGGTGACGTTAATCTTACCACTTAATAAAACTAACCATTAAACTATAATCGTAAAAGCAATACGACATCGACCAATTTATCGGAATGTTTATAGAACTTGACTGAAAACTTTACGCCGCATATAAAACTAAAATACGTGACGGCATTAAGGCTCTGCAAACGGGCCCGAAAAGAAGAAGATGGAGAGATACGAAATTACGAATGTTAGAGGAGAGCGCTAACTTTTATTTAATGTTTAATAAAACACGACTCGTTTAAAATAGAGCAAAAAACTCGCGGGCATTATCTTAAACAGTATTTAAAGAAATACTGTGAATTTTTTCATACAGATAACTTGTAAAATAACTGAAACAAACGTGTTAATAATAATTTTTGGAGCACACTTTGCGATTTTTTTCTATCGAGGGAATTTTATATAATTTGCGTTTCGGCGCGGGCAAAGTCTAGATATTATCTTCAAGAATAAGTTTTTTTTTAAGAGCTTTAAAACTTACCCAGCCTTATTAAAAAAAACCACAGCACGGCCGATAACCTGTGTTGCAGCAGTAACATGAATAAAACCAAAATACACTAAAACACGATAACATTACTAATAAGATTTGATCTTAAAATGTATTTTAAGTCTGGCAACAATGCAATTTTTCATACTGTACATAATTTAATTGTTTGTTTTCCTACAGAACCGCTAGATAGCAGCGCCTTCGCATTCGTCATTCGCGTTGAAAACGCCAAAAAAAAACTCACGTCGCGGGTGTGTGAGAAATATTACACAAATCTGATCGTAATATCTATTAATATGACTAATTCACTATTACGTTCGCATAATTGATATATTTACCGTGTTTTTTGTGGTTTTTAATAAGTTTTAGTGAAGTTATAATAACCATAATCATACTTTGAAAATTGAAATGTCAATAAGTATTTTATGTAAAACATGAAAATTCAAATTTACATTTAAAGTATTTTATTTTATGTGAATTTCATAAAAGTGGTGTTTTTTTTAAATATTAATATCTAATACATGTGTTCCTAAACGTATCAATGAAATTAACGTCTTTAGAGTTGCAAGAAATCTGTTATAAAAGTCGTTATTATTTTTTTAGGTTAGTTTTTTGGCAATAAAAAAACTTTGAAATTTTTTATCATTTTTTTATTGTATGCACGAGAAAAAAGTGAGGTGACATTTTCGTTCCAAATTCATTATATAAAAGGTCAGTATTTTTAAAATTTTGTTTTTTTTATAAATTTCTGTACACTTTCTAGTCTCTTTCAACGGAAGCAATCTTCCGAACAGGCCCTCCATTGATTTGCTTGGTGTAACCCTAAGTGACCAGCTCAGGTATGGGGGCTCCATCGAAGCCAGAGTAAAGTTAGCCTCCCAAAAACTGGGCGTACTGTACAGGGCCCGCAGATACTTTAAAAGTACACAACTGCTAACCCTGTACAAATCGCAAGTGCGCCCCACGGTTGAATTTGGCAGCCACCTCTGGTCTGGAGCTCCAAAATACCTGAAAAATACCCTCGACTCTGTGCAGAAACGGGCGGTCCGTTTGATAGATTCTCCCATCTTAACAGACGGATTGCAATCTTTAGAGCACAGGCGTCGGGTGGGAATGCTATCCTTGTTCTACCGGTATTACAATGGAAGATGCTCCGAGGAACTAGCATCATTGATCCCTTCGGCACCGGTGCATAGTCGGGAAACACGCCAAACGCGTGCCCAACATTTGTACACAGTTGACATTAGTCACATGAGAACGGGTCGTTTCTTCGACTCGTTCTTATGTTCAACAGCTCGGCTGTGGAATGATTTGCCGGCCTCTGTGTTTCCTCCTTCCTACAACATGGGTCTCTTCAAGACCAATGTTCATTCCTTCCTCTCCTCAAAAAGACCCTCCACACAGCATCCCAGATGACATAGGCCCTGAGGGAAATTATTTTCCTCAGGGCCTCCTGTGTGGAGTTAATGTAAAAAAAAAAAAAAAAAAAAAAAAAAAAACTTTCATCAAATATGTTTTGGTAAAAAAAAAAAATCCATTTTTTTCGCGTTTGAATCTTAATATATGGCAGTTTTTAAAAACTAAAGTGTATTTCAAATACACAAATCTAAAAGGTAATTTTATCTAGTTTTCATAAATGGTATTTTTTTTACGACACCTTCAAAAATAAGAAATATATAGAACATTCAAAATACTTTGGAAAAATTTCAAATTTTGTTCAGATATCATTACTAAAACAGAGATAAACTACCCTCTCAGGCCGTGTAAACCAAGTGTATCATAAAATAAAATTGTTCATGGAAAATAATGAACAATTTTTTAATTAGTAATGTTTTCACATTCGCGGCCATTTGTCAATTGAATAAAATTTTCACTGGGTTTTTTAGTAAGGCTGACCGTGTTTAAGGGAAATTTGTAATAAATCAGTACAAATCCGGGTTGCGGGCCCTTAAATAGATACATAAGTACAATCTTAAGTACCTGTGCAGGTCGAGGGGTAAGGCTCTCGTCTTGCAATCTGAAGGGATCGAATTGCTTGATTAGTTTGTGTTATTCCATAATTAGTTATTTAAAAATAATATATAATATATTTGCGGCACGTTCCAGAGTGGAAGATACTCTAATTATCTTATTCAGAATTGATATGTTGTTGCTTAAAATGACCTTAGCCGTGTTAGGTGACCAGCTATGAATAGCCAGATACTTCCCCACTTTCCTCTTCCCCATCTCCCTCCCCTCCCCGCTAACGTCAGCCTATCAACTTATCCAGATTCGGAATGCCATAGTCTCAATGGCTTCAGACGGGAGCAGTTGGTATTCACATATAAAAAAGTGTCTCCAAGGAATTTCTAAAATTTTCAGAAGCAGTAAAACATTATTTTGGAATACGGAGCAAAGAAAATTATTGATTCTAGTTTATACTTGTTAAATTATATGGTATATTGCAAAGCATCGTAACTTAAGATGGAAAAACGTATAATTTTTCAAGACTTTCTTAGACAAATTTTATTCCTAGTGGAATAAATACTTACTAATAATACGAAACCAACATCACGTTCACTTTTTTAATAGATGGTTATTTCAGAGAAGCATAACCTACAAAATAGTTGCATACAACTAAAAATTAAAGGCAGAAACAACAATGAAAATTTCATGATGCCATAGCTTACTATTTGAGAATTCTCGATGCTTCGATATACCGATTTATCACTTTTTAGTTGAGATTTCTGACTGATGAAAATTTAATTATTTATTCGCACATTGTAAGAGACCGTCATTTTGAAAATCGAAATAACTTTTTATAATTCTTGTAAAAATAACTGTAAACTTTAACATAAATTACGTACAAATTAATTAAAACATGATTGATCGACGTTACACGTGATCTACTAAAACCAAAATGGCCACAATTCAGTCTGGTTAGAAATTCTCATAAAGCAATAATTTTTCAACTTCTCTTTCACTTCTTGTACGAGTATATAAATATGAGGCAGTCAACTACAATTTACGGTAGTTCATATTTGTTTTAAATTATGAGCAAAACGAACCTAAATGACAAAGATTGGTCGATCATTCAAAAGTAATATAGGAGAATACTTGATATAACTTGAACTTGGCATTGGCTTAATATTTCTTAGTTATTTGTATGATTATATAAATAATACAACATAATTTAATAAGATTCATCACTAGTTAGGAAGAAGACGAAATAAGTAGAAAATTAATGGCTGGTCAACAATAATTACGAGTAATTGTGCACAAGTAAGTTGGTATAACTCCTGAAAATATTTGCTTGTAATTTAAATGTTTATATCAAGAACATAACGGTTGTAATTAGATTCACCTACTAGTTAAGATAGAAACGAAACAAGAAGACAAACCATGGCTGTTCAGGAATAATTTTACACACATAAATAAAATAGATAAATACTTGCTGTAACTGCTCAATACTTGCTAGTATTTTTTTATTTTTGTATCAATAATTCAGCGTCTCTTAATTGGATTCATCGCTAGTTAAGAGTAAAATGATTTTTTCTTACCTTAAACATCAATAAAATGGTCTTTTTCAACCCGGTGGTGTATTATTTAATTGTGTAAAATCAATTCACCACATTTCTGATCCTGGCTAGCTCTGGGATCTTTAAACGTTGGTCTTTTCACTAAATCACTACTGACACTACACTAGGGAAGATCGGGGATGTGAGGCTGTGCCATGGACCGAGTAACGCTTTACGGAGAGACCTTTCTCGTATTTCCACGAAAATTTATATCAACACACCTTAAAAATAAGGCGCACTGAAAAAAAAGGAAAACTACATTACTTAACTTGCCAGACATGTTAATAATAATAAAAATGTCTACACAATCTACTTCAATTTATAGAACGTGTGATAAAAACAATAAAGGCAGTATGTATAAGATAAACGAAATTACTATTTTTTAAAACAAAGTAAAAATTTAAGAAGATGTCATTTTGTGTCATGAATAAAATTGAGACATTTAAAAAGCAACGAAATTTGTTTAATAAAGTATTGGGAGAGAACAAAAAAAGTAAAAAAATTTTAATTAACTTAATCAGATATTCACAATGAATGTGTTTAATAAATTAAAGTTTAATGAATTATTTTTTTTAATGAGGTTAGTTCTTTTTTCCAGTGGGGTGTCTCAGGTGTTTAGTGTGAAGGGTTGTTTTGTGTAGGGGGCGGAGGGTGTCGCAGGACTCACCTGTACCGAGGGTCCCGCGCTACTGCCGTTGCCGCCGGGCTGGGACAGGGGGGAGGGGGCGGTCTCGGGAAGGGGGCGGTCTATCGATCATAGCGCACAGCCGCCGAGCTGATCTGTAGCCGGGGTTTAATATTAATGGTTTGATGGTCGGATTTCACAATTATTAAACGTTTCCTTATACAAATATGAAAATATAAATACGCAAAATCAGTGATAAAATAGGATCTTTTTTCACATTTCTCATAAACCGTTTTGAGAAAAGATAATTAATTTTCAACAAAAGTTTATCAATTTTATACCTATACACACACGTACAAAACATTTTTTTCCTGAAAACACTCTTTCAGGATAGGAAGCTACTTTTGCATTCAAACATTGTGAAAAACAGTTAAAAAATATTGTGATTTTATTAACGGGCAGACCAATCTGTATATCCAGGGTTCCGGGTCCGGGCCGCTGCAGCGCTTGCGTCGCGACGCCTCCCAGCGCCAGCGTCTCGGCGCCCGCGCGTCTCCATAGCGACGGTCCGCGCCCCCCGCACCCACCACCCATCACCCCCACAGCACAGCCTCCGCCGCAGCCTGCCAATGCGCTATTTATAGCGCTGCAATTATTTATTACAACAAGCAGCCGCGTAAGGGGCAATATGTTGTATGGAGAGATGAAAAAAGCAATACACACGTGACCGCTAATGGCTTTTCTTTTGTTGACTTCGAAACACGAGCGGAAAAATAATAATAATATTTTGCGGATTTTTTGCAATTTATTTTTCTTTGAACATGTTTCTAAGTATGTTTTGTGTAATAAAATTTCAATAAATTCTGTTCGTTTTCATGATATAAAGCAACTAAATTTGTCGTGGTTATTTTTGATTCGCATTGCGTATGGTATGATTTTAATTCGAAATAACGTTGACTAGGTACAAAATAAATTTTTCTTTTAACAGCTAGTTTTAATCATTAGTTTTTTCAAAGGGATACGTTACACAGATTTTTTAAAACAAACCTTATTAAAAATATTGTTCAAAGTGTACATAAACCGTATTAAAAATGAAGAACCTACAATCAGAAATGAATGATTTACTATTATAGTGGAAGATATATATTAGAGTGGAAGATACTCTCAGTATCGCCCTGGTGTAAAACCACCATTCAGAATTGAAATGTTGCTTTCCAGGTACTTCCCTATTATAGATCTGGATAGCCAGGTATCTCCTTCCCCTCCCTACTACCTTCAGTCTCACAATACCTCAATTGGGGATGCCATAGTCTCACTGGCTCCAGTTGGGAGCAGTTGGGACTCTTGTGAAGTTTTCATATTTTAAAAAAAATGAACAACGGTTGATATTCGTATAATCTCCTTCAAATTCCTCCAAAATGGATTTGGAATAAATGGAAGTAAGAAAAATATATCAAATAATATGTCTACTACAAACGTAGGTTCATTACAAAAGTAGCAATACCTCTAGAATGGTAAGCTCTGACATCATAAAATTAGCACATTTTTTAAATATGGAATATTTCAGGTCAAAACAATTATTTTCTGATCGTTGCGTCATTTCCACCACGACCTACGGAGCATTGGAAAACTGATTTAGGTGTTAAAATAAACAAAGTACCTAGATATAGCTGTTTGAGAATGAAGTACCTAGGGGGCATTCATTAATTATGTGAGCAGTTTATTTTCCAATTTACACCCCCCCCCCCCCCCCTTGGTGAGATTAAGTGAAATTTTGTGCCCCCTCCCCTCACGAGAGATCAGTGGTCTCACCCTATCCCATCCCACCCAATGCTATCTCATTACGCCCCCCCTGTTAATACCCTGAAAAAGTATTCAAGATTTGGTGAGATGACCCCCACGAGCTCACGTAATTAATATATGCCCCCCTACTATGTTGTATACTAATTTTTTGATAGGTTTTCCATTAAAAATCTCAACATTTCATTTGATATGTAAAATAACACGATAGAACGAACTACCGGCATACCTCTATCCTTTATTATTAAATTTATCCAGGACCCGTATCAACAATTCCCTTCCCACATCTCTTTCTTAACCCGACTCAAAACATCGCCCAACCGGATGACTTGTTTTACACAGTACAGACAGGGTATAAGCAGCGAATGTTGTTCGGAGTAAACTGTTAACGTTCAAATTCATTTGAATAGTGAAATCTATATATATATATAAATGAATCCCTGTTTCCCTTGGTCACGCCATAACTTCAGAACGACTACCTAATTCATTCATATGTTTTTTAAGTTTTCTTATATTTTGTGGAGGGTTCTTATGGAAAGAAAAAATAAGATATATGAATAATTTCAGAAAACTTAACGACTATTTTAAGGCACGTTTGACAGTTCGCGAGTTTAATGAAATTGAATTTAGCAGGCAGCTTTTTTGTATTAAAAGAATTTTCTATGGATTTTTTAAATTATAGATATTTTAAACTCGTATCTATGTCAGGTACCAAATTTTATTGATTGTTCTTATAATATACGAAAAATTAAAATTTGAATAAAAAAATTGTAATAGTTGGCACGCGAGCTGTTTGAAAACTGAATGTACTGAGACTGAATTTATAGATCGCGGGAGAGGGGTATGCGGGACGGGGGAGCTGAAGAGAGGAGAGGATGGGCGGGAAATGTGGAAGGGTAGGGGATGCGGGAGGGAAACGGGAAAGGACATGCAGGGAGAAACAATTTATTTCTTTGAATATGGCATTGCAACGCGTGCCAGCAAGTATATAAAAATAATTATTTTAACGTGTTTTCATAATAAATGCATAATGTTATGACCATTTTAAAAAAGAACTTTTAATCTCATACTCTATAATCACATGCCCATATCGTTAAAATAATTCACACAGAATACATCAATAGGTACATGTAATCCAACGTATTCTTTCGGTCTGGATGAAAATAAAAGGTACAGACTTTGTTAATAAATTAATAACACCAAATCAAACATTAAGGGGAATATTGCATCATCCTCTCTATAAGCTATCAAATGAACTATCAATTACAATAAATAACTACTCGCAAAAAAGATAGAAAACTCGGCTAACTTATTCGATATTTTACAGCCAATATTCACAGGTTTGAGAACTGAATAGTAAACTGGGGCTTTAAAAATATATAAAGCGCATTATAGCGCTTTTGACAGCCACCGAGAAGTTGGTAAAATGCATCCTAATATTAATATAAGTATTAATTTTTATTTTTAACTTTGTGAGTAAAACCTCAAATTGTAATATTTATCTAAACGAAGACAATATTAGTGAAACTCAATCGGAAATCTGGAAACAGAAAAATCAGAAAAAGATATTGGCACATCTAGGACTCGAACCCAGGACCTTCGGTTTTCCGATCGGCAACTATACCAACCAAGGGCGGATCCAGGATTTTTTTCTGGGGGGGACACAAGGGGACGGGCAAAAAAATCACGGGCGGGCAAAAAAATCAACAATAATTACTGTTAGGATTTTTTTCTGGGGGGGGGGCACAAGGGGCGGACGGGCAATAAAATCAACGATTACTGTTAGGATTTTTTCTGGGGGGGGCACAAGGGGCGGACGGGCAATAAAATCAACGATTACTGTTAGGATTTTTTCTGGGGGGGGGGGCACAAGGAGCGGACGGGCAATAAAATCAACGATTACTGTTAGGATTTTTTCTGGGGGGGGCACAAGGGGCGGACGGGCAATAAAATCAACCAAAACTGTTAGGATTTTTTCTGGGGGGGGGCACAAGGGGCGGACGGGCAATAAAATCAACGATTACTGTTAGGATTTTTTCTGGGGGGGGGGGGGGCACAAGGGGCGGACGGGCAAAAAAATCAACGAATAATGTTAGTATTTTTTTCTGGGGGGGCACAAGGGGCGGACGGGCAAAAAAATCAACAATTACTGTTACGATTTTTTTCTGGGGGGGCACAAGGGGCGGGCAGGCAAAAAAATCAACAATTACAGTTAGGATTTTTTCTGGGGGGGGGGGGGGCACAAAGGACGGATAGGCAAAAAAAATCAACAATTACTGTTAGAAATAAACTTGAAGTGTGATACTTATTTCTAACAGTAATTGTAAAGTAATAAAATTGAAGTATCATCTTCAATTTTATTTCTACAAGTTCAAGTATGTATAATGTATAGGAAGGTTTATGAAAGTGTCAAAACAATCGAAAAATTAAATGTTAAATAAAGACAGTTTTAGCTTCAAAGTATTTACTGTGATGGAATCTCCACAGTACACAAAAATACATTCTTCCCCCCTTAAATCCGCCCTTGCTACGAACTGAGCTAATGTGTCCCTATCATTCTTTGACTAAGAACTGCCAACATTATCTTCATTTTCTTCGCATATTTTATTGGCTGCTATCTTTATGAATGATTGTAAAACTCAAACCCTAACTAAATGCTATTATCTAGAATCTAGAGAGTGTCTGGATAATTTTTTATCCATCTTTTTATTTTGAATATACGACATCTATTGGCTTTTCTCAGATTTGCAGAAAAAAAACTCTGGGTTCAAGTCCCAGACGTGCCCGTATCTTTTTTCTGATTTTTCTATTTGCATATTTCTGATTGAGTTTCGTTGATATTGTTCTTCATTTAATTAAATAATCATTATCTTTTTTTTGCCTTTTTCATAATATTTGGTAATATTCCGTAACTTAATAATAAAATTAATTCACATCATCAATACTATATAAAAAAACATGTGAAGCACAAGTTCTCCAAGTGAAGTGTTAAGAATAACAAGTCACAAGTCGCCACAGTTCACACTCCTACACGTCGTGACAGATTATGTGATACGCGCTTTGTCCGGTTCTTCAAAATCATCTGGTTAATTAATAATTTTCTTGCCTCCGTAAAATTACAATAAACGTATAATTTCCTCGAAGCATTTTTAACGGTCGTCACAAGTCATTAAATTGATTGATTATTCCGCTCTACTTCGTTTTTGGCTGAAAAATTAAATTATTCCATTCCTTTTCAAATTCAAATTTTTCGCGCACATATTTCATAATTCCTGAAAAGACCTAAGGTCTCCTAGTTTCGAATTCTGAATAGTAACGAACCAGAAAATATTACCCGATGGGGTGGAAACTGTCAGGCGGAGAGATGTGTGGGAGGGAGAGGGGTTACTTCTGCTTGAGAGAGTTGAGCTATGTACGAAAGGAGAAGTACAACGCGAGGCAAAATCGACAGGGTAAGATGGTCAGAAAAAGGTGACAAAGATGGGAAATATGGGTGGGGAAAAATGGACTGGGGCGAGATTGATAGAGAAAGATGAATATGTTGATTAGGCAATATGGATTAAGGTGAAGAGAATCCGCCGTAATAATAAGCTCTATGATATCTACCAAGCTCCCAGATTCTCTACCCATTTAAGGCTCCAACAACTAAGATGGGCCAGAAATGTGCACCGAATGCCAAACACACGAGTACCGAAGAAGGTTCTAACAGGACACCCGGGAGGTAAACGAAAGGCGGGCAGACCTAGGCTGAGATGGGAGGATGATGACAGGAAGGATAAAAGAGGACTACTTCATGTTGCAGATTGGAAGACGACGGCCGAGGACAGAGGGCGGTGGAGGCTTATCTTGAAGGAGGCCAAGGCTCGAAATGGGCTGTAGCGCCATTGAAGAAGAAGAGAAAAGAAAGATTGAAGGGGAAGATGTACGGAATAAGATAGATGCATGGTGCAAGGCGGATGAGGAAAGATTGGCTGAAAAGTGTTTAGGGAAAGATGGATGAAAGTCTGGCGGGGAAAGTAGATGGGGCAAGATATTTGCGCCAAGATGGACTAAGCAAACAAAATGGATGGGGGTATATGGACAAGGCAAGACAGACAATAAATATGGTGGTAAAAATATGAACGCAGTAAGGTTTACTAGATAAGATGTATTATCTATGTAAGTTATGTGAGCTAAGACGGACAAGGATAAGGTAAATGAGGGAAGATGGCCTAGGCCAATTTGACGGTTAAAGATACATGGGGCATGTTATCTTCCTTCATCATGATTCGTTCCTTTGTAATCTTCAAGACCGTACGGGAAAGATGGTGACCTATCAAATGCAGGGTGGGGTAATATGAGAGATGGGTGGGGATGCTTCCGCTCGAGGGAGCTGAGTTAGGTACATCACCCCAGAGAGAAAAGACTGACCTCACGCTCTATAAATGTATGAAGGCCCCATAAATACAAGAAGTACCTGGGTAATTGGATAAATGGGGCAGAAAAATGTCCGGGCCAGTAAAAGACAAGAGTAATCAAATAAACCACCACAATAAACAATTCCTAAAACCTGATTCCTAAAATCTGAACACATAAAAATGTGTGTGATATAAAGAAATTTCATCGATAAAGGAGAAAAACTTTTCGTCAGGGATTGATTCAACTTCCTATGTCATTTATTGAATGTACTTACCATGGTATTTACTTTTTATTACTAGTGTAGTGTTTTTTTAATTTAATTTTTTTATTTATTTGTTTTTTTGTAAGAGACAAACAGCTTATACATAAAATATAGAGATACATGTATACAAAGTTAAATTAAGTCAAGCCAAAAATGACTCCTTTGTTAAAGTTACTTGGAGATGGAATTTTATTATAAAAAATTGCCTACACCAAGAATCGAACCCCGATAAACTGCTTGAAAGCCAACTATGCTAACCAGTACAACCTTCAACTATTTTAAAGATTGACAAAAATGATATAATAAGAGTATTATATATATTATAGTTCCCAGTAGCCGAATTGGTAGAGGCGTTTGCCCCGGTAAGACGAGAGGTTCTGAGTTCGAGTCCTTTTTGTGTCTTTTGCGATATTTTCGTTTAGATTATTAGTGTTATCTTCTTCTTCAATGATATATTAAATTGATGGGAATAGGTTCAAAAGTTATAAAACTAGAGTTGTCATAATAAATAAAAAAAACGAGTGTGCTTTAGACCACACGACTGAAGTAAAACTCCTTTAGCTCCATCTATATTATAGGAAGAGAGAAAGAAAATGTGCGCGCGCACTGCTCTCTCTTGCTCCTACAGTGTGATGCAGACAATAGGCCTGCACTATGTCCTAGATATACGAAACATATCTGGGTATGAGAGAAAGAGAGAAAGAGAGAAAGAAAATGTGTGCTCGCACCTCTCTCTCTTGTCCCTACAGTTAATATTCGAAACGTAACTCTCTCTCTTTCTCTATATCTCCCTCTCAACTTCCGTTCGCCTCGCCCGATCACACTTTTCATAACGCTCTTGTCACGCATTCACCAGCTTACTCCCCAAATCAAGCGTGAGTAAAGGCCCAACCGTTCATCTTGCCCGATTACACTTTTCATAACGCTCTCGTCACGCATTCACCAACTTATTCCCCAAGTCAAGCGTGCGTAATGGCCCAACCGTTCGTCTCGCCCGATCACACTTTTCATAACGATCTCGTCACGCATTCACCAGCTTACTCTCCAAGTCAAGCGTGCGTAAAGAAGTTTTACTTTTTTTTTTATTTTTTTTTTTATTTATTTATTTTTTTTTTAATTTATTTATTTATTTATTTATTTACATATGCATATATATTACAATACATTACAATATGATACTTTGTCTGTCCAACTGGGCAGAATACCCGTTTCAGGACAGCCAAATTGTATATTTAGTTCATAATATTCTTAACAAAGGAATGGTTTCGTTCAAGATATCACGTGAATTTGCTTCTGTCAAGACAACTTTTGAGAAAATTAAGAATTGTATATAATTAATGGATGGTTTCTTTAAGTCTTTAAAATAGTCGCAAAGATGTGATTTTTTTCAAGGTCAATTTGGAGTTTTGGATTTGTTTTCTTTAGTGAGATCACAAGTAGGAGATTCTTTCCAGGCCCTTTAAGAGAACATTTACAATTGCATAGTCAGAATTTACACATTTATAAAGCAATATTTGATATATGAATTCCCAATGTATTTATAACTATTTAATTTTAATAAAATACTATAATTTTAAGAATTTCTTAAATAGTAGAAATTACACAATTATAATCCAACTATATGACAAATGATTTTTTAAGCTCGTTTTGGAGAACATTCATTTATTTAGTTGTTTATTTATTTCTTTTATTTTACGCCCAGATGGCTTTTATATAAATAATAAGGCAGTACCTACATCTTTTACATGAGAAAACAAATAGTTTATAAAGTTACGATGGGAATAAAAAGTATATACATAAATTAAATAAAAATATAGGCAACAAAATTTAGTACAGTGAGATATATAATATTAATATGTTACGATTAAAAAAATACGTACATAATATAAAAATCCAACCAGCAAATTTAAAAGTACGTAATCCAAGGTTTGCAAAATTGCAACATTAACCGTATCTTTTACACCTATAAGTATGTTTTGATGTATCAAGCCGATGCGATGTATCGATGGTACCGACCTCATGTACCCTCTTAAAAGGGAATATTTCACTTTTAATTTTTAAAAAAAATCTTTTAACTCTGTCCCTAGACTGATCGCGGCACTGTGCGGTGGTGGGGAAAAATATGTTCCTCATTATTATTTTTATGAAAGAATTGTGTTTCTAGTGATTAAGGAATATTAATGCGGATCGGTAAAGTATTATGTTATGCGGTAAAAATTCCAAACTTCAGTACGGCTAGAACTAGAAATTTGCATTATTCATACATTATTATCATAGGCATATTATTATTCCGGAATAAGAAACGCACATAAGCGAGGCGCGTTTTTACATTCGTATAACTAATAAGAATGTGGGGTAAGTTTATGTTTTTATAGGGTGTCCATTTGTCCAATATTTCCAAACCATTTTAGTAAAGCACATCGAAGTCATGTAGAACCATTTTTATAAATTAAATTGGCGACATGGAGCATGGATGTTATCTAACTATCTTACCATCTTGCAGGGGTAGATAGGAAGGATAGACGTAAAACTATACAAACTTTAAACTATAGATCGTCTTATGCCTACATACTAGTTTGTTAATTAGGAGTGTCGGAATTTTGAAATTTAAAAAGAAATAGGGTTATTAAGGACGGGTATTATTTTTTTTGCATTCCCCCCACACAGGAGGTCCTGAAGAAAATTATTTCCCTCAGGTCCTATGTCATCTTTGGGGATGCTGTGTGAAAGGTCTTTTTACGGAAAGGAAGGAGAGGATGTTCTGGGAAGGGTATGAGAGTGGGTATTCTGGAGGTCAATGTGTCTAGGAGTGACGGACTTATTAATCCATCCCTCCAACTGCGGCGCAGGGCGATGGGTCGTGAGAGACTAGCTGGAGAGGTCTAGGTTAGATCTACCTCAACAAATATCTTTCGATCCGGCCCGCCATGCAGTAGGTGGACAAGCGCATTAGCCGCAAATACCTACTAAAACCTCACCCCATGAACCCGGTAACTCATGCTTAGTCACCAAACGTAGCAAACCACTAGGGGTGATCTGCGGCAGGGATGTTGGTTATCCAATAAATGGTTCCCAGGTGGCGGTACCCATATCCACCTCCCAAATTGTGGGTAAGAGAGGGGATTGTGTGGGGGTGAGAGGGGGGGGAGTTAGGGAGAAATAAGTTTGGGTTTATTTTGTTTTTGTTTTTGCGAATACCGCAGAAGAGTCCCAAATTTTACAACCATCTGGAGCTAGTTGAGGGACTCAACACTACTCTAACAACAACAGTAATAAATACATAAACTTGTACATACATACATTTTTATGGCGTAACTGTAGTCACTACAGTAATACATACATTTGTACGAAGTGTTTAACGCTCAGATGAAGTTATGCGTGTTATGATGGTTTTGTTTGTCGACGCTTGCCAATCGCCTGAATCATGAGGCAGCGACAGAGCTGGGCAAAATACAGGCTTTGCTGTAATTAAAATACAAATTACAAAATACTTTTTCGCATTATTTAAAATACGAAATACAAAAAACTTTCAAGTCGTGCATTTGAAATACAAAATACAGTATTTTAATCATTTTTTTTATTTCAAATACAAAATACAAATTTCAAAATACATTTGGTTTTGGTAGAACCTTTGTTTGCAATAAATTGTCGTTAGTGGCATTATCTATGGGTGCGTTTCCATAGAAGCAAAGTTGAGCAGAGTGAAACAGAGACGTGCAAAAATTGACCAATCATATAGCTCTAAAGACACATCTCATCTCCGCTCCACTTGTAAAGTTTTGTGGTATTTTTATTTTTTATTTTTTATTTTTTATTTTTATTTTTTATTTTTTTATTTTTTATTTTTATTTTATTTTATTAGCGTTATAAACAGTCTGTACAAAATTCATAAATGACAGTGATAAAAATAAGTATGTCATAGACCAATAATTTAACGACAAATTTCAATTTAGAATCATAATTCAAAAATATACAATACCTACACCTGATATAAACAATTATGATAATATCTTCTTACTTAAATCTACAAAAAGTAATTAACTGAAAATTTTCAAGGGATTACAGTTAAATTTTGATGCATATCAATAATATATTTCAGGAAGTGATTTTATTTGAATTGGAACTGCTAAAAGTAGGAGAGAAAATGTGGCGATACTAAAAATAAAAAAGAGAAATACAGAAATCAATGAAATATTAAGTTATTAGTTAAACATGTGGCATTCAATAGTGTTATTTTTTTATGCATGCTGTGAATTTATCAAGGTTTGTATTAAACACATCGATATTTGGGCATAATCTGTTAAAAGTGCTACAGCTTCTTCTTACAAATACATTTTCAAGATAATTTGTCTTGCTCTTAGGGATATAAAAGGTGTCTGGAGATCGAGTAACTCTTAATGGACATCTGAAATGAATATTTTGTAGTAAGTACGGGCTATCAATGAAGTTATGAATAATCTTATAGAGCATTAATAGGTCTCTGATATCTCGGCGTTGATCAAGAGATTTAAGGTTTACGGGGACAAAGTTTTCATCATTTCGCACGCGATAAGAAACATATTTCATAAACTTTTTCTGAACTCTTTCTATATTTGCTTTATATGTAGAACAATGAGGGTTCCACACTGTAGAAGCATACTCCAGATGGCTTCTAACATAGAATATGTAGAGAGTCTTAAATGTTTGTGGATTTTTGAAAGCTGAACTTACTCTAAGAATAAATCCCAACATTTTCAAAGCCTTCGACGTGATATGCTCGACGTGAGATTGAAAAAGAAGCTTACTATCTAATAGAACTCCAAGATCTCTTATTACATTTACTCTGTTTAAAATATTGTTCTTAATAATGTAGGGATATAATATTGTGTGTTTCTTTCGAGAATAAGATATAACACTACATTTATCTGCATTCAAAAGAAGGCGATTTTCTAGACAATATACATTAACCAGAGAGTCAAGGTCATTCTGGAGCTCTAGACAATCCATCTTAGACTTAATGATTTTGACAATCTTTTTGTCATCCGCATATAGGAACAGTTGAGAGTTACGAATAGTTTTGTTAACGTCATTCAAAAAAATGTTGAATAAGAGGGGGCCAAGGTGAGATCCTTGGGGAACTCCTGAGGTTACGGGGACGAAACTAGAGCAGAACAGGAGTGGACAACAGTATAGGACCCAGGTGTTAGATAATAATAATAATTATTATTATAACACGACATTTGTATTATTTTTGTGTTATTATTGCAGTTTTGTGTTATTTCACACCAAATGCGCTCTTCTGTAATTAACTTAAAAACAATCTAGTATTCAGTCAATTTATTCCTATAGTGCTTGATTTAATACTATGACATAAAAATGTACAATACAAAGCAATGACAAGCATAATACCTATAATATGATAGAAAATGTACAATAACAGTGCTATTATAGCACAGGACATGTTGCCAACTATAAATATTAACATAAATAATATTTTGTTCTGTATTTTAGCGTTTTTTGTCTACGTATTATCTATGTCAGTTTATTTTTCATTATCATTATTAAGGTCGCTAAATTTATTTGAAAATGTATTTTGAAGCCATAAGTATTTGAAATACAAATTACAAAATACCTCAGCATCAGGTAATTGAAATACCAATTACAAAATACATTTTTAGGAAGTAATTGAAATACAAATACGTATTTTGTATTTGTATTTCAATTACTTCCTAAAAATGTATTTTGAAATTGAAATACAAATACAAAATACGTATTTGTATTTCAAATATGTATTTCAATTACAAGTAATTCAAATTCTGCCCAGCCCTGGGCGGCGAGTGGTGAGGTGTTTGTGTTTGTGTGTGTTGTTGGTATTGACAGTAGTCAAGCAGTTAAAGCAGTTTTGACAGCCGAAATTAGTATGTTTAATTCCATTTCACTTTTTGATATTACACTTACTTTAATTTATCTACTACTGAAACATGTTTATCTGTTCAATTTAGAACCGATTAAAAAAATCCAAAAGCACATATTTGAAAAATGTTTCGTTAAAATAAACACAACATAATAATTACTGGACACCCTTATAATGGACGGTTTCCATTTTTCCTTTTCGGTGCCATACTCGTACGGCAAGCCGCTGGCGGGGAGTATAATTGGAGAGTGCTTTCAAAATGCAATTAAACCCAGAAACAGGCAATTTACATAAAAATGTGTCATTACCAAATGTATGTATCCAAACAAACCCAAACTTATCCAAGAATATATTCAGATATGCGTAACTTTATACACCAGCGTATCCAGGCGCATTGTAACGAGTTGAAACATCGTGCCCGGATTCCAGTTACTAGTAATCGATCCCATAAGCAGATCGATAATCAGATGGCTATCACAATGTCAGTCTCACTGCTGGGTAACAGGAAGATCGTTATGGTTCAGTTCGGAAGCAGCAGGGCTTGAGAGAGCTTGACTGGCGTTTCAACATGTTTCAACTAGTTACAACATAAAGGGCTTCGGACACGATCAAGCAGCTTGCGTCAAGCATTTTGATGGTTTAGTTTATACGCTTACTTGCAGCTTGTGCAAAGCATTACGTCATAATTTATGTGCTTGCCACGGGTTTGATGCGATTTTATATATTTTTGAGAATAGACAAACAATAATTAGCAAATAAGTTATATACAAAAAAAACATTACAACGAATGGTGATAGTCAGATATTAGGTATCATATGAAACAACTACATATAATAGGTATTTTTTTTTATTTTTTTTAAGAAAGATAAACATTCCCGGGTTACGAATAACCTAACAATGTTTGAAAATCTCCTACTACCACCACCGAAAGCCTAAAATGTTGCTTGTGTTGTGATGGAGGATTTAGCCAGCCGCTGAACCACTGACCGGTCATTATCAATTATTGCATTTTTTTTTAATTATTGAAAATAATTCCTCTCAGGGCCTATGTCATATTTGAGAATGCTGTGTGGAGGTTTCTTTTGGAGGAAGAGAGGAAGGGGAGGAAGTTCTGGAAAGGAAGGGTATATAAGGGGTGGGTAGAAATCTGAGGGTCAGTGTGTCCAGGAGTGACGGACGTATGAGTCCATCCTTTCCACTGTGGTGCAAGGCGATGTTCCGAGAGAGTAAGGCTGGAGAAGTCAAAGGGACTCCCTCAACCATTCTCTCCCTATCCGGCCTGCCATGCGCCTGTTGGGTAGACGCATCCACCGCCAATACCCGGACAAACTTATTTGTGCATACATTAAAAACTTTTATAAACTTTTTTTTTTTATTAAATAATCAGTTTACAAAATTTTATAATTTTGAATGCAAAATAAGTTTTCACTGATTTTTTTCATTTTATGATGTTTCTTTTCTATAGAAGCAGACGCTTGTGATTAGAAGAGGGACGAGTATTGGGATGAAAAATATACTTTGTATCTTATAATTAATTACGGTAGGAACTTTTAAAAAAATAGATATAAGTGTAGGAACTTTAAAAATATATGGTAGGAACTTTAAAACATATACAGCCTTACTCATAATGAAATCCTAACACGGCGCTGTAGCATCGCGTTAGCTACACGTCGCGTTAGCTTACACTGCTCAGGTTAAAAATCTTTACTCATAATCATAAATTTTACCAATATTGTTCGACAGCTGGATTATGGGTTATGATTTTTTTAAGGTAGCAACACTCTGCTCCAAAGCTGAAAAACGCAGTCAATTTGGCATTTCGCGGCGTGTTGCCAACTTCACGTTTATTCGTACGTCAAAATATTATTTGACGAGATTTTGTTTTGTGTTTCACATTTTAAAAATAACTAAGAATTTTTCACAAAGAACTTGGAGATCGGTAGATATTTTGCCACCCCGTTTAATGTTCACATCCAAATACGGCCATACCAAGTCAATCAAACATCTCTTGTTAACTTTTGTAAATCTATATTTAGACCTAAAATCTCTTTCCGTAAGTGCCGCAAATGGATCGTACCTTTTTTGTACCTTTTCGGTGGCCGTGGTGCACGAATGCCGTGAATACGGACAATATTTGCCAAAACTCCATTCAAAACGCCGATATTCTTAAAAAAGTTCGCCATTTCGAAAGTAAAACCTACTGCCGTACACTGCCGTAGTACTGAGTTAACCCTGGTCATCGGGTGGTTTGAACTCTGACAGCTACTAAATCTCCCGTACAGCGACGGGGTAAAAAAACGCGCATGCGCGCGATTGACCCACCGTTATGAGTAACAATTTCACCTAACCCGCTCTTGCTCTCGTGGTGTAATCTTACTTTGAGATTATGAGAAAGACTGATAGAATATAATCAAAGATAATAGTAAATAACAATAAAAATAAATTAACAAAGTTAAGACAAAATAATCAAAGAGTAACCGAGATGTCTAAAAAACAACAAAAAATATTTGGTTCACTATAATATTTAATTGACATTATTAGCAGCGCAGATAAAATCGCGAGCAGATATCTGTTGAACCGCGAGCGCTTTTGTGTTGTACCGTCACACGACGATATCAAATATTTCTTCTTATGGTAGGAGAAGGGATCAGTTGAATTACAGAGCTGCCACGAAAAGCCATTTCTTTGTACTGAATCTATCATATATGCTGGCGATTTATTATGGAATATAATTCAGCATTTGAACCTGTATTGTTACAATGGTAAGGTAATTTGTGAAGAACTGATCTACTCGGTACATGAAAACATATTAGAGAAATAAGTTCAGGGGAGTTATTAAAAATTTTAAATAAATAAATTAAATAAATCTTGACAACTCCGTAATTGCCGTTTAGGCAGCTCCCTCTACTGTTTTCGGCGGAGAGGGTGTTGCATAACTTTTAGTATATAGCCTCAGGAGCGGTTATGGCGTAAGATCTATATTATCTGACGCTATGAAATATTTCTTCCTATGGTAGGAGAGGGGGTCAGATGAATTAGCAAGCGGCCACGGAATGCACATTTTTGGTACTGAATCTGTCAACTTAACATCTGTCATCCACCGGTCTAAGCAGCTCCGTAATTAAAATGAACTCCTCTCGTGTTTTCTTCGGAGAGGGGGACGCTTAACTTTTGGCATATCGCCTCAGGAGTGGTTACGGCGTAAGTTGTGTATTGTCTATGGTTTTTATTGATCTGTGAAAGGTCTGAAGGGATTGTATAGAGAGCGATATTTTTCGTGCTATGATCTTTTATAGTTTTTAGCTGTGTCTGAACAGGGCTTCAACCGCTTAGGTGTGACAGGTCTGATGGAATTGTATGGAGAGCGTTATTTGGCGTGCGATGATCTTTTATCTTTTATCTGCGCGTGTCCCACCGCTTTAAAGCTGGGAACATACTAGGCCCACGCCACGCTACGCGATGTAGGTAAACGTCATCATTTCCATATCTGGACTTTTTACCATCATGGTGTGAACATGGACAGGAACGTTGCGTCGCGTCGCGTAGCGTGGCGTGGGCTTAGTATGTTCCCAGCTTAAAATGTATGTGTGCGTATTTCTAAATGAAATTAGCCTTCGATCAGTATCTTCAAAATCCAATATTGTTTAAATGTGTGACTGTTTTACAACCAAACCACCAGGGTATCTAGCACGGTCGATCGACGAAAGCTTTATCTATACTGTCGGTGACTTTTCAACATTTCTAAGCATGATTACAGATCGCCAACAAATAAACAACAGTTTACGTAGAATAAATTAGATTAAACTCAAGTACTCAGGTACAAGCTACACTCGCTAGATTAAGGTCAACTTTCAAGTAATTTTGAATGATATGTTCCGCATCATCAACGAGTCGTCGTATTTGAGTTATTTATTAGGTTGTCAGCTATAAATCACAACACGTTTGATTTATTGGATAATTTCTCATCCCAGAAAATACAAGTCATGTTGTGTTTTGGGCCAAAAATATCTGATCTTCTAACAAAACATAAATATCTGAACCAGGGTTACCGATATAAATATAACATACAAAATACAACAAAATACAATTTTAACTTTTAACCAAGGGACATAACATTTTTTTACATTCATTCCACACCGAAGGTTCTGAGGAAAATAATTTACCTCAGAGCCTGTGTTATCTTAAGATATGCTGTGTGGTATAGAGGAGATCCATATTCTAGAAGGGAAGAATCACGGAGGCCGGTAAATCAGCTGTTGAACTCTAAAGCGAGTCGTCAAAGCGACCGGTTCTCATTCAAATTTCAACCGTGTTTATATGTATGTTGGGCGTGCGTTTGGCGTGTTTCCCGACTATGTACCGGAGCCAAAGGGATCAATGACGCTAGTTCCTCTAGAATCCTCGTAATGCAGATCTCGACACAGGTATATCCTAGTGAGACAGGAATAAAAAAAAATAATGTTCATACACTTCGTTATAGATAAAAAAAAAATTATAAAAAAAAGGATAGCATTCCTACCTGACGCCTGTGCTCTAAAGATTGCAATCCGCTTGTTACGCTAAGGGAATCCATCAAACGGACCACCCGTTTCGGCACAGACAAGGATTTTTTCAGGAATTTTGAGGCTCCTCACTAGAGGTGGCTACCAAATTCAACAGTGGGGCACACTTGTGACTTGTACATGGTCAGCAGTTGTGTACTATTCCGTATTTGACAACTACGGCAAGGACAGACATTTGGGAGGCGGTTATGGGTACCGCCACCCTGGGAACCATTTATTGGATGACAAACACCTCTGCCATAAGTCAAGGGGTGCCCAGGATCATGGGATGAGGTTTGTCCAGCTTTTGGAAGCGGATGCGTCTGCCCACCTGCTGCGTGGCGGGCCAGATCGAAAGAGACTGGTTGAGGGAGGCCTTTTGATCTTACCAGCTGGACTCGAGCCTTGCACCGCAGTCGGAGGGATGGATTCATTACATCTGGACTCCTGGATACATTGACCCCAAGATTCTTATCCACCCCTCATAACCTTTTTCCTTCCCAGAACTTTCTATCATTCTCTTTCTTAAAAAGGTCCTATACACAGCATCCCCTACGATGAAATATGCTCTGAGGGAAATTATTGTCCTCAGGGCCTCTTGTGTGGAGCTAATGTAAAAAAAAAGAAAAAAAAGGATAACAATTTGGGTGAAGGTATTTTGTAAGAGGTTATTATTTTTCCTCTTCTCTTTATAATATGTATACAGATTTTTATTTTTATGTCATCTTTGGGGATGCTGTGTGGAAGGTTTTTTCGAGGAAAGATAGGAGAGGAGAGTTATGGGAAAGAAAAGGGTTTAAGGGGTGGGTAGAAATCTGGGGTTCAGTGTGTCCTGGTCATTCACATCCAAGACCTAGACAAACCTCACCCCGTGAACCCGGGCACCTCTGCTAAATCACCAAACGTAGCGAACCACTTGAGGCGACCTATGGCAGCATGGTACCCATGCCCGCCTCCCAAATTGAAAATTGGCATACCCATTTGGGATTCTTCGTATATTTTCATCATACATTCATGTTTAGAATACAAATATGTATTTTACGTGTGAATTTCGGCTAAAATAAAAATAAAATATATATTTTGTTATGAGTAGTCTTTTCCGATGAAAAGGTCATTAACAGTGAACATTGTACGTGAATTAAATTCCTGACGTTTGAAGTAATGAGCGCGGTGGTTGGAGGCAGAGTTTGTTCCGAAGCAAATTAATATGGAAACATGTTTAGAAGTCATGCGATTTCCCTCAATACTCGTACATGCTAGGGCACTATTAAAAGGCCAGGTCCGCACTCATAGATGATTTATTACAAAGCATTTTTCATGAATAAATTAAAAATAATCAATGGATTTCATTATGCCCTTTATTCATTAATTATTTAAAATATTCATTGCAATGGCGGAGTACCCATTGAAGCCTACGTGGTCAAATATATATGGGTCTGTCATAAAACCTTATGGGAGAAATTGAAAGCTAGAAATATACCTACTATGTATATCAACACACTATCCCGATGGCACTCTCAGCAGGAAAACGTTGTACGGTGGGCAAGTACGTACTCCCAACCGATATATTTGCGATCAGGAGTAAGGCAAGGAGGGTGTATGTCCCCAATCCTGTTCAAATCAAATCGCCTGGACACCAGGGCGGGCTGTCGTATTAATAATTTATGCCTAAATCACATAAGTTATGCAGACGACATGATTCTCCTAGCTCCGTCGATCAAGGGGTTGAGAACATTATTAAAAATCTGTGAAGAATATGCAAATGACCACAACATGATGTACAACCCCAAGAAGACGGAACTAATCGCATTCCACTGCAAAATGCTCCCTGCTAAAACTTAATGAGGAAAATATAAACGCATCTAAGAATGTAAAATAGTTGGGACAGATTATTACTGAAGACCTCTCGGATGATGGTGATATTGAACGACAGCGGAGAAGTATCAGTATACTGTCTAATATGATTGCCCAAAGATTCTTCAAATGCAGTAACAATGTAAAAAAAAACATTGTTCAATGCATTTTGCACTAACCTATATACATGTGAAACATGGTGTCACTACCGTACCAGCTCAATAGAACGACTCCGGATCCAATATAATGATGCTTGCAGAATTATATTTGGATACAGAAGATACAGCAGCGCATCTTCAATGTTAACGGAGCTAGGACTACACGGATTCGCCGGTCTGATGAGACACCGGGTCACTGGAGCCAGGATGCGGCTAATGGCTTCCGATAACACAGTGGTGATCGCAGCCTTCCAGCACCAAGCGCCACTCCTGAGCGAGCGCTGGGCCCTAGCTCACTCCAGACCACGTCCTACATTATAATTGATTATTTATTCACACACTTCCCAAATGATCATCTGGTCAATCCACGTTATGCAATTGCACTATATAAGTATTATAATTACAAAACAATACAAGAACAACATGTCAACCTACCAGAGACCAGATGGGAAAATAATTCACCGACTCCAGATATTTTCATATCAGAGGGTTCGGCTCTGTGGAATTCCTAATTGAACCTATAAATCCTACTGATCCCTCAATATAAATATTTAAAAAATCTTTTGTAATCCTACATGAATTTAAAATTACCGATTTTTGCATTTTTATATATAAATTCTTTGACAAATCTAATACGGCTAAATTTTGAATCAGAGACCTAGGTATAATGCCAGTAGCCGAAATAACAAATGGTAATATTTTTATAGTTCGAGAATGCCAAATTCTTTTAATCTCATTTCCTAAATCTGTGTATTTTCTAATTTTTTCAGAAACAGTTTTTTGAATATTACAGGAATTTAGAATAGCTACATCAATGATATAAGTTATTTTTTTAATTTTGTCATGTAAAACTATATCAGGTCTATTATGACTAATTGTTCGTCTGTTAGTATAGTTTTATCATAATATATTTTATAAAAATCATTTTCTAAAAATGAATTTGGTTCATATTCATAATATAGTACTATATTACGGCAGTCAATCAAGTTATGTTTAATTACCAAACTTTGGTGGATTATTTTTAAAACCTGATTGTGCCTAAATGTATACTCGGACGGCGCTAATATAGAACATCCCGATATAATTATGTTCTATAGTTTCCGGAAAAGCCAAACACTTTCTACATAAATCATCAATTTGATTTATATCTTTGATTATATGCTTCCTAGTATTATAATTTTTATATTATTATTATTATATGTTTTTTTATTATTTAAAAAATAATTATAAAAAACATTTTTTTATTAATTACTAGCAGTTAAAAACCCGCTCCGCAGGTTTTTGCTGCTTGGCCCCCTCCCCCATCCCTCCCCACTCACCCCTCCAACCGCCCCTCCCCACTCCCCCCTCCCCTCCCCACACCCCCCTCTACCCACCCCACTCCATCCTCCTGCTCCCCTCCCCACTCCTCCCTATATATCACCAAATTTTAATAGCAACCGGATGAACGGTTTAGCAAAGCATAATTTCATGATGCCAGAGCTCACTATTGTATACAGAAGCAATCGCGGGCATCGCACATCAAATCCCCAAAGTTTCATCGCAATCGGATGAATGGTTTAGCAACGCACAGCGGACATACATATATACATACATACATACAAACCCAGAAACAAACATATTTTGATTTTTATGTAAATAAGATTGGATTTGTTCATTGGTGAATTAATCTCTAATTGAATTCATTCATTAGTGAATTTATCTAGGTATTATTGAATTCATTGATTGCATTCATTCTTTGCCAGAGTAAGGTTAGCCTATTCATTGATTGCATTAATTCTTTGCCAGAGTAAAGTTAGCCTCCCAGAAACTGGGCGTGCTGGATAGGGCCAGCAGATCTTTAATAGTGCACAACTGCTAACCCTGTACAAATCGCAAGTGCGCCCCACGGTTGAATTTGGCAACCACCTCTGGTCTGGAGCTCCAAAATGTCTGAAAAATACCCTCGACTCTGTGCAGAAACGGGCGGTCCGTTTGATAGATTCTCCCATCTTAACAGACGGATTGCAATCTTTAGAGCACAGGCGTCGGGTGGGAATGCTATCCTTGTTCTACCGGCATTACAATGGAAGATGCTGCGAGGAACTAGCATCATTGATCCCTTCGGCACCGGTGCATAGTCGGGAAACACGCCAAACGCGTGCCCAACATTTGTACACGGTTGACATTTGTCACATGAGAACGGGTCGTTTCTTCGACTCGTTCTTATGTTCAACAGCTCGGCTGTGGAATGATTTGCCGGCCTCTGTGTTTCCTCCTTCCTACAACATAGGTCTCTTCAAGACCAATGTTCATTCCTTCCTCTCCTCAAAAAGACCCTCCACACAGCATCCCAGATGACATAGGCCCTGAGGGAAATTATTTTCTTCAAGGCCTCCTGTGTGGAGTTAATGAAAAAAAAAAATCTTAATTCATCCATTATTGTACAGGCATTTGGTTTGAAAAATAGGGGTTACCTGGAAAGTTTTCCGGGAGTTTTGAAAATTGGTAATTTAATAGATTTTGAGGTGCTCTTTCCGAATTTCGACTTTGCCACCTCGTATTTTTGCAACTCGCACCGCCATATTGGAAAATTTGGAGTACCCTTTGGGCGCTCGTATGCCTTAACTTATTGACTTTATGAAAAAAAAAGTTAGATACATAAATTGTAGGTAAGACTCTAGTTTCATTTAGTATATAACTGTTTTATCGTAAAATAGGTCGGAAAGGAGATATTACCTAAAAAACTGCTTTCAGGCGACATTTTTCCAATATGGCGGTGCGAGCGGCAAAAATACGAGGTGGCAAAGTCGAAATTCGGAAAGAGCACATTAAAATCTATAAAATTACCAATTTTCAAAACTCCCGGAAAACTTTCCAGGTAAAAATACTAAATGACTGTACTGTACAATTTGGGAGACTGGTATGGGTACCGCCGCCCCGGGAACCATTTATTGGACAACCAACACCCCTGCCACAGGTCACTTCTCCACACAGCATCCTCAAAAATGACATAGGCCCCTAGGGAAATTGTTTTCCTCGGTGCCTCCTGTGTGGAGCTAATGTGATTTTTTTTTTTTAAATTACTGAGACATTAAATTATTGAGTAAATTAACTAGGTATTTTATATATATATATATATATGTTATGATTAAGGTTTTCACGGGTGTAAGATGTAGAACAATTTTCTCGGTTTACCCGCGTAACGTAGTCCTTAAAAGGACTTTTTAACTCCTGACGTTTCGGACAGATCACACTGTCCATCTTCAGAGGCCTTATGTCTTGAGTTTTTGTCTCAAACTGATAGCTTTCGGTGTCAGCAAGCAAATCGACGGTGTCAGCAAGCAAATCAGTGAGCAAATCAGTGAATTTCGGTGTCAGCAAGCAAATCGACGGCAAATTGACGGTGTCAGCAAGCAAATCAGTGAGTCCTTTTTTAAATTATCTTCTTTAATACATCATATTTTGTGGGACCAATTAGATATGTTGATTCAAAAACGCGTAGATACCAATATTGAACTAACGACAGCACGCCAAATAAAGAAATTCAACTCTCTCTACCGCGCACCTCCATCCTC
This sequence comes from Limnephilus rhombicus, assembly GCA_929108145.2. Classification (NCBI taxonomy): domain Eukaryota; kingdom Metazoa; phylum Arthropoda; class Insecta; order Trichoptera; family Limnephilidae; genus Limnephilus; species Limnephilus rhombicus. The sequence continues at coordinate 20,603,342 of OV815286.1, forward strand.
AAAAATACACACTTTAGACATAAATAAAGTAGTCCACAACTTGTCAAACTTTCCCCTTGATAACGCCACTAAATCAGTACTCGCAAAAGGTTTCAATTTTAGTGTAACGCCTTCAAAAATTCCAAAAGAAGATATTATCACCGCAGTAGAATCAGCCATCTCAAAACTTCCCTTAGACAAAGCCGAAATAATCCGTCAAGAAACGTGTCATATTCTTAGAAAAGCCGTGCAACCTAAGAATAATATATCACTGGAAGAATTTAAAGCCCTTAAGGCACTTCGTTCGAACGAAGAAATAATAGTCTTACCGGCAGATAAAGGCAACGCGACTGTAATAATGAATACAAGCGATTATACCTCAAAAAATGCGGGAAATTTTACTTGATCCCGTTTACAAAGTTAATAAAAACGACCCCACTACATATCTAGAAAAAACAACAAAAAGTAAAATCGTGTCCTCTAAACTCGGTGATGATCTCAAGAAGATGCTTATCCCTAGAGAAAAGTCATCACGTTGTCCAAAAATGTATGGTCTTCCAAAGATTCACAAACCCAACGCGCCTCTCAGGCCTATTGTTAGCTCGTGTGGTTCGCCCACCCAGATATTAGCAAAATTTCTTGCCCAACGCTTTCAGCCTTTTGTTGAGAAAGCAGATTCTTACGTGCGTAATGCTGAGCATTTTATTTCAACAATTTCTAATATAACTTTAAACAAGGGTGACATTTTAGTGAGCTTCGATGTAGTCTCTTTGTTCACAAAAATACCAATAAATGAAGCATTAGAGTTAATTAAATCGAAACTAGACGTTCCGACTGATTTTATCACTCTGACGGAACATTGCCTTAAAAATACCTATTTTCAATTTGAGGGACAAATATATAAACAAATTCAAGGGGCCCCGATGGGCTCACCCCTCAGCCCGGTAATCGCTAATATTTACATGATGTACTTTGAAATAAAGGCATTAGAGAGCGCCCCTCTGAAACCTTCACTATGGCGTCGCTATGTGGATGATACCTTCATTATTTGGCAACACGGAATTGAAGAATTAAATAACTTTCTTATTCATTTGAATAGTATCCATGAAGATATTAAATTTACCATGGAAATCGAAGAAAACGATTGTCTCCCATTTCTCGATATTTTAGTTAAAAAGAAAAAGAACGGCAGCCTTGGCCATACCGTATATCGTAAACCGACACATACAAATAGATACTTAAACGCCAACTCAAATCATAACCCATCTCAGTTGTCATCAGTTATAAATACATTAGAATTGCAGAACATAAAGTAGATGTCACTAATAAACGCTTAACTTCATCCATAGTGCAACACGTCCTCAATGAAGGTCATAAAATAGACTTTAATAATACAAAAACAATAGCTAGCATATACAATGAACCAAAAAGAATTTACCGCGAAGCAATAGAAATTTATAAACATAAAAATAATATGAATACTAGAAATGACGCAATCAGAATTCCCAACACCTGCAAAGTCTTAATCGATGAAAATACCCCAAAAACGGCATTTCCAAAATTACCAGTAGTGTCTCCAATTAGCTTTACCAATCAGGTATCTACTTTCAGCCCCGCCCCCCACCCCCTCCACCATCAATCACCTGCAACCCGGGTACTTCGTTCTAGACATAAGAAGTGACTTGCACTCACTTAAGTTTTAGCTTTTGGACCGAACAGACATGCGAAAGCTATCAGTTTGAGACAAAAACTCAAGACATAAGGCCTCTGAAGATGGACAGTGTGATCTGTCCGAAACGTCAGGAGTTAAAAAGTCCTTTTAAGGACTACGTTACGCGGGTAAACCGAGAAAATTGTTCTACATATATATATATATATATATATATATATTTTTTTTTTTTTTTTTTTTTTAAATAATTTTAAAAGAAAGACAAACATTCCCGGGTTACGAATAACCCAACAACTTTTTAAAATCTCCTACTACCAACACAGAAAGCCGAAAATGTTGCTTGTGTTGTGATGGAGGACTTAGCCAGCCGAGGAATTGAACACGCGACTCCCGGATGGGATCCAAGCGCTATGCCCACTCAACCAGCGACCAGTCAATTCATTGCTTACTGAATTAATTAATTAGGTACTGAATTCATTCATAGGTATTGAATTCATTCTTAGGTATTGAATTCATTCTTAGGTATTGAATTCATACTTAGATACTGAATTCATTAATTACTGAATTAATTAATTAGATATTGAATTCATTCTTAGGTAGGTACTGAATTCATTCTTAGGTACTGAATTCATTATTAGGTACTTAATTCATTAATTACTGAATTAATTAATTATGTACTGAATTCATTAATTACTGAATTAATTAATTATGTACTGAATTCATCTTTACTGATGATTCAATAGTTAAGTTTAAAGAAGAGGGTTTGAAAAACTCGTATGTTCATTTTTTAAGTGAAAACTTCTTAACACCAAAAAGAGACAAACACATACATGTATAGGATTTAGCCTGCGAGAGAATGAGATAGAATAATCGGTCTCCTCTTTGTGCGGTGCTTCGTAGCCTCCCCACTCTTGTCTACTTTAGGTTTTCTGAAGGTTTCATTTCTACCACGTGTGAACCGCACACTTGTAAATTCTTTTAAATCGGTCTCTTTGTTAATGATAATTAATTAATAATCCTTCAGAGATTATTGGATATTATGAAAAAGATTAACATAATATAAAGGAGAAAGGTCAGCTGAATAGGGCGGATCAAAACCTCCTAGATCACAAGACCGGGACCCTGAATCCAATCGGCCTCCTAACTTGTATGAGAACCTCAAAAAAAAATTATTTACTAAAACACTTCAAAATGTTTTAGTAAATAAAAATAATTGAAAAAAAATATTAAACCAAACTTTTTTGTGGAATCTCGTATGAGTTTTAGGATACTGCTTTGAATGAATGATCTAGTGTGATCTAGGAGGTTTTGGCCAAACCCCGAGCTACGACCAAACAGCTAGGACTGTCAAATGAAAGTTATTCGATTGGAGTGTAGGTAGAAACTAATGCCGGACTCCGCTATGCGTAGGTGCAGTTTGCAGTTGTGTGGATGAACTACGTCAATAATTTTGTACGTGCGATTTCAAACTATTAATGATTCATGGCCCATCTCCTTTAATTCTATTATCTATGACTCGGGTTAAGTAGGGCAATATTTACTACGATCATGATTATTCTTAAGGACATTTATTATTTTTTTCAAGAAATGTGATAAGTTTAATTAAGGTTATTGTCAAATCGATGGACCGTGGAAGGAAATGTACAGGCGTGTTTCACAGAATTTTTTTTTATTTTTTTTTTTAATGAAAATTTTTGTTACAATACATATCTATAATAATAGATACCATCCCATTTGAATTTCGTAAGCACAGTTTTGTATGGGAAATTTAAGCTTCGATACGCTCCCACGGGGCACTTGGGTTATTCTTTTTAGTCGACGTCCTGTTTAATCTTATTATATATCTACCTGTACACAATATGAAAAATATCGACATTTTTGCGCAGCGCAACTCTCATTGGTGATACATTTTACATACACGGTGAAGAGACGTACTTGATTTACACAGCAGTGATTCCTGACATTTGGAGAAAATGTGAAATTTTGGTCTCCGGTGACATTTTAGACATCGTTTTGTTTCATTTTCGTCATTTTTTATTATTATTATTTACAATACATACATGTAACAGATTTTAAAAAAGAAAACATGGTTCTTAACTAATTAACTAATTAATTAACTAATTAAAATATATTAATTTCTAGTTAACGAAACTACCAAAGAGAAAACATTTCGGGTGTTTGAATTTGGGAATCTTAAGAGGCCATCCATAAATTACGTTACACAAATTTCATGATTTTTGACCCCCCGTCCCTGTCACATTTGTGAGACCCCTCCCCCTTAGTGTGACGTCACATATTTTGCAATTTTACATCTAAAAATAATCAAAATAGTACATAATACAGGCTTTTGTGAAAAATATTTGTACAGCGCCCTTGAGGTAATTTACGAAAACGTAATTCAAATCACTAAAATATTATTATTATCAAATGATCGATCAACTCTGTAAATGGTCACATGATGCAGGACTATTAATAAATGCTAAAAAAACCAAAGTAATGCATATAAGATCACCTAATGCCAAATTTCAATTCAATCCTAATATTATATCTCAGAATTTTAATTGCATTCATAAAAATATTCCAACTAATTGTAAATGTGAAAGCTTAGAATTAGTTTCGGAATACGTGTATCTTGGTGTTACTGTAGATTGTTTTTTTAAATGGGACAAACATATAAAAAAAAACCTGTAAAAGACTCAGATCGATTGCTGGCAGAATGTACACATTAAATTTTTTCCTATCAATTGAAACACTTAAAATAATTTATATGTCACTAGCAGAATCTATTATAAGATATGGATTAACAATGTGGGGAAATACTTCTATAACCAATCTGAAACAAGTGCAAGTTGTACAAAACGGAATTGTAAAATTATTGGTCGTCCCTAATATTTTCAAACAGAGACAAAATAAACCGTTGCTGTTTCAGAGTGCCAAAATTTTACCTGTTAAGGCAATACTTTGGCACAAAATTATAATTCAACATATATTTACCCCGCAGCATAAAGAGAAATTAGAACATAAATACAGCACTAGGTTCACGCGTAACGACGGGTTAATAGTTCCGAAATTTAATAATAAGTACGGACAGAGAACGTTTGAATATATCATACCGAAGATATTTAATTTATTACCTGACACTATAAAGCAATGTAATTCTATGAATAAGGTCAAATATATGGTGAAAAATTGGCTATCGGAAAAAAAAGATTTATATTGATTTTGATATGTATGTAAAAATGTTGTATCTGTAGATATAAGATGTAAATTTTAAATTTTAAAAATGTATAAATATGTAACTAAAATATAAGCACCTGTTGACAAGCCGATTCAATTGGCTTAGCAGGACTTGTTTGTTGATTATATTATGTATTATCTATTATTTCAATAAAAAAAAAAAAAAAAAAAAAAACGAAACGACCTCATTAAACGCCGATTCTAGTTTCGTTTCAGTTTTTTTTTTCAATAATATGTTTAATTTTTTTTATAAGAATATTGCTCTCTTTTTAAACTTTTGAAGGTTATTCCCATCGGTATAATATATCATTGAAGAAGAAGATAAAGCTAAAATTCTAAACGAATATATGAAAGAGAATAAGGCATAGAAAACTGAAAACGATAATGGTCGCAACTGGGACTCAAACCCAGAACCTCTCGTCTATCTAGGTTGCAAACCAGTTCGTAGAACGATTTTTTCCAATAAAAGGGTAGTTGCCTATAATATGGAAAAAGTAGTCGAAGATAATATTGTTGAATTAAAAAATTTGAAATATGAGATTGACAAATATGACGGTTTAATGGAAGGTGTCAATGTCCGAATTGGTGGAGCGCCCGTCCCGCTTAGACGAGAGGTTCTGAGTTTGAGTCCCAGTTGCGGCCATTATCTTTTTCATTTTTCTACGTCGTGTTCTCTTTCATATGTTCCTTTAAATCAGGGTTTCCCAACCAGTGGTCCGTGGACCACAAGTAGTCCGCGAGAGCTAGAATATGGTCCGCGAAAGATTTCAAACTTTGAATGAACGCGCGCCGGTTTTTTTTACGTTATCTCCACACATGATGCCCTGAGGAAATATTTCCTTCAGGGCCTGTGTCATCTTTGGGGATACTGTGTGGAGGGTCTTTTAAAGGAAATTAAGTTCTGGGAAGGATAAGGTATGAAGGGTGGGTAGGAATCTGGGGGTCAGTGGGTCCAGAAGCGACGGACTTTGAATCCATCCTTCCCACTGCGGTGCAAGGCGATGTTCCAAATATCATTGCTTGATAGATCACAAAGTCTCCCTCAACCAATCACTCCCGATCTGGCCTGCCACGCAAATATTGGGCAGACATCCGCCACCAAGACCCGGCCAAACCTCACCCCAAGAACCCAGGCACCCCTGCTAAGTCACCAAACGTAGTTTTGCCTATGGCAGAGGTGTTGCTTATCCAATAAATGGTTCATGGGGTGGCGGTACCCATACCCGCCTCCCAAATTATAAATTAATAATTATAGGTTAATAAGCTAACTCGGCGCGCGGGTGCCGGAGGGAGGTGGGGAGGGCAAGCGCCTCTTCATTTTTAACCTAGTGGTCCCTGTTAACAATAACGAGATCAAAGTGGTCCCTGGTCAAAAAAAGGTTGGGTACTACTGCTTTAGATTATTAGTGTTATCTTCTTCTTCAAAATAATATATTTAATTAAATGAAGACAAAATTAGCAAAACTCAATCGAAAATCTGGAAACACAAAAATCAGAAAAATATACGGGCACATCTGGGACTCGAACACAAGAGCTTCGGCTTTCGGCAGAAATGCACCAAGATGTCGGCGCAGTGGACAGCGCGTTCGCCCGGATAGATGTGCCCATATCTTTTTCTGATTTTTTGAGTTTCGCTAATACTGTCTTCATTTAATTAAATATTATAATTTGTGGTTTTATTCATAAAGTTTTAGCTGACTTATTAGAAAGCTGAAACGAACCAACAATCGGGGACATTTCAGATGTAAAACCGATGAAACACCCCAACTTAATGAGCGTTTTACACGGCGCTTTTTTCGTCTAGTTTCCATATATTTTACATATTAGCGATGTCAAAAATGACGTGTTCCATTGGTACAGTTTGATGGCGGTTTTTATTTGACATCTCAACCCCATGATATAACAAGATTCCATCCAATGCTGACCTTATTCTGAGAAAACGGGCTTTAAAGATTTGAATGACTGTATTTGGATACCTAATCAACTTTATTTTGTTTTGAGTATGCAAATTCGGTTAGTTGTGGATTATTTACCTATTTTAAGTTACATTCAATCATTTAAAGTTGCAAATATGAAACCTGGTAAAGCATTTTTATCAGTTGAAACCTTGTTACGCAGTTAAGTGATTTCAAGTAAGTGACAGTCTGTCAGATGGGACGCTTTGTATAGATAAGGGCAAAGTGATGTTTCAAAATATTTTTTTTAAAGTTGTAGTAACAAGGTTCCATGTGCATTGAAACCTTGTTTCACAAATTACAGTAAATAAATGATGCAGTTGGAACTTTTAACACATTTTATTTCCATAAATGAAGACAATATAAGCGAAACTCAATCGAAAATCTGGAAACAGAAAAATCAGAAAAACATATTGACACCTCTGGGACTGGGATTTTTCTGTTTCCAGATTTTCGATTGAGTTTCGCTTATATTGTCTTCATTTATTTAAATATTACAATTTGAGGTTTTACTCATAAAGTTAAAATAAAAAATAAAACATTTTATTTCCTTTTACGAACTATTTGACGCCGGTGTCTATAGAAGAATTAAAGAACAGTGCAGCTTAAACATTATTCAATCAATAACTCAAATAAGCTCAAATTGTCAGTTGAAACTTTATTTACCATGGGGTCGATCTGTCATCTGTCATTGTTTTACATAACTCTATTTTATGCGGGAATTTTGCATGTTTGTTTCGTTATATATTTAAAACTTTGATAAAAAACAATAATTATATATGAAATGCGTCTCCGATTGCTTTTGGATTATTTATTTTTTACATTTGCTCCACACAGGAGGCCTTGAGGTAAATAATTCCCCTCAGGGTCTACGTCACTCTTAAGGATGTTGTGAAGAGAGTCTTATTAGAAAAGGAAGTTCTGAGAAGGAAATCGGTATGACCGATGGGCAGGAACCTGGGACCAGTGCGTAATGGACGAATAAATCCAACCCTCCCACTGCGGTGCAAGGCGATATTCCGAGAGAGTTCTGCTGGAGAGACCAAAACCTTATTTTTCTTCCCTTCCCTCGACCAAACGTAGCGAACCACATGTGGTGACCTTTGGCAGAAGCGTTGGTTATCCAATAAGAATATTTATAATAATATTAAAAAATTGTTCCTGCGGAGGCTGTAACTTTCAATTCCTTTTGGAAATGTGAAATTACATCGTATTTTTGTGGTTAATTTGCTAACGGCCATAGCAAATAAATGACAGTGCGATCGTTGTGTGATCTATGGTTATTTTCAAGGCGTTGCCATTTTTTGGTGATTTAGTACCACATAGTAAACATTATTTCTGCTCTAATTGCAACTATCTGCATTAAATCGTAAATATGAAAATAATGATCGAGCAAAACAAATATTTTTCATATAAGTCTGTTAGGTACGAAAAAAGGGGTGACCGGCCAACTCAGAATGAAATCAACTCAGAACCACCTCAGAAAGGTCATTAAGAGTGATGATAAAAAAATTGGTTAAATAGGTTAAATTAAATTAGGTTTACCGGCTATCTTAAAATTATTTTTTCATGCTTTTTAACGACCTTTCTGAGGCTATTTTAAAATTATTTTTTCATAGCTTTTAATGACCTTTCTGAGGTGTGACTGAGTTGGTTTTATTCTGAGTTGGCATTCAAAAAGAATCGTGTAAAGCGCCCGAGTAGGGAATAAATTCTATTAATTTGTTCTTGAAATGAGATTTGTTTTTTTCTTCATGTAATACATTATGCACTCGTATAGCACGAAATTTCCCATGAGGACAAGACAAATGGGCTCGATCTACGGACAGAAGATCTCGTGCGTGCTTTTCGAAACTAATTTCATTAAATTTGTGGGTAAAAACGTCTCAACATACAGAGTGTAACAAAAATATGTATGTATATATATATTTTTAATGTAAATACTTCACGAGAGTCCCAGTAGCTCCCGTCTGGAGCCAGTGAGACTATGATATCCCCAATTAGGATAGGTACGTAGTGAGGCTGAAGGTAAGTAGGGAGGGGAAGAAGACGGGGAAGAAGAAGGCGGGGAAGTACCTGGATGTACCAAATCAGATATGGTCACCAAACACGGTTAAAGCTATTTCAAGCAGCGTTTCAATTCGGAATGGTGATCTTACACCGGGGCGATACTGAGAGTATCTTCCACTTTGGAAAGTGCCGCAAATACATTATATATTATTTTTAATGAATTTGTTATAATTAATAACACCAATTAATCAAATAAAATTTATTTGGGCACGCCGGGATTCGATCTTGCGACTTTCGGATTGTGAGTCAAAAGCCTTACCCCTCGACCACGGAGGCCGTCTTGGTTGATTTTGCCCCCCTGACAGCGCTGGGAGATCCATGAAAGGGGGATTGTTGCTGACCTTGCACAAATAAAAAAATCTTAAATTAAATAAAAATTTCAACATTTTATGCAACCGTTTGCATATTGTAGTAAGATTTTTTAAAAGTAATTAATGCACAATAGGGTACGTTGTAATGTTGAAAGGTATGAGGAGAGGAAGGAGGTGGGGGAGAGGAATATGGAAAACTACCAGGCTATTCAGATCTGGTCAGCAGACATGGCTAAAGCCATTTCAAGCAACGTTTCAATTCTGAATGGTGGTCTTTCAACAGTACAATACTGAGAGTATTTATCACACTGTAACCTGCAAATACCTACGCAATACATTATTTTATATGAATTAAATGTGAAATAAAACAATTTATTTAAATTTACTTGCGCACGACGGGATTCGAAACGGCTGCCCCTTATTTCTTAATCGAGGACTTCACCCCTTGACCATGGAGGCTGTCATAAATTATAACATAAAAAAATATATATATATATATATATTTATATATTTTTATAACTTTATGAAACTCAATTTATAATAATTTAATTTAATGAAGACAATATTAGCGAAACTCAAAAATCAAAAATCTGAAAACAGAAAAATCAAATAATTACGGTCAAATAATTACTATCAGATTCGGCCATATTTAACTGTATCATACTTCGACTAAAACTACCAACATTATCTTCATTTTCTTAACGCATATTTTTATTGGCTGCTATCTTTATGTGTGATTATCTTACAGTACAGCGTATCTTTTTCTGATTTTTCTGTTTTCAGATTTTCAATTGAGTTTCGCTAAAATTGTCTTCATTTAATTAAAATAATTTGTTTGCAAAATGCACATTATTTACCTAATTTTGAAAGAGGGGCGATGAGTTCAAAAAGTTTGAGAAACACTTACATGATTTCTCACGTACGTTTTGCCGAGTCCCCGAAGTAAAGCAAAGGTTTCTTAATCTTAATCGTAACTAGTTTATTCACACGTTAAGAAAGGAAAAGTACCACTTTACTCCAAAGGTCCTGCCGCTGAGAACTCCTCTGTAAACTCTCTCTCTGACTACTACGTCGTCTGTGAAAAAGAGGGAGATGTTACAACTGAGCTATCAGCGGTAGGCTTTCAAGGCCTCCCTTCGCAGCTGTATCGCGTGAGTATTTATAGTAAAAAAATTCTACTAACGATTTTCCTATCGTTATTAAGGAAATTATGAAAATTGTGCCTGTTTTATGGCTTGTAAGGTGTACGGATTATTATGTTCGTGTACGAATAGCGGAGAAAAAATCATAATAGGTCTCAATTTCAACAATTTTTGTACGTGTTTAACACTAATAGTTCTGTGAAAAGTATAATTCTAATATTCTCTCATTTAATAAATGAAAACCAAAATTTCCTCTTGTAAATTTGTAAATTTTATGAAACATTTTTTTTTAATTTTAAATATGCAAAGGGGTCTTTTAACAAACATAGTACCATTAAAAGACATCACAAAGGGTTTTAAGCAAGGCTGCGTAATGTCACCATGTTTATTCAATTTATACAAGAATTGAAAGAGATGGGATTAGGCGCGAAATTGAATACTTAATCTAAAAGTATGTTGCCTGTTGTATGCTGATTTCTAACACCATGGAAGATCTGCAGTCTCTCGTGTCTAGGATGAACGAAGTGTGTATGAGTGTATGAGTTAATGATTAATGTACGAGTAAGTAAGTCTTAAGTCATGGTGTTTGAAAGAGAGAGCACGAAAACGGTGTGCAATATAGTTGTAAATGATGAATATTTGGAGCAGGTGGAAGAGTTTGTGTATTTGAGTAGTATGTTTACGAGAGATAACAAGGCTGATAGAGATTATTTATTTATTTATTTAAAAGTACATGTTACATACATAATAAATTTACTTCAGGAGATACATTAGGTCACCATACTAGGCAGCTGCCTGTATCATGGTGACCAACGGAATAACAACCAAGATATTGAAAGAAGGGCAAATGCAGGTAACTCCATTAATAAAGGAATGAATGCCGTTAACGCTAGTAAAAAACTCTCAAAAGGAGCGAAGCTAGCAGTCCACAATGGAGTCCTAGTACCTACCCTGATGTATGGCAGTGAGGAATGGAACTGGCAGAGGAAGGATGAAAGTAAACTGAATACTGTTGAAATGAGATCCCTGAGGCGGATGTGTGGTAAAACCATGCATGATCGTGTGAGAAATGTGGAAATCCGTAAAGAATGTAAGGCTGTCATAAGCATAATGAGTAAGATTAATAATGGGACCTTCCGATGGTTTGGGCATGTAGAGCGAATGAAAGAAGAAAGTAGTGTGAGAAAAATATATGTCGCAAATGTGAATGGAAGAAGAATTCGGGGACGCCCGAGGAAGACATGGCACGATCAAGTGAATCAGATACTAGCGGGCCATGTCAAAAGTCAGAATGATAGAAGAGTATGTATGAATGTGAGTGAGGCCACGATCGAGTTGTTTGGCGGTCCGTCCTCTCTGCCTATCCCTGCGGGAAAACGGTGTGATGGTTAGTTAGTTAGTGTGCAGAAGATTTAAAGTTTATTTTTCTGATTCTAATAGTTGTACTAAAAATGTGTAATTTCAACGTTTTCATTCATAATTATTAATTTGAAAAAACGCACATTCCAAAACGATTTCATTGTCATTGTGTCACATTGTTTGACAACGTCATTGTGTCATAGAAAACGTCAATACATGGTAAGACGGCTGTCACCAAAGTTGCCCGGCGTGACGTCAACGCCGCCTAATTCGCGAATAAAAACAAACATGACGTTTTGGCAAATCGAAAATGGCACATTTTATCGTTATAGAAAATTTATTGATCAACATAAAAATACCTTCATTTTCGTTATGTTTTTCTTTATTTTTTCGAGATGAAAAAAACATTGAAAATACCCTATTTTTCAAATTGTCTGAACAAATGTCATCATGGTCCCAGTGAAGTTATAAATCTTTTTCAATCTTTCTTTAGATCGGTAGGAACCACGAATATGCGAACTCTAGCGGGACGAAAGATGGTATCCAACAAAGCCACCATCGTGAACCGGAACCGGAACATAACTAAGAATTTCGCAGACAGATAAAATGCCAATTGGTCTAGTGGAAACCGGGCTTCGCTACACTCGGTACCGAGAATTAATCCTAATTCCATGATTATGACAAACCACAAACGAGGCCCTGAGGAAAATAATTGCTCTCAGGGTTTTTGTCATCTTTGGGGAAGCAGTGTGAAGGGTCTTTGTAAGGAAAAAGAAGGAGACGGAGTACTTGGAAGGAAAAGGTGATGGTTATCCAATAAATGGTTCCCGGGGCGGCGGTACCCATTTCCGCTTCCCAAATTTAATGATAAGTTGTTCTAATAAGAGCAAGAAAGTAACAAATTTTATAACAATGTTTAAATCCATACTAATATTATAAATGCGAAAGTGCGTGTGTTTGTTTGTTACGCTTTCACGCCTAAACCACTGAACCGATTTTAAAAATTCTTTCACCAATAGAAAGCTACATTACCAGAGAGTAACACAGGCTGTACATAATGATAAGCTCTGGCGTTATGAATGTTGTGTAAATGAAAATGTGTGTATTTCATATACTTTAGCGGGAGGGAGGAAAGGCAGGGGTAAAATGGGGTTCGCCGAGAGGGAAGAGACGAGGGAGGGGAAAGTCTGGGAAGGTGGAAGGGAATGGGGACGTGACGGGGAAGGTGACGGGAAAGGACATGCAGGGAGAATCAAATTATATCTTTGAATGGCATTGCAACGCATGCCGGGTACCAGCTAGTAAGAAATAAATTTGTGAAAGTTTTCGTGAAAATCCCATACAGCTCTATCAAAACTTAAAGTTACTACTCTGGGTATTTTTTGCGTTGATTTTCATTTCTAGACGCACAAGTGGATGTTTTTCAAAAATTTCTCTTCCAAATCCAAGTCAAGTTTGTTTAGCTCTACATTGGGACGAAATTTAATCTTCCATCTAAAAATAAATGTTCAGAAATTCCTAGAAATATAAAGGTCACCGTCTGCGGCCTGTGAAATTCATCCCTTGCTCTATATTATATTCGGTAGATACTTACAGCCCCTGTGATAGATCCCCTCCTACTCCGGATCACGTGGTCTTGTGACGTCATACTGCAAACCCTAACCTATATAATATACCAATACACGTATAAACAACCCGCAAACACAAATACACACATCAAAAACCTACGTATGTATTTGAAAGCCTGTGTAGCATGGGTGGTAAACTTGTTTAATTTTAGGATCAATTGATTACATTTAAAAATAGTCGAGTGACTTAAACAGAACAGCCTTACTAAAAAACCCTGTGAAAATTTTATTCAATTGACCAACCGCCGCGGATGTGAAAACATTACTAATTTAAAAAATGTTCATAGAAAAAAATACACATTGTTTACACGGCCTGAGAGGGTAGTTTATCTCTGTTTTAGTAATGATGTTTGAACGAAATTTGGAATTTTTTAAAAGTATTTTGAATGTTCTACATATTTCTTATTTTTGATTGTATCGTAAAAACAAATACCATTTATGAAAACTAGATAAAAATACCTTTTAGATTTTTGTATTTGAAATACACTTTAGTTTTAAAAAACTGCCATATTTTAAGATTCAAACGCGGAAAAAATTGGAAAAAAATTTATTACTAGAATATTTTTTATGAAAGTGTAGAGAAATTTATAAAAAAATTAAAAAATACAGTCCTTTTACATAATGAATTTGAAAGAAAACTGTCACTTCACTTTTTATATCGTTCATACAATTAAACATTATAAAAAAATATAACAATTGTTCCGAGAGAGTAATAGAAAAATTCTGACACTTTGAATTCACTTCCAAACAATATAAACGTTGATAACTCGAATTTGGTATTTATTAGCACACGCACAAGCCTTTTATTTCATTAAATATTATTACTTTTATGGAAGTTTTATTAAACTTAAGTGGATAAAAAATAATTTATTCGAAATAACCTATATGTTTATTTTAACCAAATAAAGTAACAACAGAGACATTATAAAAGCACAGAAACTGACAAAAATGTCGCAAATAATAGAAATTATATTTATTTATGATAATAATATAACAGTGAATCTATCATAAACAGAAATCGTGTTTAAAAACGTTAAATAACTGCGCACGATATTTTACACGTCACGAAAGTAAAAAAGCCGCGAATTTATAGAAAAAAAAATGGCCGCTAATGATGGCCGCGCATGCGCAGATCAAGCAAAAACAATGCAACTAACCTAATAATGTGATCATCTTATTAGTAACCATGTAAAACGCAGTGCACCGCGCAAGTAACAAATATGCAGGTTAACCATGGTTAAGGCGTTTTGTTATTAGTAAGGCTGTTAGAATTTTGTTGGCGGGGAAGTGGAACAGGGTATCTTATATCAGGGTGACCGATTGATAGCGGAATGAACAAATTCATCAGCTTGTCATGTCCTCCATCAATGCGCAAGTAACATTTTAAGCTTATAATGATAGAAGTAGTAATTTAAATATATAGGTTATTCGCACAGTGGAAAAGATTGTATCATCTTTACGAATTCCAAGCTGGAATTTGAGGTAAAAATTTCCGAAAATGCCTCCATTGGTTTTATTTTTTTTTTTTACATCAACTCCAGATAGAAAGCACTGAAGAAAATGATTCCTATCAGGGCCGATGTCGTCTTTGGAGATGGTGTTTGGATGGTATTTTTAAGAAAGGAAGGAGAGGGAGATCTAGAAAGGAAAAAGGTATGAGATTTGAGTAGGAATCTGGGGGCGGTGTGTCTACATATGTGTGTAATATAACCCTCCCACAGCAATGTCTCGAGAGAGTCTCAAAAGATCTCCCTCAACCAGTCTCTGTCGATCCGGCCTGCAACCCAGTTGGTGGGTAGACGCATCAGCCACCAAGATCCGGACAAACCTCATGAACCCATGCACCCCTACTAAGTCACCAAACCTAGCGAACCACTTACGGTGACCTATGGCAGAGGCGTTGGTTATCCAATAAATATCATAGATTTTAAAAGATTAATGTTTCAGTTTTAATCACTGGAATTTTTTTTCTTACCACAAGTATATAATTAATATTAAAATCGCCTGTGGTAGATATTGCTTTAATAATAATAATAATATTTGGCTTGTTTATATAGCGCCTATTAAAATTTTAATAATAATAATGATATTTGGCTTGTTTATATAGCGCCGTTTTTGTGAAAAATCGCCTGAAGGGCGTTGAAATCACCTCAAGGGCTTTATTTAATAAATTTATTTATATAACACATTTTAGACAGTAAATACATCATATATAATTGTGTTACAAATCTAGAGTATTAATTGGGCAGACCCGTAAAAATCATAGGATATTATAATTATTGTAGGATTGATAATTTTTGCATTCTAGAGAGCGCAGATTACGTTTTTAAAGCTCTGAATTTATTGTCACTGAAACAATTATATATAAAAGATATTCTAATGTACGCATTAAAAAACCAAGATAACCTTACACAGACAAACTCCGGTCAATTCACAAGATCTACATTAAAACATACATTCCACCAACCTTCACGACTTTTAGATAAGGAAATATGCAATACTTCTCTACAAAATTATTTAATTTACTCCTTCTTAGAATGTAGATACAATTATGCAACCTAACAAAGATTAATGCTTGTGTTGTACTTTCTTTCAGATTTAACTTTAAAATTTTCGTAGTAATATTTTAACATAGGTATTTACTTATATTTCAAACAAGAAAACTTGTACAATGTGTCCTTAGAACGGGGTACCCCAGTAAGGACACATTTTTCTCTAAAAAACTGTAAAACAAATAAATAAATAGAGAATTAAAATATACTTGTATATGTAATGTTGTTTTTATTTTATTTTTGCATAAATACGCTCATGGTAGCATCAATTAAACATATATCAAAATATCAATTGTGTTAGTACTCCCTCCCTAAACACGAGAAATTCTCAATTAGAGAGGTATTATTACCACCATTAAAAAATATTTGCATTACATGTACATAATTAAAAAAATAATTGTACTTATACCTAACTTTGTAAAATTGTAAAAATGGAATAAATAAATAAATAAAAATGTTAATCTCAGTGACTAATAGAACTTTAAATGTATATATTTCAAATAAGTTTGAGGTTCGTGTGATTACTATTGATGGATTTATTAAGTTATCGTAAAGATCATAATGAATATTTAACTACTTACTTTACTTCACTCTTAAGTATTTCTGAGGCTGATGGCTGCCGGACTGATAGCGCTCGCCCTACTCTCAGATGCCTTCGGCAATCATTGTAACCGTTCGTCCATAGTACACGAACGACGATAGATACTCTTTTGATACCGTATTTAATTGCCATCTGTCGGTATATAGCAAAACTTCGCATTACTAACTATACTAATAACATCTGTTGAAGGTGCTGAAGCCTATATAATACAATAGGTAGGTAATTTATAGCTTGTTTGAATTCTTGACACATCGGTACCTAATATTTTGAAAATGACGATTAAAATAATATTCTGTTCAAATATCACGGGGAAGTACTAATGACACATAAATTCCTTATAAAACCGAATTCATTGAACCAGAGTTACGATCACAGACAGACCCACACCCGAAACTACCATTTTTTTGGCGTTTAGCACCATTTTGAGTGCCGGCTGAGATCTTAATGTTAACATCTTCAGGACGATTAAATACAGCGAAGGTTTTTAAGACATCATAGCAAAGTGAAATAATTACGAAAGGTCCGCCAACGACTAAAATTATATTTGTGACTTAGCCGTTGGCTACCCCTGCTTTATAGCTGAGACGAAACGGAAAACGGATCGTAGCCGGTTTTCTCATTTGGCCCAAATGTTTTTCCCGCAAACAAAAGCGAACGCTTCTTGGCACCAGATTCCTCCTCGGGACCGCTGAACTGTGCTTTATAACAAGTCGATACCACTTTTTTTCAGCAGTTCGTTTCTCTGTGGGGGATATTCATTTTTATTACACAGCTTACGGTTTCAAATCGAAAAGATGGGACAGAGAAAATTGGATTTCACAAAAAAGAGTTGAATTTTGTTTCTGAATGAAAGAATGTTTGACAGAGGAGAAAATGAACGAAAGCAACCAACGGAATTATTACTCTTGTATGAGTTTTGAATTTTTACGTGTGAACCTTAATTTCATGTGCAAAAAATGTTAATACTATGATAACAAGACTTTCTCTAAATTCTGCAGTATTTTTTTTCTCTACAGTTCTTCAAAGTATCTTCATCCATTTTTCCAACAAGATGGAAACAGGCTAATATTGTACCAATACCTAAAAGCGGAGACCTTCACGAAGTCACAAACTATAGACCCATCTCTATTCTCTGTTCATTTGCGAAAATTTTTGAAAAATTAATTTGTCCATATCTGAATTATCATCTCAAAAATCTTATAACTCCAAAACAGCATGGTTTTCTCTCCCAGAAATCAACATCCTCTAATTTACTTTGCTATGTCAATACCTTAACCGAAGCTGTCGATATAGGTCAACAGATAGACACAATCTACACAGATTTTAGCAAGGCCTTCGATAAAGTAAATCATAGATTACTTATTCATAAACTAAAACAAATGGGTGTTCATGGTACCTTGCTAAATTGGTTTTACTCCTATCTAACTGACCGCATACAAAGAGTAGTATTTGATGGCTATGAGTCAAGAGGATTAGATGTGTCATCTGGAGTGCCGCAAGGGTCCCATTTGGGCCCAATCTTGTTTCTTGTTTTTATAAATGACTTTTGCGATGTTATTTTGGATTCTGAAATTTTGTTGTTTGCTGATGATTGTAAGATATTCAAAATTATCCATACATTACTAGACTCAATACTTCTCCAAAACGATATTAACAGAGTTTCAAAGTGGTGCAACGACAATAGAATGTTTCTGAATTCTTTAAAATGTGTTCACATAACCTTTACGCGTAAACACAATTCTATTCCAACTCAATATTTTATCGACGGTACTAAACTCCAGGAAGTCGCAACCATTCGGGACCTAGGCGTATTATTTGATAAAAAAAACTTACTTTCACACCTCATATCGACAATATCATTTCTAGATCTATGAAAATGCTAGGATTTATCAAACGAAACAGTAAACATTTTAAAAATCCCACATCAAAAATAACGCTGTACAATTCCTTCACCCGCAACGTGTTGGAGTACGCAAGTGCTGTATGGAGTCCAACCTACAAAGTTCATATTCAGCGAATAGAGCAGGTTCAAAAACATTTTATGTACCACCTGGCATATTCCGATAGGCGAGCTCGATCACTTCCTCACTACACTGATAGACTAAAATTCTACAATATACGCACCCTTGAACAGAGAAGACTAAATACAGATCTAAATTTTCTATTCAAAATTGTAAATGGTTTAATAAACTGTCCTTTTCTACTTCATCAAATCAGGTTCAATGTTCCTAGAATTGGTTCACGACTGGTAAATTATGTTCCGTTAAATATTAAAAAATATCGAACTAAGCTGGGGTATGACTCAGCCTTATCGAGAATGTGCCGTAATTTCAATGAGGCTTATAAAAAACATTCGATAAATTTGACAATTTCAACATTGGCCAACTTCAAATCAAATCTTAACAAGCTTTAAAGCTCCCTATTACGTTGTTCTATAAACTTATGAACCTATAAACTCATTGTTCTAAAAACTTGTTCCTTGTAAAACTTGTTAATTATTATTTTGTAATGTACATATAGTATGTGTTTGTGTGAATTAATGTAATGTATATGTAAGTATTATATTATCAATGCTGTGTTTGTCTTTAATTAGTGATAGCATCAACCATGTTCAGTGTAATTTTATCTGTGAAAGCTTTGATGTAAATCACTGTTGACAAACCTAATAAAAAAAAAGAGCACTTCTTCAAAATTCGCAAAACATCTCGTTGTAGGTTTTGCACCATCTCTTTTTTCAGCCCGATTCCAATTAGAGACCAAAGTCAACATTTTTCGCCTTACGCGATCGCTATTTCAATTGTCATCACTGCAAACAACACATGAACCATGATGTTTGCTGTGACGCCAACTGAAATCGTGGACACATTTCAAAGTACCAACAAAATACAAAATCTATTATCGGTTTAACCGGTAATAAATCAATTTAGGTACCTTTAAAATCATTTGAATAAGTTGTCTCAAGGTGGTCTACCCACAGTTTGAAAGTGGCTTTGTAAGCCAAAACAACTGTAACAATAATAAAAAAATGAAATACTTACGGAACATAATAATATGAATGAATTAAATTTAATTAGTAAATTTATTATTATTATGCCTCGTATTTTAGTATGCGTTCATGTTGAAATAATGGCTACACAATATCTACACAATCAATCATCTTTAATGATTTATTATGGTAGGTTTGGAAAATATAAGTGACTTTTCGAGGGAATTTTTTACTACTCTGTAATATTTATGGTGGTCAGAAACGACTGGTGCATATGCCTAGTTCGAAGGGTCATACCAAGTACATAATATTTCAAATTATAATCACGTATACAACAAAGAATAAGGTGGCATATATATGATATTTATAACTTTTGTGATGTGGGGAGACGAAGGTGATTGGAAAAAGATCGTGGCTACATTTGAATGTCGGATACGGTCAATAAAAAGTGCTAAAGCCATTTCAAGCAACTTTTCGAGTGACATGCACTTTAGACCTCTATATTGAGGTGCAAATAAATTATATACGTATAATTTCATTTGAATTACTTGTGAAATAACTAGTGACCGACCGAATGTTCGGTTTAAAACAAAATGCTTTCTTTGACCTAGGTCGGGATTCCATTAAAAATTATAAATGGGTATAGTACAATAATTTTGTCAGTTTACCCGCGTAACATAGTCCTTAAAAGGACTCCTGACGTTTCGTACAGATCTCACTGTTCATCTTCAGAGGCCTTATGTCTTGAGTTTTATCTTAAACTGATCGAAGACATAAGGCCTCTGAAGATGGACAGTGAGATCTGTCCGAAATGTCAGGAGTTAAAAGTCCTTTTAAGGACTACAGTACGCGGGTAAACCGAGAAAATTATTCTACGTCTTACACCCGTGAAAACCTTAACCATAACATATACATTATATGAGTTACATTCATACGTATATATTTTACAAAATATATATTTAAGGTCATCATTGGTCATGTATAACTCATCAGAAAAAAGAAGTGGTGCCTGATAAGGGAGCCATGAATCTTAAATAATATATGGAAGACACTTTTAGTGTTCTTCTTTATTCTGTAGTTTACCCGGACTCTTGCAAATCGCGTATACGCACAGCGGTGGCGCCCCGACTTTGTTTCTACCTACACACAACACATAACTTTTATTGGCTCAGTGGGCCGTCGGACCAATTGGCGCAGTTTGGTCCGTAGCTCGGCGAACTCAAAGTCGGCAAACTTCCATACTATATATCCATTATTTGTTATTATATATATCTATTATGTATGCATCGTACCGTGGAGTAGCAAAGTTTCAACGTAGAGGAAACTACGTGACGGAAGCGCCGCCCGCTCCTATGTCGTGCGGGAAACGTTCAGAATGCGGATGACTACGGATGCTGCATGTGAGTGCTGCATGCCCCCATCCCCATCCGCCGGCACTTGCAGGTTGCAGGATCGATGAGGCTTTGTGTCTAGGTGTTGAGTATGTCTGGATTCTGGATTCAAGTGAATGTGTTTTGATGAGTTAAGTGTTCATAAATAATTATTTCATGGGCGTTGTGGGTAGACTAAAATTGCACGTAACGTTTGACAATCTTTGTTACATAGCGGTAAGCATCCTAAATCCAGTGACGGTTCATGATTTTTGGGAGAGCAAGAGTACTAATAATAAGAAAATAGAATTATTGGTGTTGGATATTCGGTTTTTTGTATGAAGATTTGCAGGAATTCCGGTGCAGTGCACTGCCAAACTTCACGTCATAGATACCTACGACACAAACACCAGCTCGCGAATTAGATTGACTATTATGTGACATCATCCGGTGTAAAACCATTTGGCTCCAATTAAAACTTCATTATAAGTATAAAAGGCCGGCGTAGTGCAGCGTTAAGGCGCTTGACTAGCATTCCGAAGGTCGCGGGATCGAATCCCGGCGTGGCAAATAAATTTTATTTGATTAATTTGTGTATTTCACAATTTATTCATTAAAAATAATATAAAGTATATTTGCGGCACGTTCCAGAGTGAGAGATACTCTCAGTATCGCCCTGGTGTAAGACCACCATTCAGAATTGAAACGTTGCTTGAAATGGCTTCTGCCGTGTTTGGTGACCAGATCTGAATAGCCAGGTACTTCCCCACCTTCCCCTTCCCTATCTCCTTCCCCTCCCCACTACCTTCAGCCTCACAACATACCCCAATTGGGGATGCCATAGTCCCACTGGCTCCAGACGGGAGCAGTTGGGACTCTTGTGCGGTTTTCATGTAAAAAAAAATAAAAATAAAAATGAAAAATCATTTTTATTTAAAGTCTGTAAATTTTCTTGAAAACCTTAGCCGGATAAAACAGAACATCAAAAAAAAGAATTACATTAATTTAGGTTGTTTTTCCTTCATTTTTCTCCAATGTTTAGAAGATAATATCGACAAATCTAAACGAAACGTGAAACGGAAAAATATACAGAAAATAAGAAAAAGTAACCGCCGCACCGAACCCAGAACCTCTGTCTTACCTTAAAAACGCCCTAACCTCTAAATAGAGAACTCCAGACCATTTAAAAAAAATTAATGAATAATGATTTTCTAACTTAAATAACTGCATTTTTATTTTTATTTTTAGAGTTAGTTTTAATAGTTAAAATAATTGTCAATTTTTTAATTTTTCAAGACCCCCCGAAAACCACCGTATGTATGGTGAATCGTGTGACGTCGTCACTCCTGAAAAATTAGTATAGGATCGGCCAATCAGCTGATCTACTGCCGCCATTTTTATTTCCGTTGTTCGAAGTATTTTCCCTAGAAATAGCATTATTATTTTTTTTGTGCAGTACTTTTTCAATAATAGAGATAAACAAATAAGAGATACCTTTAATTTTTAAACATTATG
The DNA here is from genome assembly GCA_929108145.2 of Limnephilus rhombicus. NCBI lineage: Eukaryota > Metazoa > Arthropoda > Insecta > Trichoptera > Limnephilidae > Limnephilus > Limnephilus rhombicus. The sequence continues at coordinate 20,625,716 of OV815286.1, forward strand.
TAGGCCTAAATAATGTTTCAATAAACAGTATGTAAATTAACGAATAAATTAATACGATGGCTTTTGTCATATCATACATTCCCATACAATGACTTTACGGTGACGTCACGACACGTTGAACAGTGACGTCACCTTGACGGCGTGTTTTTACGACCCGATTAAAGATGGACTTTTTAATATTTTTTTTAAAAACTCTGCGTTTAATATTATTAAATAAAACTTATATATTCAGAATCAGCATTTATTGGTCTGTATGAACAAATTTTTTTAAAGCGAGAATATTTTTCACTGGATTTCCTTATTTTCAATCTCATATCTTGAAAGTAGTAACTGGTATCGTACTCGTAGATGCAATAGTCCTAACCGATTTATTGACTTATCAGCAAATTCATAATCGATTACTTATGAATTCATCCCTCCCACTACGGTGCGGGCCGATGGATAGAGAGTGTCCGGCTGGAGAAGTCTAGGTTAGGTCTCCCACAAACAACTCTGGATCCGGCCCGCCAAGCAGCAGGTGGGCATTTACCGCCAAGACTTAGACAAACCTCTCCCCATGAACCCGAGCACCCCTGCTAAATCACCAAACATGACGAACCGCTTCCCGTGACCTATAGCAGAGGTGTTACCCAATAAATGATTCCCGGGGCGGCGGTACCCATACCCGTCTTCCAAATTGATTATAATTATAATCAGAAGTACACAGCAAACCGTCAGAGGTTTAAAATAATTCCGATAATTGAATGTTCTAATTTGTCACTGTCTTATTTTGTTATAGAACCTTACAAAATGAGAAATGGAAATCAATTTATTACGTCTAATTTTAAAACAACTCTAATGCAAAACTATTATATTTTTCAAGACATAAACTATTACAACTTCCCTTCTGAATTGCGCTCTATCACCAACAAATCTGAGCACATAAATAAAATTAAACAACTTTTTTTTAAAACTTTCATTTAACAGAAAATATTTTATACAAAGCATATTATTACATACAACCTAAGTAAGAATAAAAATATACATGTTTTTTTTTTACATTAACTCCATACAGGAGGCCCTGAGGAAAATAATTTCCCTCGGGGCCCATGTCATCTGGGATGCTGTGTGGAGGATCTTTTTGAGGAGAGGAAGGAATAAACATTGGTCTTGAATAGACTCATGTTGGAGGAAGGAGGAAACACAGAGGCCGGCAAATCATTCCACAGCCGAGCTGTTGAACACAAGAACGAGTCGAAGAAACGACCCGTTCTCATGTGACAAATGTCCACCGTGTACAAATGTTGTGCACGCGTTTGCCGTATTTCCCGACTATGCACGGTGCCGAAGGGATCAATGACGCTAGTTCCTTCCATTGTAATACCGGTATAACAAGGATAGCATTCCCACCCGACGCCTGTACTCTAAAGATTGCAATCCGTCTATTAAGATGGGAGAATCTATTAAACGGACCGCCCGTTTCTGCATAGAGTCGATGGTATTTTCAGGTAGTTTGGAGCTCCAGACCAGAGGTGGCTGCCAAATGCCGGGGCGCATTTGTGAGTTGTACAGGGTTAGCAGTTTTGTACTATTAAAGTATCTGCGGGCCCTGTACAGTACGCCCAGTTTTTGAGAGGCTAACTTTACTCTGGCTTCGATGGAGCCCCCATACCTGAGCTGTCACTTAGGGTTACACCAAGCATATCAATGGAGGGCCTTCTCGGAAGATTGCTTCCGTTGAAAGAGACTAGATTTTCATTTCGATCCCTTTTAGACGTAATCAGACAATGACAAGACAGAACCGATCCCTGCGGGACGCCAGCATTTATCGAGTGTGAGGAAGAGGTGAAACCAACGACTACCGTCTGAATCGACATCTCCCTCAAAAAGTCGGCAATCCACGTACACAAGGATACGGGAAGTCCGTAAGAAGGCAGTCAAAGGCCTTGGAAATGTCCAGTGCAACCATTTGGGTCTCACCGAAACGTTCCAGGCACCGCCCACAAACATGCGTCACATACATATCTGGGACCGAAATTATATAATAAAATCCCTCCAGAATTAAATATTAAAACATGTAAAATGACATGCATCGGTTCAATAATAAATAAATGGTTGATTGGCTTAGGTAGGATTGAGTCTGAAAAATTGTTAAATAACGTCACTTAAAACTTAAAATTTCAAATGCTTAACTATTAAATGCCACAATCAGTAAGAACTTAGTATATATTTAATCTACAAAAAAAAAACGCTTTGTTTTTTTTTTGTTCAGAATACATTTTTTGCATTTTTCACCAGCATTTGGTTCCTTAGAACGGGCAATCTGCCTAGCTAGGAACTAATATAGACAAACATGACATAATAACACTTGTACCCATTTTAATATTTACAGTTATTTTGAAATATTATTATTATGTTATTTTACTGTATAAATGTATCTTATGTAATAAATAAATAAATAAAAAATAAAAATACGCGAGAAGATCACCGCACGAGCGGTTGCGCCGGAATCTGTATTAACGGTCGTTAATAATTTTGTTCTTCTCGAGGTATGTGAGCAGTTTGTCGGGATCACACGTTCCATCACCTTAGACAGAACTGATGTGATCGCCATGGGCGGTAGTTTGCCTGGTTGGAGCGGTCACCCTTCCTTGGAAAAGGATGGATAACCGTTTTTTTCCAACCAGAGGGCACAAAGCCATTCTTCAGGGACGTTTTAAAAAGCTTCGTCAAAATTATTGCTATTTCTGCAGCGCACCACTGCAGTACCAGGGCAGGTATTCCGTCAGGCCCACTAGCTTTATTAATAGTATAATGTGCCTAAAATATATAATATGCTACCCGGTAATATTAAGAAATGCGAATTTCCAAATAGAGTCAGATATTTGCTGAAAACATGGCTACTAGGTAGAAATAATTTGTATTAGACGATTTAGTTTTACTATTAATGTGTAAGTTTATTGTTATTGTATAAATTAAGGTCTAAGTTGTAATCTGTAAAAAGTTGTAATAAAAATCCTGTTGACAAACTACTTAACTGTAGTTTAACGGGATATATATGAAATAAAAAAAATTAAAAAATTAAAAAAATAAAAAATAAAAAAAACATCAAGCCCTCGTAAAACATGGAGTACTTCCCGATGCCGGATCCTCAGCTTTTTCATACGAAAACCGCAGTGAGGAACCGACGTCGGGACAGCACCTTGGTCATCGACGGTGGAGTTATCTGCAAACATTTTCCCTAATAGGTTAGCCTTTTCGGTGGCGGTGTTTGCTAGCCATCAGGTCTGGTAAGAGGTGGCAGACTGGATTTGCAGAAATTGCGACCTATTGAGAACGCAAGCGACCAGAATGCCATGCTGCTGCTGTCATGCGGGCATGTAGCCAGCTTGCAGAATTTTGACTTATATATGATTCTCATGGTTTCCTTTGCCATTTTGATGTAAGCTGTTCTGTCTTCGGATGATCTAGACGTGTTGTAGGCTCGGTAAGCCGCGTTTTTTCGTCGCCCTGCTTCAGCGCATTGTCGACTGAACCACGGCTTCGAGCCTACACCAGTTTCCTTAACAGTAGATTGGATGAAGCCATTCATCGCGGATGTGATGACTTTACCAACTTCCTGGGCACATCTTGAGGGATCCGAAGTCCGAAAACAGACAGCTGACCACGGGAAAGCATTAAAATTTGCCCGCAGTCCGAACCAATCTGCTGACCTTGTATTGCCACACTTTTCTCTTCAGCCTCTCGTTTGGCGGTCTAAATAAATGTACAAATATATGTATAAATGTAACTAGTATTCCCTATATTACAATAAATAATAAATGTACGTTTATTTTTAACTGAAATTTCGAAACTAGATTGGAATTGGAGTACATTATTAGTTTTACCCTTGAGTAAGGTCGGAGTTAGGTTTTCTCTTTGCTCCGGCAAAATGTCGACTACAAAGAATCCAATTTAGTTTGTATGCGATCAACGAATGTACAGAATAAGATGGGATCCGAATTAATTTATTATAATTGAATAATCTTGTTTATCTAACTTCGGCCCGGATAGCTGGGTTATCTCACTTGTCTCGTTGTCTGCTGTCTGGACGCAACCGAATTAAATAATGTCTGCTCCTTCTTAAATTGTGGGTATGTATTATGAATGGTATTGTGGTACTAATTTTACAGTGGGTTTAATTTTTTCTAATATGTATGTCAGGGTGGACAGTCGATTTATAAAGGTTTTTTTTTAATTATTCTAAATCAGTGCTAAATTAGTATCGAGAAAGACGATGCAGCTCGGAGTATAATGCTGCGTATAAACAGGTAGGTATTACAGCGAGCCGAGCCACGAATTATTATTTTTTATGCTTTTGTCTAGACCATAGGTTCTCAACGTGGGCAACAACGCCCCCTTGGGGGCGTTTCAGACCTTCAGACCCCATCCTATCTTGCCCCATCCCATCCCATTAGGGGCCATCCATAAATTACGTCACACCTTAAAATATTTTACCCATCTGGCAAATGTAACCCTGTCATGGTATCCCATTACGCCCCCTCAACCCATTGTGGTCAATTGCTGTTTCGGATTCACGAGTTAGGGTGCGCTAGAAATAAAAATATTCTCAAAGTGGGCGGTGGGCAAAAAAGGTTGAGAACCTATGGTCTAGAGCAGTGGTTCTCAACCGTGGTCCACGAAACATTTATTCATTTACTACAAAAACCGAATCGGAAGGTATCCAAAAGCTGATTCGTAACTCTTTTTAAAAAATTTCCCACTGTGATAATAAAGATAACGATTTCTTTGAGACCTATATGTGTGGGTGACATAATGAACCATATATATGAAAATGTTTTAATGTGTTATCACGTAATTCATAAATCAATAAATTTGAGTTGCTCCGAAAAGCAAACAAATTAGCCTGAGGGGTTAATAAACTTCTTACCGACTTACTTTGATTTGTCGACATTTTATTGATTGCCCAGCCTTGAGACTCCAAAAGTTGGTGACTCCAAAATATCCAAATTTGAATTAAGCTTTTTCGGGCCAACCTAATGCGTATTCCGCACTCTAGAAATTATACTCGTATGTAAATTCCACATTTACATTTCCGTTCGTCTCCAGCAAATCAGAATTATATTATGTTATTTGTGGTTCACGGTTATTTTGACTAGACTAATAATAAGTATTCACTTCCTCCTATGTTTCATAATATTATTCTACTTATTTCATCATTTCCCCACCTCCAAACACCATCCAATCTAAAACCCATCTCTAAGCCTTTAATTTTATTGCCAAGCGTATGGCCATTGTGTGGTCTTTAAATATATTCATTTTAAGAAGAAGTAAATACACATTTTATTTTAAACTAGCTGACCTGGCGAACGTCGTATCGCCTCAGAATCAATAACTGTTGTGATAAGTTTTAAGATTTTCACGGCCAAAAGCATTTTCGTTACACATCTACCGGATCTGCCGGATCTGCCCTGATGATGGACACTGCAACGATGTCCGAAACGTTGGCTAAAGAAGGAGGTAGCGCAACACGGCATAACACCCCAAAAACAAATAACGAAAATAACTGTTGTGTTAATTAAATTCAGTTTTTTTATTAAGTTTTAAATTACACAATGAAGCAATTATCGATGCGCAACTGATCGTGTTTTGTTTTTGTCATCATCAGAGATGGCGTTGTGAACGGTGTTATAATTTTTGTGATTTTCTTACTTTTCCACTTCCTTACGGGAATTGCGTTTCATATTCTTTATACGTGTGAGGGATATTTATTATTGTTTTATAAATACAAAATAAATTTATTAATATAATTTATAGTATCTCGGTTATAAATACAACAATAATTACATCTGCACTCTCCAATCCCTGAAATCCAGGCGAACGGTAGCTGACATGACATTTCTCCATAAAATTATACATAACGAAATAGACTGCCCAGAACTTCTATCCCAAATAAATTTTAACATCCCATCTAAAAGAACTCGCCACACCAACCTTTTTTACACAACCAGTAATAATACGAACGCTGCAGCCAACTCCCCTATTTCCCGCATCCTTCAAAGTTTCAACTCAATTAAAAAAACCACAAATACCGATATATTTTTTGATTCCCTCCCTATATTTTAGAAAAACATTTTTAGCACACTGAATTCGCACAAATAAAACACACATCCACACACCCTCACGCGCATTTACACACATACAAACACTCTCACACACCCCTCTCCTTTAATAAGTTACTAACTTAATTTAGGTATATTGTATTATTTATCTCACAAAAATATAAATAGATAACAGCGACATGTCATTGGTACCAATTATTGTATTTATTCTATAACTTGGTAACTATTTTCCATTGTGTAATAATGTACTGTTTGTTTCTGCAAAATAAAAAAATAAAATAAAATAAAATATAGTATTTTTCCTTTGGAGGGATGCAGATATACGTCCACCGTTTATCCCATTTTCCACTGTTGACATTTAGTGTGTAAGAAAGAGAGGTAGCATTAAAGGTTTAAGAACAAAATCAAAACAATCAGCGCATTGACATTTGACTTTTTCGAATTTTTGGAATTCACTCACTACTTTATATTATACTTATCACAATATTCCTGGAGCTCTTTCAATATATGAGAATTCGTTCCATACAAAATGCACGAGGAAAAGAATTTTCTTCATCATTTTTTTCCGATGTTTTAATAGCTATTCTGCTATTCGGGGCGGAGACAAATCCCACAAATTAAATATCATAAAAATCGGTCCAGCCGTTCTTGAGTTGTAAATGGTGTAACGAACCCGACTTTATAATGACAAAAAATTTACTAACATTATTTTTTTTTAATTTAAATTTACTTTTAAAAAGAAAGACAAACGTTCCCGAGTTACGATTAACCTGACAATATTTGAAAATCTTCCACTACCGCCTCAGTAAGCGGAAAATGTTGCTTGTGTTGTGATGGAGGTCTTAGCCAGCCAAGGAATCGAACACGCGACTCCTTGATGGGATGCTAACTCGGCCACTGACCGGTCACTCGGTTAAATTGAACACTTTCATAAATGATTGAAAACTCATTAATTTGGGGAGGCGGGTGTGGGTACCGCCGCCCAAGAACAATTCATTGGTTCACCTACACCTATGGCATAGGTCAAACTAAGTTGCGTTTGGTGACTCAGAGGGGTGCCCGGGTTCATGGGATCAGGTGTGTTCAGGTCTCGGCGGCGGACCCGCCGCCCAACATCTGCGCGGCGGGCAGAAAGGACGGTTGTGGGAGACATAGCCGGACTCTCGAACCATCACCTTGGAATGCAGTGGGAGAAATGGATTTATACGTTTGTCACTCATGGACACAGATCCCCAGATTCCTACCCACCCCTCATACTTTTGCCTTCCCAGAACCTCCCCTCCTTCATTTCCTTAAAAGACCCCCCACACATCATCCACAAAGAGAACATGGGTCTTAAGGACATTGAAGATTTGATTTGTTTGGTCTAAAATAAGAAGGTTTTCTTTTCCTTGGCACCTCCTGTGTAGACTTAATTTTTACTAGATGCCAATCTTTACTAGAAGATAGATGAAATATTCTGTGAAGATATTCTTGGCATTCTGTATAATAATTATTTTTTAATCGTATTTTTTGAAACCTTGGCAATTTTTTGACAAATTTCTATCCGCAAAATAGGACCAGAAAGTACTGGGCAAAATTACTTAAGTAATTAAATTGCAAAAATCAGTTTTTTTAAATACCGATTCCACGGGAATGGCAGAGTGGAGTAACGAGGCGTACCAAGAATATCTCATTTCTCATAATATTAAATAACCCATCGTATTGAATAACCCATCAATATACATTGCTATTTTACGTTAATCCAAATATTTTACAATAAAATCAGTGTATTATTAATCATAAAAAAATACTACCCAGTTTTAACAAAAAAAACAGTAAGTACAAAGTTTTAAAAATAACAAGGAACATGAATTACAGGAAAAATGTGAAAGGTTATTTAAAATGGAACATAGAAAAACAAGGGAAGGGTTGGTGATTCAACATGGAACCTTTATGTTATTCAACGTGGAAAAATTATTATTCAAACAAAAATCTGCATTAGAAGTTAAACTAAAAAGTCGCTAGATGTCGCTTTCTTTTCTTTTCCCTGTTTATTTTAAAGTGGTTTGAAGATTGGATATTGATTTCACAATAATAAAAATGTTTATTTTTTTTAGATTTCGTAGGATTCGAACCGCCGTTCGCTGATGTCTGTCTCTCTGACTGGTGAAATTTGTCGAGCCGTGAGAAGGCCATGAATTTACCGCATTATATTAGAACCGAGGATCGTCAAATAATAAATTGTTGTGACGCATTTCCGTCTCATCCGAATTTCAATACGCTAACGGGGCTAAAGAAGTTTCACTTCAAAAAGAAAAGGGTTGTTCAATATAAAGCGTATGTATAAAAGAAGGATCATTCAATATGGAGCATATAGAAAAAGAGAAGGGTATTTCAATATGGAACATATAAAAAAGAAAAGGATTATGATTATGGACCTAAGAAAAAGAAGAAAGTTATTCAATATGGAACCAAAAGAGAAAGTTTACTCAATGTGTAATATGTATCTAAAAAAGAGAAGGGTTATTCAATAAAGAACATTTTAAAAAGAGAAGGGATATTCAACACGGAACATATAAAGGAGGGAAGGGTTATTCATTCTGGAATATTTATAAAAAGAGAGGAGTTATTCAAAATGGAATTGTAATTTTTAGTAATATTGGAAAAGTGAGATGTTCACATAAAGTATGTATTATAAAAACCAAGGATCATTTTTGCATTGACATTAGAATGTGTTGCTATATTTTATTAAAAAAAAAACAGCATCGAATTTTATAAAAACAAATAAAGAAAAATGTTGACTGGAGATTTTTGTACACTAATGTCGCAAGCTAAAAAAACTGAGTTTTTTATTTAATTATTTACAACATTAGTTACAATTTTTTTTTAGTAATCTTAGTAGATACCTTTATCCACACAATTTATTTCCTAGTCATTAGAAAATGCATGCAAGTGGCCTATTGGGATTTTGAAGTAATAGTAAAGCGACCGAAATTAATTATCTAACCATTGATTATAATCAAAAATATTATAAAGTAATTATCTATTCTTCCAATTACCATTCTCACTTACTGTTTTATATTCTAGCGCTCTCATGCCGTCTCTTTCATCCTAGACGTCAGTCGCACGGTCGTTACAGTAATAATTATTTATGTGCGGGAGGGCTGTTATATTTTCACGTGATTGACGATCATTTTAACACGAAAAACTAAGCATATCGAATACGTAACAATGTAAACATATCCGCCATGTTGGTATAGTTTAATTTCAAACCTGCTCCTGACAGCTGACTACTAACGAAATTACTTTGAAAATTGAGGAAAGGCAATTCGCTCATATTGGAAAAGTAAACACAATATTTTAAAACGAAATTGCTTTCCCCTGGGAGGTTTGGTGGTTTTAAACGATCGGGGGTTGTTCGTCATATTAATTAATTAATGTGTCGAACTAGGTAATTGATGGGCGAGAAATATTTGACAGAATTAATACGCCAGATCATAAAGCAATTACAGTATGTTTCCAAATTTGGAATTGAATAAAATGGAACTAAAAAAAAAATTGTTACCATGGTTACACCGAGTAACACCGATTTTAAAACAAATTACAGTTGATTCATGTGTAAGGTTGTGATTGACTACCGAAAATGATAGTGTGATAACAAAATTTATACTTTGGGTACTTAGAAATGTAGTATTTTGTTTTAATATTACCCACACTCAGGCAGTGCCTTAGTGGGTTTTCATTTCTTCTTCATAATTGTTATTATATATTGTGTTATTATACATATAATATTTGCTATTATACATTATATGTACAAAGAAATGGGAATAAATAAAGTAAAAAAAAAAAAAAAAAAAAAAATGTATTTGATAGTGTGATAAGTTTATAGTATGAATATTTTACGCTAGCCTACGCCTTTGCACTAGATACGTGTGAAACATGTTGTCAACTGTCGGCGGCCGATCAGTACGATCGGCCAGACGCATCATGATCGGCCTGATTTTACGATTTGCCTGCGACATCACACGAATAAGCTCGATGGAACGAATCCGGGTTCAACATGCATGCATAATCATATTTTGATACAGACGGTACAGCAGCGCATCTACAATGTTTACGGAATTAGGACTCCATAGATTCGCCAGTTTGATGGGACACCGGGTTACTGGAGCCAATATGCGGCTAATGGCCTCCGAAAACACGGTGGTGACCGCAGTCTTCCAGTCACCACTCCTGAGTGAGCGTTGGGCCCGAGCTCACTCAAGACCACCTGCATAATAATGGCTTACTTTTTTTTCTATTTATGAACTTGTTTCTTTACTGTGTTATTTATAAATATGGGACGTGTGGGATTGCACTATCGTCCCCACATCTTGGAATAAAGATTTTTTACGTTGGCTCGTCACAGGAGGCCTTAAGGACATAATTTCCTTTAGGATCTATGTCAGCTTAGGGGCTGTTGTGTCTTCAACGAAAGGAAGTTCTGGAAAGGAAAAAGGTATGAGGAGTGGGTAGGAATATAAGGGTCAGTGTCCAGGAGTGACAGACGTATGAATCCATCCATCCAATGGCGGTGCAAGGCGATGGTTGAGAGAGTCCGGCCGAAGAACTCAAAAGACTTCCCTCAACCAGCCTTTCTAGATCCGACCCGTCAGGCAGCAGGTGACCCGCACAAACCTTACCCCATGAACCAAGGCGTCCCAGCTAAGTCACCAAACATAGCGAACCACTTAGGTGACCTATGGCAGAGGTGTTGGTTATGAAATAAATGGTTCCAGAGGCGGCGGTACCCACACCCGCCGCCCAAATTGAAAATATGTAAAGCAGGAAAAATGGCATAGTTGACCCAATTTTTCTTAGCGTTTTGTATTTTTAATTTGCAAAAGTGCGCGTTTGTTCCGCATAATTTTATTCAACAAATTATATAATATTTTCTTCAAGCTTTTTGGATACGTACCAACATTAAAAAAAAGAAAAAAAATGTTGTCATCAATTATTTTTGCCAAGTTTGGTGTTAAAACATGACAACAGTTTTGTCAGAAGGTTAAGTAAGTTCGTACATATTACAAACTAAGGGAGAGAATGCTAAAATGTTATGTGTGGTCGGTCTTGCTGTATGGATGTGAAACATGGACCTTGAAAGTAAATACCATGAACAGGTTAGAGGCTTTTGAAATGTGGCTTCACCGGAGAATGCTCAAGGTCCCATGGACCGACATGATTACCAACACAGAAATTCTCAGGCGGGCTAGAGCAGATAGAGAACTGCTTACATTAATAAAAATCCGGAAAATTTCATATCTGGGTCATATACTTCGAGGGGAGAAGTATCACTTGCTCCATTTAATATTGAAAGGCAAGATAGAGGGTCGCTGAGGGCCTGGTAGGAGACAAAAATGTCTTGGCTGCAAAACATACAAGAGTGGACCGGCATTAGAGGAGGAGCTAAACCGGGCAGCGCAAGACAGAGAGACATTTTCAAGAGTGATCGCCAACGTCGGGGGGACCTGATACGGCACACAAAGAAGAAGAAGTACACATTTATTCATTCAGAAAATACATATTACTAATTTCTGAATACCGTTTGCTGTTTAGGTGAAAAATATTCACTTGGACCATTTTTTCAAGCTTTCTTTTTCTGGTCCTTTGAACCATATAAACCCACTTCAACGATCGTTGCGCCCTCATTTTTGTCTAAATTTTCTTGATGGACTGTATACCTAGTTAATATTTTATTAGACAGAAAGACCCAGATTTTCTCAGTACCACGACGGTACTGAGAAAATCTGGGTATTTTCAACAAAGTTTGTACACGTTTTTATAATTGCTGTGCTTTCGAAGCGCCGCACAAAGAGGAGACCGATTATACTATCTCATACTCTTGCAGACTAAATCCTCTAGATGTATGTGTTTGTATCTTTTTAGTGTCGCTATTTTTCGTTTCATCGATTTCAACGGTGCTAAACAAGTTTTCACTTCAAAAACGGTTTGCAAGTAATATAATTGTTTGTAATTTCATTAAACATTCCTACGTAAATGCCCCTAACGGCGTTAAAAATATATGGTAACGTATTGGAACTAACGGATTCTGCCGAAATGTTTGTGGAGGTCCAACAAAGGACACTGAATTGCAGTCGGCTGGCTATTCGATTGGTCCCCAAGCAGCCAATCGAACTCATTTTCAAGTCACAAGAGCTTTCTCCGCGCCGCATTAAAAACCTGGCCGATCATTCTGTTTTAAACTCCCGGTCAAGACTCACTTGCATATCGTGTTTGTTCGCTCTTCACATTATTATTATTGTAAAATATTTAAATATAGAGGAATTATGTGTGAGTTGTAAATTGTTAATAAACCTGTAAGTAATGTACCGACATCTTACTTATTTGATTTACCACACCCTTTACACACTTTAAAACACATAACACATCATTAATATTTAACTATTATCGTCACCATCTAAAAGCCTCTATGACCTTCATAAAATATGACATGACCTCTATGACCTCCATGACCTCTATGACCCTCTGTGACCTTCATAAAATACATCAAAATCAAAATCATTTATTGTACAAAATTTTCATTTAGTGCAAAAGGTATAACTATATCCTATTTCTTCCAGTTAACCTAACATGTTATACAGATATGAACATAAATGAAATATAAATATAAAAGTGGTGTAATACAAAGTGAATTTGTTTTAATTTATTATATAAACATAAATATAAAAACAGTTGTACCTATGTGAGGTATTCATGTAATGTGTAATGAGACCTGTTCAGAAGGAATGTTTTTAGTGATGAGTTAAATCTGAGTGTATGTATTTGTTTAATATCATGTGGAAGGTTGTTGTATACTTTGATGGCCATGTAAAAGGGTCCTTTTTGGAAAATTGTTTTGTTTGATTTTGGTATTAATAAATTTTCTGTAAACCTTGTAGCGTGTTTATGTGTAGAGTTTTTTGTGGAAACTTTTCTGGAGATGATCGCACTAACATGCATAACTCCGTTATATATATGTCGGTGACTGTAAGAATTTTCAAATTTTTAAATATAGGTCTACATGAATCCCGATTAGCAGAGTTTGTCATTTTTCTTATACATCTTTTTTGGATGATCAAAACATCTTTGGCGTTTACTGAGTTTCCCCAAAAGATAATTCCGTATTTTATTATTGAATATACATAACCATAGTATGCGGCCATTACCGATTTGATGTTTAATATATTTCTCAGTGTACCTAGAACAAAAGAAAAGCTACTGATTTTGGCTACTATTTTGGATACATGTTTTTTCCAGTTTATATTTGCATCTAGTTGTATTCCCAGCAGTGAACAAGTTTGGAAAGGTTCGATAATATTATTATTGAAGTTTACATTTATGTTTATAGGTGTAGCTTGCACTGGACAAAATTGTAAAACTTGAGTTTTATTAGTGTTGAGTGATAGATTTTGTGATAACAGCCAATTTGCTATTGATTGACAAGTCTCGTTAATATGTTTATTAAATTCGTCAACGTCTCCATTACATTCAAACAACAAAGCAGTGTCATCAGCAAACATTGAACATTCTGTGCCAGCAATAATTGGAAGTTCGTTTATGTATATAAGGAACAGGAGGGGCCCAAGAATGCTTCCTTGAGGCACACCCTTGTTGATTGTTCTCCATTTGGATTCTACCATGTACTGCATCATTTTTTCGTCAATGTTTGAAATTTGAACTTTTTGTTTACGATTTATTAGGTACGATTCAAACCATTTTAATGATAAACCTCTTATACCCACGTGTTCAAGTTTAATTAGAAGAAGCTTATGATCAACATTGTCCAAGGCTTTTGAGAGGTCGAGAAAAATACCTACGGTTTTTTTGCTAACATTAATACTTTCCAGAATTTTGTTCAAGAAATTGAAGACTGCTTGTGTTGTCGAACGGCCTTTACGGAATCCAAATTGTTGTGGACATAGTATCTTAAAGTTTTCGAGAAAGTTGTAAATGCGATTGTACATTGCTCTTTCAAATATTTTTGAAAAATTTTGTAATGAGGATATTGGTCTATAATTTGAGATTTCCTGTTTGGGACCCTTTTTATATAAAGGCACAATAATAGATTGCTTTGGGTGTTCTGGGAAGGTTCCTGATTCAAAATATTTGTTAATTAATATTTCCAACGGTTAACTCAACGCTTCTGCACTTGCTTTTATAATTTTTATAGGGACTTTGTCAGTGCCGACACTGCTTTTATCTTTCAGTTTTACGATAATTCTGATAATTTCCTCCTTGCTTACAGGCGTTATAAAGAATGATAGAGACTGTTTGTTTGTGACTGTGTTAGCAGATTGTGTACGTTGAGATGTATTTTGTGGTGGTAGCGGAGGTGCAAAGAAAGTATTAAATTCATTTGCAATGTTTCTGGTTCTGACACCATGGTATCATTTATTTTAAGACAGATTTTTGGCTTAATTTTAGATTTTAAATTATTTGAGTTCTCTTTTATTATGTTCCATGATGTTTTGGTTTTATTCTGCGCATTTTGAATACGTTTACTATTGTAGTTTCGTTTAGCTACTTGTTTTACTTTACTGAGAACTTTTTTGTATTGTTTGTAATGGTTTATGATTGACAGGTCATTTGTGTTTTTTGTTTTATGTATATATGTCCTTTTTGTGTAATAGATATTTTAATACCTGGTGTTATCCAATTTATTTGGCATTTTTGGGGATATCTATGTTGTATAAAGGGGAAAAAAAGTTTCATACCCTCATTTACTTTATTAATGAAGTACTCATAACTGTCATCAATGCATTCAAACGATTTTAATAGATCCCAACATATTCCTGATAAGTAATTTTTTTTGTATTTTCTTTATTAAATAATTGTTTTTTGCATACCAAATTTGTTTTATATTATTTTCTGTTTTTATGTGCATTAACTGTGCCATGTGATCTGATACAGCTAATTCTGTGACTTCCCATGTGTAAGAGCTTTTTGGTATATTTGTACATATATGATCAATTATACTTTTTTTATTTCCTTGTAGTGTGTGTCAATATTAAGGTCTCCGCAGAGTATTATTTGTTTTTTATTGTTTTTGCAAATTTTGTTTAATAGAAGTTCAAGTTGTTCAAAAAATATATTAATATTGGAGTCATTATAGTAAACTGTACAATTGATCATTTTAAGCCTTGGAATTTCAGTGCCAACACATTCAAATACAAATTCTTTTGTTATTTGTTTAACATATTCTAATTCAGTAAATGTAATGTTTTCATTTAAGTAAAAAGAGACGCCTCCGTGAAAATGGCTCTCTCGACAAAAAAATTGAACCTAATTTATAACTATTAAAATTAATAGATGTCGCTTCATCTTTCTGTAGCCAGTGTTCGCTAACACAAAATACATCAATGTTTTTTTCATACAGAATATTTTCTAATTCTAGGATTTTATTTCGGATGCATTGTACATTTTGATGCATTATATTGAAGGCGTTTTTCATATTTTGATTGTTACCTATGATACTGGTTTCAACAGAAATGTCAGTGGGTAAGTGAATCATAATCTTATTTTGAATATAATGTAAGGTAGGGATAAATGTTTAAGTATATCAGATTTAAAATCCATTTCCAAAGTACCAAGATGAAAGTGTCGCATAAACAATAGTATGCTTAAACAATAGTAATGATCGTAATCCTCCATGTGTAAGTGTGAAGTGCAGTTAATAAGTATGCGTATCCATTTATTCGTAAGTCATAAGGAAATTAAGGTATTCTCTGAAATAACCTGAATTGCTCGCGAATCTGAGTTTTGGCGTACGTAGACTCGGCCCGATTTTACCCATACAGTAGCCAGTTTTTTTTCAATTGCCATTTTTTTTGCTAGGTATAGTAGACGTTTATTACATGAGGTTAAGTGTTCCGAGATGAAAACTGGCATACAGGGATCAGAGAGATCTATAGAGCCGTCAGGCGCTCGAAGCAGCCTGACGCATTCTGGCCGGTCTCGTTATCCCTTATTAAATAAGAGGGATAATTAACATTTTGAGACCTTAAAAGTGTCAAATAATGTTTATTACTCTGTGTACATTACATATGTGAACTCAAAATAATTTTATCGTAAGCAGTGTGGACGTATAACGAGTTTTAAGAATATGTGCAGATTGTTATCGTGATTCATTAGATGCGAAGTGTTTAAAACCCAGGATGGGTAGCGAACATTTACCAGATGTGGTCATTTGTTCGGTCGTTGGGTGTCATAGCCGTACCCCTGCGCACCCCGCACCTTTACTGCAACCCCGCTGCTCGCCGCTGCGTCGCTGTATTTACGACTGTGGATCATATGACCCGTTCGGTGTGTGGGCCACCGAAGAGGCCTTCTAAGAAACGCACCAGAGAAAAGAACAAACTGATGACCTCTGCTATCTCTACATCCCTAGCTGCCCCCGCTGCCAACCGCCCGAGCCTGCCCCCCGCCTCTAAGCACATGGACTAGGAAGGCATCGGACTGATCCCGCGCCCTTCGGTTTCTACCAGTGCCGTACGTATGAAGTGATAAATGACAAATTAAAATACCTAAGAGATAGTGTTTAAAACAACAATCAATAATAATAAACAGTTCACGGTGACAATTATTACAGTGTATTACGAGTATATTTTCGTTAGCGTTGATTACATGTTATTTTTATGGTTTCTTTGCAATTGTTGTTATGGACTGCAGATTTATTAAATATAGGTTTTGAGTATGTGTGAGTATGATTAAGTTAGGTTAGGTTAGATTAAGTAGATTAAGTAGATTAAGTTAGATTAAGTTAGATTAAGCTAGACTTAGGATGTTAAGTAGATTACTAAATACATAAGGTAAATGTATTATTGCGGGGCAAGAATTCCAATAATCCATGCGCTTGATAGCTGCAAGACGAGTTGTTATCTAGCCTCCTACACAGTTAAGTAAATTAAAATACGTTCGTATAAAAAGATATTTTATTTGATTTATTGGGGGGCTAGAATTCCAACAATCCATGCGCTTGATAGCTGCAAGACGAGTGGTTATCTAGCCCCCTACATAGTTAAGTAAATTGAAATACGTGTATAAAAATATATTTTATTTAATTTATCGGGGGGATAGAATTCCAATAATCCATGCGCTTGATAGCTGCAAGACGAGTTGTTATCGAGCCTCCTAAGTTAAGTAAATTCTAATGTAAAATCCATGCTAATTTGTACAGCGCTCTTGAGGCGATTTTTCGCAAAAACAGCGCTATATAAGTTGTCCAAATTTATTATTATTATTATTGTGTTGAGCTTATCTTCCTTACTTATGGATTTAACGTTATACCGTTTAGCATTGTTTAAAAATTCATCCCTTAAATGTATGTGTCTAAACCGTATAATTATTGGTCTAGATCTATGTGGAACTGTCCTTCCAGGAACCCTATAGCTGGTTTCTATGTCCTTGTTCGTTGTGGTGGTTTTTATTTCCTTGTTTATGTTGAAGATAATATTTTGCAGGTTTTCATCTTCAAACTCTGGTACTCCTCTAATTTCCGCATCAAATTTTTTTTGTTGACGATCTTGTTCGTAAATTTTTAGCCCAAGCCTTGTTGGCTTGGCTTCGAGCTCTGTATTTTTTTGCTGTACGGAATCTATGGCTTTCAATTTTTCCATAGATTTTTTTAATTCTGCCTCGAATCCCTCCATTTTAGAGTTGAAGAACGTTAGCGAAGCTTTAAATTCTGTGAACTCGGTGTAAATTGCCGTCACTTGAGTCTGGACGTTCTTGAATCCTAGCAATTCTGTTTTGATGTGTCGAAGTTCAGCCATAATTAAGTCGTGCTGCGTTTCTCCTTGTGTGAGTCCAGGCTTGTTGGAGCTGGCCGCAGCGCTATGCTTTCCCATGGATCTCGTCGTACTCCGCGTATCGGTCTTGCAACTGCTGCACTTAATGGTTGCTCGTTTCTCCTGTGTTAGCTTGCGGTACTGCGCCTCTCCTATTACACCGCAGGCGAAATGTACATTTTCTTTGCAGCAAGAGCAGTAAAACATTGACTCCTTCGTCAATATTGGTTCAGGACACTTGAAGCTGAAGCATGCTATGTTCTCCAATTCTATTTATTGTATTCATATGTGTTTATATTGTTTTATATTTATATTTGTTTATATTGTTTTTGTAGTAGCGCCTGTGGGCAGGCAATCAGGGTTATCTGTGATTTGGTAGTAGCGCCTGTGGGCAGGCAATCAGGGTAATCTGTGATTTGGTAGTAGCGCCTGTGGGCAGGCAATCAGGGTAATCTGTGATTTGGTAGTAGCGCCCGTGGGCAGGCAATCGGGATAATCTGTAATTTGGTACCTGATCGAAATAATTTCTACCGCACAGTTTCGTTGCGCCTGTGGGCAGGCAATCTGGTTAACCTGTATAATGTACTAATGTACCTGATTGAAATTAATTATACCGCACAGTTTCGAGATTGTTATTGATTTTAATTATATCACTATTAAGTTATCGAATTGGGCAACTGTTTTTTAAAACACTAGTAATTAGCACTGTGGTGTACTGTAACACAACTTTATGTTTAATGACAACCCATTACTCATTATTATTAGAGATTTTAGTGATCAATTCATAACAGTACAATGTTGTTATTTTTCTGTGACGTAGAAATAGCCGTAAAAAGTGGTTTATGAGTGTAAATTTTGGCTTTTGGCCGATGCACTTTATTGTTTTTCACTATTTCACACACTTTTCAGACTTATTTAGATGTTGTTTTGCGGTTTGTACGTTAAATAATGCACTCTTAAAATGATGTGTCAATCTCGTATTCGACCATAGACATCCCTCTATATATTAAAAGTGATGTTAGAAGTTACGTAAAAGTGTTTATTTTCAAAAAATATATTAAATAAGTTATTTAAGACACCACAAAATTAATCTTAAATAACCAAAATTAATTTCGAAATCAGGCTTTGTTTCATTAAGTATAGAAATGGGACACGGTAAAAACACACTTCCCTTTGACCTAAATCTATATTTTCATCATCATCATCTTCATCCCCTTATCCTATTCGGGTCGGGGACCCATTGCATCGACAAGGCTCCTCCATACGTCCCTGTCTTGTGCTGATTGTTCATATAATATACATATATATTTATATAAAAATTAAAATATGCTTGCTTGGGTATATGCAGGGATGGGCAGTATTTGAAATACTTGTAATTGAAATACGTATTTGAAATACAAATACGTATTTTGTATTTGTATTTCAATTCCTTCCTAAAAATGTATTTTGTAATTGGTATTTTAATTACCTGCTGCTGATGTATTTTGTAATTTGTATTTCAAATACTTATGGCTTCAAAATACATTTTCAAATACATTTAGCGATCTTAATAATGATAATGAAAAATAAACATACATAGATAATACATAGACTAAAAACGCTAGAATCCTGTACTATGGTCCTTTGCTATAGCACTCTTACCTAAGGCGGCCAACCGTTCCGCATTCTGCGGGCCGTCCCGCATTGGCGGTTGTAGTCCCGCATTGAAATATTTGCCCGCAAATCGCCTAAAGCGTCCCGCATGTCCCGCATTCCTATATTTTTATAATATTGGGTATGGTAGACAAATAATATTCCTATATCTTTATTCTATTTTAACCATTTCCGTTTATCTATGGTTAAGTTGATAACAATATTTGTCCCTAGAAAAGGCCCGAAGATATCGATCTAGGGATTGGCTTATTTAGGTAAGTCAAGCAAGAGTCAAAGTCAAAGAGCGTCTGTGTAGTATTGAGTAAGTGCAAAGATATTCAAATACAGAAGAGATATGCTATGGTGTCCGCGCAACTGTCGCCGGACTTCGCGCTAATTAGCGTAGTTTTCATACAAAAAGAATTTGTTCATTTCGTTGATTTTTTTAAAATGTGCATTAATATTGGTTAACAATATATTTTGAATAAGGAAAGAATTTGTTCATTTAGTTTAACGTTCGTTTGGTTTGTTTGTTAATTATTTGTTCTTTTGGTTTATTTGTTAATTGGTAAACAATATCGGCGACACCCGGAAGCGCAGACCCACATAGTAAAAACAGCAGATAGCACATATACTTATATATCTTTGAGTAAGTTCAAGCCGTGACACGTGATTGATAACCCGTATTTATCATTCAAATCAAATCAAATAGTAATTTTTTGACCATGCCGCCGACCGCGACAAAGCGAAGGTATAAGTTCAAATAGAATTTCCTTTCTTGCAAAAATGTTTATCTTCATGTTCTGAGTATAGTTTAAATGCGCCGCATACAGATATTCTTAATTATAAATAACCAGTGTTATGTTCAGAATGTAAAATACCAGCTGAATTCATCTGATGACATATTTCGACGGAAAAAATTCTCTTATTCGAAGTGCAGTTATAAAATTATAGTTGCAGACTATGTTTGTGCTGCCAGAATCAAAGAGAAACCATTTTTATGTTCTGAGTGTAGTTTTATTAATTTAAACCAGTTTTGTGTTCAGAATGAAAATTTTCTGTTGTGGATTCTCTGATTTATCATGCAGTCATAAAATTCTAATTGCAGACTATGCGTAGGTATATATATTTTTTTACATGAGCCCCACACAGGAGGCCCTGAGGGAAATTAGGGAGTTCTGAGAAGGAAGAGGGGTTTAGGGGTGGGTAGGAATCTGGGGTTCAGTGTGTCCTGGTTATTCGCCTCCAAGACCTAGACATACCTCACCCCATGAACCCGGCACCCCTGATAAATCACCAAACGTAGCGAACCACTAGGGGTGACCTATGGCAGAGGTGTTGTTTATCCAATAAAGGTTCCCGAGGCGGCGGTACCCATTCCCGCCTCCCAAATTGTATGTGCTGCCAGAATCAAAGAGGTACCGTGTTCAAAATTCAATTTTCGAAACTCTTTAATAATTAATTTATTTGAAGTACCTACTCGCCTAATACTTTGAATCGATTCAAGAATTATAGATATTTTAAATAGGTGCCTATGTTAGGTAGCAAATTTGACTGACTGTTCTTATAATATACAAAAATAAATATTTGTAATATATGAAAAATGAAAATTTAAATAAAAAAATTGTAATAGGTGGCACGCGAGATGTTGGAAAACTGAATGTGCTGGGACTAAACATTTGGAACACGGGAGGAGGGTTGGCGGGACGGGAGAGTGGGAGAGGAGAGAGGGAAGGTGGGGAAGGTGGAAGGGGAACGCGGGATGAGAACGGGGACGAACGGGAAAGGATATCCAGGAGAAACAATTTATTTCTTTCATGTAAAAATATATAACCTTCCAGTATTCATATAATACATATGTTCCCGCTAAGAAGTTTATAACTAAATATTCGGCAATCCACTTCTGTATCAATACAATGGCAACAAAATGATAGGTAGGTAACACTCGCGGAAGTTAGAAGGCAGCAGTTTTATCTGGGACGTAGTTCCTTTCAAAATGAAATCACTATCGAAGATGTAGTTCACTTTTTTACTTGATGAATTATTGCGAATTTGAATAGTTTTCAAAGAATGCGATGCGATGCGATAAATCGATTGTTTTAAGCGACTTATATTAACGAGGACCTCGTACTCGCGGGAGCTGCGTGAACACACTGGATTTTTGGGGGGGCAAGAGGGGAGACGGGAAAGGATGCATTTGTTGCCATAAATAGAATAAATAATCCATTTCAAGAACACAAAAGTATCTCACCGAGTTATCACTAAAAGCGGCGCGAACAACATACCTAACTAAATCCAATCAAAATCGTGGGACTTTGAAAAAAAACAATAAAACATTACCAAGCGACATTAAAAAACGTCTTGGACTTTGCCAGTAGACCGACACCGACCGACGCTATGTAATATATAATATTCACAGCTAACAAGGTAAATTAAATTAAATAAAACAAATAATATATAGGTGTCCTTTGTATTAAATACTTATTTGTTTCTCACTACCATCTGGCACGTGGTGTGTCACCTTTAACCTTTACTATAACAGAATAGGTATGTGTATCTAGACTTTGGCATTTTCACCATTTGTATTTGCGCACGACAATAAAGATAGATAACGTCATAACCTGTGACATTTGACACAACAAACAAACGAAACATTTTATATAAATTATGCAAATGGTAAAAGTGTGTGACCTTTAGTTCAAAAATAAAAAGGTAAAAATTGCCAATCTAATAAAATAACAAAAGTGCGCAGTGACGTGAATGTCTGTATTTGAAGGGTGGGTACCTATGTACCTTCTTTTAGGGGTTGAACGAATGAGTTATATCTCAGGGAGATACAAAGAAAGTACCATTATTAAAAAAAAAAAAAAATTTCGGTTGTGCCTCTCTCTGTCTGTAGCTGCGGTTCAAAGAACTCCAGACTTTTTGCTTAGAATTTAAGATTCATTTTCAAAATTGAAAGTTCCTGTTTGGATAATTCAAACCATCGGAACCTACATAGAATATAATATTTTTAAGAGAAAATTATTTTAATTGCCATTTTCAAAATTGAAACTGATTTATTTAAAATTCCCATTGTTATGATATATATACCTAGATGAGACACAAAGCAAAAAAAATGTTTCCACTTTTTACATCCGATTCGACCTCTAACTCCGAACGACTGGAAACCACCAAATCTGGTTGTATGTTACCGCGGACTGCTTCTCGCGTGATAATAGTGTCACACGTTTCGATGAGATATTAGTACGCAATCATCTAACCCTTGATTTTTCACGGGTCTGCGCTAGTACAACGTGTTACATAGGGGTAATATGGCATAGAGTTGAGACACTTTCGTACCCTGAGGACTATCTTAAAATATTTTTTAATTTTTAATTACTTTAAAAAAAAATCGAGCAGAAACCTACAACAAATTTGTTCTTGTGATAACTTAATCAGGGAGCCTAGGTATGTGAATCTGAGTTAAGGTACATACATTGATAATTCAATTTTTTTACATTAAAAATAAAACTCCTTTAAACCTTCCATTTTCAAACCATTAGTGTGCCCAGTGGAACCCTCAACCTGCACGTCCTAAGCCCAGTAAGGTAATAGTAATAAGGTTGTACGATTTTCATAGATTTATGTTCCAAACACCGACATCATTTCCCCCCCGGATCCGGTCAGCCAAATAACTAAGTAAATAGCTCCTAACTCAATTAATGGAGATTTAATGGAAAATGCGCGGTTTGGGGTGAGAGCTGGAGGGGGGGGGGGGGTCAGGAGTCAGTAGGTCTGGGAGGCGTTGGAATAGACAGGGTGAACATTTAGAGGGTGCAAATGGAATTCAGGATAATTAATTTTTTTTTAAGATATGTTTATCAAAATCAGACAAAAACTAAGATTTTTAATTTTTTTTTATATGATTACCGCACAAGAGTTCCAACTGCTCCTTACAACAGATAATTATATCTTTACTAATATTATAAAGAGGAAAGATTTGATTGTTTGTTTGTTTGCGTTGAATAGGCTCCGAAACTACTGAACCGATTCGAAAAATTCTTTCACTGTTGGGAAACTACACTATCCCCGGGTGACATAGGCTATAATTTATAAAGCTAGCTAGAAAGGGTATGCGGGAGGCGAACGTGGACGCACGGGAAAGGTGATTCAGGGAGAAACAATGTATTTGCCATTGCAACGCATGCCGTGGACCAGCTATGTATTATAAATATCTAAGGTGATAACAACTGTATTATGGAGATGAGGAAGGTTTGAAATTACCATAGTACTTACGAAGTACCAGGCTATTCAGATCTGGTCATCGAACAATTTCGGAGGCGGGTATGGGTACCGCTACCCTGGGAACCTTATTGGACAACCAACACATCTGCCATAGGTCACTCCAAGTGATTTACTATATTTGGTGGCTTAGCAGGGTGCCCGGGTCCATGAAGTGAGGTTTGTCCCGGTTTTGGCAGCGGATACGTCTGCCTACCAGCCACGTGGCAGATCAGATCGGAAAAGAATGGTTGAGGGAGTCCCTTTGACTTCTTCAGCCATACTCTCTCGGAACGTCGCCTTGCACCGCAGTGAGAGGGATGGATTCATACGTCCGCCACTCCTGGCCAGTTAACCCCCAGATTCTTACCTAACCCTAATACCCCTTTTCTTCCCAGAACTTCCTCTCCTTCTTTCCTAAAAAGATCCTCCACACAGATGTAAACTAATGTAAAAAGCCATTTTAATCAATTTTTCGATTCTGAATGGTGGTCTTAGATCAGGGCACCACACAGGAATTTATTCACATGCATAAGGCATTCATTACCTTAATGGAATTCTTGATAAATTCACGCAGTAATGTCAATAAAAAAATTATATTTTAGAGATAACCTAACTTTTCAAGACGGGAACCTGACGTGCCACACTGCCAAAATGCGATGTTGCCAGCAATTTTGCAGCCAATTAAAGACATTTTTATTAGTACTAATTCGAAACAAAAAAATTAACGGTTGGAAATTGTTTTTTATTAGAAAAACTGTAATGATGAATCTAATGTGTGTTGTTCGTTCAACAGAAAGTGGCAGATGCTTTCTTGTTATCTGTGGTTGAGATCAGGGTGTTGCCATTTTCCGCCAATTCCTCCCCCACTCCTCCCTCCCCCCCGAAGAAGTACTATTTAAAACAATAAATACCTTATCATGAAAATTGAAATGGAAAATCGATTTCGGTAACATCCTTTGTTTCGTGCGAGATGAAATCTTCGTCAAAAATAACTATCTATTTTGGAAACGATTTTTGCTGTTGATATTGATATTATTAACCCCTTAGACCTCAACCAAATTTTGTCAGTGTCAAAATATTTCCGCTTCGCAATAAAATGAAAATAAATGGAATATTTCTAAACATGAAAAACACGTTTTTAATTTTCGAGAGGTGATAAAATACGCTTCAAACTTTATAAATCGAAATAAACATAATTTTTAAAGTATAAAAATTTTGAACACAAACTAGCTCTAAAGTAGCTCACCTTACGTTTTTCTACTAACTAAAATTACTAATAACGAAGAAAAATGAAAACACAAATATTTTATGAGACAATTGTATTTTAAACGTTATCATCGCCTTACTCTTCGGTCGTCCCATGTAAAAATAATAAATAAAAGATTCCCAAAGTTTCATAAATTTTTTTTCAAATTGCGATTCAAAATTTTAGTTTCATAAAGGTTCACTTCTATTTTGGTTAACTTTTATATTTCAATATAAAGCTTGGTGTCTTCTCTTTCAAACAGCGTTTACATCATTTTTCTCAATATGATAGTAAGGAAGGTACAACAATTTCTATGAGACGTATTCGAGTTGTTTTGAAAAGTGAACAAATTAGCCTGGGGGGTTATTAACCTACATAAGCTGATTAACTTTGTCCAAAGTTTTGAAATTAGATTTTGAAGATATTACTGAAGAAAATTCTACACCGTAGAAGATGTCGACATTTTGAAGCAATATATTATTTATGTATATCTAGAAACGTCGTTTTTCGCAGCATCCCTACCTCGAAGTGGGGTTGAAATCTGCATTCAAAGGAAATCTATACATTTCCGACAGTCGATATCAGCAAAGGTCAGCCCAACACACTACAAACTGTTCATATTCCTCCGTCATCGCCTTCCCTCGTATAAATGTTTCATGTTTACGCCAAAAATCTTCCAAACTTTTCTGAAAGTTGTTGGTGATTTAAAAGGGTATAACCAGAGAAAACCAGAAATATGTCATTTTTAAATCAGATTTTAGACGTATTGACTCTTTTCCACAAAAAGTTATAAATTGATTTCGAAAGATTGTTCTTTTGTCTAGTAAAAGCATGTTTTAAATTGATGAGAAAAATGTTTATTTTTTGTATAATAAGGGGGCATACATTAATTACGTGAGCATCAAGGGGGGAAGGGTCGAGATTGGAAGAATAACTGCTCACGTAATTAATGTATGCCCCCTAAGATTATACCAAAGGGTCGTTGGCCGATATGTTAAATTTTCAAAAAAGATTTTATATTATACAACATTCATTTCAAATCATATAATTATGCAGTAAAATATATTATCTGGGAAACGCATGTTTCAGAATTTTAATTTTAGTTTAAATAAAATCGTTAAGAAATACATATATACGTGCATGTGATTCTTGACGAAAATTGGTCCGTTTGTGTATTTATTAGCGCACTTACAAACTAATACATTTAAGTTTTTTTTACATTCTTATTTGTGTTACACATTATTGAAAAATGATTAATACTTATGATCAAAAAATAATTACAAAATTGACATAATTTTAGTGTAGTTTTATCGTCACGCCTTTCAGCATTCTTTGGATGTAGATATAAAGTAAAGCAAATTTGGAATGAAATAAAATCGATATTAAGTTATAATTTTAAAAAGCTGGTACGGAGAATAATTAATCTTTCTCATTGGAACCGCCCTTTACGATCGTAAGAACAACTTTCTACGAAATGTGGATTTTCGGCCGCTGGCTGGTTAAACGCTCTTAAGGTTCACAACGTACTGACGGGATACAAAGAAAAACAAAGTTAACATTTCAAATTATTGATCTGAAATTTTACACATTTCAATATCTTTTTATCTTAAGAAAAGACAAACAACTTTGTTTACATCGCTTTTATAAAAGTGATGTAAACAAAGTTGTTTGTCTTTTCTTAAAATAAATAATGTCATCACAAACTGAAAACCTTTCCGAAGAAGTTTTCTTCAAAAAATTAATCTTTTTATCCATTCGACGGCCTCCGTGGTCGAGGGGTAAGGTGCGAGTCGCAATCCGAAGATCGCGGGTTTAAATCCCAATTTGATTAATTTGTGTCATTTAACAAATAATTAGGAAATTTAAAAAATATATGGTATATTAGCGGCACATTCAAGAGTGAAAGATACTCTCAGTATCGCCCTGGAGAGGAGGTAGTATACAGAATTGTTGTTTGAAATGGCTTTAGCCGTGTTTGGTGACCATAATCAATAGGCGGGGGAGGTAAGAGGGAGAGGGTAATAATTTAGTAATAATTTACAAAAATTAACATTATGCTCTATTACCCCTTCCCTTATCCCACTCCCGCCTATCCATTGACAGCTTTAAGTCTAAGTCTGTTATTGTAATTAGTTTTAAGTAAACCATGATGAAGTAAGCATTGCTTATGAAACATGTCGGTTTTTTAAACAATAAACATGGTTAAAACTAAGTAATCCGTTAATTTTTTATTAAAATATTTAAACCAAAATTAACAGATTATATTTTCTCAAATGATATCGACATCATTATTTGCTGTGCCAGATTTAAAAGCTCCAGGTGGCAATGGCGTTTTTTTATATCTATATATATCAGTTTTTACCTTATCATAAACATTTCCACATAATACATTTTGAAATTTACTTTTTACATATTAACATTACATTTCATTATGTTGTAAGGTAGGTTTAAGGTGTAAGGTGTAAGGTAGGTTTGAGAAGGTGAAACTGTTGGTTGGTAATATTGTATGTTTCGTGAACACCTCACTAGGAGAACCTGTGCTGATGTGTTTACGTTAGTCCTGGGTCGATCGATCGTTTTACACCACCCGGGTCGCTCACGACCCACTGGCGTCACGAGCGGGTCGCGAAGACCCGCTCTTTTCGCGACACAAAATACGAAACTCGATTACTCATCACCCAGGCGAGTTTCTACGGGTGCGCCGCGCGGTAGACGGTCGCCGCCCAGACCGGTCAAGTCATACGCGACACAAAACCCAGGTTATAATTGTGTGAACGTTCTCTCACTGCTCACTCCTGTAACTAGTAACGTCATGTCCCAGAAATTAATTTAAAAAAAGACATGCTTCAGGGGTAAAAAAACAATGTTTTATCATGTAAGTTTTAAGATTTTCACGGCCAAAAGCATTTTCGTTATTTGTTTTTGGGGTGTTATGCCGTGTTGCATACATCGACCGGATCTGCCGGATCTGCCCTGATGATGGACACTGCAACGATGTCCGAAACGTTGGCTAAAGAAGGAGGTAGCGCAACACGGCATAACACCCCAAAAACAAATAACGAAAATGTTTTATCATGTTTTGGAGGATATAAAAACCTTGTAAAAAACATGTTGTTCTAAAGCTTTCATTGAGAATTTAAATAAGTAAATTAGCTGTTAGCTAAAGCTTTATTATAATTTATTTTTATTAAAGTCAGACATTTTACACTTTTACCAGTTTATAGTTTCTATTACAATGCACAATTACATTCACACTCACACGAAAAATGAAAAGTTTTTATGAAAACAACAATAACAAAATGTGAAAAGAAATGTACTTCACCCGTTGATTAACAATACCAAGATGCGCTCTAATTTAAAACGACGCTGTGTCTAGTCAAATATTCAAAAATCGTATCTACCTAACAATCCCGCGATGACGTGACACATGGGCAGGAAGCAGGATACTGCCACGCAAGTGTGTGCGTTGATCGGCAATCGGCGATCGAATGCATATCGAATGTGTCGCAGTTTGCGGGTTCCGGGAGCTGACACGTCTCGCCGCACCCGCACCCGGCACCCGGCGATCGGTCCGTGAGTCACGGGGTGCAGGAATGTGTCGTAGATCGCGAGTCGCGGTTCACGGGTCGTGGGAGTGCGCCCGTTGTTCTTGTCTTGTTGTTCGCAAGTCGCTGATCGTGAGACCCGGGTGCTGACGAATAAATAACCCGCTCGCTCTTTGGTGGCTCGTGAGCGGGTTTTGACGATCAGGTCTTTCACGATCGACCCAGGACTAGTTTACGTATTTATGATTAAGTGTGATAAGTACAGGTATTTATGTGTTGTAGTAGAAATATGTTTTTTTTCTTCTTTTTTTTACATTTTAATGGTAATTGTACATTGATTATTTAGAAGAAAAAATAATACATATAAGGTATATATATATATATATATATATATATATATATATATATATATATATATATATATATATATGTACATATGAATAATTGGTAAATTCTTAAAAGAAATGTTTATTTATTTTATAGTTTCATAGTTTGTTTTATAGTTTGGTTATGTTTGGTTAGGGATTAAAGTATTTTGTATAAAATGAATATTTTGATTTTTGATTCAGGCTGTGATATGTTTTTTGTGAATATTTGTAGATGTATTTGCAGTTAGGAGTTGTTTCAGAGTAATGGGCATATAATTAAAAAGTTTGGTTGCATAATACGGAAAATGTCTTTGTCCGTGTGTGGTATGTGTTATCGGTATGTTCAGGGTTATATTTGTTAAGGACCTTGTTTTTATTATTGTTTTTGGTTGAATTGGAATACGGAGTTTGTTTTGGAAGAAGTGTAGCAGAGCAGATTTGGCATAAAGTTGTTTTATTGACATGACTTCTAATGTTTTGTATATTTCGCTGTAATGTGTGTAGAAAGGCACTTGCAGGATTAATTTAATCATCGCCTTTTGTATCTTTTTAATTGGGTCAATTGTTATATTTGTAGCACTTCCCCAAGCCAGTATTCCATAAGTGGCAATGGATTGACAAAGAGCAAAACATATGGATCTGAGTATTGTTAGAGGGAAAAAGTTTTTAATCGATTTTATTAGGCGCATGACTCCTTTTAGTTTATTTGTGATGAAAGTTATATGGTCAGTCCAGCGTAAGTGCATATCAATAATGACCCCTAGGTATTTTGTTTGTTTGACCCTTTCTATATGCTCGCATTGACAATTGAATGAAGTTTGTTCACAGTCATGCAGAAACAGGTCTATGTTTGATGGAGGTTGACCTCTTTATGTAATACTATGTGTGATGTATTTTGTTTTGATTGTATTAACGGTAAGAGTATTACTGTTTAGCCATTTTTTGACAATTGACAAATTTTTTACGGCTATTGCGAATACATCTTTCCATGTGGCTGCTTGACAGAGAAGAACTGTATCGTCAGCGAAGGTCACGATTTTACCTTCAATTTCAATGTTACATAGATCATTTATGTAGATGAGGAATAATAAAGGGCCAAGTACACTCCCCTGTGGGACTCCGTACGTAATTAAAAGTGGTTCACTTATCTTGTTATCAATTTTAACTTGCTGAGTTCGGTCAGACATGAAGCTTTTAATTAAGTTGAATTCTACTCCGTTAATAACAATGTTTTTTTAACTTATTGAAAAGTATTTCGTGTGAGATTGTGTCGAAGGCTTTACATCGGTCTAAATAAATTGAAATAACTTTTTTCTTAGCATCAAGATTATGTGTAATAAAGTCTTTGACAGTAGCTATTGCATGTTCTGTGCTCTGTTTTTCCTGAATCCATGTTGGTTCATCGATAGTATTTGTTTGGTTTCCAGATAGTGTTGAAGCTGTTTCTTAATAGTTTTTTCCAGAATTTTTGAAAAGGTATTTAGTAGCGTAATGGGTCTGTAATTGTTTATGTTATTTTTGTCCTGATTTAAAAATTAGAATGACAAGACCTTTTTTTAGTAAGATAGGAAAAATTCCTTCTTTTAGACTAAGATTAATTAAGTATGTGAGTGTTTTGAGTAGTTGTTGGCTAACTGTTAAGATAGTTTTGGAATCCACACCATCGGGTCCCGTAGTTGTGTTATTCTTTAGTTTTTGAATTATTTTATTGGTGTCTTCTAGTGTAATATTTTGTAATTTGGAGTATCTGTTACCATTTTCGTTGCTGATGTTAGTGGCAGTGTTTTGAGGTTCCTGAATATCTTGGAGAGGCTGTGATTTTTTTTTATATTTTCAGCTAGGCTAGCTCCTATATTAGTGTAGTACTTGTTAATGTAATTGAGGATACGTGTAGGATTGTCGTGGAAGTGGATTTTTCATCATCAATAAGTAAAAAAGTTATGGTATCATCTTTGTTCTTCTGTGAATGAGTACTTTCCCTCAAAATTGACCATACGCTTTTAGGGTCATAGTTTGCTGCTATAAGTTTGTTTCGATAATATAATTCTTTGGCTTTTCGAATAATTAGAGAACAAATGTTTTTGTTGTAGAAGAAATAAAGAGAAGTGTCATAAGGATTCAGTTTAATTTTTTTGTGTAGTTTGTCCCTTTTTAATACTATTTATAATGCTTTGGGTAATCCATTTTTTAAGTCTTACTTTGCGGTGTGGGATAGGTATGTATATCGTTTTGGTATTTTGGGTAATGAGAATTTGTAGATGTGTTATGAAGAAATTCCAGGCCTCTTCTGCCGAGTTAAATTTTGTTTTAAATAAAGATGTTCCCACGTTTGTTTTTGTAAACATTGATTTAGATCATAGGTTCCCAACGTGGGCGATAACGCCCCCTTGGGGGCGTTTCAGACCTTCAGGGGGGCGGTAGAAGGCAAAGAGAAAATTGGGGGCGGTAGGAGACCCAGAGAAACCCATAGCTATTTTACTAGCACATATCGAAGAAGTCGAAGACATGCTAAAAGAATACGATGGTGATGATGAGCAAAACCTGTATTACCGAAGAAATTAACCAAAATGAAACAACATTTCAGGGCTATTCGACAATTAGATGCGAATCGTTTAGCAGGCATACAGGTGGAGTTATCACATTAATTCTGTAGTGTATGTGTGTGAGTGTGTAAACAATATCTCTTACAAAGTCACAACAAATACGGTACAAGATAAAAATTATACCTGGATACCTACTGGCTATTGAAGGATTTTTTTTTGAAGAATTTATCATTCCCCAAATCAAAATGATACAAAATTCTTAGATTTTTTTGAAGCCGTTAGCAAATAAATACAAGAGACTTGAAAATCATCTGTGGAGATTTTATTATTCAATACAAAAAGCACAAGATTACAAATCATCATAAATTGCCTAGGTAGGAAGCAACTTGTCAAAAATTATACAAGAATATGAACAAAACTCTAAAACCATGATTGATTTGCTAATTTCAAATGACTTTTACGCGGAAGTTAATGCTGCAGAAGAAGTCAAAATATCTTATCACGAAACAATTATTACAAAAATTATATATAATAGTCCGAAGCCTCAGGGAACACGAAGTATAATATATATACATGAATAAAAAGAACTATAATAAGATAAATTGTGTACGGCATTACAAAACAAAAAGTGGATCTGCGATAACCAAGGAAATTTAGACAGAAAAGCCGATGAACTAATAGGACACCTGAAAACAGTAGTAAATGAACTAATGCCTACAATGAATATATCTTCTTATATATAAAAATGAATCGCTAAAAATCTCGAGATCAGCTGAACCGATTTCGCTAATTCTTTTTTTTAGAATATTCCTTGAAGTACGAGGATGGTTCTTACGGCAAGAAAAATTAAGAAAATTGCGCAGAAAATTGGATAATTTCAGAAAACCTATTACTAACCTAAACGACTATCGCACGTTTGACAGTACGCGTGTTTGAGAATGACATTTTGCAAAACAATGATTGTTAAATAAAATTCTATTTTTGAAAATCTTTAAGTTGATAAATTTATTTAAAGTAGGTACTTCCCTAATAGTTTGAATCAAATCAAGAATTTTAGATATTTTAAATAGGTACCTATGTTAGGTACCAAATTTAATACACGAAAAATGGAAATTTGAATAAAAATTGTATAAGGTGGCACGCGGGCTGTTTAAAAACTGAATGTACTGGGATTGAATATATGGAACGCGGGAGGAGGGTTGGCGGGACGAGGGAGCGGTAAAGGGAAGAGGGAAGGCGGCAAAGGTGGAAGGGGAAGACGAGAGGGGGGAGGGGAACCTGATAGGGGGAGGGGAACCTGGGAGGGGGGAGGGGGGAGGAGAACTCGGGAGAAGGGTTTGCGGGACGGGGGAAGGGGTGGGGAGTGGAGTGGGGAGAGGGAAGGTGGAGGTGACGGAGTGGGAACGCGAGAGGGGAAGAGGACACAGGAGAAGAAGGGGAGGCGGAAGGGGAATGCGACGAATGGGAAAGGACACTCAAGGAGAAACAATTTCTTTATTAAATGGCATAGCAACGCATGCCGGGACCAGCTAGTATTTATATATAAAATGAATTCCTGTTTCCCTTGGTCACGCCTTCATTTCACTTTTTTTTAAGTTTCCTAATACTTTGTAGAAGGTTCTTACGGAAAGAAAATTGCGCAGAAAATTGGATAATTTCAGAAAACTTAACGACTATTTTAACTTCACACGTTTGACAGTTCGCGCGTTTGACGAAATTGAATTGTGTTTTTGAACCTTTTTTTTTGTAAAAAAAAGAATTATCTACGGATTATTTAAATAATACATATTTTAAATAGATACCTACGTTAGGCGCCAAATTTGATTGATTGTTCTTATAATATATAAAAATGAATATTTGTATTGAATGAAAAGCGAAAATTTGAATAAAAAAATTGTAATAGGAGGCACGCAAAATTTTTGAAAACTGAATGTACTGGGACTGTTATATGGAACGCGGAAGGGGGATTGGCGGGACGGGGAAGTGGAAGAGGGGAGGCTGTGGGCGAGGAAGGTGGAAAGGGAACGCGGGAGGGGAACAATTTATTTCTTTAAAACCTTGTTACTGAAGAATGACAAACTTATATGTTTTGTAAAATTGTTATAAAATCTGCCAGCTTTATTTTATAAAGGGCGCCACTGGTTGATTAACCAGGCTAGCAGATGGAAAGCAAAAATCCTCTCTCAGGGCCTTGGGAATCCAAACTTTAAAGTTAATATAAAAGAATTAAAAATGATAAACAGTACCTATTCATAAGGAATAATAATATTACATTTATTTGTACAGATTTTTAATGCAAACTTAAAACAATAACCAAATAAATAATTAAAGCTCACCCCCTTGGATCGACCAATTTCCAATTAGCTAGCTAACTAAATATCGTTTCTCAGGAAGCTTCTATTCCCGATGATGAATCTGTAGATTTTCCATGGACTGAAGACGGCTGGTACTGTTGCGCTCAAATAAAATCGCTCCAACCAACGAACAATTTCAATTCCAAGCGAGTCTATTTTTCCATGAGCAAAACAGAATTTCCCAAAAAAAACTCCAAGATTACTTAAAAATCGGTCGGGGATAGTCTCCTTGTAGGTAGATGGTCTTCTATACTTTCTTTAGCACTCTGGCTTGCATAAAATATTGTACTGTTAGCAATTAATAAAACGCTAAGTTAATATTCACGATGAAATATATTGTCTCCACGTTAATTGACAATAACAACATTCAAGAATCGGCAAGATTATATTCCGCCATTTGTATTTCCCAGCCGTTCGCTCTCCGTGCTGTTGGTGTGTTGCCAACCAGGAAGAGTTAGTAGTTCCCTCCTTTACCGACCGCCGTAGCTGGTGTAGTTTCCTTGTTGGCCGCCAGAGGCGATAGCAGTACCTCTGGCGGCGGATGAGCAAACCAAACGTGTGAAGCGGCAATATTTAAATATGCTGCTAACACGGCCATACTGACCACTGCTTTGACCTCAAAGCAGGAAGCTGAAATAAAAAAAAACATTATAATTTGACGGGTTGAAATTTTTTTCAAACCCACAATGGTACTGACAAATGAATCACACTGTTCGCCCTTCCTGACCATTGCAGAAATTTGTTCATCCGGTCAATTCCTCATATTTTCATAAATACGTTACCGTTAATCTTTTACAAGTGCTGCCTTTGGGTAGCCAATACTTTGAAACGATATTTCGGCAAAACTTCAACCACTTTATAAGACAAGCTCCGAATCCGATCTTTCAACCTTTTTGCATCCAGAAATTCCTTTAGAGATCTTGATCACAACCGCATCGCCAACACGATACGAGGGTTTCGTGAATAGTTTAGAATGGAAACATTTCATCTTACACCTTCGATATTCATCAAACAGTTCCCATGACTCAACATGAATGACGTTGAAATCCTGCCTCTCACCAGCCGTGAGATTATTATTCATACCGTGCTTTAGCACAAACATATAGCCCGGAGGCTCTGCCTCTCACCAGCCGACGTGAGATTTATCTACACCGTGCTTCAGCACGCATAACCCGGAGTTTCTGCCTCTCACCAGCCGACGTGAGATTTATCTACACCGTGCTTCAGCACGCATAACCCAGAGGTTCTGCCTCTCACCAGCCTATGTGAGATTTATCAACACCATGCGTTAGCACGAAAAACCGTGAAGATTCTGCCTCTCACTAGCCTATGTGAGATTATTTAACAACATTGTGTCTCAATGTGTCTTGCCACTCACCAACTTACGTGAGTTTATGAATCGGTTCGAGTTGAACCGTTTCATCTGCCGCCTTTGATATTCATCAAAAGCACCCGTGTCTCAACACGTACGACCATAAGGTCCTGCCACTCACCAGCCTGTGAGTTTATGAATCGGTTCGAGGTGAACCGTTTCATCTGCCGCCTTTGATATTCATCAAAAGCACCCGTGTCTCAACACGTACGACCATAAGGTCCTGCCACTCACGAGCCTGTGAGTTTATGAATCGGTTCGAGGTGAACCGTTTCATCTGCCGCCTTTGATATTCATCAAAAGCACCCGTGGCTCAAAAAGGTACGCCATCGCCAAAATTGCCTTGATGACAACTCTCGTGATTGTTTCTGCCTCCGCCTCTAATCGGCAGTTTTTCATGAAGCCGTCCTGAAGAGCAATAACACGCAGCATTCCGTCCACGCTCTTCACGAAAATTCATAATAAATTGATCTATCCACATGCTCAACGCAACAGCAAAAGATATCTCCATTTTCTAAAAACCCCGGGCTTACACATCACATCGCCCAGTATCTCATTTTCCAACAAACATTTAAAATAGTTTTTCACATATTTTGTGATAACATTCCTCATCCATGGAAACCACTGTTTGTCCCGGACGGCAGCCAGTGTTTGATAAACACCTTGATGTTCACTCTCATCATGAAGAATCCAAAGCCACACCTGATATTTCTAGGTGTACACCATTTCGAATATCTTCGAACCATTTTAACATCGAATCATTTCGATATCTCCGAATCATTTCAAACTCGAATAACTTCGATTATCTCCGAACCATTTCAAACAAGTTCGAACCATAATACAGAGTTTCGACTCAACTCATCGCCACACATAAACGGGCTAATTTTCCCAAACATATTTCCTTTCAGTTATTGCGTCATCTACGATGTCCATACTTATAGCAAATCACCAAATCGATCCCCCTTTTGTCAGCTAGACGGCTACCAGGATCAGACTTTGTCATCGCCGCGTGAACTTTCAGCATCGTAATTTCGAAACATTTTGAGGTTCTGGACATTTCGCCAATTGCCATCAAGAGATCATATCCATCTGCTATCTTCTGGCCCTGAAGTCAGCTTTCATGAGTCACTTTGGATTTCAGTTATGCGCCCAGCATATTGCTAGGTAGCGACTTTGTTTGACAAATGTCTTCAATCATCAAATTAGGCTCACAATGATAAACACGAAAGGGAAAGGTCGTTTTGACGAATCCGTTGAACCACAAATGAGTAAGCACCAAATAAAATTTATTAACGCGTCCTTTCAGCGGGAACACGATCCTCGCATTCCTCAGACATCGGGCATCAATACATCTGTCATGTCATCACTGTAATTACGCGGCATTTGTACGTAAATTTACAACAGACGTCCAAACATTTCACAAGAAAGCCGATACACAGATTGTCACTAAGGCAGAAGGCGTAAAAAAATCGCCGGCATCAAAAATAAACAAACTCGAGAGACGCCGTGATGGCCGCCGGTTGTTTACAAAGCACGAGTTTTTAAGTCAGGTGAACGAAACAAAAGCCAAAAGACACTTGCTTTTACGAATCCCACTTCTGATGTTAGCAATTAATAAAACGCTAAGTTAATATTCACGATGAAATATATTGTCTCCACGTTAATTGACAATAACAACATTCAAGAATCGGCAAGATTATATTCCGCCATTTGTATTTCCCAGCCGTTCGCTCTCCGTGCTGTTGGTGTGTTGCCAACCAGGAAGAGTTAGTAGTTCCCTCCTTTACCGACCGCCGTAGCTGGTGTAGTTTCCTTGTTGGCCGCCAGAGGCGATAGCAGTACCTCTGGCGGCGGATGAGCAAACCAAACGTGTGAAGCGGCAATATTTAAATATGCTGCTAACAGTACAGATAGCCTTGTTACTCGGCAATATGTAATATAGAGAATATGTTAATCCATAATAATAAAATTGCAATTTTTTTTATTTAATATAGATATATAGTACAGTGGTTTTATATAAATTACATATCGGTACACAAATTATTTAAAATTGCAATCTCACCAAAGAATAAACTAGTTCTTGTGCTTGATGAGCGAGTTACACTAATTATAAAAGAAATAGAATAACATTACGCAATAGGTAAGTATATAATGGGAACAATTGAAACTTCTGGATTATCTATAAGTGTAGGTTTACATACATGGGATACGGTTACATACTAAAATATTATGCACTTAAGTGAAATTCGAAAAATCTAAATAAAATAGAGATGAATAATAATAATAATACAATAATTCATAGAAAGAAAGAGAAAAACAGGTAATTATTAAGTTAATTATTCCGGATGAAGTGTAGATTCAGTTTGAGTTTCAGTTTATTGATGTCTTTGGTTTTTTTTTTTATTTCAATCGGAAGGTTGTTGAAAAACTTTATTCCTAAATAGATATAATTGTTTTGCATTAGTTTGGTATTAAATTGTTTTGCTATGTTTCAATTTAATCAATAATCGCGGAAGAAACGCGCGTCTCTATAATAAAGAAAATAAAACACTTTCACGGCGCTACGTAAATACTGATCGCGG
Organism: Limnephilus rhombicus; assembly: GCA_929108145.2. Lineage (NCBI taxonomy): Eukaryota > Metazoa > Arthropoda > Insecta > Trichoptera > Limnephilidae > Limnephilus > Limnephilus rhombicus. Next base: position 20,663,532 of record OV815286.1, read on the forward strand.
CCTTCTGATAAAGAAACAATTAGATTAAAATATTAATGAAGCAATCTTTTAAATTAGCGCACGATTCAACTTTAAAAATGAAAAATCACGTTTGGCTTTCGGTATGGAGTCCACCCAAAGATAATCAAATACAAATAGATATGCTATGATGTCTGCGCAACTGTCGGCGGACTACGACCTAATCAGAGTAGTTTGCATACGAAAAGAATTAGTTCATTTCGTTGATTTTTTAAGGTGTGCTTTAGTATTGGTTAACAATATAATTTGAATTCGTTCATTTAGTTTAACGTTCGTTTGGTTTATTCGTTAATTATTCGTTCATTTAGTTTATTTGTTAATTGGTAACAATATCGGCGACATCCGGAAGCGCAGTCCCATCTAGTAAAAACTGCAGATAGCACATCTATTATTTATTATTTTTAATTTATAAATTAACGTTTAAGACAAGATTTTTATGCATAGCACAAAGGGTAACAATTATTATAAGCAATAATTGTCAGCCTGAAACACTCATTTACATTGAAAAATCTTCCGAGAAAAGATACTTGCCGCCAACGGGACTTGAACGTGTCCCGTGTCCTTCCGATTGCCGGTCGAATGCTCTGACCACTGAGCTATGGCCACTGAGCTATTTGCCGCCATAGCTCAGTGGTCAGAGCATTCGACCGGCAATCGGAAGGACACGGGTTCAAATCCCGTTGGCGGTAAGTATCTTTTCTCGGAAAATTTTTCAATGTAAATGAGTGTTTGAGGTTGACAATTATTACTTATAATAATAAGGAACTCCAGTGAAAAATATTATGGCTTTAAAAAAATATGTTCATATAGACCAAGAAACGCTGATTCTGAATATATAAGTTTTATTTCATAATATTAAACGCAGAGTTTTTAAAAAAATAATAAAAATTGCATTTCTAAACCTCTCCTCAAAATACAGCGTCAAGTTGGCATTACTGAAATGGTTAACGATGACGTCACTGTTAACCTGTCACCTGGTAATAGCGTCCATGTTGAATGTTGTATTGACATTTGAAAATTGACACGTATGCAATTCAACATTTCGTGTTTTTGGTTTATTTTCATACTGTTTATAGAGATTTAGATAAATAATAGTTATTGTGTTTATTGAAACATAATTTAGGCCCTCAACAATTTACGAAAAGGGCTATATTTGCCGACAATCTGCAATAAATTTTGTCTATTTGAGGTTAAAGTCATGTCATATTTTGAAATTTGGTTTATGTATTTTCAAATTGTTTTTAGTATAGGGCTTTTTATACAAGTTGTTACACACTCGTCATGATCAGTGTATTATAAATACCAGTATTTCTGTATGTGTTATACATAAAACAATGTACCTACAAAGTAACGCCTGACACAAAACACGATGTCACATGTATTTGCAATGAAAGAGATGATTTATTGTTTTTATATTGCACTTTGATTAAAAACAATAACAGTAGCGGTGAAATGTGGGCATTTTACCAATGTTTTTCTATATTAAAAGCAGTTAATCTTGATTAAAAAACGACTTCTCACACCTAAAAGTCATACCAGTCATCCGACATCATTCCGCCGTATTGTCCATTTAAAACAGGGATGTTATGCCCAAAAAAATTATTTCCCTAGATTTCGAAGTGAAATTTCCCTAGAATTTCACATTTACGCAATTACCTACGTAGCCACCTGATTGTGTAACACTAATCCTGTTATATGTTAATTAATATGATAATTAAATGGAAATATATCGGAACTTGGTAAATATACTAATAATACCGTGATTTTACAAATAAAACACTTTTTGCTACGTGAAGTAATAATTTAAAAATACGAATACTCTCACCACTGAATTAGAAACTGAATTCCAAATTTAAAAAAAAAAACACTTTGCAAAATAAAAATCATAAGCAACCCGCCGCTCATTTGTACCAAGCTTGGTATTTTGAAGACCCCCTCCCCCCCCCCGAACGTGTCACGTAGTATGGGTACGTTCCCTTATATCATTTTGAGTTGTCAGTGTTAAAAATAACATTGCATGTAATAAAGTACATGAACAATAATTAAGATTCATAGGAATTCCAAAAAATTTATATATATATATATATATATATATATATATAAATAAAACCAGTAATATTGTCATATGTAATACAAATTTTACCAGAGTTCGATATTTCCCTAGATTTTGTCCTGATTTCCCTTATCGCTAAAAAATATTTTTCTCCCCTAGATCTAGGGAAATTTCCCTCGACATAACATCACTGATTCAAAATGACAACTTAAAAATTTAAAAAACTATCGGTGGGTTAAGACCACCATACGGTGCGTTTCTGGGAGTCTTTAAAAATTAAAACTTTGACAATTATTTTAACTATTAAAACTAACTATAAAAATAAAAATGCAGTTATTTAAGTTTGAAGGTCTTTATTCATTAAAAAAAATAAAAAAATTGGACTGGAGTTCTCTATTGTTACATCTATTATATTTCAATATATTTTAGTCCACCACCTACCTGGGCCCGCAAACTAACAAGTGAAGCGTCTAGCTTATTCTCAAGTCTCAAATACCTTCTTTCGAAAAAATAATTGAATAATCTTATTCCACATTTCAAAAATAGATTTTCATTGACGTTTTAACTTATTCGATCACCTTTAAAATTAGGTACCTGCCTAATTCTTTGATAAAATAAACAGCGAGATATATTTTGTTATTAGTTTTGGGGTATTATGCCGTGTTGCGCTACCTCCTTATTTAGCCAACGTTTCGGACAGCGTTGCAGTGTCCATCATCAGGGCAGATGTGTTTGATAAAAATAATAACAAAATAATTTTTGGCCGTGAAAAGCTAAAATCGTATCCAGCGAGATATATTATTATTTCATTTATCATAACAACCTCATATTGTAATATTTAATTAAATGAAGACAATATTAGCGAAACTCCATCGAAAATCTGCAGAAAAGTCAACAGATGTAGAAAATTAAAAATAAAATGGATAAAAATTTATCCAGACACTATCTAGATAGCATTTAGTTCGGCTTTTGAAAACCACTTTTGTGCTTCAAATCTTGATCTCCCACTCCGTTTGCCAAGCAATTTTTGTGCCTTTTACATGCCAATTCGTGGCGATATAAGGCACATTAAGAATACATACATTTTTTGCTTATGGCTTCCTCTTACCTACCCCCTACCTACAAATCAATTTTTAAAACAATCACTTTATTCACCTGAAAACGTAGGATGGTGATTTGATATGTTGAAACATCAAACATACCAACAAAAAACAACGTGAAGATTACCTGTTATTTAAAATAAAAATCTAATTTTGATCACATTTCCCGCGACACAATTATAATTCCGCCAGACTCTACCCATCCCACTGCAGAGAAGAGGTGAAAGGGAGGTAGGAGGTAGTATGCAAGAGCAGGTAAAGAGGGTAGAGGGCAGAGGTTGGAGGGCTGTGGGGGAGGAGGAACGATGCAGCCTGCAACCCCCCCCCCAGGCCAGGAGCAAACACCGTGTTGCATTCATAATGCAAGCCACATTGAAGGACCTTATAAATTGTTATGCGCCTCCACGCCCCGCCTTTTGTTTCATGTGTGTTACTTTCTTTGTGTACCACGTTGTAGAATTTTTTAGACCTACGTGTATCTACGCTGCTTTATTCTCCATGAAACCGTGAATCATTCTGAGTAACTTCTACGTACTTAATATTTCTATTTTTGATACTGACAATTCATGATGGAATTCCATTATAATATTATAATAATATAACAAGACACGTATACCTAAAACTTTTTCCATTTACTTTATGTGTGACCGTAACCGGTTTCAGCCTGTTAAAACCATCTTCAGACAGGTACAAATGTTTCTTAATCTACAGTTAGGGAACGTACCCATACTACGTGACCTGTTCAGGGGGGGGGTCATCAAAATACCACGCTTGGTCACAACGGGGGGGGGGGCTTAGGTTTTCATCACGTAGTCAATCTAGAAATCTCGCTCTTTTTTTCGAGCTACTAGGGGAGGTTTTTAAGTTCGCGGAATGGGAAGGTAAGTGATTAATGGGGGTACCGCTGAATTAGGTACTAATTGAACAACTCATTTTTAAGATAAACACCGGGTTTTATCGTAATTAGGACATTAGACTTTGAGCTATCGTCGACCAAACACTTCAATCGGGAAGAAATTGTGAAATGTGGAGAAAATTGAGTTCCGCGCTGTTATAAAGTTCCTTTAAGTTAATTTAAAGATCGGAAAAATGTATTAGGGTAGTAGGTGAATATGTTGAAAAGGAAAAATAATTTTGGTTTTTATTTCCACTCCTTACCCAATCCGCAAACTTAAAAACCCACCCTCGTACATTCAAATAAGTGAAAAAGTTCAGGGAACGTGTTTGTTGAAGATGATTGAGATGATAATGTTTATTAAAATAACAAGACTTTCGTTTACATAAATTACGTTACGGTTTCAATATATTTTGACATAAGTTTTATCTTGATAATATTTTTTCCACTTGTAATGCATGCACTCTTGCTGTCACGCAGCAAGCGCCGTATTAATAAAGACAAATATAAGCCAAATAATGCATTTTTTATTTTTTGTTAGCAAAAAATGATTCGAAACCATATTTATGAAATACTACGTGAAAACTGTAGGGAGGGGGTCTTGGAATATACTACACGTGGTCACCGGGGGGGGGGGGGGTAAAAAATTGCAAAAAGTGTGTCACGTAGTATGGGTACGTTCCCTTATGTACTTATCATATGGGGGAGTGGGAGGAGGTAGTCTTGAAGGATTTTATTTAATTTATATGTTTTTTCCATATTTGTTGTCATGTTGGCTTTCTAGTTATTTGGCTATTAGCAGTAGACATTATCTCGGGTTTATAGTGTTGCCTGGGGATCACCTGATTTATAAGTAATATCAATTATTAATAACCCATATTATTGTTGTCATGTCTATTCCTATTGTCTATTAAAATGTTATTATGCTTATGATATTTTGGAATTTTTTTTATTGATGTGTTTTATTATATTAGTACTTAAGTATTTACATATTTTATAAACAGCGCGCACAAAGTGTTGCCAACATCATTCACCCATAGGTTTTTTTTTTTTTTTTTTTTTTTTTTTTATTATAGCGACTATATAAAAAAATTTTACATACAAAATGCAATGTGAAATTAAGTACAAAATATTGTATTTCTTAGTCCTCCTCACTAGGGGGTCCTGTGCCGAGGCGGACTAAAGTTATTTAAATATAGTTCATTTGTCTTCTATGTCGTTTTTAGCGTCTTCGCTAGGGTTTTCTCATTGACCTCTTTAAGCCATATTTTTATTCTTGATTTGTATTCAATTGGATTTTTTATTAGTTTTATGTCTTGGGGGAGGATGTTATGGAGTTTTGTTGCAAAGTATGTATAGTTTCTTTGTCCAAATGTGGTTTTATAACTTGGAATATTTTTTATATCATTTTTATTCGATCTAGTGTTATGCATACACGGTCTAGTAGAGGATTCATTATTTTTGAAGAGCTTCAATAATATATTTTTGGAATATATTTGTTGTACATTTGGTACGTCAAAGTTATTGAAAATTTCAATTGAAGGCGTTCTAATTGTTACTTTCAATATGGTCTTTATGATTCCTTTTTGAATCGTATTCAGGCTACGTAGGTACGTATTTGCAGCAGATCCCCATCCTATGATTCCATATTCAATTCGAGAATGACATAATGCATAGTAGACCTTTTTCATATCCTTTTTATTTAGCACGTTTCTTAGATTTTTGAAGAAATATATAAGACTTGTGAGTTTTTCCGTAATACCTTTGATGTGTAGGTCCCATCTAAGATTTTCGTCAATTATTACTCCGAGATATTTTATGTTTTGTGTTTTTTCGATGACGGGGCAGTAACATTGTATATTATTTCCATGGCATTCATGTAATTTTAGTTCTAGTGATTTTATTGGTTGGCCCCTTGAGTTCATTGAAAATGTTATATATTTTGTTTTGCTTATATTAAGGGTAAGCGAGTTGATTTTAAGCCAATTTTGAAGTGCACTAAGCCCTTTTTCAGCCTCATTAAATTTATCCGTCCAATTTTCTTCTTGAAATAATAAAACAGTATCATCAGCAAAACTGATTATGTTTCCTTTAATGGTAAGGTTAGTTAAATCGTTGATGTAGATAATGAACAGAATCGGTCCCAGTACACTTCCTTGAGGAACGCCATAGTTTAAAGATAGAAGTTTGCTCTTTTGTTTGCCAATTTGTACTTGTTGTTCTCGCCCTGTTATATATGACTCCAATAAGTTAATTGTTGATTCGGCCATTCCTTTTTCTTTTAGTTTAGTTAGTAATATTTTATGGTCTATTGTGTCAAAAGCTTTTTGAAGATCTATGAATAAAGCTAAACATTTTTTCCCATCATCTATGTTTTTTATGGCCATGCTTGTTAGATTTTCTATGGCATCATTGGTGCTCAGATTTTCTCTAAAACCATATTGGGATGGTGATAGTAATTTGTTTTGTTCAAGAAATTGAACAATTTGCTTCTTCATTACAGTTTCCAAGATTTTTGAAAAAGAGCTTAAGAGACTTATGGGTCGGTAGTTATATATATCCTTTTTGTTACCACTTTTATGTATGGGTATAACTGTAGCTTTTTTAAGGCATGAAGGGAATACATTTGTAGATATAGACAGATTGACCAAGTATGTCAATGGGAAGGTCGGTTCATTTTGTAGTTGTTTTATTGTTTTATTTGAGATTATGTCATTTCCCGATGATTTATTAATATTAAGGGATACAATTGCATTTCTGATTTCAGTATTGGTTACATCAGTTAACTTTAATTTATCAATCTGGTTCATATTTTCCTTTTCTTCTGGTAAAATGCTAGTTATTGGTTGTCTGATTTTCTTTGCTAATTGTGACCCTATATTAGTAAAAAATTCGTTTACGTATTCGAGAATTTTGTCCGGATGCTTTGCGAAAGAGATTTGGGTATTTTCAATTGTTAATTCCTCCATGTTCTTGTAATGGGATGATTTTGCATTTGTAATTTCATTAATGATCTTCCATAATTTGCGCGGGTCATTGTTACATTCGTCTATTTTCTTCTTATAATAATTTTCTTTGACAGTTCGTATAACATTTTTGCAAATATTTCTGTACCTTTTGTAGTATCGTTGTATAAAAATATCACAAGGATTTAATTTAGATTTCCTATGTAATTCATCTCTTTTTCTAATGCAATTTATAACGCTTTGAGTTATCCATGGCTTAAGATGTTGGTTTTTATGCGAAATCTTTTTTCTATTGATTTGGTATTTGATACGATGGTGTATGTTATATATTCAGTGAATTTACTCCAGGCATTATTTGCATCAAGGTTTTCCAGTAGGCTTATCCAGTTTGTATTGAGTAACTGTTGTTTTACATCATTCCATTTGGTTTCTGTCTTTTGCACGATAATTGGGTAGGGCTGCGATCTTTGTATTTTCCTTTTTGTAATAGATAAAATTGTTGTATAGTGGTCGGTTATAGTAGAGGTGAATATGATAGATTTGGTTGATTTAATAGTCTTACTGAACATGTGATCGATGCAAGATTTGTTGTCATTAGTTACACGCGTAGGTTTATTTATCATACTTTGGAGTCCATGGGAGACCAGTGTTTGTAGATAATCGTTCTATTGGGATGACCATTTTCTAATATGTCAATATTTATATCTCCGATAAGGAAGACATTTTTTGTGTTTTTTAGAAGATTGAGTTCATTAGAAAGCGTTTCAAGAAACTGATTAGTATTAGTTGTAGCTGGTGATCGGTACAGAGCTAATATCGTGGTTTCATCACCCACTTTGATCTTTAAACAGTTTGCATTTGGGAATTTTATTTCATTGACTTCAGTTTTAATGTCATCTTTAATGTACGCTATCACACCATCATTTTTTGTGTAATTCAAATTGGTTGCATATGACGTGTAATTATTAATTTGCAAGGGTGAATATTTATCCTTTATCCAGCATTCAGTGAGGATAATTATATCTAGATTTATTTTTAGATTCTTAATTAGTATTTGAAGTTCATCGAAATTTTTGTTGATACTTCGTTTATTTTTATTTAATATATTTAAATTGTTTTTAAGAGTTGACAGTTCATCTGGTTTGTTTGTAGTTATTGTTTCATTATCATTTAAAGTTGTTAAAGCCTTTGGTTCAGAAGTAATTATTGTGGTATTCATTTTCACAATATAAATTATTAAGTGGATTTAGTAATGTTTTTTTTTTTAATATAATTTGCTAAATTATTTTTACCATATCATCTAGGTGCTTTATGTAGATAATTTTATCATCTTGTTTTTTACGGATCATAATTTTGCCTTGTTTGTACCAAACGTATTGATAATCTTTTTCCCTGGCTACTTGTTTCGTTTTCCATAATATTTCTTTATGGTACGGGCTCAATTCTTCGCCGATGTAGATAGGAGATGTCGTCAAATCCTTTATTTCATCATAATTTATTTCTTTTTTCTTTTCAAGGAGGGAATCTCTTTTTCTTTTATCTGAAAAGATCGCAAGAAGTTTTGGAGGGGCTCCATTTCGTCTGTCTGAGACTCTCGTGACGTCAGTTATATCTGTGTGTAGAAGGTGGATTCCTGCTGCGGCAGCAACTTTTTTTACAATTTCCAAAGATTGTTCGCGGTTTTGTTGTGGAATTCCTGCTATTAGGTGGGTACTGGGTACTGCTACAAATCGCATTCGCTTTGAGATAGTCCATTCAGTTTGGTCGTAGCTCAGCGACAGCCGGCACCGATTGACGACCTCATCCATAAATATGGCAAACCGCCCACACCTCATCTCTGTTTTTACTATCTACGGTAGGTACCTACTTACGCTATGTTACATTACCCTATAGCGCCGTTTACACGCACACTTCGGAGCGACCGAGTTCCGCGCCACTTCAGGCCGCCGCGCAGAAAAGTCTCACAGTGAACTGCGCTGTAAACCTATCGGTCTTTACTTTTCTGCACGGCGGCCTGATGTGGCGCGGGACTCGGTCGCTCCGAAGTGTGCGTGTAAACGGCGCTATTGTTTTTAAACGAAACATTTTTTTTTCAAAACGACATTTTTAGGTATAACTACATAGGTAGGTTACCTAATATTAGTACCTAATTATCAATTATGAAGGAGAAAATTAATACGTTACACTAAAAACTCGCTAACGCTGAGCTTTGGCGTCATTAAATTTTCACATGCGTTTCTCTGGAATTTCCAGGTCAATTTTTTCTAGCGCCGTGTACCTACTCCTAATCTCGTGAAGAAGTTGGAAGGTAGGTACCTAGTTACAATAATCCAATGACAGGCGATCAACGTATGTTAAAATTTGATTAACTTTGCTGGTGTTCAAATATGGTAGGTATTATTGGTATCAAATAACATAAAAGATTTCTGAATTTGGTTCTGGAGCTAGTGCAAACCTGCAGTTATGGCCAAGGTTGCCAATTTGCGGGGAGTTCCCCAAATTGCGGGGAATTTTTAAGATTTTTGAAGAATTGTGTATTTTGCGGGGAGAATGCTGGGATTCTGGGCATTTCTCGATTATCCAACCATGTTTAAAAAAATGACGTATTGAAATCCGCAACTCCCAGTCCCTATCAGTCTAACTAAGTAGTTATTGTTCGTTTACCATTTTCTAACGCGGAAGCGTGAGAGAAAATTCAGTTTGCTTAAAAAATTGTAAACAGAAAATAGAAATCGCCTTCGTATAGATCAGTGGTTCCCAACCTTTTTCAACCTAGTAACTGTTATTTGTTTAGCATAGTTATTAAAATTATATTAATTTTTAAATAAGGAACATATATACAGGTACTTAGGAGGAGTACGTATATTATCGGACAACGCATGGTATCGTACAAGTGTTATTTCTCTTACTGGCGTATAGATAGGGCGATGCAAGTTAGTTTATAATATTGCCGCACTAATTCTGGATGCCCGGTGTTTGCATGACTCTCGCCAAAGCTGGTTGTGTCGTTTTGTGCCCAAAAAACGAACTTTGACCACCGCATATTGTGTCCGCAGCTTTATTCGAGGACAAATAAAAGGTACGTTAATAATTTAATTACATTTTTACATATAAGACTGTTCACTACATTTCAGTGGCAATCAAATGACGATTTTATGTTTTAAAATTTGTGTCCCATACCAGGTAGGCGGTTATTTTGTTAACTCCACGTCGTTTGGTTAATATCGGACATGGCTGTTACGGATGATATCGGACACACGAAAAAATGCTTATTTTTTATTTAAATTAATAGGTAAACCTACACCAAATGAAGTGTTTCGTATTTTTATACACCTAATCATAAACATATATTGTATTACGAAAGCAATATACAAAGGGTTTGCTATTGTTGATTTTAAAACATTATTTTCAAAAAGTTAATATGTTTTTCATCCATTTTTCCAGATAATGCCGAGGTTCAAAAAAAAGCGGCAGGGGCTCGGGATGAATGGAAGAGTTTCAACATGAAATCAGCAGTGGAATACATTTGTGACAATTTGAGAAGCTGTCTTATATTTTGATGTCCCTAAAACAATGGCGAATTGCAATAAACCCCTCTAAAAGTGCTGCCACTGTATTTACGAAAAGAAGGTTCAAGCAGCCCCCGAATATAGTAATGTTTGGGAAGAAAGTTCCATGGGTAAAATCTATAAAATACTTGGGAGTCACCCTAGATTCAAAATTAACGTGGCAAAAACATATTAATGATAAAGTAAAATCAGCAAATAAGTCAATAGCTGCACTCTACCCCATGCTTGGTAGAAAAAGTAGATTATCATCAGACAATAAATTACTACTCTACAAGACGACCATCAGGTCGGGCTTTTCTTACGCTGCACCCATTTGGGGCCACGCAGCACACACTCACATAAACAAACTTCAGACCCTGCAAAACAAAGCCATTCGACTTGCGTTGAATGCGCCAAAGTGGATCAGGGTCTCCACTCTACACAATGACACAAACATTCCTCTGATAAAGGATTTAATTGTAACACATTCTGAAAAGTTTTATGCCGGATTAGCCGGACATGAAAACCCCACCATTAACTCTCTCGCTTTATATAGTGAGAATGAAAAATTTAAGTACATTAAACCCAAGAATATCCTCCACAAGGAGTGAAATCCTGTCTCAAGTTGCAGTATAGTTTATTAGTTTCACTTTCCCAAAAATCATTTTCAAAAAAAAATTCCATGTAAAGTATCTTTAGATAATCATTTTAGTCATTACGTTAGAGTCAGTAAACGCATGTTTAGGAACTCTGAACATAAATAATATCCAAATCCAAAAAAGTACACTTAGTGACAGGTTGTTGAAATTGAAGAAAGTATTTAGAATATTGAGGAAATTAGGTTCACTTCTAAACGGTTCAAAAATTGTAAAGAATGAAGCCAAAACACAAGTACCGGGTCTACCAATCAAAATAAAACAAGAAAAACTACCAGGACTCAGTATACGCGAAAAAGATTTTCAAATGAGTAAATCTAAAAAGAATCCGCCCGAATACAAAATAAATATATTTTAACACCATCAATTATAAGAAAGCAGATAAACTAAATACATAGGGATTATAACAAAGATACAGTTTGAATTTTATCTGTAGAGAAAGCTTCGAAGAAGACTGGATTCAATGTCAAGGTTGTCACGGATGAGCTCATGAAAATTGTACGGGTGTTGAATCTTCCCAGCATTTCTACAAATGTGAATTGTGCCAGAAATATTTTTTGTTTACAGTGTGTAAAGTTTGATCACGGTTTTACCACTTTTTTAAATCCTTATTTTATTAAAAAAAAACATAAATATTTTTTGTCCACTTTTGTGTCCGATACCACCTTTGATGTCCGATATTAGACAATTCTTTCAAATACTTTGTTGCCCTTTTTCTTGTATTTCTCTTGCTTGTATTTTTTTTAAAGATAGTGTCTTGATATATGTGAAATCTTTTGTATTTAATCACTAGTAACCGTTTTATTATAAAACAAAAGAAATTACTGTGTTAAACCACAGAGCTTATTTGTCCAATACCACCCGTCGAATTCCGATAATAAACGAACATTTCGTAATTTTAAAATCTAAATTTTGGGAAACAGTGATGTTATTGATTTTAAAATTAGCATAGCAGTAGATCTGTCCTTTCCAGTTATGATTAATTCATAAATCGTTTATATTGAAGCAATAACAACAAAATACAATTGATCAACACTATGCGTCCGATAATATCCGTACTCCCCCTAATAATTAATAGAGGATTGGAACATATAGGTAACTTTGTGTATGGATATATATCGCATTTGAAGGGTCCACTGTAGTAATCCAGAAGGCTGTGGTCCACTGCAATAATGATGAATGTCCTTAGCTTTTTGTTTCGAGATAATTGGGTTTCAAGTTTATAAACGGTGAAAAAACTCAGACCTGAAGATAAGAAAATATTTTTTATTCAAGTTAAAGCACATGTATCATCGTATTATTTCTTTGTAAAGTAATCATTCTTTAGGTAAGAGTATTATAATCTAATTTAAAATTATGTAATCTTGAGTACACAAAAGTCTTCAAAAATCAGTAGGTACTATAATGATGACAGTCCACGTTTCCACACTGCGTTTACAGTCTAATATTGATAGTGTCCAAATGATTGGTTTAATTAACTTCCGATTCTTTTGCAGCATGAGAAAGTTCATCGTAAAAATACCAAACCAGCTAATTTAAATTCTCCCTCATTAAACCTGCCTTCATAGACCGAAAAGAAACTGATGGTGTATCGAACGTGTTATAGAAATCCGTGTGCATCGAACGAGTGCGCGAAAGCGAATGACAACCCTGGAAATTCAAGAATGGAATTTACGCTCCCACAGAGTACCATGCCGCCAGCACGTACCGTCCTAGACAATCTGAGAGTTGCTATTGGCTAGCGGAATAATGTGCATTTGGTGAACCTTCCAAATGATGTCTACAACGCTATTATGTCCTTTAACTAATTATTCAATTGAAAACATAAATGAAATTGATAATGAATACATGCAGCAGCCTCATTGGACTGGAAAACACATCTGAATAACCACCTAGTGCTTCCACAAGGGACTCCAGACAGCAATGATCAACGTCAAGGAAATGGCTGACTATTTACATCACCCCCACCATGTGACCAGCCGAGCCACTATTGGTCAATTCTGAACAAAGGAAATATCTGAATCGTAAATATTTACGACAACGAATTCATCTTCCAAAAAACTTGGAGCTCAATTTCGAGAAATCGGGAATAATTTGGATCAAGAAATAAACATCATCACCTAAAAATGAGTATATGCTACAAAAACAACCCAAAAACTGACGTCCATCAGTGATTGTTGCACTTTAAGAAAAATATTTACTGTTTAAAATTGTTCCTTATATCACATATGTAAACTTGTACCCTTTCTTGTAAACACAATAAAAATGATGTGAGGCTTTGGTTTCCTGAGTTGGTAAAGTCTTGGCAAGAACTATCAACATAATTTTAACACAGCTGACTTCCAATCGTAGCGACCAGGGAAATTACCTAAAACAAGCACCTTAGAAAAATTAAGGAGGTTCTGTCCCCCAAAAGTCCGATCTGAGTTTGCCCTATAAAAATAGAAGCAAACCGGTAGGAAGTCAGTTCAAAACTATCAGCCAAGAAGAAACAATACTCAAGAAACCGAAAGTCTCCAAGTTCTAACTACTTATAAGTAATTAAATTCTGTTCTACCTTTCTCCCAGTATCTCAGTTTCCTGAATCCAACAGTCTCCAAAAGTCTCCAAAGTGCGAATCATATTTTTAATTGAGTAATAAATTCAGTTTTGGTCATTTTAACTAGAATCATTTTTCAAGTAATAAATTCGTTCAAAAGACCATTGGCGCCCCCCACTCCAACGAAAACAGGAAAGGGGGTCATTTTAATAACGGAACTGCCTAGACCGGTGGATGACAGACGTCATGTTGACAGATTCAGTACAAAAAATGGGCACTTCGTGGCCGCTCGCTTATTCATCTGACCCCCTCTCCAACCATAGAAGGATATTTGATAGCGTCATGTGAACGGTACGAAACATAAGCGCTCGCGGTTCAACAGATATCTGCTCGCGGTTATATTCAATGACTGAACAGGCTTTTATTGCTGAGTTTGTAAGCTAGATTACTAACTACATATGTCAAGTGGCCGAATGACATTTTACTCACTTAGATTTAAATATTTTTGGACATTCATCATTATTGCAGTGAAACCTCCATACTAGTCCTATATTAATATATCAATTTAATAATCAATACCTACTAAAAAAAATCGCCTATGGTGGGAATTGTAGGAAACGCAAAGTTTTCGGTAGTTCAAAGACACCGTGCGCTTTTTACTGCTTGCATAAAAACATTAAAATAATTTGTACTTTTCACCGCCCTTATTTCGCAGTAGTCAGTGGCACCTAGCGACAATTGATTGAATTATAGTAAAAATCTCAAGGTGGTGTTGGTAACTTGGTATTCTGCCATCTGAAGGCTAGACTTGCTTTTTCAATTTGGGAGGCGGGAAAGGGTCCACCGCCCGGGAACCATTTATTGGATAACCAACACCTCTACCATAGGTCACCCCAAGTGGTTCGCTACGTTTGGTGACTTAGCAGGGGTGCCCGTGTTCTTAGGGTAAGATTTGTTCGAATCTTGGCAGCGGATGCGTCTGCCCAGGCCGGATCGGGAGAGACTGGTTGAGTGAGTCATTTTAATCTTTCAGGACGGCAGGACTCTCTCGGAAAATCGCCTTAACGCATGCATAAGTCCATCACTCCTGGACATACTGATCCTCAGATTCCCACCCACCCCATTATACCTTTTTTCTTTCCAGAACTACATCTCCTTCCTTTCCTAAAAAGGCCCTCCATACAGCATTCCCAAAGATGACATAGGCACTGAGGGGATTATTTTTCCTCAGGGCCTCCTGTGTGGAGGTAATGTAAAAAAAAACTTTCCAATTCATTATAAAGTAGAAAGGGCGAAAACCGAAAATGTGGTGTTTTGTAAAATGTGTGTTCAGATATACCATAGAAAACACCATTTTTATCAGGACATCACATAAATTTTTAAAAATTATTTAAAAAATAGTTACATTCAAATATGTTTACCATTCCGAAGCACAGATTGTACAAATATATACCTTTAATATAATATTTTATAAGTAGATTTAACTCTTGTATTTTTTTTCTTTGCATTTTTTTCTTAGCAACGTTGAAACAGTGAAAATGAATAATATAAAAGATGGTTAAAGTTGTCAGTATCTAACTTTTGTCAATCAAATTACAAATAAAATGCTATATTTGAAGATTGTTTCTCAGTTCAATTCGGGAGGCGCGTAAGGGTACCGTCGCTCCGAGAACCACCCACTGGAAAACTAACACCTTTACCGCAGGGCACCCCAATTGGTTCGCTACATATGGTGGCCTGCAAGGGTGTCCGGGTTCACGGGGTGAGATTTGTCCAGGTCTTGCGATGCGGGTCGGATCGGGAGAGGCCGATTAAGTGAGATCCTTGACCTCTATCCAGACCCTCTCGACCCATCTCGAACCTTGCAACGCAGTGAGAGGAATGGATTCATACGTCCATCACTCCTGGACACACTGACCTACAGATTCCTACCCACCCTCATACCTTTTTCCTTCCCAGAACTTCCTTAAAGACCCTCCAGGGAACATCCCTAAAGATGACATAGGCCGAAGGGGATGATTTCCTTCAGGGCTTTCCATGTGGAGGTAATGTAAAAAAATAAAAAAAATTATCGACAGAGTTTTTCACTGAATAACAAAACCTTTAACGAGATAAAACTTTAATGGTGCAAAAACATTTTTTTATTTCTAATTAAGTACAAGTATACAAAATAAATCAGTCTAAAGCTAGAATAAAGGCATATAAAGTCAATAGGCATTACATAATGCCATTCCCGAACGCAGAGATAAAAGGTTCTACATACCATAACCAAAAAAACTAAGAAAAATACATAAAGCAGGATGATTTGTAGCAATTTTGTAATATTCAAGGATACTAAGCCACAGTCATGCTTCTTAAAATTCAACATTTCATTATAGAACCCAAAATTCTAAAAAAAAAATTTTCAAGGCTTGATAAAATCATAACTTTATAAAAACGGTATTTTACAAAAAATTATAGAACACTTCAAATACTTGCTTACAAAGCTATAAAAATCATGATTAACGTTACTGCCTTAGACAAATTGTTGCAAAACTTTTTTCAATTCTACTTCAATTCGGTTCAAATATATTCATTTATAAAAAAAGCTGTAAGTACTATTATCGGTCACCGCATTGTTATCCCATAGGGTCCAACAAGAAACTTCAATAAATAAAAACATATTTTTGTTAGCCAACAATGGGGTATTTCCACAAACGACGGATTCTGTTGAAAATATACGGAATATGATCGTTTTTCTGATTTTAATCATCCGACTAAAAATGTTTCTTTTTTTATGTTTTCATTCAATATTATTGATTTTAAAAATGATCTAGAACTGACAAAATCAAAACGGCCCGTGGTTGGCAACTCAGATTGTGACATTACAAGTGTCGCTCAGCTGGGCCAGCATAAATAACCACTGTCAGTGAGCGTCCACGCTCATGATGTCACACGATGGCCATGCCCCAAAATATCGTTTTAGCGGTAAATCAAAAATGGGAAACTTTGACTCGCTGTAGAAAATTTATTCGTCAACATAAAAATAAAATAAAAATGCTGCAATCATCGTAATTTTTTGCTTAATTTTTTTAAGCAATAAAAAAATATGTGGAAATACCCCATTATTAAATAACCTTGGTATAGTGTATTCGAAAGCAAAATGAATGTATAAGGTCAACACTGCAATTACGGGGGCTAAAGTTTGCAATTTAAAAAAAAATGGAGAAGCATAGGTAGATTTAAATTATTTACTTAGGTTCGTAAAATTTAACTGCCCAAAGGATCACAGCCCTTAAGTTTGTGAGACATTTTTAATGGGACACATTTTTGCAGCCATAGATAATGAATGTTATGCGTTTGGTTATAAAATCTATAGAGAAAAGTTAAACAAAAGTGAGGATTTTATTTCTACCTTCCTACTCGCTGTGCATAGATGCGATTTCTTTGCTTTGGTATTTGTGAACAATGTTGGCAAACACATTGTGCACGAGATATCATACTAATAATGGTTCATGGCCCAACTCGCTTGTTTATATTATCTATGTAAGGTTTATTAAATTAAATAAAAGTTTACATTCTTTTGTAAAATTGACTTATACATTATCAAAAATAAATAATAATTAATAATAAATTCGACTACATATCAGGATACATTGTGCAAGTCATACATAATAATATATTAACATTAATAAATAAGTATACATTCTAATGCTAATAAGGCAATTTTTAGTCTAAACATTAATAATATGTACTTTACATAATATTAATTCTTAGTTCCCGAACTTTACTTTTAGTAGAGGAAGATTGGCACCATTCATACAAAGGAAAGCTTCATACAGTCACTACTACAGCTTGTTAGAACAGCGTATTTATTACGGCTTTGCGTATGTGGGTAGGCGCGGGCGACCGTCAGTTATCCACGAAATTAGCCGCCAGTGCGGACGCTGCGAGCGACACGAGAGGGCGTAATTTTGTTTTCGCATGCTCAAAGTAAATATTTTGTCGATGTTGTTGGATGTTTCTTGCTTTAATGAGGCGACAAATTCTATAAGATTATTGCTCAAAGGTAAGTGACTACAATCAAAATAATAATAATGTATCTATTTTAAGGATTTTTCTGCATGATTTATGTGTCGGTAAAAATTTGTTATTTTGACCTTTGGGGCATGTTCGTACGCCTTCTCCAGGGGGGCACATTCGTGCGTACCCTAACCTATCACAATGCCGATTGCACGAATGTACCCCTATTAACAAATTACTTTTTATTTCAGAAAATTTGCAAAAATGGTCTGAAATTATAAGAAGAAAGAGACTAAGTGCACAATAATAAATGAAGAAAATATGTCTGCGGCAATAAAAGATGTTTTAAAAGCTATCCCACACTGTCTGAATGTAGATTCCGACATTTGTCAGCTTTTGCTAAAATTCAATCCATTAATTTATTTTAAAAGTAATATTTTTTTAATAAGGAGTGGAATGTATGCTGAATGCTTTAATAACTGATTGAGCAATCCATCTTTAATGATAAATTTTTGAAAAATCAAAGTCTAAAAAGTGTACGAATGGTGCCAATCTTCCCCTAAGGCTCTTAATCTTTAGTATTAGGAACTGAATAAAAATATTATTTAGCCATCTTGGAACATTATTTTATATTACTAAACTGCTTTCAGGCAAGCTTTCAGGTAACTATTAATTTACAAAAGTAACACAATGGTTTGGTTGGGTTTTCAAATTTAAGATCAAATCCTTATAGGTACTACTGCACCACCCACCTTTACATCTTGCTTTTACTTTCCAAAACACACTCATCAAAGAATACATTACATATTTATATTAAAATATTTTTCAGGATTAAATAACATGTGTTTACAATAATGTCCTCTGCGTGCGAACTCTATCTAAATTTCTTTAAATGGACAATATACAGTATTAATTTCAAGCGACCTCCCAGGTAAGTATGGTCCTGTTTTCATTAAATTTTAGGCAGCATCGCGTTCATTGGTCAAAATATTGTACATATATTTTCGTATCGGTGATCAATGAACCGGTGTATGCAATTTTTAGCCATAAGTTGTTTATAATTGTTTGCCTAGCTTGTAGTTTTTTAGATTTTAGAAATCTGTTACATATAAGTTTGTACAGCGCCCTAGAGGTGATTTTTCACAAAAACGGCGCTATATAAATCATCCAAATATTATTATTATTAACTATGTCATTAATCCCTCAGGCTACTTTGTTCAGTTTTCGGAACAACTCATATAAAATTTTGAATGTGTATTTCATCATCTTTTCAAAAACCGTTTTTAGTCTGGATGAATTCAGAAATACTCCATTTATTTGGCTTTTGAGGACTTAGCCAGCCGAGGAATCGAATAGGTGACGCCCGGGTGGGACCCAAAGGCGATGCCATCTCAACCAGTGACCGGTCCACTGTTGATGACAATGTTGCATTTAAATATTTATGTGCAACATCCCAACTACTTATTTACAACTCCATTAGCCTTCTGGAGTCCAGCTGTGAATAAAGGCTTTCCGTTGAACATGCCAACAACTTTTATATGATTCTTGGAGAATCTTACCCATCAAAAGCAAGCAGATCTCTTTAGGTTGTCAGCCTATCCTATTTGTGAGCCACCTCTGTTTCTCTTCCCCAACCAAGAAAATTTTAACTCTACAGTTTTGTGAGAAAACCACAATCATTTTAATTTATTTATCACAAAATGCTCTATTTACAAATTGTTTCTAGATAGAATTAACAATTCAATAAATGTAGATAGATAGAAACAAATTTTGACGGCCTTCATGATCAAGGGATAAGGCTCTCAAATAGCAATTCGAAGGTCGGGGGTTCAAATCAAGGCGTGCGCAAATAAATTTTATTGATTTATTTGTGTTATTTCACAATTAATTAATTTAAGAAGACACTCTCAGTATTTCCCTGGTATAAGATCACCATTCAGAATTGAAACTTTGCTTTAAATAACTTTAAGCGTGTTTGGTGACCAGATCTGTATAGCCAGGTACTTCCCCTCGTTCCTTTTCACCTTCTCCTTCCCTTCCCCAGTATCTTCAACTCAGAACACACCCCAATTGGGGATGCCCCATGGTCTCACTGGATTCAGGTGGGAGCAGTTGCGACTCTCGTCAAAAAAATCAGTGTAAAAAAAAAGAAAAAATTACTCGTAAAAAAATTAAAAATTAGTCTTACAATATTTTAACTACGTAATAACTACATAAAATCTACAGGAATGTTAAATTATACTAATAAGTACATCAGTTGCATGCATAACTTAAAAATTACAAAATGTTATCAGCTATTGATCACAAAAGCCAGTTAGTAAATACATTTACATATTACATATTCAATGCCATATAGTTCTATATATGACACATTCCATAGAAATGTGTTGTAATTCAAAAAAGTAATTTTTACAGGAAAATAAATCATGAATAATGAACAAGCGGTACGGTGGAAAAGAGACACTAGCGACATCTCGCGCAGATGTAGTAATCTGACTTTAATACCGTCTTTCTTGGATCCTAGTAAATGACAAACACATTACTATTCAGAGATAAAACTTAAAATAGAAAATTTTGACTCAGAACCCTTTTCTATGGGATGTGCGATGTGTATGTCGTAAGTCGTAAGTAACATTCGCAAAAAGACAAACATAAATTATTTTCAGCTATCTGAAGTCCTCGGCAATGCCCGGGCTTTACACAGAGTTTTCTAAATCAAATGTAGACAGTGACCTTCCTACCACATGTGCAATATTTCATCAACCTCAGCATAAAACTGTAGATTTGCATACAAATCAAATCCACACCGCCCGCTTGCCAGCCCGCTCGTCCCCACATACCAACATTCTCCTTTATATATTATATATTTCAACCAATTTACATAAAATCTTGACAAATTATACATCAAAACTTTCCTCATGAATCACTGTATCTATTAGTGAAAACTGCATGAAAATCCTTTCAGTAGCATTTGAGTTTATCGCGAACAGACAGACAGATGCGGCGAAGGACTTTAATTTATAATATGTAGAGATTATTATAACACTCTTCAGTAAGATAGATTTGAAATAAAACGGTACACATGTGTATGGACGTCGGATTATGAAGAAGATAGAAAAAAAGGCAATAATACAAAAATTTTATAACACCATCACCACACTTCATTTATATACAACCAGACCTCATAATATTTTAAGTTTTTTTTTCTTTACTGCCTTTATTATTGAATTTCATTTAATCTCATTTTATTTTACATCAATTTATTTCTTCATATCAAATCGACCACCACAACACAGGCATGTGCCTAGCATGGTGGTCGAAAAATCCTCAATTCATGTAAAAAACAATTCAATGAATAAAGAACACTTAAAAAAAAATGGGAGTCTCGGCACAGTGCAGAGTATCCAGTGAGGCCCACATTATCATAAAATGATTTAAAATAAATAAATAAAAAATTCCAAGTTGTAAAGAAGTTTTTTCTAAGTTGTAGGAACAAATTAACTTATTATATTTCCATAAATATTTGCTTAGATTAAATGCAGATAATACCAAAAGATTCGCAACGGGATGCAATTTTATCTACTGTACACCCGGGGTCTTCCACAAGCTAATGTAGCATCTACCACCAGCCATGCGATTCTGAATCTTTTTGTGAAATCATATGTAATCGACTGTCAAATTTGTGTGATTTTCTATGGCTGTTATTTGCTTTTTCTATGGATGACGCTGGCCGATGTCAGATTTCCGATTTTTCAGCTGTCTCATATTTAGTTTAGATTGTTTAAAACACGAATTACTGTAAGTGTACATGATTATTTATGCATTTAATGTACATTTTAAGACACATAATAATACGCAGGTACCACTGCAAAGTAATGAAGCTGGCTGGCATCTGCCCACGATACCCATAGAAAAAGCAATTGACAGCCATAGAAAATCACACTAATTTGACAGTCGATTACGAATGGAATCGTTTCCGTATCCACAAAAGACACAAAATCACTCTTCAAAGCATAGAGTTTAATATTGTGTGAAGAAGGAAACATTTGACAACAAAATTTCAAATTGTCAACAAATATGACAGGTCGTCCGGGACATAACCCTCCAAAGACCGACTAAATTTGAATCACTTGTATTCAGAGTCGTTAACATTTTCACCATGTTCCTGAGTTTTATATGATAACGGTTTTACTCAGCACATTAAGACATTCACACATTTTATAGGAAAATGAACGCACATATACGGGGGAGCATAAAGCTGAGGGCATAGTTTATTCATGCATATAAATCTGCCCTTAGCGGTGAAGATGTTAATGACTCTGGAAAACACAGCAAATTCCCGAAACTAATAAGTTAGACTTACTTTAAACACTTACATAAAACTAACAATAATACTGCGATGTGTGGAACACATTAAGTACCGCTCTGTAACGGGCAGTCGTCAAAGCCTTACTAACTTTACCTTAAGTTGATTTTAGGATAGTTTCCAACAGATATACATTGAACAAATTGATTTTACAAACGGCTAAAAGAATATTTTAAGTTCAAACACAAAAAAAAGTTGCAGCAGCAACATATTATTTTGAAACTTTTCAATGTTGACGGATCAGAATATACGAAATATGCTACTATTTATAGGAATGAAAATTTAATAACAAATATATTAGGTAGGTACTTCATCAATTTCAGAATTATTACAGTAGGTACACATTTAGCAAAAAATTATTCCAATTATGATGGATTTTAGTTTTTTCTATGAAATTAGCATCAGAAATACATTTATTTAACGAGTGATGAGTTTGTTCAGGACCTATTAATATTGTAATAGTGTTTAACAGCAATAAACGTAATTATAATGCATATTTATCTACAAATTTGGAAGATTATTAAACTTTAACAGCCTTACTAAAAAAAAACCACAGCACGCCCGATAACCCGTGTTTCTGCAGCAACATGAATAAAACAAAAATACACTAAAACACGATAACATTACTAATAAGGTTTGTTCTTAAAATGTAATTTAAATCTGGCAACAATGTAACATTTATAGTCTAAGTACTAAATTGTTTGTTTTCCTTCATAACCGCTAGGTGGCGGCGCCTGCGCATTCGTTGTTCGCGCTCATATCATAAATGAACTTTCGCGCTGGATGCGCGAAACGATTTCGCTTCGCGGATGTGTGTGCAATATTTGTGATGGTTAATTTCTAAATATGACTAATTTACTCCTTTGAAAATTGAAATGTCAAAAACTATTTTATATGATACATAAAAATTCAAATTTACATTTAAAGGATTTTATTTTACGAGAATTTTATGAAAGTGGTGTTTTTTTAATAATAATATCTAAAACATGTGTTCCTAAATGTATCAAAGAAATTCACGTCTTTAGAGATGCAAGAAATCTGTTATAAAAGACGGTATAATTTTTAGGTTAGTTTTTTAGCAATAAAAAAAACTTTGAAATTTTTTATTATTTTTTTATTGTATGCACGGGGAAAAAGTGAGGTGATAGTTTCCTTCCAAATTTATTACATAAAAGGACTGTGTTTTTTAAATTTAATTTTTTTTTTAATTTCTCTACATTTTAGTCAAAAAAATTTTGGTAACAAATTTTTTTCCATTTATTTCCGAGTTTGAATCTTAAAATATGTCAGTTTTAGAAAACTAAACTGTATTTGAAATACACAAATCTAAAAGGTAATTTTATCTAGTTTTCATAAATGGTATTTGTTTTTACGACACCTTCAAAAATAAGAAATATATAGAACATTCAAAATACTTTGAAAAAATTCCAAATTTCGTTCGGACATCAATCGTTAAAACAGAGATAAACTACCCTCTCAGGCCATGTAAGCCATGTGTATTTCTTTCAATGAACAAATTTTTAATTAGTAATGTTTTCACATCCGCGGCCGTTTGTCAATTGAATAAAATTTTCACTGGGTTTTTTAGTAAGGCTGTAAATGTTTATAAAGGCAATTTTATTAATGCACAGCATTAGATGATAATAATCAATAATGAATAATGGATAAATTGTTTCACAGAAATTCAAAAGTAACATTGCCATCAAATGCCCATTCAGCGCCATTTTGTTTTTTTGACGGTTGTAGGGTTCACGTTAAATGCCGATTGTAAGTCCATTTCAGCTTTTGAACCAATTGTGATCAGCAGAAGAGGATAACTAAGTTGTTAAGCTTGTCAGCTTATTAAAATTTGATAGAAAGCTGAAACGCACCTAGAATCGCCATTTAATAGGGATCTTTCAAATGTCATAAAAAAACAAAATGGGGCTGAATGGCCATTTGATGACTTTGTCACAGGGGAATCTCTGCGAAACAACTGGGCCTAAATAACATTCCATCGGTAGTCATATATTTGTCCTCGAAAGGTTGGAAGGAATGAACATTACGTACCTATGGTTTGAATTAGAAGCTTGGTTTTGTCTACGATTTTTTTGATAATCGGATAAAAAAGAAACGTGATAAACAGAACATGATAAAAGAATAGGTTAGGTTAGGTTTGTTGTTTTACGACCCTGTTCTTCACTTTTCTTCAATGTTCTGTTTTGTCACTATTCTTTTTTAAGGTGGAACCGAATCATTTAGGGCTATTATAATGCTGATAAAAGGTGGTAGGTGAAGCGCAGGTGTCCTCTATTGCTCACTGCTCACTGATGGCCTCCTTTAGTTCCATGGCCAGTTTATATCCCAGCTCCGGTCTGCGATCTCTCCCTTCAACCATTCCCAACACCTGAAACAATTATTCATTCTATAGTTTTGTAGTCACTGCTGGCTACCGACAAAAACACCTAACAACTTATAATATACTAGCAGAAAACATCCCGGACGCTGAATCCAAAAAAAACAATGTCTTTCAGAACCAGTGCCTGTTTACCATCACTATTTTTTTTTAATTTTGGGCCAATGTTGGTCTTAAGGGAATTTTACTTTGGCCTGCAGGTTTTGTGCTTTAAGAAAATTGCTAACTATCGTGGACTAGTGTAACCCCCGAAGAGGTTGAAAAGTAAATTTAAGAACACTATCGTACAAAAATAAAGATTACTTTAACTGAAATTACAAAATAAAATCAATTTCTTTAACCATTAGTAACAATAAAAGGCAAATAATATTGTAATAAAACTAAAAAATATAGTAACAAAGGAGGAACATTCTATTTTTTTTTCTTAAGGCTCTGGAACCGGGCCAGAAAAGAAGAAGATGGAGAGTTACAAAATTACGAATGTTAGAGGAGAGCGCTAACATTTACAGCCACAAAATCGATGCGAAAATTACGAAAATGTTTAATAAAACATGACTCGTTTAAAATAGAGCAAAAATCTCGTGGGCATTGTCTTTACCCGTCTGCTTGTTTAGGAATAAATACATCCCAAAACACGTAATCGCGTTATACTTTCATAAGACCAAAAACGTCCCAAGCGACCTTACATTTTTAAAGCTATATATATCTCTTCCTCTCACGCAAACATATATATTTTTTCTTTTAACCAGAAAGAGAACAACATAATGCTTCTAATTGTCCTTGAAGTATGAAAGCTATCTTGCATAGATATTTTACAATCTCGATCCAAAGTGAGGGTTTCAGAATTTTCGCATGAAACTGAGGCTTCCGGATTGTGAGGTGTGAATATAATATATAACCAAGCAGACGGGTTAAACAGCATTTAGAAACACTGTGATTTTTTTCATACATATAACTTGTAAAATAACAATAACAAACTTGTTTATAATAATTTTTGGAGCATACTTTGCGATTTTTTTCTATCGAGGGAATTTTACATAATTCGCGTTTCGGCGCGGGTAATGTCTAGATATTATCTTCAAGAATAACATATATTTTTTTAAAAGCTTTAAAACTTAACGTGTTTAAGGGAGATATGTAAGAAATCGGTAGTAATTCGGGTAGCGGGCCCTTAAAAATCTTCTTTTCTTGTTAGGTTTCAATCCCAGATTGTTCTATCTTGGGCATGAAAGAGTCACAATAGGTTCAATGTTTACATGAGATCTTGTCTTGGCAATCTACTTAATGGTTATTCATTGTTAACTGAAAATATCCCCGTCTTTTTAAAAGAAACTGTTCTGTAGGTGTCGTTGGCAGTTTCCTTCTAACTTGGCTGCTTTTCCAGTCTAGTAATGTTCCAACCAATGCAACCTCCACTTGCATTTGAGAATCGCCGAAAATAAGCAAAATCTGGAGACTGAGGGATATGAATTGCATGAGGGGGAAAGCATAAATCATGATGAAAGCATCTGTAAATATGTGGTGAAAGGTTATCTCCAATTACCTACAACTTTCCAGACACTTCACCCAGTGGGTCGAAGTCACCGGAAACATGGACCAAAGTATGAATTTACAAATGTCACACTTCTAAATACATGCCTAACAAAAAAAAATACTTACTATCATGATAAACTTACCAAAAATCCTACTTATACAAAAAAGTTTGCAAACAAAAAACCTGCTTATAAAAAAGTTTGCAAGCAAGTTTAAGCCCCGCCGCACATGCCCACACTCGCATTGGCCGTCACAAGCCGCGTGCGAGTGGCAATATTTAAAACCTATGGCGCAGTACCAAACTCCGCATTTGCTCTCACGTGTCGACGTAGGCACGTACATGAGCGTGTACGCACGTGTCGGTTAATTGACCGAGACATTGTTTTCGAGTGGCAGTGGCGCGAGTGTTTGCAAAATGGAGGAACTCATTGAAGTTGTTCGAAGCGAAAACGTTTATACGACGTAAAACACCCAGATTATATGAATACAAAATTAAAGGATTCTATTTATTATCTAGTCATTCTAAAATAATTTTTAAAATTTTCGTCTAAAAACTCAGAAGTTAATTTGAATTCTCCATGTGTTTTCATTTTGGACATGTAAGAGCTCTTCTATATTTTTTTTCCGGATGATTTCCTTATTAACAATAATCTATTTAAAAACTCGTTATCACTGTCGGATTCTGAACTTAAATCAATCGCGTCCATCTTGCTTCGTTTTTGTCTACGAATGGTAGAGATGAGACAACTGACTGATGTACGACTCGTGAAAGCAAATGCGTACACACACGTGTCCACCAATGTCAATGCGACATTGGCGCAGTGTAGTGAACGAGTGCGAGTGTGAGCATGTGCGGCGGCCGTTACTGTAAAAACTTTGAGCGACACTGACAGATGCATACATGCAAGCAAAGCGACCAAAACGGCACTGAGACAAGCTTCTATACTGTCATCTATCATTTTCGGCTTGAACCACAAAGCTAGCTGAAGCAGTTGCAAAGTGGCGAGAAGTTCAAACTTTTTCCGAATTGGGCCTATGCTAACTTCCAGGACTAAAGTAACACTAGCTAAAAACTTATCCAGTGGAATAATATCAACTATTAACTCGATAGTACTGAGTATTCCATACATTTTGGCCCACTCTCCAAAAATAGAGTAAAGTAAATAAATATTTAACTCAACATAAACGACATTAAGAAAGTGTACTACGCTTTATGTCAATCACAAATAGAGTATGGGATAACTGGATGGGGATCTGCCTTGAGCACTCTCATGGACCGGCTCAATATAGCCCAAAAAGGAGTACTAAAGACAATTTTGAAATTACCGGTTAGAACTCCGACAGAAGAATTGTTTCAAAGCATTCAAGTCTACAACATACAAAATATTTATGCAAAAAATATTTTATAATAAAACGAATATAAAACCTTATTCCACTTAATTTTATTCGACCGTAACCGGTTTCAGCTCGTCAAAGCCATCTTCAGACTGGTACAAATATTTCCTAGTCTATGGTTTATATACACAACATACATCACTGAAGTGAGCTGCAAACCCAATGTAATTAGCTTACTGGAATAACCAAAATATTTAGAAATTCGATAGTCTAAAATGACTTAGCAACAAATATAATTGTAATTGATTAAAATCCTTGTAGACCACCCCTCTCCCCCTCCCCAATATGTTGTGTATATAAACCGTAAACTAGGAAATATTTGTACCAGTCTGAAGATGGCTTTGACGAGCTGAAACCGGTTACGGTCGAATAAAATTAAGTGGAATAAAGTTTTATATTGGTTTTATTATAATATATTATAATGGAATTCCACCATGAAATATCACTCTCAAAAATAGAAATATCAAAAAATATTCTATTTAAAATTTAAAAAAACATATCAGAATACTCCACTGTCCAACATAGATACACAACCAGGGCAATAAACCAAAATATTCTAGCTACAGCCAGTTTGAAAACATCTTTTGGACAAAGAAATATGAAATTCAATGCGACAAAACTATACAACGCTCTACCAGCTCAAACAAAAAAATAACAGAAATAAATAAATTTAAAACAAAAGTAAAAATATGGTTGAGAGAACAAAGTGAAAATGAACTATCAAACATACTGAAGACCATGTAAAGACAACTGGATACTAAATACAAATGTGGAAAAACTACAGGCCGCCTCAGAACAGAAAACCCTAGTGAGGAGGACTGTGAAAAAAAAACTTTATAATACCTTAATATAATATAATTTATAAATACATTATGTACAAATTTTGCTATAGATACTAATAAAAAAATAAAATAAAAAATTATTATTCGCTCACATCTTCAGAGTTGACGATGACTCCATTGTTGCTGATGACAGTATTTTTGATCTTTTCAATATCGGGAAAGTCCACCCCTCGACTGCAGTCATCTATCAGCACGGTGCGGTAACCAATGGCCATGGCATCCACACAAGTTGCACCTACAAATATAATCTATTTTAAATGCATATAAAGGTTTAAAAAGGAGGTAAACAATTATTCATCACATCAGAGTCACTGAAAACACTTTTTCATTTAAATTATTGTATGACAGATTAACCCCTGAGTGCTATTAAGAAAATGAAGATAATGTTGGTAGTTCTTAGTCGAAGTACGATACAGTTAAAAGTGACCAAATTGGATATAGACATCTTAGCTCATTTGCCATGTAAGCAGAAAGACCTGGGTTCGAGTCCCAGAGGTGCCAATATCTTTTTCTGATTTTTCTGTCTCCAGATTTTCAATTGAGTTTTGCTAATTTATTTATTCATTTCTATGCCTTACATACAGTTAATAAATACAAAGACATACAGTTAATAAATGCAATGACAATGACATAAGACGGAAGTAAAACAAAAAACATTCTTAATATGAAACGTAGTAGGTAGTAGAGTGAAATATGATCGGCAACTGTATGTAATTGGTTAAAACTAATGTAGTTATGGATTGTGAACACCTCACTGGGAGAACCCGTACTGAGGTACGCATGTATTATTATGCCATCATAGGTGATAGCACAGTATCCCCCCTTGAGACTCTCAAGGAGGACTCCGTAGTACCACCCATTGTGGCAGTATTGCACATTATAGTAGGTGTAGGTAGCTGTGTTGAGATAGTCATCATAATATTATACAGACACAATGTAGTAAGTTGAGCATCATAATATACTAAAGTCGCAAAGGATAATACATTATAGTAATAATGTCTAATAATGTCTTGATTTAATTAAATAAAATAAATATGTTTGCAAGTGACGAAACGACAACTAGAACACTATTAAGATAAGTACATTATTTCCTTGCCAAGTGAATAAATATATACTTTAGTATTGAGCATTTTTTTGTGGTTCGAAATGCCATAAAATTGAAACAAGTGCGGTGAGCTACTAGCATATCTGTTACGGGTTAACAGGTTCACTGCCGGCGACTCCGGTTGGAGCCATTCGGCGTCTTGCACTGGGTGCCGGCGGCTTCGGCCGGACCCATGAGTAGTATATCTGCACAAACATCATTTTCCTGCCGGCACTCGCGGCGGATGGTTGTTTTTGTAGCTGGCGTTGTTGTTGACAATTGTACCAACATTTTACAGCAATCGGTTTTCAAAGAAAAATTAGGTTATTGTTGTAAAGGGCCATTGAAAAAAGTACACGATAAGTAAAAAAATGAGTAAAATTTACTATCCAGACAGAGAACTCTCCCTTGATGAGAGTATAATATTGTGGTGTGGGCGATTGTCGTTCAGATAATACATAAAGAATTAACGCCAAAAGTATGGTGTGAAGCCTACAGCACAGGAACATTGCGATCAAATTTGAAAAACTTTCCTGAAGATGTAAAAGAGAAGAAGTTGAAAAGGGGGGAGAACATTTCAAAATTCAGAAATTGCGTCCATATTGGAAAGTGGAAAGACAAAAGAGATGTTATATTCATCTCAGCAGAATTTGAAAACAAATTTGTCACTTTTCGAAACAAAAGAGGGCAAGAATCCCAAAAGCCATTATCTATAGTCGAATACAATAGATATATCGGCTCAGAACAGATATTGTCTAGTGAGTCGAGTAGCGCACATATATGTAAATAACTATTGATATTAATAAACACCCGGGTTACCGGCACCTAATATGTCTGGAATGGATCGACAGTACCGGCTAATGGATTATTATCCATGTGAACGAAAAACTATCAGATGGTATAAGAAAGTGTTCATTCACACACTTCAGATACTTTTGATGTCATACAAGTTGTACAATGGATATTTTGGTCAAAGAAAAATACCAATCTACGACTTCAGACTGTCTATAATCCAAGCACTATTTCCGCCATCATCACAACCCGTTACACGTCAGCCTACAATAAATGTCCTGATAAACTTACTTCTGAAAGGATAAAGCTCAAGAGATGCCGATTATGCACGAAAAAAGGAAGAGGAAGAAGGTAAACAAGACACAACTGTATTGATTGCACAGATAAACGTGATTTGTGCGTTGAGTGCTTCCAAATTTTATAAATATTTTTTCTTTATTCATGAGATGCATATTACTTTCTTTATTTTATTTGCGACTCGCATTTTAGAAAATATTTGTACGAAAGACAAAAAAAAAATATAGCTTATTTATGTTTGATTTTTATCAAAATAAAAAGTAGAGAGTAAAAAGAGTGCGACTAAACGGACGAAACCGCCAGCACCTACCAAGTGATTTTCAACCATGGTGCCGCCGGCTCCGGCTGGAGTCGTGATTTTTTTGTTTTTCTTTTTACATTTCCACTGAAAAAAAAACTTTTGCAACGATATATTATTTTTGAAAGTATATTTAAAAACTAAAAAAATATTTGGCACCTAGGATCAGTTATATTGTGCATAGGTGGCAGCGAACCTGTTAATCATCCATTTACAGTATAAGATTTCTTTTTTTTAACATTCTCAAGTGGAAAGGATCTGCGGTCTTTTACATACAAAACTTAAATTTGGATTTGACACCAAAATACCCCACAAAACTACATAATTATTTTTTTTATCAAAAGGTACAGCATATATCTAGTATGGGTTTGTATCACTTTATTTATTCGCGTTTCAAATTATGATGTATAGACCATTAAAGAATTAAACTTTGAATGCTTTCAGGGGGCAACTTTAGCAATTATTTTAGTTAATGATAACCATTGATTAGATAGAGAGAATCAAATATCACTAATAGGTACGCACTCTATCTCTCTTTCACTGTCTGGCATTGTACATCGCCATTTCATTTTATTCTTCTACAACCTAATAATAAACTTACTTTTTCTACTCATCAATATGTAGGTACGTTTGTTATTTTTGGAGTCGGTGTCAGCCATGGTAGGTTTGTAACTACAAACATAGTTATAGGTGAGATGTGCTTGTGTCGCATACGCGACTTGATGAGGTGAGAGGCGAGAGCGAGCCGCGGCAGGGGGGGAGCTGTCAAGTGAACACGCCGGGCTGGGTACCTTGGCTGACACCGACCTACATCGTACCTACATATTGATGATTAGAAAAAGTAAGTTGATTATGAAGTTGTAGAAGAATACGAAATTATTTATTTACTTTTTAGTGCATTTTTTGAAGTCGTTTTTTGTTTTGTTAAAATTTTTGTTTATTTTTTGATTTTTAGTGAATCTGAAGTACACTAACTAATTTGTCTGAATGGTGACCCGACAATTCGTCCTGCGACAGTTCATCCGGCCGACAGTTCATCCTGCCGACAGTTCATCCTGCCGACAGTTCATCCTGCCGACAGTTCATCCCGCCGACAATTCATCCGGCAAACTGTCGCCGGATGAATTGTCACAGGATGAACTGTCATGGAACCGTCTGAATATGGGTAAACCTACTAAACGTGCTGCTCACATGAGACAGACATAATTCGACCATAACGTCAAATTAAGAGATTCGGCCGAGTTTCATTAATTTGTCATGGATCCGATAATCAGAACCTAACCAAACTCTCATCAAATTACCCTTGAAGTACATCCTTTCCAATAAAAAAAGAATGATCTAAATCGGTTGGCGTGATATTGAGTTATTCGTCCATTTGTCACGAACATATTTAATGCAAATTTAAGACTTATATGGTTTTCTCATGGATGCCATTGTCGGAACTGGACCAAATTAAAATGGGATCACACGGGAAGCACCAGCTTTCAAATAAAAAAAGAATCATCAATATCGGTTCACCCAGTCAAAAGTTCTGAGGTAACAAACAACAACAAAAAAATTAAAAAATTAAAAAATTAAATTAAATTTTAAAAAATACAGTCGAATTGAGAACCTCCTCCTTTTTGAAGTCGTTTAAAAATCTATGTTAAGATTTTATGATTTTATACTGCACTGGAGCAGACTTGTGAAAAATCATGGGACGTAGAAGTAAATACTTTAAAAAACTTAGATATCTACTTATAATTTAAAAATAAATACTTGATCATGAATTTTTGAATTTTAGAATGTCAGATGCATCACAACCGAATTCATATCGTTTAGGTTGAGTTGTTTCGCAGAAATTCAAATGAAACGTTGTCATTGTGGCGTGGCCATTCAGCGCATTTTGCTTTTTTGACAATTGAAATTAAATGCCGATTTTAAGTCTGTTTAGCATTTGAACAAATTGTGATCAGCAGAAGAGGGCAACCAACATGTAACCAGCCAGCGGCCGAGAATTCATATTTCGTCGAAAGATGTTCTTACAATCGTACGGGGCGGTTCCAATGCGAAAGATTAATTATTCTCCGTACCAGCTTTTTAAAATAATAACTCAATATCGATTTTATTTCATTCAAAATCTTCTTTACCTACATTCAAAAATGCTGAAAGACACGATGATAAAACTATTAAAATTACATACTTTTTGTAATTATTTTTTTGATCATAAGTATTTATAATTTTTCAATAAAATAAGAATGTAAAAAAAATCTTAAATGTATTAGTTTGTAAGACCATAAATAAATAGACAAACTGAAGTATTTTCGTCACAAAACATGTGTGCGGATCTTTTTTTTAATGATTTTATTTAAACTAAAAATAAAATTCTGAAAAGTAGCTTTCCCAGATAATTTATTGATTTTTATATGATTTGAAATGTGTGTTGTATAATACAAAATTTTATTTGAAAATTTGACAAATCTGCCAATGACCTGCGGTAAAACCTTATTGTACTAAAAATAAACAAATTTTCTCAAAATTTAAAACAATGCTTTACTAGATAAAAGAACAGTCTTTCAAAATAAATTTATAATTTTTTGTGGAAAAGAGTCAATAGGTCTAAAATTTGATTTAAAAATGACATATTTCCGGATTTGTCTGGTAATTCTCTCTTAACAATTCAAAATAAACTTTTAAAAAAGAGTTAGAATGAGTTGAGAGTTCATACCAACGCAGATGTCGTAGGCCAGTCCACAGATGTAGATGTCTGTGGCATTCTTCTGTCTCAACTGCTCCGACAAGGTGGTCTCCGTTAGTTTCTTGTTGTCCCAGAACACCGAGTAGGAATCTACCTCAGGGTTGGTTCCTTTGTAGACCTTGATTGAATTTTCTACAACCTAACGTAGAACGAAAGAAAATTATTTATACATTCAAAATAAAATAAATCTTAATAAAAACAATATAATTTCTATATATTATACGAGTGTGAACTTTTAGAAACTGAAATTATGAAATCGAAAAAGAATTTTTCAAATCCTGACACGTAGGTACCCACCTACTTCTAATATTTTTTTTGCATTTATTTTTATTTTTTATTTAAATTATTGTAAGACAGAATGATTACCCATTGACGTCACCGCAGACAAGAGATTTTAGTCGCGGAAACAATTGGAAAACTGTTCAAAATACACATAAATTCAATAAAAGTCTCTTGTGTGCGCACCTATTGCCATAGACAATAATTCATTTTTATGCTTGCAACTGTTGCAATCCAACTTTCTCTACAGCTTAAGTCTCTTATCTGCCGGCGCCCTTACAGTAAAAGATTTCTTATTTTAAAATTTTTAACATTTGAGAAGATAGGTATACAAAAAAGTTTTAAGATTATTTAAGGAGTGATTCAATATATCTACTATTTTAGAAAATTCTATAGCACCATTCATCTTGTCATGCTATGTTGTGCTAGAACATCTGTGCTGTCATGTGGTACTTTGAACAAGCCATGGTGATGACTACGGCTGAAGTTTTATTTTTTATATGACTTGTTTTCAGATCTTTTTAGACTATCACGTAGATTATATTATACCTTCAGATCCTTGTGCAGTTCCGAGCCCCAAGTGTCCTGGACGCAGTGCCGTGGCCACAGCCGTTGCTTCATTAGAGGGGGCCCTGAGAATACCACCGTGTCATACACCTGCGCCTTGTCTGATGGCACCTACAATCAACAAAACATAAACATATATTACTATAAAATTTGGAAGAAAACAGAGATATGGAAGGGTGCCGACTGTTGCCGAAATGATATTGCCGACTGACCAAACTGTACGCAGTTAGTATGGGTGAACGATGTTGTCGTCACTTTTATGCGCGCAATTTCATACCAACACACTTCAGACGGGCGAAAAGAAGGAACCCGTTGGAGAAAATGGAATTTGTTTTAAATCGATATGTCTTCGAAAATAATATGTACATTTTAATAAATTTTTCTTCATAGTACTATGCGCGCGATTTCATACCAACACACTTCAGGCGGGCGAAAAGAAGGAACCTGTTGAAGAAAATGGAATTTGTTTTAAATCGATATATCTTCGAAAATAATATGTACATTTTAATAAATTTTTCTTCATAGTACTCACCATACACCAACTACACAAGTATTATCCAAAATTATAGCCTACTTTGTGACTCCGTAAGCAGAAGTTAATGTCAGTGTTGAGCCATTCAGTGACATTTTAAAAGCAGAAGTTAATGTCAGTGTTGAGCCATTCAGTGACATTTTAAAAGCAGAAGTTAATGTCAGTGTTGATCCATTCAGTGACATTTTAAAAGCAGAAGTTAATGTCAGTGTTGAGCCATTCAGTGACATTTTAAAAGCAGAAGTTAATGTCAGTGTTGAGCCATTCAGTGACATTTTAAAAGCAGAAGTTAATGTCAGTGTTGAGCCATTCAGTGACATTTTAAAAGCAGAAGTTAATGTCAGTGTTGAGCCATTCAGTGACATTTTAAAAAAAGGGCATATTTTATAACATTATGAAAAAAATAGTTTTTACTTTGGTAAAAAACATTATTTAAAAAAAGAACAACTTGCGTATCTCCAATGCCAAAGTTTGAGAATGAAAGGAGATTTCCCCCATCTTGTATCACATATAGGTACACATTTTTTTTATTATTTATCTGCATTAATCTTTTCACCGTGGCGGCTGACTAAAGTCATTTCATCAAGTGGCTCACACTGCGCGGCGGCTGACTTCAGTCATTTTCAAGTTTCGACTTCGTTTTCTAAGCACATGTATGCCGTATACGATCGAAATTTATATTAAAAATAAGAATATTCATTTGTGGTGCGACCTCTCTGAGAATGTTTATCAACTACTTCATTGTTTATCTTGGTAAATGAATAAAACCGAGAGCGCGGCCCCAGCCGCCAGTCACAGTTTTGAAAATGCGCGCGAATCTGATTGTCTCTTTCGAGCGGACCCCGTAGCGTATTAGTAATAATACTTGTGCGTCGATATCCACTTTGAAATCTACTTTATTTTTGTGTACATAATTATTTAATTGTTGTATTATTTAAAAATTGTTTTGTGTGTTTACGTAAGAATTTTAAAACTTTTTTTTTAACAACACTCAAATTGTCGACACATGGCTTATCTGAAATTGATATTGAAGCAATGTTAGATTCGGAAAGTGTTTTTGAAATAAGTGATGACTGATGACGATACAGATATTGTTTTTGTTGGGCATTATGAAAGTTATGTCTCAATCCCGTCAGTTCAGCCAACAACTTCTTCTGCTGAACCTTTGACTTTCCCATCTCAACCCAGCCGGCCCTCTAAATTCAGAAACCTATTCGTAATAAATTCGCAAAAATACCGAATATTTTCTGCGTAAACCAAATATTTGCGGTTGATTGCCGCCGTGACCGGTTCTTAAAATTTAGATATTCGTAGTAAATTTGTAAAAATACAATATATTTCCACGTAAATCGAAATTTCCGAAACCGAATCCCATCTCGGCCGCCCCAACAAATTTAGATACCTATTTGAAATAAATTCACAAAAATACCATATTTCCGCGAAAATCGAAATATCGCACCGGATTTCCTTTGCAGGCGGCGATTCTAATTCGGGAATTAGAAGTAAATTCGTAAAAATACAAAATATTTCTGCGTAAATCGAAATTTCGCAGCCGAATCACGTCGTGGCTGGCCCTCTAAATTTAGATACCCGTTTGATTCACAGAAAATACAATATTTCCGCGTAAATCGAAATTTCGCGGCAGATTTCCGTTGCAGGCGTCCATTCTAATTAAGATGTTCATAGTATTCGTAAAAATACCCACCATTTCTGTTTAAATCAAACATTTGTGGCCGTTTCCATAGAGGCCGGCCCTGTGAATTTAGATATTTCGAGTAAATTTGTAAAAATACGGTAAATTTCCTCGAAAATAGAAATTTGCGGCCGATTTCCGCCGCAGCCGGCTCTTTAAATCCATATAATCAAAGTAAATTCGTAAAAATACGGCATTCCGGTGTAAACCAATTTAGATTTATAAAATAATAATACGACTAAGGTCAATATCAACCGCATAAATTAACGTTTTACGGCGATTTACTGCCGTAAAATGTCGATCTTATTAATGCAAATTTATCAGTGAAAACAATATAAAATAATTTCACAACATAAATATCAATAACATGTTAACTATAGAAGTATCTATAAACTAAAACCATAGCATCTTTTAAAATTCGATAAAATTAAAATTGATAACGTTATTATCAAGCTCTGCAAGTATTTTAGTGTGTATTTTTGTTACAGCTGTTTCAGTTTATAGTTTGAAAATGGTTTTGCAAACATTATCAAATTAAATTTTAATTAAATTAAAAAAAAAAACAAAAAATTAAATGGAGTTCTACGAATTAAACACAAAAACAATTAATAAAAATAGAGCATCGGCGCAGTGGCCCTTCTTGACGCATCTCGTATTTCACTACACGAGCAAGTAGGTAGCTATATGTTACGTCATACGTTGCTAGAAGCGGCCATGTTAGAGATTGCTTTGTTTGTTGATATTCACGGCGTGTTTATATTAACGCAATTATAACGTTATCTTCATTTCAGTTGATCTCAAATTAATGTTTATTGATACTTCGATATTGGAGGATGATGTTATCAAGATTTATTAATGTTTTTAGGATTAATCCAGACAATGATTTTGTTTTCTAAAAGGGTCTATGTAAAAATGACATTCGAAAAAGAAAGTGCCGCGTGGGGACGACTGCTTAGGTATATTTTTTTAGCGGTTAAAAGGTTAAGTATGTTTACATTGAATTTTTCGATGCCTGTCTCATTAGGATATACCTGTATACATTTATATTATTTATTGTTTTTCATATACATATTATACAGTAGAATTCGGATATAACAACTTCACTTATAATGGCTTAACATTTTTAGCAACGGCAATGTAAACTTAAGTTAGGTTTCATAGTTAGTGTAGTATATGTAATTATCCATGTATTGGATCATTCGGAAACGTTCGGGTTCCGCCGAACGTTGCCGAACGTCTCATGGGTCAGACAGCGGTCTCTCCCGTGGCAGCGCGCAGAACCATTTCAGTAGCCTTAGTAATCACTCACTACGTTAGACAATAATATAATACTATTCAATCCATTGTACATTACAATAAATAGACGAAAAGAACTTACGTGTACATCTCATTATTTGTGGGCTAGTAAGGCCACAATAAAAGAACATTACAGTTAGGTACTAGGATAACATAATTCGTTTAATATGACTGCTTTTTAAGTGACCAATTGCTTAAAGCGACCCATTTTGACCTATTTTAAAGATAATTCGTCCAGTTAAAACGACGATCAATCAGCGAGGTATGGTGCGTAGATTTATTTATAAAACCTATACACCAATACCTCGCCGCCCTACGCCTCGCTTACTCTCCGCGCTCTAACACCTATCTTTATTAGCACGAGTAAATCACAGTTGGTGTTTATCATCTGTTGTGACTAGGTGAAAAGCTCGACACACTGAGTTCCGTGAAGCGAAAGTGTTTTTCAATTGAAGAAAAAAGTGCTATATTACACCGTTTAGAAACCGGTGAATCAAATGTAACCCTCGGGAAGAAGTTTGGCGTGTCTCATGTAAAAACAAGCTTAAATTATCCGGCCGTTTCGTGCGTCGTCCGGTTAATACTACAAAGTATTGCCGGCTGCTTGAGGGTCGTTATATCCGGATTCTACTGTAGTTGCAACCTTACAAAAAGATGGCGCACAATATTTGCATAAAAATATTTGACAGCAGTGCCTTTCCTTTCCTTTTATTTTCCTCAGGGCCTCCTGTGTGGAGCTAACGTTAAAAAAGGGGAATTCAAATAGGCCCGGCGTAATAGGTAGAACTACACTTTCTTCCTAAAGTGTGTTTATAATTTTCATGACCTTATCACCAATACGATGGAGAAATCAAACAGCAGAGGCATCCAAAATGTTTGTGTTCACAGCTCTCCACGCAGTGCAGAACTGCGAGGATTGGAAGAGCGATGTTTACCAGCAAAATCGTAGTGGAGGTCACCACAATGAGGAAACGATTAAAAATTAATCTTCTGATAAATTTTGCAGCATTTTTTAAGTTTTGAGTAAGTACTTACCGGACTTGTAGGGTGAAGTTCTCTCATGGGCAGGTTGTCTATGAAGGAGACGTGGTCACTGGGGTGCCAGTCCAGGCTGTAGATTACCACATCAAAAGGGGTGTTGTCCAGGAGGCGGTTTATAGGGGCAATTACCTAAAAAGAATTACCCTTTTTGTTAGAGATATTTAAAACTTATTGAGGCAGTCAGCACAAAAGTGGCATAACCCACAAAATATTGAGCAGAGATAATTGCGTTTAAAGTTTTAAAACGCGGATAAAAGATTCTACAAAAATGTAGAATTCTAAGAGAAATACATGTTTTTGGTTGATTTGGTTGATTTCACTTTTATTTGACGAAACATAATATCAAAAGCCACTTCTGATTGTTAACTTTATTTAGGAACTTTTGTGGATTATGCCACTTTTGCGCTGATCGCCTCAGTAGACAATGTGGTTCCATGATAAAACAGAATATTGAATAAAAGTTAAAAACGAACAAACAAGCAGACCTAACCTCACCTAACCTAACCTTAACCCTTTATCATGTTCTGATTAGAAACCACTCCATTTTATCCAGTTATCAGACAATGTAACACTTATAAACCGTTGTTGTTTTTTTTTCGGTTCTACATATTGCCATAATTTATCTCGTTGCTTGCATCTTTCACTTGCTTACTAAGTTCTGATAGCAGTGTCTCCTGGATTCCTCTCCCTATCCCTTTCTCTCAATACCTTTATTATTTTCATTAATTTTTTTAAAGTCAGATAAGTTTTAAGATTTTCACGGCCAAAAGCATTTTCGTTATTTGTTTTTGGGGTGTTATGCCGTGTTGCGCTACCTCCTTCTTTAGCCAACGTTTCGGACATCGTTGCAGTGTCCATCATCAGGGCAGATCCGGCAGATCCGGTAGATCATCCGGTAGGTACATCTACCGGATCTGCCGGATCTGCCCTGATGATGGACACTGCAACGATGTCCGAAACGTTGGCTAAAGAAGGAGGTAGCGCAACACGGCATAACACCCCAAAAACAAATAACGAAAAAAAATTTTAAAAACTATTTGGAATTTCTTCCACAAAATCCGCACTCAAGAAATATATAAAGTTTTTCGTATAAATTTTAATATTTTTTCTGCTGATACCAATGCAATTAGCAGCAACAGCAAATTGTTATTATATGAAGAACAAAATAACCAAATTAGCAGTGTTTAAATGTAAAATGTTTTGTAATATTTACTTATAGAAAATATTAATCCTTCACATATGTAATATAGAATGAGCCAAGAATATGAAATGAACCTAACTGAGCATTATTAGATCATTGTAAGATGCTGTAGGTTCAAAGAGCATGTGGTAAGAATGATAAATAATACAATACTAAAAATGATGACTATGTGGGTACGTCAGAGAAGGATACCTAGAGCAGACCGAGAAAGAGCTGGACTGATTGCTTGGAAGAAGATGGGAAGAACTGATAACTAGGGAAGAATAGACCATTAGTGAAGAAAGACTAATTCCACCCTGAGATGTACCTGTGACAATGATGATATTTGAAGGGTACAAGGAGAGAAAATGATTGTACCGGTTAAAAAATGATTTGAGAAAAATGTCTACAGGTTATAGAAGGGAATAGTCCCTCGCTACTGGAAAACACAAAAGATGGGCATATGCTGTGATGCAGGCCGCGCAGATCAGAGCAGAGAAGTCCAGATTTTGTTATGTATGAACGTCTTAGAAACGATAAATGCTGCGGGGCAGGCATGTGCCACGAAGAAACGCATCTACTCTGCTCTGCGTCGAGTTTTTCAGGCAGGCAGTATTTCCCACGAGAATCTCGCTTTCAGGTATTTGTGGTTTGAAAGACTTTAATAAGAAAGTGAGACTTTAATAAGAAAGAAGAAATTAATTTCAAAGTCACAATCGGACTCGGAATTGGACATTTTCACAAACGATCAGCATTCAAGCAGACACAGCTGAACTAAGCTGTGTCGCCTGCATTGGAGCATTATGTTGATCACTGTCTTCTGCGTCTTCTGTCCTGCAGTGACATTTCTGCTCTGCTCTGATTTGCGCAGCCTGCGCCTCAGCAGACGCCCAGCCAAAGGATTGTCCAGGATTTGACAGAATGTTATAGATAATTCAGGACAATTCCTCTTTTTCCCCTAGAATTTCTGACTCTGCATTTTTGATCATTTTGAAGTTAAGTGAAAATGTTTGTTTAGTTTGATTGTTAAATTAATGATGTTGGTTGTAATATTGTATTCAATTACAAAAAACTAGCTGAAGTCCCCGGCGATGCCCGGGCTTTTACAGAGTTTTCGAAATCAAATGTAAACAGTGACCTTCCTCTTGTTTTGAAGGTCACATGTGCAAAATTTCATCAGTGTCGGCATAAAACTGTAGATTTGCATACAAATCAAATCCACACCACCCGCGTGCCACTTCGCTCGTCCACCACATACAGACATTCTCCTTTATATTTCAACCAATTTGACAAATTATATACCTAAACCTTCCTCACAAATCACTCTATCTATTGGTGAAAACCGCATGAAAATCTGTTCAGTAGTTTTTGAGTTTATCGTGAACAGACAGACAGATGCAGCGGACGACTTTAATTTATAATATGTAGAGATAACTGACCACGTAATATAGTTTCATTTCCTAGTTGTACACTTTCAAAGTTTAAAAATGCTCTCCAAAAATTTAACAAATTGTGACTAGACTCCTTATTTCCCTGTAACCTTCAATTGTTAACCTTTACAATGCAATCTTTACCAGTACATGGCACGTTTTGACACAGCGCATATGTTTTAGTGAATCTTCATGGATCACATATGCGACACCCGCATGGATCAGGTTAAATATGTAGGGTATCAAATGCCGATTACATAATTTTATTAGAGACAGGAAATCAATTCAGTGCTTCATAATTTATTTGATGAAAACATTCTTTCGATCATGCAATCTGCTCCCGTATTACATGATTTGGCCGCCTTCCAGCTAACTTAAAAACTCGATCCAAAAGTTTCTAAACTTCAACTTGATTACAAGGGCGAAAAATACCATAAACATTAACGAGGCGAAACTCCATTACAACTGCTCGAAAGGCTCCCATATCAAAGTAGTTTGAATCTCGTGTGGAAATCAGACCTTTCGGGCTTTTGGAAACTATAAATCGTCCATCTGATATTTGGGAAAGTTTTGAACCACAATGTAGCGTCGAGGGAAACAGCTTAAAGGGGAGAACTACCTTAATGCCATAATGTGTGAAGTTTTCATAATGGATGGGGTGGGATAGGGCTGTCAAAACTCTGATGAAAGTAGTCCAAATATTAAGCTAAGTGGTCTAATGTTTGCATGCATAACCTAAGCAAATAAATTTTTAAAAGTTAGAAGTCTGTGATGGCAGTTTAGGTAGTTTTGTTAAAAGTTTTTTTGAAATATTGTGGCATGTTTTAGGCATCTGAATTCTTGCCAATGAGTTTTTGACAAATTGTTGTCACAAGCCGTAATATTTCTTTATTTTTTTTTTTTTTTTTTATGTCATGTATATTATCGAGGCTTCTGACTCACACAATGTTGTCATTTTTGCCTCATCTGTTTTTAAATTATAATATTATCATTATAATCTCTAATGATCTTTAAAAGTTACTTAGAGTCCTTTTATATTAATTTCGTATAAAAAATCACTTTCAAATATTTTCCAGTTTACATGATCTAATAAATTTCATTATTCTCGATATGGCATGAAACTCAGTTGAGGCTATTAAATTCTGAACTTCCGATGACTTCGAGGTCATTAGTATTGTAGCTCTCTGTCGTTCATATTTAATGCACTTCGATAATGTGTGCTCGACATCTTCAATTTGTTCACATATCGAGCACATTGGAGAATCAGAGAGACCTATCAAACACAATATTCTTCCCATTAGTGCATGTCCGGATCTTAATCTAAAAATGATTCTCATTTCCGATCTTAGATTAACCTCAGTGAACCATGGTCTTTTAAACGGTTCGTTTTGGAGCTTTCTGTACCATATTCTTTTATTGGTAGACAACATTTCAAAATGATTATTCCACATATTATTACAAATGGAATTTATTTTTTGGCAATAATCTTCAGCGTCTGGCGTCCAGTCGTAGATGATTCCATTGACACATGCTTCGTTTGCCAACAAATCCGCCTATTCATTCCCATGTATTCCTACATGAGATGGAATCCATTGTAAACATATGGACACATCTTTCCGCTGTAACCACCTTATTTGTTCAACAATATTGTAATATTTCTTTATGTGAAGATGCATCATTCTTAAACCCCCGTAGCCAGTGGATCTGTAGCACCCCTAATATTGAGAAGTGTTGTTAGGGGTAAATAATGGAGGGAGCTGAGAGAGGAAGTTAGGGGAATGTTGAAAAATTAAACAGAACTAAATAATTCTCAGGATTCTTTCTTTTTGTTTTTTTTATTAATCTTCAAACTATGCTGCCGTGGTAAATAAAAATGTAGTGTTTTCCTCGAGACTCTCAAAGAAGACACTGGGTTTTTACTTACACTAACTTCTTTTTGAAGGAACAACACATTTTTTTAATGTGAATATCTCGCAAGAGTCCCAGCCGCTCCCGTCTGGAGCAATGAGACTATGGCATCTGTTGTGAGACTGAAGGTAGTGGGGAGGGGAAGGAGATGGGAAGAGGAAGGTGGGGAAGTGCTTGGCTATTCAGATCTGGTCACCAAACACGGCTAAAGCCATTTCAAGCAACGTTTCAATTCTGAATGGTGGTCTTACACCACGACGATACTGAGAGTATCTTCCAATCTGGAATGTGCCGCAAATATACTATGTATTATTTTTAAATGAATTAATTGTGAAATAACATAAATTAATCAAATAAAATTTTGTTGCGCACGCCGGGATACAATCCCGTGGCTTTCGGATTGTGAGTTAAGAGCCTTACCCCTGGAGCACGGAGGCCGTCACCACTTACTTTATATAGTTTATAAATACTAAGAAATGGGAGAGGGGTTTAGGGTGTAGCATAAATTACTAATTATTTTGTAGTAAAACACAAAACA
Source organism: Limnephilus rhombicus (assembly GCA_929108145.2). Classification (NCBI taxonomy): domain Eukaryota; kingdom Metazoa; phylum Arthropoda; class Insecta; order Trichoptera; family Limnephilidae; genus Limnephilus; species Limnephilus rhombicus. The sequence continues at coordinate 20,707,512 of OV815286.1, forward strand.
TAAAATATCTCGGAGTAATAATTGACGAAAATCTTAGATGGGACCTACACATCAACGGTATTACGTAAAAACTCACAAGCCTTTTTACATTAACTCCACACAGGAGGCCCTGAGGAAAATAACTTCCCTCAGGGCCTATGTCATCTTTGAAGATGCTGTGTGGAGGGTCTTTTTGAGGAAAGGAAGGAGTGAACACGGGTCTTGAAGAAACCCATGTTGTAGGAGGGAGGAAATACAGAGGCCGGCAAAAGCAAGAAGCCTTATATATTTCTTCAAAAATCTAAGAAACGTGTTAAATAAAAAGGATATGAAAAAGGTCTACTATGCGTTATGTCATTCTCGCATTGAATATGGAATCATAGGATGGGGATCTGCTGCAAATACGTACCTACACAGCCTGAATACGATTCAAAAAGGAATCATAAAGACCATATTGAAAGTACCAATTAGAACGCCTTCAATTGAATTTTTCATTAACTTTGACGTACCAAATGTACAACAAATATATGCCAAAAATATATTATTGAAGCTCTTCAAAAATAATGAATCCTCTACTAGACCGTGTATGCATAACACTAGATCAAATAAAAATGATATAAAAAATATTCCAAGTTATAAAACCACATTTGGACAAAGAAACTATACATACTTTGCAACAAAACTCCATAATATCCTTCCCCAAGACATAAAACTAATAAAAAATCCAATTGAATTCAAATCTAGAATAAAAATATGGCTTAAAGAGGTCAATGAGAAAACCCTAGCGAAGACGCTAAAAATGACATAGAAGACAAATGAACTATATTTAAATAACTTTAGTCCGCCTCGGCACAGGACCCCCTAGTGAGGAGGACTAAGAAATACAATATTTTATACTTAATTTCACATTGCATTTTGTATGTAAAAATTTTTTATATAGTCGCTATAATAAAAAATAAAAAAAAATAAAAAAATAAAAAAAATTGGAGTGGGAGGGGTGTAACAAAGCCTTACACAGAACAACGGGGGGAGAATAAAAATTGAATGACGTATTATATGAATGACGTCTTACAATGAATGGCACTGGTACAAAACTGGCTTTATTATTGTCAAAAGCAAATAGCATGTAAATCAATGATTATTAAATAGAAAAAAAAATTAAAGAAGTACATAAATATGTTTGTCAGGAAAACAAATTATACATAATTTTTATTCCAAAACATTATATAGGAGGTACTCAACTAACTTTGTTACAAAACATTTATACAAAAACCTATTCGAATTTTTATCAAGCATAATAAAAATGCTAGTACAATAAGTTCTTCCTTTGACAAGGCCCATAATGAACATACATGTTCAGGTAACATATAAATAGATGAGCGAATAAACCGATCACAATAATACTTTTATTGTCTGTACCATTCGCTTTTATAGACTGAAATAACGTTTTGTTATATTGAAAACAGGCAACCTGGCAACCCTATTCAGTGTGCACAAACACAGATATAAAAAAGTACCTACACAGGTTATGAAATAAGTAGGTACTGATGATTACACGTAAAATAAAGGGTACCCATACACAGAAAGATAGAAAAGGTATTATTATTTGTTGGACGCAAAATAGGGGGTACCTATACACAGAAAGATATGGTAAGTATTTTGTTATAGACGTAATCAAGGATATATACAGATACAAATGCTGAATGTACTATAATACAGGCATTGATAAAGAATATATAAGTTCAGTTATTACAGCACCAAAAACGACATTTTCGTAAGCAGACAAAAATGTCATATTGTTTCCAGAGTTTCTTTTTATTTTTTAAGTGAATACCGCACAAGAGTCCCAACTGCTCCAAACTTACAATTTAGGAGGCTGGTATGGGTACCGCAGCCCCGGGAACCTTTATTAGATAACCAACACCTCTGCCGTAGGTCACTCCAAGTGGTTAGCTACGTTTGGTGATTTAGCAGGGGTGCCCGGGTTCACGAGGTGAGATATGTCTAGGTCTTGGAGGAGGATGAACAGGACACACTGAACCCCAGATTCCTACCCACCCCTTAAATCCTCTTCCTTCCCAGAACTCTCCTCTCCTTCCTATCATTAAAAAACCCTCCACACAGCATACCCAAAGATGACATAGGCCCTGAGGGAAATTATTTTCCTCAGGGCCTCCTGAGTGGAGCTCATGTAAAAATATAATTAAAAAAAACTGTCTGGAGCCAGTGAGATTATGGCATCCCCAATTGGGGTATGTTATGAGGCTAAAGGTAAGTGGAGAGGGAAAGGAGATGGGGAAGAGGAAGGTGGGGAAGTACCTGGCTATTCAGATTTAGTTACCAAACACAGCTAAAGCCATTTCAAGCAACATTTCAATTCTGAATGGTGGTCTTAAACCAGAGTGATACTGAGAGTATGTTCCACTCTGGAACGTGCTGCAAAAATACCTTATTTTATTTTAAACGATTAAACTGTGAAAATGCAAATCTATCAAATAAAATTTACTTGCATGCATTGGGATTTGAACCCACAACCTTCAGATTGCTTGTTGAGAGCCTTGCCCTTCGACCATGGAGACTGCCAATTTTCTCAGTATCACCCTGCTGATAGACCACAAATCAGAATCGAAATGTTGCTTGAAATTACTGTAGCCGTTTTCGGTGACGAGGTTATAATCGCCAGGTTCCTCCCAATTTTCCTCTTTCCCATCTCCTTCAGTTCCCCACTACCTCCAGCCTCATAAGATACCCCAATTGGGAATGTCATAATCCCACTGGCTACAGACGGTGGGGAGCAGTTAGGATACTAATCATTTTTTTTAAACGTAACACTTTTGAAAAAGTAGGTAAGTTTGCAGTATAACTAACAAAAGAAGTAATGGTAACCTCAAACAGTTAGAAGTTTTAGTCATGATAAAGGGCACTCACACAGAAATATAATCTGTTGTATTGAAGGTATAACAAAAGTTACCCACACACACAAATACAAACAGTTGTATGCTTAATAAAGGCTCCCCAACACACCGGCAGTAGTACAACAGGCAGGTTCTCAATCTGTGAGCTAATTTAAGACGGGTGGTAAAATGTTTCAAAAAGTAAATCTGATAATTTCTGCATGAAAAATTTTTTTTTCATGCAGAATTTCTGATCAGCTGTTTACGGTTAAAATTAAGTCCTCTATCCACGGACATGTACCTTTCATTATCAAGTATACCACAGACAATATACAGAAATCGAAAATATTTCGGCAGTTTCGAAGTAACAAACACGCAGGATTCGCGTGGTTGTAAACTTTACGATTTTTTTATTTTTATAAATCCTACAAATATGAGATAATTGGTTAAATACATGTTAATTCATTGGCTATATAGCACTATAATAAGTTTTTATGTCTTCATGTTACAATTCGAAGGTATTATTTTTTTAACGTTGGCGAAAAATTCTTAAAATGATCTTCTGAAAATCTCGAGTAAATGGAGAAAAAAGTTTTAAAATGCGCTCTCGCTCCAGAGGATAAGGGCCTCCAGTGTGGAGTTAATGTAAAAAAAATTACATTATGCGACAGCCGCGAAGATACGGTTAAATCTGATATTGGACCAAAGTGATTATTTGGATCAAAAATAACTGAACACTTTATATCAGTTTTGTGCCAAATTTCATAATAAAATTGTAAAATGAATAAAACAAGATTTGTATAAAAATCAAACATACGCCGCACGCCCGGTGCATGCCGCGCAGCCTTCCGGCCTTCCTTTCAAATATGAAATATATACAAATCTTACAAGAAAGATTTAGGTAGGTACAGCTTGTGGCCGAATGAGGAACTAACGAAGAAATGAACTATGTGACAGGGGCTTAGATCAGGCTAGGCAATTGAAAGTTTTGTTATTACAGAAAAATGAATTTGGGTGTCACAAAGTTTGGGAATCACTGGTATATTGTGGTATTGCATGTCAGTGTTGTAATATCACTCTGTTCCTGGCACACTGCGTAGGTACCAGACTTAATTAAACCAATGGTGCTAAATAAAAACACTTTGGGGGTGGCTGAATGATGGTTTTGAATAGCTACTCTCAAGCAGTGGCGGCTCGTGACTTTTGGGTGTGCTAGGGTGGTAATATTTAAAAAAAATGGCATCATGGATGTTGTCGTATGCAAAAAATTTTTTTTTTTTTTTCAAAAATCGGTGTTTTGTATGAAGATTTTTCAGGAAATCGGTGCGGCACACCGCCAAACAGAAACTTTCTGAAATTTTTCATACAAAAAACTGATTTTCAAAAAATAAAATAAAATTTTTTTTCGGCTACAACAACATCAATAATGCCATTTTTTTAATATCAGCAGTCTAGCACACCCAAAAGTCACGAGCCGCCACTGCTGTCAAGCAGTGTTCAAACGGTGGATTAATTAACTAATTAACTAATTAATAAAAAATAAAAATAATTACATTATAAAAGAAATACACACAATACTCGACTGTGTGCAGAAACTGACGGTAAGATTGATAGATTCTCCTATCTTAACAGACGGATTGCAATCTTTAGAGCACAGGCGTCGGGTGGGAATGCTGTTCTTGTTCTACAGGTATTTCAATGGAAGACGGTCTGAAGAAATGGTGTCATTGATTCCTTCGGCACCGGTGCACACTCGGGAAACACGCCAAATGCGCGTCCGACATTTGTACACAGTTGACACTTGTAACATGAGAACAAGTCTTTTCTACGACTTGTTCTTGAGTCCAACAGCTCGGCTGTAAAACGATTTGCTTGTTTGTACTTCCTACAACATTGGTCTCTTCGAAACCCAGGTTCACTCCTTCCTTTCCACAAAAAACTCTTCACACAGTATTCCCAAAGATAACACAGGCCCTGAGAGAAATTATTTTCCTCAGGGCCTCCTGAGTGGAGTTCATATTTAAAAAAAAACACATATTTTATTGATAAAGTGGATCACGCCATAAGGGGTTTTTATTCCATTATAGTGCAAACACATGAAAAATCATGGGATATTATAATTCCAATTTTAAAAAAGACAATTAAAATAATTTCCTGATAAAATATTATTATTATAGATAGGTATCGTACTTTATCGTTTGTCTGAATTATTTTTTACACAAGCAGTTACGATTTTGAAAATGACACTTAAAATCAAAACAAATTTGAGTGGTTGTGAATAATTTCTCGAAGGAATAACGCACGTCACGGGCAATCAAAATTAGTATCTGTAATTAGTATTAATACGCTAGCGTCTGTACGGTTCAAATTTAAGAACCCGACTTTGAGTACATCTCTGACGCCGTGCCATACGGGTTTTTAACTTCTGGTGTTTGGTTAACACAATAAGATTACTTTTTAAATGTTAAATCAGTGTTGATACCATCCCTGATGTATGACAGTGAGGCATGGAACTACCAGAGGAAGGATGAAAGTAGACTGATTTGCTGTATAAATGAGATCCCTGAGGCGTATGTGTGGTAATACCATCTTTGACCACGTTATAAATGCGGAGATGCCGAAAGAACAGAGGGCTAAGAAAGCAAAGTGAATAAGATTAAGAAATGGTCTCTTAGGGGCCGTTCAAGTATTACGTAACGCACTTGGGGGGGAGGGTCTTGTGAAACGTTACTGTGCGTTACGAGGGGGGGAGGGGGGGTTCGAACAACGCGTTACATGTTTTACTTTATTTTGATAAAGAAACTAGGGAATTAAAATCTTTCAAGTTGGCAATCCTTTTCGTTCTCGAAATCTCTTGTTTTATTTATTACCGCAAACGCGATTGAAACAAGAAAAAAGGTATTTAAGCGACTTTCCAGTACTTTGCGCAACTTAATTGTGAATTTCAGGTAAAAATTGTCACTTTTGGCATTACGTAACGTTTAGGGGGGGGAGGAGGGGGGGGGTCTTTAACGAAAAAAGAAGTGTCAGATGAGAGTCAGTAAAAGATGCCCGAGGAAGACATGGCTCGATCAAGTGAATCAAATACTTAAGTCGGGTCATATCAACAACAATTAGAATAACAGAAGAATATGTTTGAGACGATGCATGAATGTGAATGACGCAAGGAATGTGTCCCTTGAAAATTATTTTTTTTAAATAGTGAAAATTATTATTCGACATCTAAAAAAACAATGAGAGATACCAAAAAAAAAATTACAAGTATGCAGTTCACACACGTTAAAAATGAAACCTTCAGAAAACTAAAGTAGACAAAAGTGGGGAGGCTACGAAGTACCGCACAAAGAGGAGACTGATTATTTTATCTCATTATCTCGCCGGCTAAATCCTATAGATGTACGCGTTTGTCTCTTTTTAATGTCGCTTTTTCATTTCATCGAGTTACAAATCACATCGGTGCTAAAGAAGTTTTCAATTCCAAAATGATAACTGGGTAAAACAGAATAATAACAAAACAGAACATGATTAAAGAAGAGGTAAGATTAGGTTAGAATATGTTAGGTTAGGTTTGTTGTTTGTTCATTTTCAACATTCATGGTGAACCGACATTTTGATGTAGAATTTAACAATTATTATTGAAGGTTGCAATTCTTGGAGAAAGCACGCTTTATCTTTGATGTTTCATGTCTGTCAGCGTATCTAAAGTGCCGGAATTCAATGCTAATGGCTGCACAAGCAATGACAGAAGAATTAGCACAGATATGTAATATGGGTCAGGAGGGGAAATGTTTCTCTAGTTATTGAGGAAAGAATGCGGGTCAATTACTACGCAATCATTAACAGCGTAAGAGTGAATAAATCATACAAAATAGTTGGCTGAGCGTAGTGAAGACCTGTTTTAACTCATTATTTTGCATTTCATCTCTCTGTAAATCTGTTTGTATCTTCCGTTTCCGTTTCAAGTTGGTGGATGTTTTAATGGTTCAGTAAAGATTATTTTTTCAAATGTGAAATCATCGAGTTTCATTTGCATTTTTTTAAGATGGTACCTACCTGCCTGAAAAAAGTTTGAAAAAAGAATTGTCACTGAGATAGTGACGTTTCTTTGGATAAATTATATAATCAAATTGTTATTTTTCATATTTTCGTTTAGATTTATTAGTATTATCTTCTCCTTCAATGATACGAATAACCTTCAAAGTCATTATAAAAGAGAGTTATTCCATTAAATAAAAATTATATTCATTTAGACTTTTAGAAAAGGATCAATAGGTGTCCCATATAAATAAAATCGAATATGTTTATCTGAGACCCTATCTAGGTTACAAACCAGTTCTTCGAACAATTATTGTTGTCATTTAAAAAAGATAGCTGTTAAAAATATCGGAAAAAAATAGTCAAAGATAATATTTAATTCTTAATAATAATTAATCTTTACAAATTAAATAACAAATTGAAAATAATATTGGTAATTCTGAATTTAAAATATGAGATTGACAAAAATTACTTTAAAATAATAAGAGGCCTCAGTAGCCAAATTAGTTAAGGCGCTTGTCCTGGTAAGACGAGAGATTCTGAATTCGACTTCCAGTTGCGACATAATTATTTTTCTGTGTCTTGTTTTTTTTTTTCATATTTTTATAAGATTTATTAGTATTATCTTCTACTTTAATGATAAATTGTATAATTCCTGATTTTAAATAAAATTTGGTTTATAATTAAGCAGGTAGGTATTGAAGTACCTACTTACAAATCTTATGATTTTAGGGGGTATTTTGGTTTTGATTTATATAAGAGAAAATTTAAAAAAATAGTTTTTTTGGACGAAGGTCTATTCTTTACAGAACTAATAGTAGTAATGTACAGTTCGATGATAATAAATACAAAATATTGAGAAAGTTAAAGAGGAGAACCCTTACAGAGATTATAAATCACCACAATCACAAATTTAAAAAATACAATAATTAAATAAATAAAGATGATGTGATAATAAACAAGATTTTTAATTGGCCAGAACCAGTAGAATTATGGCGTCTTCTTCTAATTATGTACAAAATTTTGAAGCTGAGAAAAGTTTAGGGAAGAAAATTGAGAAATACCTGTATAATCAGTCTGGGTACTAAACATAAACAAAGCCATTCCTGAAACATTCCGAATCTAAATGGTGGTATTTCGCGAGGGCGATACTGAAAGTTTCCAGCACTTGGGAACCAGTTAAAGTGGTAGAGGAAGGAGATGAAGACAGGGTTCCGGAAAAGTCGGGAAGAATTTGGTATTCCGATCTGCCGAGCGATTCTATATCTTTGTGGGATCGTTATCGAGATAACGGACGTGAATTCCTGTCATATTATATACTCTCCTTACACTCCTTACAATAATATAATAATACAAATTATATAACTTCAAAACTTTCTGGGATATAAGCCCATAAACCTTAGGTTAAGAATCAAGGATATCACGACTATCATGCATCCAAAAAAATGATTTTAAATGAAAAGTGCTTCCTTTTTACGTTTCGTTTTTGATATATTTTCATTGTTTGGCTGCTTCTTCACAATTAAGCAATCTGAGATACGAAAGCAAATTTCTGTCTTATTAATAGGCCATATTGCATGATCATGAATGAGAATGATATTTGAAGGTTCCTATCGCGAGGGCAGAGGGGGGTGAGGGATAAGGGGTGAGGCAATGCAGTATTTTGCAGTTAAATCATTCTTCAGTTGTTTGATGCATAGATAAAATTAATCGTTGTAACTTTAAGCAAATCATGAAATTAACATGAAACAGGTAACTGCGTAGAATTTGATGCATTATCTGAAAATAGAGGGTTCCATCACAAAACAGAACAGTGATAAAACAGAATATTAAAGAAAAATAACAAACAAACTAAACAAAGTTAACATATTGTTTTAGGTATCATGTTCTATGTTATTCAATTACCGAAGGGATGAAGCGGATAAGTTAAAAAAATCAGTTTTGAGGATGATAAGTTTTGCAAGAAAAAAGAAATGAGTCAAATATCAAAAATTTCGGTCGTGTATATGTAACATTCTAAAATTAAAAATACATAATTCTTTGGACAGGTTCTTTCATGGAAATTCAAATGCAACATTGCCATCAAATGGCCATTCAACGCCATTTTGTTTTTTTGGGAGTTGAAAGGTGCCCGTTAAATGGCGATTCTAAGTCTGTTTCAGTTTTTGAATAAATTATGATCAGCGGAAGAGGACAACCTCATGTTGTTAAGCTTGTCAGCTTATTACAATTTGATATAAAGCTGAAATACACCCAAAATGGGTGTTTAACAGGGACCTTCCAAATGTAAAAAAAAATGGTACTGAATGGCCTTTTGATGACAATGTTGCATTTGGATTTCTGCAAAACAACTGGCCCTTCTATTTTATAGAACATAATACAATGCGTTGGTGGTCTAATGGTCATTATAGTTGCCTTCCAAAAAGTTGAACGGAATGCGATTCACAGAAGTGGCAATTTTTGATATAATTAATCATTTTGATAATACATACGTATTAACGAATACTACATACACAGGGTTTCAATGAACGTAGGTGCTTGTTGACTTACTTTAACCAGTGATTCCTGACATTATTTGGAGTAAAAAATGTAAATGAAATAATGGTTTACGGTGACCTTTTTGGATTTTTTTTTTTGTTTTCAAAATGTTACACGTCATCACTAGTCACTCAGCCGAGTTCCCTACCCTAGCCTACCTGTCAAAATAGAAAATGTTATCGGAGACCAAAATTTCATTTACATTTTTTACTCCAAATAATGTTAGAAATCACTGGTTAAAGTAAGTCCCTTAACACCATGTATATCAGGGTGGGGGTGAGGGGTTGGGCGTTTATTCGGCTAAGTACCAGTGATGAAATGTGGAAGAATTTTTTTTTTGTTTGGTTTTGAAGAAAAATATTACAAAAAAAAAATGCATTTTTTACTCCAAATAATGTCAGAAATCACTGTTCAAAGTAAGTCAAGTACGTCTCTTAATCCGGCGAGCGTAAGGTTCAAATTTATAACATTGAGAGTAAGGTGGGTGTTTTGCAATTCTTACTAAGATTTTTTATTCTCGACTTATTACTATTTTTAATTCGATAGTATACTTATTTGACCTATTTTCTAAGTACTTGTATATATATAGAAAGTAGGTATAAAGGTTTTTTTTATTATTTTATTTCCAACAAAAACACAATTAACATAAATATATATTTTAGACATAGACATCCAAATGGATAGACAAGAAATTACAGATGAGGGGTAAAACCAAACTATGGAGGGCGAAGAGGGGAAAGATGACTGTGATTCGTTATACAATCAATCTGACAGTAAATAGGCATCTCGCATTACAATATCACCATTTAGTTCTTAAAAGCAAAATCTGCTTTGAATGAATAGACCTTTTTACATGGGAGCGCGAATTGCTTGCCACGATAATAACATATTTGCTAAGGCCAAATGCTCGCCCCAAAAAGACTCGCCCCAATACACATAGCAATATTTTGTTGCCGTGTTTAGTTAAAACACTTTTATAAATGTTTCATAATTTACTTACCCCTGTAACCAGCGACGAGCACACTGAAGAACCGCCCACATTCGCTATGTGCACATTGATATGTAGATATATTGTATATCATAAGCTACCGTTTTGGCGTTATATTTCGTTAAATGTATGGATGTTAGCTTCTCGCTGTTCACGGCAAGAATGATGACGTCACACATTTTAGATTCAAGCGCGGCTCTATCCCCTCCCCATGGAGCGAGCCGGTTCCAAGGAGGAGCTCCAGCCGGCGCCATGTGGAGGGGGAAATAATAAGTTTTTATCACTTAGGGCAGGTCCATATATATTCATATGTCCGTGATTTTAGACAATTTATCAGTAGTCCCGCAAAGCTGCCACATCGCTGCTTATAATTAGTAGTTTAATCATTTTTATTAAAATCAACATTTTTCTTAGAGAATTCAACTTATGGCACTTAATTGTCTATTTTTATATAAAACTAAATTTAATTTAAAAAACTAACATCTTCTAAGGTTTTAATCATAACAAACACAAATTACGTTTTTTTTTCTTCTACAACTAATCTTAGTACTTGTGAAAAAATAGTAACACTGGGCGCCAGGTGTGTAAAACTTTGACGTCGTCTAACAGCCTCACTGACCGGTGGATGACTAAATTCCCGCTTATAGTCGCTTCCTTACCTCCCCCCGTGCAGCTACACACTGGCGAAAAGCATAATAATAATTCGCTATTAAAATGTTGATCGATTTATCTTGGTCTGGGTGTACCACACCCAACCTTACGCTCGCTGGGTTAACAAAAGAGGTGTAACTCCTGAGCACATTTAACGTAACGAATGAGTAAAATTTTGCTGTCCCATGATATATATTTTATAATAAACACAATTAAATAACTTTGTTTCAATTCCACTTTATTATTTCATAATCCAACCGCTTTTGGTTCATCCTGAACCTTCCTCAGGGGTGAATAAAAAAATATTATTATTCACCCCTGAGGAAGGTTCAGGATGAACTGAAACCGGTTGGACTACGAAATATTAAAGTGGAATTGAAACAAAGTTATTTAACTGTGTTTATTATAATTATGTATTCCCACATAGTGTTTGCTACATGTGAAGATTACATATATTTTATTTAAAAATAAAAAAATGTGTTTCTTATGCTAGCTGAACCCAACTACATAGTTGCGGCATGTGATGAAAAAATATATTTTTTGTTTTTAATTTACAAAAAAAATATCATCAGAAAGATAAATACATTTTTAATCCAAATACCTAGGGGGACCCAAAAGTAATGAGAATCGGTCGGTAGAGGGGAGAAGTGGAGAGGGAACGGGTTTTGTGTGGTCGGCTGTTGTACGGAAACTCTTTCTCGGTCAGTGTGTGAAGCCGCGTCGCTGTGGGTCCACGCGAACGTCCAAAGTTTAATTTAAGTAAATCAAGATTTCTTCTTTCGGCAAAAATGCGAAAGTTTCCTCTTGAGGATCAAAGAGAGCCTTCGCCTTCAAGCCTGCCACGAATTGCAAAATCAGCTGGAAGAGGACCCAAATATTTTTCCAAGGTGATGAGTGATGAGTGTTATGGGTACGATTCCGAAATCAAGCAACAGTCAAGCCAATGGAAGAGTGCTCTCTCTCCTCTTCAGAAAAAAAATTAGGTGAAATCGAACATCAAGACGATGCTCATTGTTTTTTTTCAGAGATGTTGTGCACACAGAGTTTGTTCCTCCAGGCCAAACAGTTAACCGATAGTTCGACATAGAGGTACTAAAAAGGTTGCGAGAGAGCATGAACAAAATCATCAAAAAAGATTGAATCCTTGGCGCACAGGGGACTGGTTCTTCAACCAGGACAACGCACCTGCTCACACCACGTTGTCTGTGAAGCAGTATTTAAGCAAGCATGGAATGACCCAAATTGTTCACCCGCCATATTTACCCGACCTGTCTCTCTGTGACTTCTTTCTGCTCCCGAGGATGAAAAGGGACTTGGAAGGGAAATGTTTTCATACTGTTGAAGAAGTGAAACAAAAATCGCTGGAGGCCGTAAAGGACATTCCAATCAGTGGGTCACAAAATTGTTTTGAAAAAGGTTGGACAAGTGCATACACTCTAATGGTGAACCCTTTAACAAATTTTGGTGTAAAAATATTGAAAAATAAAAAAGTTACTGTCCGGCATAAATGCTCAGGAATCGCTGGTTAATGATGCTGTTACACCATATATAAATATAATTATTTTAAACTTTTAAAAATTTTATATCGTATAATTTTTTACAGGTCTGTACTAGTACATATATAATTTGTAATATGGAAAACTACAGAGGCAAAAGAAATGATATTACGATGTGTCGATTTAGTTCACAGTTTCGCCGAGATTTTGAATTGAAAAATAGAAAAAAAACTTATTTTTTTAAGGAAAAACAAAGACAATTCTGCATTACAGTATTTACATTATTTGTGTTAATTTTAATGTTGGCATTTTCAACACAATTTATTTTACCATACGTCACTTTTTGATACAATGGCTGTGTTATAGTTAAACTTTATGGACCATATGTATCATAAAATCAGATTAACAAATTTTATTTTATTTTTACTAACTCCTCGGAGCCAGTGGGACTATGTCATACCCAATAGAGGTATGTTGAGAGGCTGGATGGAGTGGAGAAGGGAATGGAAGGGGGTAGAGGAAGGCTGGGAAGTACCTGGCTATTCAAATCTAGTCACCAAATACGCGTAATGCCATTTCAAGCAACGTTTCGATTTCAACTGGTGGTCTTTCACCAGGGCGATCCTGAGAATATCTTCGACTCTTCTCACCAATGTGGTCTACAGATGCCTTCATAAAGCTACATTTAGATCTTGGTGCAAAGAAGCCTCTTTACATTTATTTTATTTTAAATGCACATTTGCCAATAATAAACATACAAATGAGATTTTCCTCTTTGATTCGTAGATTAAGGAGGACTTTCATACATTTTTTTGAGAATAGTTTGTATTCAATTTTAGGTATGTTAGGTATATAAATTATGTTTGCTATAGGGGAATTAGCGTTGGGTATATAATAAGTTACAGTAAGATGTAATGACACTGGATGTGTTTCATGTTTTACCTACTATGTGGTCATGTTATTCATTATATAAACACCGCTTGTTAAGTGGGTGCATTAAATGTTATAGTTACAGGGTATAATTAATATCACAGTTATCAGCTTTATTTCCGAATTGGAAACTTGGACACCAAATCTTGTCTGAAACAAGATATGCTGAGGCTGTGCAGTAGGCAGGCAAGAGTTACTCCCATCCGGGCGTGGGCATTGTTCTTTTTTACATAACTAACTAACTAACTAACCATCACGCCGTTTCCCCGCAGGGGTAGGCAGAGAGGACGGACCGCCAAACAACTCGGTCTTGGCACACACTCTTTGCCTCACTCACATTCATACATCGTCTCATACATACTCTTCTATTATTCTGACTTTTGACATGGCCCGTCTCAAGTATCTGATTTACTTGATCGTGCCATGTCTTCCTCGGGCGTCCCCGACTTCTTCTACCATTCACATTTGCATCATATATTCTTTTAACACTACTTTCTTCGTTCATTCGCTCTACGTGCCCAAACCATCTGAGGGTCCCTTTCTTAATTTTGCTCATTATACTTACATCAGCCTTACATTCTTTGCGGATATCCACATTTCTAACACGATCATACATGGTTTTACCACACATACTTTTACCACACATACGTTTTTACATTGTTGTGAATAATTGAAATATAAATAAAAGAGTGGATGGATGGATAACAAAAGATACATTGAAAACAACTTGTAACTTGCATACCTGTGGACCAAACTACTGAGAGCAAACTAGCTAGAGCCTATACACACTGGATGCGGCGAATCGGGATGCTTATTGAGGAGTCTCCAACTCCCTCCCGTAGCATCAGCGTCTGGTCTGCGAGCTTCTCCTTTTTATATAACTTTTGAAGGTTATTCCCATCAATGTAATATATCAATGAAGAAGAAGATAACAATAATAATCTAAACAAAAATATGAAAGAGAACAAGACACAGAAAACAGAAAAAAGACCATGGTCGCAACTGGGACTCCAACCCAGACCTTTCGTCTAACCGGGACATGCGCGTTAACCGATTTCGCTATTGCTAACTTCTGTCAAGAAAAATAATTAGTTGAAAAATAATATTGTAAATTCAAAAATTTTAAATGTGAGATTGACTTTTATGACGGCTAATGACATTATTGATTTACAATATGAAAAAACGATTTTCTCATTCTAACTTCACGAAAAATAACTCAATTAGCCATGTGACGACTCAATGTAAAATAATTTCTCCCGGAGTCGGTTTTCATAACTAAGCTTTAAAAAATTGCCGACCTATAAAGTAACGTCCAATAATGAACTGAAAAGAATAATATCTAAAAAACTGTTTTTGGTATTGAAGATATATGGAGAATTATAGACGAGTACAAATTTGTCCATCAGGGGGAGCAAAGGGTTAAGTAAAAAAATATTTAAATTGTAGAACATTCAGTTGAAAAATATCTATGTCAGGAGGCTAGTAATTTAATAAAAGAATCATATTTCCGAGTGGCTAACCAATTTTTGTATAATTTCAGGAATACAGATTTTACCGTTCAGAAAATTATATGCTGTTTTCAGCAAAGCAGTTTTCCTTCTATCGGCGAGACTATTAATACCCGGCATACTGGAGAGAAGGCTGATAAACTAGAGTATAGCACCTGAATCGCGGCCGAGCTGTAAAAATACCTGGAGTTGCTTAGCACAAATCCTAGCATTCTTAAAGCTTTGCTCCATATTTTTTTTTTTAGTGTATATGGACATGAAATGTTAGGTGCTTACCAAACGTGATTCCTAAATCTCTCCAAATAACAATGTACTTAAAAGATGAATAAGACATTTTGTGGTTATGTTAAATCTAATTGTTTTGTTTGCTTTGGTGGAACATTTCTTAAATTAAATCCTAATTTATCAGTGTGACTTGTTCAATCCATTCAACGATAGAATTTATATTGCTTTGTAGCTGCAAGCAATTTTCCAAAAATTTATTAAAAGGAATAGTTTAATGTCATTCACAAATAAGAAAACTTAGAAAATTTAATGCAATGTAAATGTCATTGATAAATAGCGAGAAAAGCAAAGGTCCAAGATTTGACCCCTGTGGAACTCCAGAGATTGTTATGAAGTTGGTTAAGTTGGTAATTGCAATTAGAGTGAAGGTGACCTTTTTGAACAAATAAAATAATACAAATGAAACAAAAATAATACAGGAATGTAATTTAAACATTTTACACATATTATTATACATTTGTAAGTGAACTAGATTTATTCCAACAACAATATTCATTGGCTATGGCATTTGACAATACATATACATTGAACAATGGAGTACAATAATAGAAAAAGGTCATTTGGGATATAACATAAAGGTATGCTCGATTTACACTGTTTTGTTGTCGGATTTTGTATAAGTGGAATGTTAATCACCAGTGGAAAAAGAACTCAGTTCCAGTGGCGGTTCCCCATAAGGGGACCATGGGGACAGTCCCCACCAGTTATTCTAGAAACATACCAATAAAAAATTGACAATGCTTTGTGTTCACAAAAAATAATTAATGCTTTCTCAACATAAAAGTGTCATTGCGCTTAGAAATATAATCTAAAAAATTAATTTGGATAATTTTTAGGCTCGAAATTTGAGATATTTCTGCGAACAAACGTGCGACCGCTCTCCTTTCTTCCTTATAGCATACTAAACTAATACTAACGCGAAACACTACCAGCCGGCCACTTCGGACTCGACTCGACGCATAGGTACTAGATACTAGCGCCCGCTTGACTGTGCGCACTGACTACTGCGCAGTTAGGGGACAACACGGCGATTTATTCCTTCTAAAATGAAGTTTTTGCGCGCGCTGAATATTTTTGTATGTGATTTTAGGGATCCGCGCATGCGCACTTGAACCATCTATACCATAATCGCGGGGACCGGTTCAAGAATCCCCCTGTGAAGATTGTGAATATTTGTTTTGTTTCTAATTGAAGTAGATCAGTTATGCACGGGCCGGAATTCACGTTAGGCGTTTTATAATCGTATTTGACGTTTAGTAAATCGTAATATTGTTATCGATTGACCGGATTTTTTTATAGCGCCATTCTCGTGGTAAATACACATCAAAGTTAATTTAAATGAAAGTGCCAATGATTATCTTGTGTATTTATATTAAACTTAATATTTTATTAAATTTAGTATGTAGGTACCTAGTTGGTTTTCCTGGTTAGGTGCGTGACTTATCCTCTGATCTATTTTACTTTATATACTTTTATTATACTTTTTGTAAGAAATAAAAAATCTATTAAAAAGAATTAATGAAGTCGACTTTTAACTGAAAATTATATTCTAAGTATACTTTTTGGTGGTGATACGGTGTACTCAAGCTGGGTATAAGATTTAAAACTAATTTTAATCTTATATATTTTAAACATTTATCGGAAAGTAGGACAAAACACGAAAATTCGTGGGAGCACATGACAAACGCAATAACTCATTTTTTTGGTAAAACACAACATAAAAAAAACATGAAAATGTCTACACAAAAAATGACGGTCCCCACCACAAAAAATGTTCTCTAGCCGCCACTGCTCAGTTCATGAAAAAGTATTATCATAATAAATAAATGCAAATTTAAAACTTCTTTCAGTACAGTGCACATTTACAAAAAGTGGTTGTTTTTTAACATTTTTTGGAGCTTCGCCAGAAAATCAATTCAACGGAATAAATGCGTTTTATTGAGGAGTATTTATATTAGGCCAAAGATTTAAAATCTTTCAAACATACAAAGGATTCACAACCACAGTTGTGACTTCTTGTACCCACTAACTTCAGCCTCACAATCCCAATTGTGGATGCCATAGTCCGACTTGCTCCAGATATTTAGGAATCTTGTGCCATCCATTTATATAAAAAAGAGTATCTGTGATGGGTAGGCGGCATGGCTTTGATTTTTATACAAATCTACAGTTTAATTCTGAGTTTTATGAAATTTTGCACACTTGACCTTCAAAACGAGAGGAAGGTCATTGTCTACATCTGATTTGGACAACGCAACTTGCAACTAGGCAACGCCAGGAGCTTCAGATTGTATTCACATAAAAACCATATAATAAAAGAAGATTTGGTAGGTTTTGTAGGGTTATATCATAAAGTGTGCTATTCTTCCTTAGAAATTATTAAGGTGACTTGATTTCAACAAAAAAATACATCCCAAACAATTCCTATTAATTTTACGATAATATTAATTGCCAAAAACCACATTGATTTGACCCGTAGAGGACGGCAAGAAATTTCAATAAATAAAAAGATTTTTTGGTTAACGCTAGTGCAATACAATACCATATTTCATAAATTGACATTTTTATTTTTATCTTTAACTAACCTAGTAGAGGTAATATCCGAAGACAAAATGAATATATAAGGTCGACACTGCAAATTCAGTGCTTCACACCGTGCATATGCATGATTCTTCAACACTTCAATAAGGAACTCCAGTGAAAAATATTATGGCTTTAAAAAAATATGTTCATGTAGACCAATATGCTGATTCTGAATATATAAGTTTTATTTGATAATATTAAACGCAGAGTTCTTAAAAATTATTAAAAAGTCCATTTTTAATTAGGTCGTAAAAACAAATTTTAGTGGTGACGTCACTGTTCGACGTGTCGTGACATCACCGTAAAGTCATTGTATGGGAATGTATGATATGACACAAGCCATCGTATTAATTTATTCGTTTATTTACATACTGTTTATAGAGATTTAGTCGTTGTGTTTATTGAAACATTATTTAGGCCTAAATAATGTTTAAAAAATAAAGGTATCTCTTATTAGTTTATCTCTATTATTGAAAATATTCAAAAACTACTGCACAAAAAAAATAGTAATGCTACTTCTAGAAAGAATACTTCGAACAATGGAATTCAAAATGGCAGCAGTTGATCAGCTGATTGCCCGATCCTATACTAATTTTTCAGAAGTGATGACGTCACACGATTCACCATACATACGGTGGTTTTCGGGGGATCTTGAAAAATTAAAACTTTGACAATTATTTTAACTATTAAAACTAATTCTAAAAATAAAAATAAAAATGCAGTTATTTAAGTTAGAATGTCATAATTCATCAATAAAAAAATTTAAAAAATGGACTGGAGTTCTCAATTGCAGGGCTCCGGCCAATAGGGGTTAACTAATTATATAAATATAAGGGTTAACTAATTATAGTGAAATATCTTGGCCCTAAGAGGATTTACATGCACTACAAAGTATCACTTCTACATACATAAACCCTTACTACATATCTGCCCTGACAATGGACAATATAACGCTGTCTGAAACATTGTCTAAAGAAGGCGGAAGCGCAATACAGCAATTATGCCATGGGTTATTACCCAAGAACTAATCACAATAAAGCTCACATTTTGTTTTTAATTATAAAAAGATGGACTTACATCATTTCCATTTTGCTGCGGGTTACAGTTACTTAAGCTAAGAGTTCCAGTTATAAAATCGTTCTGAACATCCACAACCAGGAATGCACTAACAGGCCTAACAATCTGAAACAATGGACATAATTCAAATGTTAGTTGGCAGTCAAGTTTACATTCATATTAATTAATGCATGAATCATACCCAATGAGAGGATTGCATAGCTCGCTGTGTGACCAAAGCGTAGTTAATAAAGCTACCAATGTTGCGTAGCTTTTCAAGATCAGGCATGAATTATATTATTTGAAAATGATAATTTTATTATCATCTTCCTCAAAATGTTGTGGCCAACTGAATAAATGAGGTACAAGTTCCTGACATATTTTTAATGTATAAAGGGATTATATCTATTGTTTTGAAGGGTTTTACTTAAATAAAGTATGAATGCGGGAAAACAATGGATATAGGAATATGGAAAAAAAAAACTAAATTATAATAATAATTCATAATCTGCTTGTTCATAGATGGCGGTAATTTATAATTGATAGTTGGTAATAAATTATTAAGATGAATTGTTTTTTTGCACTTGTAAATACACAATAACTATATGATTAAATGGTTTCGTTCGTATAAAAACCCAATTCTTTGAAGGCATACAAATAAAAGGAGGCATCTACTAATATCTACAGGAATTCCAAAAACTGAACAAATCGGACTAATATCTATGAGAACCAAAGTGAGGATGAATATCTACAGCTCAAACTGCTGACTAATATCTATGAGAACCAAAGTGAGGACGAATATCTACAGCTTAAACTGATTATTAAGGATTTGGGTTTTTGTTTTAACAGCTCTCTTTATTTCGAGTGCTTCTAAATTATTTAGTCTGTCAAGGGCGTAGCTAGGATCTCCTTAAACACTTTAGTAAAATCTAGTTTTTCGAGATCTTTTTTGGTCATACCCTTATTCTGCCATTTTATATACCATAGTTCAGCTTCTTGATTAAAATTAAGTAAATCGTAGTATAGGCAAAAACTTTGTGCTTTTTCTTTAAAATCAATTAATGACGTATTCAACAATGCATTGTACAGGGATGTAGCGACATTAATCCGAAAGCAGGCAAATTTTGGTCACCAAAACGCTGCGGCAATACAGATATTAGGGAATCTAAATAAGGAATGATAATAATCGATCGCTTCCAAAAATCGCATGGAGTCTCAGCAAGGTAATTGGACCGATGTTGTTGGCAAGATGCAATGCGTGGGACTTGTATATCAGTTCCAAAGGCAGCTGCAGTTCTAATTGAAATATCTAAAATATTTTGGCTCTCTATGTCTACATTGCTTTGATGATCATTTATAACAGAAATTAAACCTTTAATATGACTCACACATGCGTACATATTGATAGTTTCCGATTGTAAAGCATTGGCAATAGGTTCCAATATGCCCGAGTACTTGGCTATCAGTTGAACACATATGATGAAAACTGATTAAATAACAGCGCAATGATATGCACGTTTTCTTGATGCTTCATTAATCATGATAAACTAAAAAGGTAATAATAAAAATTAAATTGATTCTCACAAACAATAGGCTACCGACGTAAAATTTACGGTTTGTGAGCATTCCTGCACCTTCTAGGGGGGGGCAGCTGCCCCCCTTGCCCGTACCTCGCTACGCCCTTGTAGTCTGTTACCATGACCATTTCTATGTCAGTTAGGTTAGGTTAGGTAAGGTTAGACTAGGTTAGGTTAGGTTAGGTTAGGTTAGGTTAGGTTAGGTTAGGTTAGGTTAGGTTAGGTTAGGTTAGGTTAGGTTGTGGTGCCGTGTATTTCGAAATAAATAAATATCCTTGTATTATGACCTCCATGTTTGTTCAATGAATTATTGTCCTCGTAAACAGCAAAATAGTAATATTATGCAAAAGCTTCATGTGCGTACTTGAAACGTTTAAGCCTTTACGTAATTACATAATTGAAGTAATTTATGCTTTTCCGTACAACCTCTTGCTCAGCTGCCCTCTGTAGATATTAGTCCAACCTACGCTCCATAGATATTAGTCACCACTGGGACCGTCATAGATATTCGTCCGACCTTAGCTCTGTGGATATTAGTCCTTACTCTGAAGTTCACAGATATTAGTCCAACATATGAGCTGTAGATATGCGTCCGAAATACAGGCTGTAGATATTAGTATGTGGAGTCCAAATAAAATATTGTATTAGGGATTTAATACAATATTGTATTTGTATGTCTAACTTGAAAGAATTGAGTTTTTATAAAGACAAAACTATATTATTTAACAATTCATCCTAATATTTTACAGCATAATTGCAAAAAAGGTTTTTTCGTAAAATAATCAAATTAATTATCATCATCTTAAAAAAATAAAAAAGCTAAAGTGGAAGTGGTCAGGCCAGACAATCGAGGAAGTGAAAAATGGTCAAAATTAGTCTTGAATTGGTTCACAAGTGACAAGAAGAGAAAACAAGGTAGACCATTTAGACGGTGGGTTGACGACATCAAAGCCATAGCAGGTGGTACATGGACAAGAGTAGCTAATGATAGAGAGAAATGGCGACAGTAGGAGGAGGCCTTTGTCAACTAGTGACATACAGACAGGGAGTCGATGCATAAGTGTTATAAATGTGAAAAATTTATTATAAATAATGTAATGTACCTAATTTACTGTCTGAATAAAGGCTATTATTTTTTACGCACCAGATTTAAATGTCCGGGTTAAATTTTCCCCACAGGAAAAACTAAACCCTTTCACACACTTCCCCAAATAATCATCTAGTCAATCCACGCTACGCAATTGCATTATATAAGTATTATAAATACAAAACAATACAAGAACAACATGTCAACCTACCAGAGACCAAATGGGAAAATAATTCACCGACTCCAGATATTTTCATATCATAGAGTTCGGCTCTGTGGAGTTCCTAATTTGACCCATACATCCATTGATCCCTCAATATGAATATTTAAAAAATCTTTTGTAATCCTACATGTGTTTAAAATGACTGATTTTTGCATTTTTATATATAAATTCTTTGACAAATCTAATATGCCTAAATTTTGAATGAGAGACCTAGGTATAATGCCAGCAGCCGAAATGACAAATGGTAATATTTTTATAGTCTGAGAATGCCAAATTCTTTTAATCTCATTTCCTAAATCTGTATACATTTTTTATTTTTTCAGAAACAGATTTTTGAGTATTGCAGGAATTTGGAATAGCTACATCAATGATATAAGTTATTTTTTTAATTTTGTCATGTAAAACCATATCAGGTCTAATAAGACTAATTGTTCTGTCTGTTAGTATTATTATTATTATTGTGGAAGATCAGATCAAGAATTATTTTAAGTTTACCCTTAAATATTCTGAAAAAGATGCACATTTCATATACATTGTAAATGAATGTGTTTAAATAAAAATGCCGTGATTCCTCGGGTGTGTCAATGCATTTTTCAGGAGAATTTTTTCATTTATTTCGAAAAAATTTAATATTTCTTGAAGAGTATGCCCTTCTTTCATTGAACTGTTAATGTAAAAACGCTCAAAAACTTATTACTTAAATGTTATTACAATTAATTTTTGCAATTTTTAGTATGAAATTAATTCGGAACTGGAAGAAATAAAAGACACATGTGAGAAAACGATTATTCAAGAAGCAATCAATAGAAATTTCACTGAATGTATTAAATTTCAATTTGGCTGCATAACTATTTAAGTAAATTTATATATCAATCGTACAAAGTTTTTGGTAGTTTCTGATTTGATTAAAATTATTTGAAGCCGATATTTTTTTTACAGATTTTGTGAATTTTGCACCACGTGACATCCACGTCCCTTACTGTTCAACGCCGTGGTAATGTGCTGTGGTAATGCTGTGGAATGGTGCATATCGAGTGGTTCAAGTTTGCTGGAATTAAGTTCTTATCAGTGGTGACATGTGAAAGCAATAGAGATTTAAAAATATATTATTTTAAAAAAGGTCAAAGGGGAACAAAATGCCATTTATATCTTTTTCTCAACACATCCATCAGTTCCGATTTAGAAAAGTTCACGATCAAACGGACGGACACAAGGGAAATTATGTTGTTTATTTGACTTACAACTTTAATCCAGTGGTTCCAGCAGAACAGGAATTCATCCCGGTCGATGTATCCGTCGCTATTCTTGTCAAACACGGAGAAGATGTGGCGGCTCTTCTCATCATCCAGGGGGTAGATGTGGCCTTTGTCATTACGAAAGAGGGCTCGGCAGACCAACCGAAACTCGTCTGGACTCAATCTGCCATCACTAAAACAGATATTTACCATCAAAATAATATTCAATTTATTAGAAACGACTAGTAGGCGGCTGGCAATGGCAAAAGGAAGATTTCAGAGCCGCTCATTATTAAAGGCAAAACAATTAAATTATAGTTATTTAACCGGTCAATTTTTTTTTATGGGGCCAACAGACTTAGCTATAAAAGATCATATGGTTTTGGACCACTTCAGCATATCGCTCGCCATACATTTTGCCTCCGCCAGCCGCCTATTAGAAATGACTATTGAAGCTTATAAATGTTATTGAAATATTTAATCATTGATGAAGATAATATCAACAACTCTCAATAAAAAAATATATGAAAGGGATAAAAACAAGAAAATAAAAAGGTAACGGTCACAAAGGTAACAGTCCGTGTAAATGGAGATTTGGAAAGCATGCAAGGAGGATGTAAGCATATTCATTAAGATGAATAAAGGGATGTTTTGATGGTTTGGGCATGTAGATCAGATGAATAAAGAAAGGAGTGATAAGTGAAAATACAAGTGAATGGTAGAAGTCGGGGAGGCCCGAGGAAGACATGGCACAAAAATAACGATTGGCGTAAATGATTCGATTCAGAATAGATCGTTTACCATGCCGATACTGAGAGTATCTACTACTCTAGAACAAGCCCCAAATATGCTACTTATTATTTTTTATGAAAAATTAGTAGCAATAATTAATTAAATAAACAAATTTTGGACCCACTACCTCTGGATTCAAAATCGAGTATCAATCACTCGACCAAGGAGGCCTTAAAATTAATTTTTAAAAAAAATTAAATACTGATCACAAAGGTTCAGTACTCATTCTAATTTTCGTTAGACCGGAAGTGAAACATACATAATTATTATAACCACAAATTAATGTAATCAAGAAATATTGCACCAGCAAATGTTGCACGTTCACAATGATTAATTTCTTTGTAATATGTATGCAATTCTCGTGTTATTTGTAGGTAAGTAGATACCTACTTGTAACATTCTTGAGAAATATTTACAATGTGTACATTAATTTATTAATTTCAGTACCTTTTATTTACTTATGAAATAATAGTGAAAAACAATAGATTTTTATACAAGTTTTAGAATAACTCTAGGTAAGTAAGTAATTTTAGATAAATATTATTAATTTCTAAAACTTGTTTATCGCGTTATCAGTAGTTGCCTATCCAAATCCAATCAGAAAAGCTCTTTCATAAATAGCATCCGTTATCTGATGTTTTTCACCGTTATCAATAAATTACGCGGGAAGAGCAAATAAAAACCGGAACGATATGCCCCTTTATCACAAAAACGCACTCGAACAATAAAAAAAATACCACGAAACTAATCAATGTTTACAAATAATATCAGTAAACCGCGATGGAATCAAATCACACAAAAATACGGAAGCAAAATTATAACCTATAACCTCATAAATGTCACGTTGACATTTGACATGACAGGTAATGTCAAAAAAGCGTTATTTAAATATATTTTCAAATCAGAATTCAAACAATAAAAATAACCATAAATAATAATAATAATAGGGTTGTTTTAGTTCACATCTATGCCACCAGTTTGCTGTTGTTGGAAATATTGAAAATTCGAGGGAAATCTGTTAAATTAGGTAGTTAGGTACTGTCAGTTTTGTAGGAGATATAATTTGATTATATCCAATTTTTCACTTACCCGTCTTTGTCGAAGGTGGAAAAGCACGCGTCCATTTCTCTCCACTGGATATTGTCCACTATATCACTGCTTTCCATCACTTTAACGGGTAGGAACGAAGTGGCACGAACTCGGCAAGGAATGGCCCTTATAAACTGCCGGTAACTATACCCACACTTCACTCCCCACCGTTTTTCCTAGGCAACGGAATATTGTTTACTTTTGGACTTTTGGTTTATTTATGCTTTTACTCCATGGGCCACTTTTTCCAAGTGACGCGGTAAACTGCTAAACTGCCTGATGCTGAATGGTAATCGAACGCAATTTGCACAATGCGCTATTTTATTGTAGCCGAATTTTTACGCAGGAAGAAGGTTGTTATACCTACATTTTATCGATGATGCAATCAATACGGCGACCTTTACACAAAATTTGTGTTATTTATTTATGTTATTGTCATTTAATGATACTATCACAAAAAATGGTATTATTGTTGATTGTGATATGCGGAAAAGAGATTATATATGTATTTATACTGTGAAAGATAATGAATAAGGATAGATATACCTGTACCTGATAGATGCCTACCTACCATGACTTTGGTTAATCTTATATAAGTATAAAAATCTCATGTCACGGTGTTTGTGGTCGCACTCCTCCGAAACGGCTTGACCGATTTTTATGATATTTTTATGTATATTTGGTAGGTATGAGAATAGGTTATAAAGTATATTTCATACCGCTAGCTAATTAGGGTGTCTCTATCCAGAAAAAAATCCATTTTTTTAACAAAAGTTTTTTTTTTGGCATCAAAAAATACCTATAACCCCAAATTTTAACTCTCCCACCTAAACCCTCCCATTTTTTAATCGCGATTTTAGTATTTTTGTATGAAAAAATTTAACCGTCTTTCGTATTTCAAACAGAACGAAATTATTTATGTTGTTGAATGACAGATGGCGTTACATCCGCCTCATCGAACTTTATCCACACATGCGCAAGACATTCACGAGAAGCGTCGCGTCGTTTTGATATTTCATCCGGCATCATGTTCTCGCGTGGGTAAACCATCGAGCTTATTTGTGTTGGTTAAAGACGAACTGACAAAAAATATCGTACACTCAATTGCTCTTTGAAATTCATATTGATTTTCTTTATTACATTTTCCTACTTTAGTTAGTGTTTTTTTTTTAATCGGCGGTCATCGTCTACAGCGCTCCATTCCTCTTTCTGTCGTAGATCCCATCCCCACACACTTACTTAATTGCACTATTTTTAGGGTGAATTGCCTATTTAAAAAAATATGTAATTATAATTTATATTGTGTATCAAACTACCTAAACTTCCCTTGCCGTCTTGTGGGTAGGTACGTAGGTACCTATTATCTTGGAATTGGATTACTTTAGGACTTTCGTTACTTTTTGGACTTCGGAAGTACCTAGGTAGGTAATTGAAAAAACTTGAGCGTTTCTGGAAAGGTTACTGGACAACTCAACAACATACAACTTCAACACCTCCTTCGAAAAAAAATGTTTATTGGTTGAATAGGTTTTACGGAGTCCGTAGTCGTGGGGTAAGGCTCTTGACTCACAATCCGAAGGTTGCGGGATCGAATCCCGGCATGCGCAAATAAATTTTATTTGATTTATTTGTGTAATTTCACAACCAACATTTAAAAATAATATGTAATATATTTGCTGCACGTTCCAGAGGGGAAGATACTCTGAGATACACCCTGGTGTAAGACCACCATTCAGAATTGAAACGTTGCTTGAAATTGCTTTAGTCGTGTTCGGTGACCAGATCTGAATAGCCAGGTAATTCCCCACCTTCCTCTTCCCCAGCTCCTTTCCGTCCCCACTACCCACTACCTTCAGTCTCACAAAATACCCCAATTGGGGATGCATAGTCTCATTGGCTCCAGACGGAAGCAGCTCTTGTGAGGTATTTACATTAAAAAAAACGTTACGTTAGGTTAGGTTACGAGATATTTTTCAATTTTTAATTTTCATTACTTTTAATGACTTTTCAATGGGGTGTTGAAATGCTACTTTGTTTGAGTTGTCGTGGAACCCTCTGGGACAGCCATCGTATTATTGATATGGCCTGACACAGAAAGAACTTTGCAGGCGGCCGAAGGGGTGAACAAAATATATATGTTTTAATCTATTGATTTTTGTGTCCACAAAATCTACAATAACCACCGACTATAAAGTTAGGTACATAGGCTGTATTTTTATACCTCTTCAGCTGACAATTCCAAAGGCTAGGTATTGCTTATTTCAGTAGGTAGGTTTATTTAAGAAATTGAAGGTAATGATAAAAAAAAATTGTATCCTTAAGCATGTTAAGGGACATACTTGACTTGCTCTAACCAGTGATACGTGATCACAGATAAGAGAAACAAAAGTACGTGACATTATTTGGTGAAATAAATGCAAACCAAATTTTGGTCTCCGGTGACTTTTTGATGTTTTTTTTTATTTATTTTTATTTCAAAATCAAAAAAAAATTCTTACACATGTCGTCACTAGTCACTCAGCCTTTTAACCACTCGATCTTTCACCCCACCCTAACTCTCCAATACCTATTGATTTGTATATTATGTTAAAAAAATAATAATAATAAACATTAAAAATGTCAAGACAACAAAGTCAACAAGAGACACGGAACAACGACAAAGGGGACTGCAAATGCTTTACCAGAAGAGAATAACCTAACACCTGAGAATCATACCAGCTTTTGATCCTGACCATTTAACTATCTAGCAACACCGGGTATTACGGCAAAATTCAAATTAGGTAGGTTTAGGTGAGTTTTCCTTTTCGATTTTCGATAGGTACCTAAATAGAAATTTTAGCTTAGGATAGGAACTTCTCAATAATATTTTCCACCATGTATTATTAAATTTGAATGTGTTCTATTTTTAAATCATACTAAACAAAGCAGCGTAGCTGATTTTGACAGGGGGAATATTGAGAATAGACAGGCAATCAAAAAATGTAGGGAAAACAAGAGAGGTTAAAATTTGTGGTTTGAAATGGGTTTTAGTTATATAATTCTATTTTTATTGTGAAACATGATAATTTAAAATAGTTCACACATTCCACTGAATAAATGAGTAACATACCAACATTCTATTTGTTTTATATAATTCTATTTTTATTGTGAAACATGATAATTTAAAATAGTTCATACATTCCACTGAACAATTGAGTAACATACCAACATTCTATTTGTTTTTAGTTCTCCTGTGTAAGTACTTGAGTATTTCTCAAAAAAGTGTACATTTTTGAAAAATAAAGTGTGCCTAGAAACAGTTCAAAAATTACACATGTTTTTAATTAATCACACAAAAAAAATATGCACCATTTTGTAGAATAAATATTAGGCTTTAAAATAACGAATAATAAACATTACAATCGTGTTAATTCGCAAATATATATATATATATTTAAAAAAATAACGATTTTTACCTTTCATAAAAAATAAAATTGCCACCCTACCTACTTCATGTGTTTATACTTCTTAAACGTTACATGTGTTTATACTTCATATTAACGTTATAATATATGAATTTTTGTAAGTTTTAGGGTCTTAATTAAACGTAGTTTCTGTACAAAGTAATTTTTTATGGGGTTTCATAGTAAATTAATAATTTATGCACAAAAATGAAAATGAGACATAGTCATTTACTTTTTAGTTACTACTCTTTAGTTACGCTTTATTTCTACTTCCACCGTAATTTCTGAACCCATTTGGTAAATTTTACAAGGGCAACACTAGCTTCTTTCTGATTGGTTGTTGGTCTGACGTCTCCGCCATAACATTAATTGTTTAAATCAGTAACAACGTGTTTCTTTAGTGGGACTACAATTTCGTAACAGGAAATATTAAAGCCTTTTTTCACAAAACGGTAAGACTTTTTTAATCATCTTTTTGTAATACGTGCGGTATAAACATTGCTAAGCTTACATATTTACAGCTTTAAATTTTATCAAACCATTGACTTTTTATAACCCCATTTTGTCTAATTCTTCTGACAATTTCGTAACGTTTATAAGGAATTTCGTAACGCAACGAAAAAGTACAATATAAAGCTGAGTGTATACAGTTACAACCTGATTTTTATTTTATTTATTATAAAGACATAGTAATAAAATATGTCAGAAAAAATAAAAATATTTTATCGAAAAAAGAAAAGTCCAAATAAACTATTTTAAGTAGTTTGTCAATGGATGCTTTTACTTTTGAAGATATAAATAAACTTATTTTATTTTATTATGCAGTTAGAATTTTTTGTGTCAGAGTCTAATACAAATTATTTCTTTCGGCCAGCCAATTCTTCAACATAATATTTGTTTTACCATTTGTACATGTTTTAATTTCGGTAAGTAACATATTTAAGCAATTAGGTATCATGTGGTCCGGCGTTATTTTTCCATATTTGTTTAAATTCTCAGGTTAATACTACATTGTAAGTGTGTCTGTAAGTATGTAAGTTGCCCCTTTCAAATTGAAAGCATTTTTATGAATTAGTGCCTCAAGCTTTTATAAAATCTTATTTAAATAAATAAAAATATTATTTACTCTTATAATCCCCGCTATAGGATTACTTTTTTAAGGAGTTTTAGGAATTTTAGTAATGAAATGCCCCCAAAAACCAATGCCGGAAGGTAAAAAGCTTTTTAGACGATTATTAGAAGATTTATTTTAATTTTTTTAAACTTTATGGGTAAAATCTCAAATTAATTATTCATCCTAGACTTGCAGAAAGCTCAATAGATGTCGCGTATTAAAAATAAAATGGATAAAAAAATTATCCAGACACTATCTATATTGCATTTAGTTCGAGTTGAATCTTGCAATCATATATAAAGATAGCAGCCAATAATATGTGCGCTAAGAAAATGAAGATAATGTTGGTAGTTCTTAGTCGAAGTATGATACAGTTAAAAGTGACCGAATTTCATATGGGTTCTGTAGCTCAATCGGTAGAGCTCTTGCCATGTAAGCAAAGGGTCCTGGGTTCGTGTCCCAGCGGAGCCAATATCTTTTCTGATTTTACTGTCTCAGATTTTCGATTGAGTTTCGCTAATATTGTCTTCATTTAATTAAAGATTATTAGAAGTTTCTTAGAAGAAACTTTACCAAATGTATCCATGGCAGAAAAAGAGAAGGTAAAAAAATTGCTAATTTTGCTAAATTTAATTACAGATTCTTTAAAGACAGAATTTAATAAAATAGATCCCAGAGAAAAGAAAGTACTAAAAAAGTAACTACAAACCAAATTGTAAATAAACTCAAATTAAAAATAGCTATTTCGATAGTGATTCAAATTAATAAATTTTTAAGTGTTTTAAACAGTGCCTGTTCTTTAATTTCTAAAGATTAGTTGAATATTGTGTTAGGTACTTAAAATTGGGAAGCTGATAATTTTATTAAAAAAACATTAATTAATACTCATTTATTATTATTTTAAACCCTTGCAATAGATACAACAAGTATTTGGGTCGTGAGTTTATGTATGTTTGTAGTATATACAATAAATAAAAAAGTAAAGGATAATTACGTACATTTAAAAAAGACAATATTTTTTTAAATAAATAAAAATAAATTTAAAAATTTAGTTTTGTATATAACAAGTTTTATGTTTACTATTTAGTTACATCTTAGGATTATTTCGTAACAATATTTCGTAACAACCTTTTCGTTACGTACATTTATTTTGAGAAATACTCACTTAGTTCATTCTAATTTTGAATATGATTTCTAACTGCCCGTACATTTAAAAATTACTTACATAATGTACACTTTTGTACATTATGTAAGTAGTTTTTTTATTTATTTATTTCTAGGTGTTTAAATTGTGTGCTAAATAAGTTTCGAATTGGTAAAAAAAGATTGGTTTGAAGTTATATTATATAAATACCACGTTCAATAAACGCGTTTTATCGCGTGGTGATTTTGAAGTTATCGCTTTCAAAAGTTAGTTTGTGGTTTGTTTAATAATGTGGTAAGCAAGCTGATTTAAGAAACGCTTTTAGAAGAAAGAAACTATTTTACAGACCAGGATAAATTAAGTTGAACAAGTTAAGTTGTCTATAATATTTCTGTATCTTACACTATACTATTTAAATACGTCGTAGGTAGGTCACAGAAGTAAGCATATACAGGGTGTTAAGGGACGTACTTGACTTACTTTAACCAGTGATTCCTGACATTATTTGGAGTAAAAAATGTAAATGAAATTTTTGTCTCCGGTGACATTTTTGATGTTTTTTTTTTTTTTTTTTCTACAAAAACATAAAAAAATGTTTGTTGTTGAACAGTTGGAGGCGGTTTAAGGGGTTCGTCGGAGTAAAAAATGTAAATGAAATTTTTGTCTCCGGTGACATTTTTGATGTTTTTTTTTTTTTTTTTTTCTACAAAAACATAAAAAAATGGTTGTTGTTGAACAGTTGGAGGCGGTTTAAGGGGTTCGTCGGACACCCGGCTGAGTGACCAGTGACGACATGCGGAAGAAATTTTTTTTTGTTTGATTTTGAAGAAAAATTTTTTGAAAAAAAAAAAAAAGTGGTCAAAAAAAGTCATCGGAGACCAAAATTTCTTTACATTTTTTACTCCAAATAATGTCAGGAATCACTGGTTAAAGTAAGTCAAGTACGTCCCTTAACACCCTGTATACAAGTACATTGTGTCCGGAAACTCGTAGTACAAGCGGGGAAACTGTTGAAACTGTATCATATTTGCAATCGATTTTGAGGTATAATTTTTTTTTATTGGAGCTTTCGTTTTCGAGTTAATCGAGTCCGAAGTCAAATTTGAAAATAATCGGTCGCTGTGAGAATAATATCAGCTATTTATAATGTCTTAACCCTCTCAATACCAGAGTTCTTCCTGAGGAACATGAAGGAAAAAAATAATATCTCTTGATTTTATGAACCAAACAGCCCCGTATTTTGCATATCGCTTGTGAAAGATATATTTTATAAGGAATATAACAAATCGCGTACTGGCAACACCAAATATTTTTGTTATTTCGATTTCAAAAGGCATCTTTGACAGCATTTAACAGTTTGACTCATCTAGGATTTCTGCATAACATTAAAGGTAAAATATAGCATTTTTCTGTTGAAAATAATTATTATATTGTATATACATGTCTAATCTGGTCGATAAATATGATTTCCATTCAAAAACATTG
This sequence comes from Limnephilus rhombicus, assembly GCA_929108145.2. Classification (NCBI taxonomy): domain Eukaryota; kingdom Metazoa; phylum Arthropoda; class Insecta; order Trichoptera; family Limnephilidae; genus Limnephilus; species Limnephilus rhombicus. The sequence continues at coordinate 20,739,644 of OV815286.1, forward strand.
CTTTTTCATTTTGTTTTCGCTAAAAACGTTCATGTTCCTGTGGAGGCACATTGGCTGTCGGTGGATGTTTTTTATGGAGATCTTTTTTGGGGCTTTTATATTGTTTTTCTTGTTTTAATTTGATTCTTTCAAGTTGTATTAATTTATTTTAACATTTTCCGGTAGAATATGACTTATTATTATCATTTTTGACGGGCTAGAGCAGATAGAGAACTGCTTACATTAATAAAAATCAGGAAAATTTCATATCTGGGTCATATACTTCGAGGGGAGAAGTATCACTTGCTCCATTTGATATTGAAAGGCAAGATAGAGGGTCGCCGAGGGCCTGGTAGGAGACAAATGTCTTGGCTGCGTAATATACAAGATTGGACCGGCATTAGAAGTGTGGAGGAGCTATTCCGGGCAGCGCAAGACAGAGAGACATTCTCAAGAGTGATCGCCAACGTCGGGGGGACCTGATGCGGCACACAAAGAAGAATTATCATTTTTATAGATGGCTGTTAGAGGTTTAACACACGATGAGATTACCGTGGCGTTGGAAGGTGATATTTCCGACGTCGAATATGAGTCTGATGGTGAAGGTGAAGAGGGCTGGCAAGTGGAGTACCTTGAACCAGAATCAACTCTCCAGGATCGTGCAGAGGAATGCAATGTGGAGGCATTGAGCCAAGCTCTGAGAATGGATGTGGAAATCTATGTAAGTACTTTTGTCATTATTTCTTATTGCTATATTACAGAGATTATTGTGTTCGATATTGTTATCAATATGGATCATTGTGCTTGATATTGTTATCAATAAGGACATAGCTGGGTTTTAAATGAAACTATTAAGTATTATTTTTTTCAATTATAGAGTTTTGAAGAGAGGCAGCAGCCGGAGGGAGCAGTGGGAGGCGAGCCAGAGTTTGGCACCGTGCACCAAGGACAGCCCGATGACGCCACAACCTCCCATGGACGGAGAGCAGATCTCCGGTGGGTTAAAAAGGATCAGGAGCCTGTGGATTCTAACTGCGATATGGAATTCTCAAATCCACCACTGAATATGTCTGCTCTACAATATTTTTCATGTTTTATAGATGAAAATATTATAAAAAATATTGTAGAGCAGACAAATTTGTATTCAGTGCAAAAGAATTGCAACAGTGTAAACACTTCACTTAACGAAATGAAACGATTTCTAGGAATGCACATCATGATGGGTATCCTCAACTATCCGGCATTTCACCTGTACTGGGCGAATGATACGAGGCTATCTCTCATCGCTGATGTCATGCCTAGAAATCGTTTCACTAAGTTACGGTCGTGTTTACACTTGAACGATAACAACACAATGATTTAGACGTGGGCAAAATTGAATGACAGAATTAAATGAATAAATTCAATATTGTGACACACTCGATCTGTTTCTCAATTTCAAAAGGAATTGATTCTTCATTCCTTACTTTTGGCCTCGTACAATTTTTAACGATACCATACATTTTAAAATTTCCATTTATTTTACTGTTAAATTATTTCAATGAATAATGTGTTCCGTAAACGATTTAAATATTACAATGTTTCATAGGTATTTCAATATTATTCAATTTACGGCGCACCGAAGTGGTCGACGGACGGTAGGTATTGTGAACGACTCGTATTCCGCTAACGCCGTGCCGTCATTCTAAAAACACCCGAACATCATAAAAATCATCCCAAAACGCGGCCGCGATTCAGCTGAGTTGTCCGAGCATCTCTTTCACACAAGGAATTAATCATTTGTCGTAATCAATAGTCCTGAGATGGTCCTAAGGTTCCCGCCGTCCCAGGTCCGGTTCCATATCCGCGTCCCAGGTATCTAGTCTATCGCTATCGAGAGTATGTCCGAAGTGTTTTATTCAGGAATTAAAACAAAAGTCTTTTTCACTTGTGACACGTCGTCCCACGTAATTCACAGACCCAGAAATGACGACAGATGTCATCGTTCGAGTCAAATCTCAGATCTGTCCGAATCCGAAACGCAACTCTGTCCTAGGTCCGCAGCTCGCGAGTTAATCAAGTCACTGCGGGGTAAGACACAAAACAGTAGTCAAAAATTACTAATTCATTCCTCAATGCCAGCCCTTAATCCGTCCGTGCGGTTCATCTATTCCTCGGCGCGCCAAGCCATCGATTTCATTACATAGCTAGTCGAAAACTTTCGACTTTCAATCCGAACATCAGCTAGAAAAGTGAGAAGCTAAAATGATGCACTTATTATCGGTTTTTTGGTACGTACAAAAGATATCGGAATACAAGTACCTACATACTTTTATACGTAGATCTTGGGTAGATATAATATGTAAATTTGCAGATTTTATAAGGCCAATCAGCTGTGGTTAGCTGTCTACTCTTTAGACAAATACTCTTTAGCTAAATACTCATCTTAATGTTAAAATGCATGATTATATTAGATAACGTGAAGTGGAAAATTTTTAATTTTAATAAATAAAATAAAATTAATAAAACTTTAAGGGTGAAACAAAAACCTGTTAAATTTTGAGATTTAATTGCTAACTATAAATACATTTTACATATGAAAAATAACGTCACTAAAAAAAGACAACCACATGCATCTATAGGATTAAGCCTGCGAGATAATGAGATAGAATAATCGGTCTCCTCTTTGTGTGGTGCTTCGTAGCCTCTTGGTCTCTTCTTTATGCGGTGCTTCGTAGCCTATTGGTCTCCTCTTTGTGCGGTGCTTCGTAGCCCGTTGGTCTCCTCTTTGTACGGTGCTTCGTAGCCTCCCCACTCAATGTGATTTGAAATTCGATGAAGCGAAAAATCGACACTAAAAGGGACAAACACATTAATCTATAGGTTTTAGCCTACGAGATAATGAGATAGAATAATCGTTCTCCTCTTTGTGCGGTGCTTCGTAGCCTCCCCACTCATTGTGATTTGAAATTGGATGAAGTGAAAAAGCGACACTAAAAGGGACAAACACATTAATCTATAGGTTTTAGCCTGCGAGATAATGAGATAGAATAATCGTTCTCTTCTTTGTGCGGTGCTCCATGATGGCCTCCCGGTCTCCCGCTGGGCAGTGTTAGCCTCCCCACTCTAGTTTTTTTTTTTTTTTTTGGGGATTTAATTGAATTAAAGGGATGAATAAAAGGAATCAATTCAAAAGGATAGGGGAATCAGACTGAATCGATTCACTCCTAGGAATCATTCTGCCCACGTCTACAATGATTCTCAGAGGACACGAGGGCTACGACAAGTTATTCAAAGTAATGCCGTTGGTAAATGCCCTGCAGGAAAATATGGCCAAGATCGAACCTGAAGAGTTCAATTCTGTAGACGAGCTCATGATACCGTTCAAAGGGAGGAGTAATTTGAAACAGTATATTAAAAATAAGCCACATAAGTGGGGCATCAAAGTCTCAAAGTGGGGCATCAAACAAAAAAAGGGGTCGACCTTGCTCTTTGGTGGACGAAGCGGGGCCTAGCACGGTAAAAAAACGTGCCCTGCCTGCACCACGTCCAGTAGCTGATCTGAGATATGATGGTATTGGGCATGAACCAACATTCATGGATAAGCCACAGCGATGCAGGCTATGCATTAAAATGAAGACTTTTTTAAAGTATGAGAAATGTGGCGTAGCCCTTTGTCTCCAAAGAGAAAGAAATTGTTTTGTTTTATTCCATTATTAATGATGGAATAAAACAAAACAATTTTTATTGTGTATGTTCTATTTTATTTGTATTTGTTTGTCTTATGTTAATTTAGGGAAATGGTTTTGGTAAAAAAAAAATATAATTTAGAGTTTTTATTGTATATTAAAATTATTTTAGCGTAATATTATATTGTAATTTAATATGTTGGTCTTTATAGTTTATTAGTAATGAATTTTGTATATTTATTTTTCATTAAAACAATTAAAAACACTTAAAAATTATGTATGCTTCTTGTACTACCCGTTCTTTGATTTACACCCCCGAAGCCCCAATGTTCTTCCTCAGGAACATGAAATATTTCCAAAACTGTATGATAAAAAAAAATTTTTTTTTTTGTAAAAATATTGAAAAAAATCACAGAAGTCGAAAACGTAGACAAGCATTTTTTTCAATGGCTGGAAAAATTCTGGTATTGAAAGGGTTAAAATGCGTCGAAGCGTAGACCTAATTAGTATAAATGAAGTGACAACTTCTTTAACACCGTTGTGATTTGAAACTCGGTGAAACGAAAAAGCGACACTAAAAAGAGACAAACACCTACATATATAGGATTTAGCCTGCGAGAGAATGAGATAGAATAATCGGTCTCCTCTTTGTGCGGTATTTCGTAACCTCCCCACTCTTGTCTACTTCAGTTTTCTAAAGGTTTTCTTCTACCGCGTGTGAACTGCACTCTTGTATTTTTTTTTAGTTTTCCATGTGGTAGATTCACTAGTTTCCCACTTGTAGGTACTAAGCGTATTCCGGTGTCTGCAACTTTTATAGAATTTCCCAGCAAGTATCTAGTAGCAAAAATACTATATGGGAGTAGGTATCTAAACTTTATTATTGCCCACTAGTAGGTATTGTAATAATAAATCCAGAAAACAAGCACCAAAAATCACACATTCCCATAAAACTACGACATGCAACGTAAAAATCAAAAACACGAGTTTCCGTTATTAATAGTTTCGTAGATACTATCGCGAACTTCATCGAAAACAAAAGTTCTATGATGGATGAAGTATTAGAACTGCGACATTAAATTTCTCTAATTTACCTTGCATAGGAGATTAAATGGATTTTGAACACGATGCTAAGTAATTAAAAGCATCAATTTAATCAGTTTTGAATCACTATTTTAGACTGGTAAACCTTTCAATTAGTTCCCGATGTTTAGGCTTAATTTATGGCTTAATGCTAGACAAGGAAAATCTAATTTACAATAATATGTTAATTTATCGATTTTTACACAATGGATTTAATTTTTTTATATAATTGAAGAAGAAGATAACAATAATAGTCTAAACGAAAATATGAAAGAGAACGAGACACAGAAAACAGAAAAAAGACAATGGTCGCAACTGGGACTCGAACCCAGACCTCTCATCTAACCGGGACGTGCGCGTTAACCAATTTCGCTATTGCCACCTTTGTTTTTTTACATTTTGTTTTTTTACATTGGATCCACACCGAAAATAATTTCCCTCACGGCCTCTGTTGTCTTTGGGGATGCTGTGTGGAGGGCCTTTTTTAAGAAAATGAAGAAGAGGACATTCTGAGAAGGAAAAAAATATGAGGGGTGAATAGGAATCTGGGGATCAGTGCGTCCAGGTCATCCGCCACCAAGACCTAGATGAACCTCACCCCAAGAATCTGGGCACCCCTGCTAAGTCACCAAACGTAGCGAACCACGTGAGGTGTTGGTTATCCAATAAATGATTCCCGCCTCCCAAATTGTTATCTTCAGCCTGGCTTACCACCCATTTCAAGCAATGTTTTAATTCTGAACGGTGGTCTGAGGGCGACACTGAGAGTATCTTCCAATCTGGAGCGTGCCGCAAATATGCTATATATCATTTTTAATGAATTAATTGTGAAATGACACAAAAAGTATCAAATAAGATTTATTTGCGCATGCCGGGATTCGATCCCGCGACCTTCGGTTAAGAGTTAGTGAAAAGCCTTACCCCTCGACCACGGAGGCCGTCAATGATGATAATATAATTCGAATGAATTACAGGTCTGAACATTTGGCAGGTGGTTCAAAATTGAGGGCAATTATTACAACCCCATTTGGGGAGGGAGGGAAAGGAAGTTTGAGAAAGAAAGGAGGGAGATGAAGTTTGAGAAGTACCTGGCTTTCACATCGTCACTAAACACAGCTAAAGCCATTTCAAATAACGTTTCTATTCTGAGAACCAGTCTTTGTCAGTCACTACTCCATTATCATTTCCATCAAAAGCTCGTTTAGGCTTTTAATTGGCGTTATCTTACTAAAGTAGGTCGTATATTTTTTTTGATGGCGGGAAGAAAATAAACAGGCGTGAATTTCAGGTACCAATATTACAGTTCCAGAATTACATACAGTCCAGTCAATGAATGGCCCAAAAGGAGGTGTAGAGTGCGTGAACAGGAACCTAAGCGATTCCTTCAGAAACTTGTTCAGGGTGCTTAGGGTGTGAACACAATAAAAGTCCTGACGTCTATGTGGTGAGCTAGGGGGGGAGGGGGAGGGGGAGGTCTCAATTTTCGGGTTTCCGCTTGTATCTCAAAAACGATGCGTCGCAGAGGAATTTTTTCTTACAATCCACCAGCACCGGAGGTCCTTCTAAAATTGATATTTTGCCACTGCACCAAGGATTATGCGATTGGCAAATGTGGATGCCGAAAAGCAACGCTGACCTGTTCTGCAGCATGCCTCCACTGCCAAGGGAGATACCTCAATAGCATGCCTGTTGCCGAGGACTACGATGAAGACGACGTAGACGACGATGAAGACGACGATTCAGCAAGAACCATCCACTACTGAGGAAGAAGATGCCATGGATGAACAACGCTTGACAGGACCCTCACGTCCAAAGAGGATGAAAACGTGAATCCATATAAAGTCGAGAGTGTAACATGGTGTTATTCATAACAGTGATAACAATGAGGTTTATAATTTTGTGTACTTAATGTAACAAAATGGAATAAAATTATTATAAGATAATTATCATTATCAGTATAAAACACAATTTAAAGTTTTTCAAGTAATATGATTTTTGTCTACTTTATTTAATAACTGGCTTTAGAGTGTCGTCACATGTATTATTATTATTTGTTCTCCGAACCGTCAGAGTTTTTCGGGATACCCGTGCTCTGAGGATTTTATACTTCTCCCTAGTCCGCAGTAGGCTGGAGAGTGGTTCGCTTATCTGGAATCCTCATGAGGTGGGATGCTCCCTCATGTTGGAGAGGGTTCAAAAAAAGTTTTTAAGATTTCTCTACATGAGGGAGTACGGCCACTATCCATGGCTCTACCCGACGAACTTTCTTCTGGGCATGTTGGGACTCCACTCCCTGCAGCTCAGAAGGGAGGGGTACGCTGCTACCCACTTATTCAGACTGCTGCGTGGCTATATTGAAAATTCAGCCATTCTGGAGCGCGTGAGTCTCTATGTTCCGGATGACTATCTTAGACAACGCCAGCATAGATTATTCTATCTTCCTGCCTGTAGAACTAACCTGCCAATGGTTCTCCCGGTAGGAAGGAGTATATTGCTCCTGAACCAAATCTCCTCCGAGATTGATATGTTTGGCGTCAGTGAGGAGAGGTTCAAAAGTAAAATTCTTTTGATTCTTGAAAGAGTCTCTCCTCATTGACGAGATCTTTCACCACTGCCTGAAATTTTTTGAAATTGATTTATTTCTTGATGTTTCTTTTTTATGTATAAATATTTATAATTTTTTTTTTGTATACTATTTATATGTACAACGTAATTTCTTATATGTATTAAAACTAAATTTGTAATGTGTAAGAAATTAATAAAAACATATTACCAGATTTAAATGTCCGGGTTTAATTGTCCCCACAGGGAAAACTAAACCCTTTCACACACTTCCCAAATGATCATCTGGTCAATCCACGTTATGCAATTGCACTATATGTATTATAATTACAAAACAATACAAGAACAACATGTCAACCTACCAGAGACCAGATGGGAAAATAATTCACCGACTCCAGATATTTTCATATCAGAGGGTTCGGCTCTGTGGAATTCCTAATTGAACCTATAAATCCTACTGATCCCTCAATATAAATATTTAAAAAATCTTTTGTAATCCTACATGTATTTAAAATTACCGATTTTTGCATTTTTATATATAAATTCTTTGACAAATCTAATACGCCTAAATTTTGAATCAGAGACCTAGGTATAATGCCAGTAGCCGAAATAACAAATGGTAATATTTTTATATTCCGAGAATGCCAAATTCTTTTAATCTCATTTCCTAAATCTGTGTATTTTCTAATTTTTTCAAAAATAGTTTTTTGAAAAAATTAGAAAATACTATTAAAATACTAAAATACTATTTATTATTTATTATTATTATTATTAGGGGAACGAACAAAAGTTGTGTGTCAGTACTAAGATAAAAACTGCTTTTTCTGAAAATGACGACATTTTACGAAAAAACTTAAAATTGCTGTAAATATTTACTGATTAGAGATTAATTTACACATGTGTATACATTCTAAAAGGAAATTTAATTTTTCACAACTTTTTGAAATAAATTTCTTTCTTTGATAATTATTTTAGACGATAATATGAAAGATTGTTTGTTGAAAAATGTGAGGTAAAATAATTTTTTTCGAAAATATCTACATTTGTAGAGCGAGTAACTCACGTAGAATAAAAGTTGTAGATAACTTTATGAGCTTTTACTTATTTTAAGAAAAAATTCCTCTGCAACGCACCGTTTTCGAGATATAAACGGAAACCCGAAAATTGGGACCTCCCCCTCCCCTCCCTAGCTCACCACCTAGACATCAGGACTTTTAGTATGTTCACACCCTAAGCACCTTGAACGAGTTTCTGAAGGAATCGCTTAGGTTCCTGCTCACACACTCTACACCTCCTTCATTGACTGGACTAATACGGACGGAATTATAGGTACATGGAGAGAATTACACTGACGAAGCGCAACACGGCATAAAACCCCAAAAATAAATCATGATTTTGCTTTCGGCCGTGAAAACCTCTAATCGTACTCATATCATTTTTAGCAGAACAATTTATAATTTCATAAAGTTAGTTAGGCAATTTTTAAATACATTTTTTTAAACATATAGTTATCTACAATGGTGCTCCCAACTAGCAAGTAAGTTAACCCCTCGGGCCTCGACACTATTTTGTCGACACTAAGTCAAAATATTTCCGCTGTGCAATAAAATCCAAATAAATAGAATATTTCTGAACGCATCCGAAAACTAAGAACTGTTTTTAAAAGGAGATGAAATACGCTTTCAAATTTTATAATTGGAAATAAAAAAAATTTAAAATGGCTCATCTTACGCATTTTTCTAACAAAAATAACTGATGACGAAAAAAAAATATAAACACAAACGTATTTTATTAGGTAAATCTATTATAAACGTTATCGTCAACTCACTTTTTGTCGTTTCATGTAAAAATAATTATTAAAAAAATCCCATGGCGCCGCGTCCCCGCTCAAAAAGAAGAAGATGGAGAGATATATAATAACGAATGTTGGAGAGAGCGCGCTAATATTTAAAACGATAAAATTAAAGCGAAAATTGTGAAAATGTTTAATATAACACGACTCGTTTAAAATAGAGCAAAAATCTCGTGGGGAACATCTAAACTAGCATTTAAAGAAACACTCTGATTTTTTCGTACTTACATATAACTGCTAAAATAAGTGAAATGAACGTTTTATAATAATTTTCGGAGCATACTTTGCGATTTTTTTCTATCGAGGGAATTTCATATAATTTGCGTTTCGGCGTGGAACGCGTCTAAATATTATCTTAAAAAATAACATATATTTTTAAGAGCTTAAAAACTTCAAATTTTTAAGGGAGAAATTCTAACCCGAATTTCTACGAAAAACTTTCATTTTTTCTTTTCAAATTGAAGTCAAAAACTTTGGTGTGAATATAAGGCATGGTGTTTCTCACTTCTAACAGCGTTTAGATTATAGTCCTACAGTTATAGTGAGGGAGATACTACGATTTCTATGCGACCTATATGAGTTTCTCCGAAAAGCGAAAAAATTGGCCAGAGGGGTTAATAAATTCTTGAACATTGATGGAAAGGCCCGGATATATTACTCAATCATTGTCACAATAATTGCCCTTTTGACTGATTAATTCCTTTCTTTCTCTCTTTCTCCTTCGCCTTGCCTCCGGCTATTCGACGCTGAATTCCTTAGGGTCGTCGGGTATTTCCCCCCAATCTCCCATTTACTTTTCTTTGAGGCATCACCGAGGAACCGGCTAAGGGGCGCGGAAGCTGAGTGTGGTTCACGACTAGACCGAATGTCATGCGCATTCTTGCTGGGACTGCCTATCGATTGAAGAGGACTCCCAACCGTTTGCCATTCCCTTATTACTTATCTACTGTGTCTTCTTCCCAAACAGGTGCTCGTAGGATACGCTGGATACAATCACCCAGCGCTTGCCACCTCGTGAACTTTCACCAACCTGTCTCATTGTCTTGCCTATATTTTATCATACTAACACCTATTGTATCTGTATTTCCCGCTAAGCACTTGCATACTGCTTACTAACAACGTATGCAGGGACATTGGAGGTCTAGTTTCGTTATCAAATGTAAAGTCGTTTTCACCAAAAAAATTAGAGTCCTTGCAAGAGCCTTGAAGGGGTAACCATCTGTTACCTATACCAGGGCGGGTAAGTGGTGGGTCCTCCAATGATTAATTCCTTATTTGCTAGTTGGGTGCGACTCACGTGCGTTTATACTTGTGACTACCGAATATAATAACAAATAAAAAAATAAAAATATGGCTACGTAATAAAAGAGGTAGGTATTTGCCAGGCCCAGAAAAACTCTCCGCGGTACCTTCACGGTATCGGAGCAGTGCAAAGTGGTACCAAATGGACAAATTTATTTATAGATTTTAAAATGTACTGAATATTTGAACAGTAAACTTTAAAACCACCTTGAAAATTTTCAGAAAAGCGCAAGGTTTTGATCGAATATTGGGTAACCAATTATTTGGGGAAAATTGTATTTTTTGTTATGTTTTTGTTGAGATAGTGTTTGGTTTCCAAAACAATATTTACGTAAAGATGACAACATCGATGAAGCGAAGCTAGCAGGTCGCAATGGAGTCCTGATACCAACACTGATCTGTGGCAGTGTGGCATGAAACTGGCAGATGACGGATGAAAATAGGCTGAATGTTGTAGAAATAGTTCTCAGAGGTAAAATCATCACATTTTTATAAGTTTTTAAATTAGGAAAGGATGCAAGTCTGATGTAATGCAAGGGTAATGAAAAAGATTAGGAAAGGGACGCTTATATAGTACCTGTGTGAAGTGGTTTAATGGTAGAAGAAGTCGGAGACGCCATAGAAAGGTATAGCACGATCGAGTGAATCAAATACTCCAGTCGGGCCATGTCAGGAGTCAGAATAAGAGAAGATTATGTATGAGACGATGTATGAATTTGAATGAAACAAAAGTGCGTCAAGAAAAGGGGCCGTTCAAATATTACGTAACGCACTTGGGGGGGGGGGGGGGGTCTTGTGAAACGTTACTGTGCGTTACGAGGGGGGGGGAGAAGGGTTCGAACAACGCGTTACGTAACATGTTTTTCTTTATTTAGATAAAAAAAAACTAGGGAATTAAAATCTTCCAAGTTGGCAATCCTTTTCGTTCTCGAAATCTCTTGTTTTATTTATTACCGCAAACGCGATTAAAACAAGAAAAAAAGGTATTTAAGCGACTTTCCAACTTAATTGTGACTTTCAGGTAAAAATTGTCACTTGGGCGTTACGTAACGTTTAGGGGGGGGGGTGTGGTACGGAAAAACGTTACGGCGCCGTTACATGGGAGGGAGGGGGGGTCAAAAATCTTCAAAAATTGCGTTACGTAATACTTGAACGCCCCCAAAGATGTTTGGAGTGTGTCTGCCTACCCCTGCAAAAAAACTGTCCAATTTTCATAACGTCAGAGCTGATTCAGATTATTTTGTTATAGATAATTTTGGAGAAGGGTATGAGTACCGCCGCCCCGGGAACCATTTATTGGATAACCGACACATCTGCCATAGATCACTTCAAGTGGTTCGCTACGTTTGGTAACCTAGTACGGGTGCCTGGGGTCATAGGGTGAGGTTTGTCCGAATCTTGGCGCCAGATGCACCTGCCCACCAACTGCGTGGATGGCCAGATCGGAAGAGACAGGTTAAAGGAGAACTTTTGATTTCTCCAGTAGGACTCCCTCCGAACATCGCCTTGCACCGCGTTGAGATGGTTGGATTCATACGTCCGTCACTCCTGGACACACTGACCCCAGATTCCTACCTACCCTTCATATATTTTTCCTTCCCAGAACTTCCTCTCCTTCCTAAAAAGACCGTCCACCCAGCATCTCCAAAGATGACAGATGAGGGGAATTATTTTCCTCAGGGCATCCCGGGTGGAGCAAAAGTAAAAAAAAAACATATTAGGTTTTCCTGCTTTGTAGTAAAAATGTCCCCTACATAATGACACGTGGTACCTACACAATAGGTAATTAACTTACATCAATTCAGTAGCAGGCGTACATATCTATTTTGATCAAATTAACACTAACCATCAACATACACCATTATTTACATTATTAGGCAAGTATGTTTTTCTTAAATCTATCATGTACATAAATTAGAACGCTTCCATGTAAAAGACTTTTCTCCTTACTAATTGAGTGTTTAAATTGTACACAATTGATGAACAACCATTTTCCATAAGTAATAATGGTTGAATTTCAGTTCTGTAAAATTTAAAACAGGTTTAGTAATGGGCTTTATGTTTATACGCATCTGAAATTAAAGTGTTTGGCGCCTAGAAAATCAAAAACGCAATCCTCATAACACGTAAAATCAAATTAAGAAGAACAGCTGCACGTCCTTTTTCATTTGGCTTTGAGGCCAAAATACTTCACCAAACTAAATCATTATTTCTTCACACACAGCAAACTTATTTTGTGGCACCATTTTATTTTTAAATTAATGGAATACTTAGTTTTAACCACGTTTGTTGTTTAAAAAGCTAACATTACTTCATCAGCGTTTTCTTAAAACTAATAGAATGGACATAGACAAAGGAATAAATAATTACTTTTTATTCAAAAGATGTAACGAGTATCTAGTGTATGTACTACTTTATTTTATATTATAGTATATGTTCTATGCACTGCCCTTTATAAAGAATTAATTTTTTTCATGATCATTGAGAATTTTTATGAGTTAATTGAAAAAAAAAATCTTACTCAACCTTCTAAGGAAATATCGTGAAAAATATATTTCTTTAATGGTCAATATTTTATAATTTGAAACACAAATAAATAAAGTAACATATATCTGATATGATTTTAGATTTTTACGGCCAAAATTATTTTCGTTATAAATATATCTGCCCTGATGTTGGACACTATCCAAAACGTTGACTAAAGAAGGAGATAGCACAACACGGCAGATATTTGTTGTATCTTTTAATATATACATATATTTTCATTTTGTTTTGGTATTTTAGACTCAAATCCAAATTTAAGTTTGGTATGAAAAAGACCGCGAAGCTGAATACGTTTAAAGATTTTTACGGCGAAAAGCATTTTCGTCATTTGTTTTGGGGGTGTTACGCCGTGTTGCGCTACCTCCTTCTTTAGCCAACGTTTCGGACAGCATTGCAGCGTCCATCATCCGGGCAGATGTGTAGTTGTTAGTAGTGTAAGCGTAAGCTGTTCCTCTTAAGCCGCCGCTACCCGAATTTCTACCGATTTCTTACATATCTCCCTTAAACATTTTTTTAAGCTCTTAACCCGTCTAATCACAGGAGACCCAAGTTGTCCCAAAACATCATATATGCCGTTATAATAACAGGAGACCCACATTGTCCCACAGCGAACGTGCATTATTTAAAGTTAGATATCTCTCTTCCTGTCATGCGAATATTTGTGATTTCTTTTATGGTAGAAACGGAATGAAATAATGCTTCCCATTGTCTTAGAATTATATGAGCTAGGTTGTTCAGATATTTTACAAACCCGATCAAAAGTGACGGTTTAATTTTGCGCCAATTTGTGACGTATCACACATTTAATTTTAAAATAAATTTGTATGAAAGTGATAAAAAGTGAGGTTACAGTTTTATTACAAATTTTGTTTAGAAAAGGAATCTGTATTTAAAATTTTGGATTTATTCTATTTTAATTGCTTTAATTCAAATATTCGCAGGTTTTAATATTTAGAAACGAAAATGTTGATTTCTAATAAACACATCGGAAAGATTATTTTATCTACATTTTAGAACAATTTTTGTTTTTGCAAAAGCTTTAAAAAAAAACAATAAATAGGAACATTTAAAATGCATGGGATGAACCAGGAATTTTGCGCGCAAACCTTGACAGGCAAAAGTTGACAGAAAATTATTTTCTTATTATTCGAAGGATAAAAAAATATATGTTATTTTTTAAGATAATATCTTCACATTCCCCACGCCGAAACGCAAATTATATAAAATTCCCTCGAAGAAAAAACTCGCAAAGTAGTCTCCGAAAGTTATTAAAAACACGTTTGTTTCTGTTATTTTACAAGTAATATGTATTAAAAAATTCACAGCGTTTCTTTAACTGCTGTTTTAGACGACGTCCAAGAGGTTTTTGCTCTATTTTAAACGAGTCGTGTTTTATTAAACATTTTCGCAATTTTCGCTCCAATTTTGTCTTTTAAAATATATATTAGCGCGCTCTCTCCAACATTCGTAATTATATATCTCTCCATCTTTTTCTTTTTGAGCGGGGATGCGACACCTTAAGGGGAACGTTTGCTCGGCCCTTTTCATGCAAATCTTAATTTTGGATTTAAGATGAAAATATCTAATTAAACTGAAAAATTACTTTTGTAATCAAAAAGTTTATCAAATATCTAACAAGGATATGAGCTACTTTATTTATTTTTGCTTTAGGGGGTGTTCAGACACCGCTATAAAATTTTAATTTTCATCGCACGCCAAATAATAAAATCACGCTCTCCATGCAATCCCTTCAGAGCTTCAGACCGTTCATATACACATCTTACGCCAAAGATCTTAATGTTTCATGATTTTACAGGCAACTTGACTTACACTCAACCACTGGCCATTTTTTAATATATGTATACTTATACTATATATACTTACACTTTAATATACCTATATTTATAATTTTTCAATAATGTCTAAGCAAAATAAGAATGTAATTTTTTTTAAATATATTAGTTTATAAGACCGTAAATAAATAGAAAAACTTTTCGTCACAAAACAAGTGATAAGTTAATGATTTTATTTAAACTGAAATTAAAATTCTGAAACATAGCTTTCCCAGATAATTTATTGGTTTATTTTACTGCATGATTATATGATTTGAAATGTATGTACTAAAAATAAACATATTTTCTCAATTTTTAAAACATAGCTTTACTAGATAAAAGAACATTCTTTCAAAATCAATTTATAATTTTTTGTGGAAAAGAGTCAATACGTCTAAAATTTGATTTAAAGGTGACATATTTCCGGTTTTGTCTGGTTATTCCCTTCACCCTACAGTGGTTGCGTTGTTATTAAATAGTTTATGAATGATGCAGCCTTTATGACATGGCATATCAAACATTAGTGGAGTTATCGATTCAACTTGTGAACAAATTACTTGTAATGGTCCTACACGTTCACACGTGAAGGACTGTGGGCTGTAGGCTGTGGGCTGTAGGCCGTGCTCGCTACGTGCTATGACGTATTGTTAACGTATGTTTGATCAATAATTTGGCGTATCACTCCTCGCCCAATATCCCGCCGACAAGTTTTGGGGAAGTAAGCCAAACTTAAGCGTGGAGTATTTAAATGTGACGTTTAAAGATGTGAGAGGAAGATCGTAAAAAATAGTCCACTTTTCATAGAAGATTTATATCGGATTACCCCTGAGGTGTGGGGATAGAGTTTATAATATTTTTCGAGGGATCCCCAAAAGAAAATATGATATATTTTTATGTAGATCAATATAATGGTGTTCGACAGAGAAACTAAACAGCTTGAAGGTTGTTGTATTGCATCGGTTTAATTTCAGTAATTTATTTATTTACTTTAATTAAGGGCTCAAATGCCATCTACACGCAGTAAATAAAGTACAATATAAAAATAAGGAAGAAAAGAAAATTATATTTAAAAAAGATTATATAAGTAAAGAAAACAAAAGAAAAAAATATACATTGGTATAAAGTAGACCTGCCCTAAGTGATATAAGCGTATTATTTCCCCTCCCCATACCGGTTCCATTTGGAGCCGGCTGGGCTCGCGTATGGCCTGGCGTGAATCTAGAACATGGGCGAACCAGCGTCGAGCTCTCATCGGTACATTTTACGAAATAACACGGCAAAAATGGTGGTTTGTGCTATGAAAACGTGTAAAACTGAAGTGAAAAAGAGAATAAACCTAATTGTCGTATTACATTCGGTAAGCATTATTTTGCTTTATTGCTAATTCAGATCATATAATATGATCAGTTTTAGTAGGTAACATATACTTTACTATCATATCGAGATACATGATACACTCAAGGGCGTAGCGAGGTACGGGCAGGGGGGGCATCAATTCTTTCGAAACAAACCTGCACAGGTAACTTCTCCGATATACCGTGGCACCGTGGCGTGTATGGTTTGGGGAAGCAGGGGGTAATGGGATCCAGCGGGTAATGGGAGCGGTGCGACTAGGGACAAAACTATAGCTTGTATTCACTCGGTTGCCACTCGGGTGCCTTCGTCACATTGCGGCCGTGTTCCCCTGCCGTGCTAGGCTCGCCAGCGCCACGTATTATGTGACCACGGACGCTTGTCAATTTTTTGCCCCGCACTTATAAAAAATACGAAATTTCAACGGCCAGGTAAGTGTGAAGTTATACGTTGGTTACAATCAAACCTATTTCATTTTTATTTCAAGCTAGATTGAGGATATAATTTTATGCAATTTCAAGATGGTGGTATTTGGGTAATCAGAGCTTATTAGGCAGTAATTAAGAGCTTATTATGCTAGTACTAAGTAGCTCCCATTACACATATGGGAGTTTATAGGTTCTCATTTCCCGCAAAGTCGGGCAATGGGAGCGATTCTGTTTTTTTGAAAAAAAATTATCTGTGGCCAAATGCCAAATAATGTAACGTTGAAGCTGTGATTAAATGATAAGTAAATAATAAGTAAGGATTTAGTTTCCAATAAAAAGTTCCTAAAGTGTCTATAAATTTGTCTTTTATTGAACTTTTTCCTTAGTAGACTCCAATTCCCCCCTCCCCTACTTAAAAGTGTCGATGTTTCTACACTGTACAGAAATAAGTACCTTTAAATATCTAAAATAAATGCAATAATATATTACTCGGCTTAATTTTACAATGTTGAAATAGTTCTTTCATCCCTGAAACAATAAAATAAACATACGCATGGATTCTTGCTACCTACCACACACTACACAGGTAACGTAGAATAGTCTTGATGATAGCGTGACTGGCTGACTAGGCAATTCTCTACCACTGAATCACTGAATGACTGCTGACTACCCACCATTGCCGTTCGAGTGTTGGACGCACATTGACTATTGAAGAATATTTCGTAGCTTCGTATTATGTATACCACAATTTGTTCACCTCCATGGAATAAATAATAAAATTAGAAGTGCCTTCCATGCAAATTTAAATACAAACAAACATTCCATTTAGACCAGTGCTCAGTCTCTCTTACACTCGCCTGACATTCCCATTTGAATTTCGCTAACAAAGTTTTGTATTGGAAATTTAAGCCTCAATAAGGAACTCCAGTGAAAAATATTCTGGCTTTAAAAAAATATGTTCATATAGACCAATAAACGCTGATTCTGAATATATAAGTTTTATTTTAAAATATTAGACGCAGAGTTCTTAAAAAGTTATTAACAAGTCCATTTTTAATCGGGTCGTAAAAACACGCCGTCAAGGTGACGTCACTGTTCGACGTGTCGTGAAATCACCGTAAAGTCATTGTATGGGAATGTATGATATGACAAAAGCCATCGTATTAATTTATTCGTTTATTTACGTACTGTTTATAGAGATTTAGTTGTTGTGTTTATTGAAACAGTATTTAGGCTTAAGGTCTCTCTTATTAGTTTATCTCTATTATTGAAAACATTCAAAAAGTACTGCACAAAAAATAGTAATGCTATTTCTAGGGAGAATACTTCGAACAACGGAATTCAAAATGGCGGCAGTTGATCAGCTGATTGCCCGATCCTGTAGTAAGTTTTCAGGAGTGATGACGTCACACGATTCACTATACATACGGTGGTTTTCGGGGGTCTTGAAAAATTAATACTTTGACAATTATTTTAACTATTAAAACTAACTCTAAAAATAAAAATAAAAATGCAGTTATTTAAGTTAGAAGGTCATTATTCGTAAAAAAAAAACAGAAAATTGGACTGGAGTTCTCTATTATGCAAATATTTGGATCACGAAACACGCCCACAAGGCACTTCTTGTGTTATTCTTTATTGTAAGTTCACCGCAGTCATTGAGGTAAAATAAATGTTTAAGAAGTCGAAATAAAATTTAGTCCTACGACCGTAAGCCTTGTTAATGAAAGTAAATAAACTGAACACGAATAGTAAGTTTAAATGGCAGATAAATACCTACTGTTTTTATAGAATAGCAGATAAATAGAATTTTTTTACTGTTCTTTTTTACGTTAACCTCACGCAGGTGGACCCAAGGGAAATATTTTTCCTAGAGTCATCTTTGGGGAGGCTCTGTATAGGGTCTTTTTAAGGATAAGCAGTGGGGACTTTAAAACACACGTCAAATGCCGGCAAGTAATTTCACAGCCGAGCAATACAAGAACCAGTCGTAGAAGCGACTCGTCCACATTATGTGACAAATTTAATATTAACCATGTACAAATGTTGGGCGGGTATTTGTTTCCCGGCTGTGCTACTTCTCGGGAGCATCTTCCTTTGAAATAGCGGAAGAACAAGGACAGCATTCTAAACCTCTGCATACCAAAAGACCATGCTTTTTGACATATTTATTTTTCACTTTCCACTCTCAATAAAGAAAATACATGACATATTTGTACACATATTTTAGACACGACAACCAAAAAATGTTTATCCATCAGGCATATAATAATACGCCTTGAAGATAATATTTTTCCGATTTTTGACTTGTTTGACGACTTGTTTGATTTTTTTACTTATGTCTCCGCGAACATCTTGTTCCATTTTCATCGTAATAGCTCGAACGCGTGTTTTTTCAGTGCCGATAAATCAGGATTTATCGGCAACATTTTGTACAAATTCCGAAAACAATCATTCAATTTCAAAACAGAAGTTGGTAAAATCTCTAGCCTCGGAAACTGAGAGTCTTTGTATTTTTTTTCTGTTTCAAAGTTCTAGGCAGAGAAAGGTAACGCAACATTTTTAGATTATGTTCTTACGACTTTTTGCGTGTTCTTATCTTCCTACTCTTTTTGCATCTCCTAGCGTCTTCTTGCATGTTCCTACTATACCCTCTAAATTCTTGATTCTAGCGCCTTCCTGCAAGTTTCTTTTACATCCTACATCTCCTTGCATCTTCTAGTATATTCCTGCATGCTTTTCCTACATCCTGCATCTTCTTGCATCTTCTAGCGTCTTTCTGCGTGTCCCTCCTACGGATGTATTATCCCTCCTAGGATTCAATCTTCTTGTAAGGTGGTGGAAGGCCACTTCAACAAATAAACAGTTATTTGTCCTCTATTTACTGAATAAATAAAACAAACAAATTGTTGTAACATTTTATTTTATTATGTAAGTTATAAACCTTTTTTATTGTTCCAGAGTTAATGATTATTTATTAAATTTAACTTTTATTATACTCTTCCAAATGGCCTTGCAAGGAACAGGGCTCCATACAAGGCTGATATAATAAATCAGTCGTTTAACTTAAAACCAACGTTGTGACAATTAAAAGACCTGCTTATACCTAAACTACTTAAATAAGTCTTTCATTAAAGTGAAATATTAAACACTTACCATGATAAATTCACATAAAAAATACTCAACGAACATTACTTGAACATTATCGTAAAACATAGAATTTATTTGTGAAAATATTTAAAAAATAATTTTAGTGAGTATTATATCGATATTGCTCACCAAGCACAAGAACTAGTTTCTTCTTTAGTTTGGTGATATTGCGATTAAAAATATATTTGGTACTGATTTGTAATTTATGTAACACCACCTATGTCTATATTAAATAAATAAATAAAATATCAAATAAGTTGCCGATAACCTTTATAATGAAATAAAAATATATAATCGATCAAAATGGCCTTTTTAAATAAAAATAACTTAAATCTTCGTCAATTTTTTGATCGGTCTTACAGGTCTTAAGGTCTTATTGGCTTTCCTTTCGATATTTTAACCAAAATAGAAATAAAGTAATAATTTTTTCTTTAATACCATAGAAAATCGTTAAGTCAATGAAGAGTTAAAAAAATATAGAAAATATTGGTTTATGTACTTGAAAACTTTCTTTGCTGTGGCGCGTTTTATAATTTTAACGTCGACGATGGAAGTCAACAAAGCGAGGGGCCGCACTGGCAAAATAACGGCGCCAGTGACTCGCCGCCGCGTCTGTGTCCTTAAGTTCGATAGATGTTAGTGTGAGTCGAAGGATTTTGTCATCGCATGGCAATAAATACGACTTTTTTATCATTGGCCTTACAAGGAGCATGGTCTTCCATGGTCCACCCACCTTATCTTTTAGCGTCTTCCTGCTTGTCCCTCCTATATCCTCCATCTTCTTGTATCTTCTAGCGCCTTCCTGAACGTTCCTCCTATATCCTGCGTTTTCGTGTATCTTCTAGCGTCTTCCTGCGTGATCCTTCTACATCCTGCATCTTGTATCTTTTAGCGTGTTCCTCCTACATCCTGCGTCTTCTTGTATCTTCTAGCGTCTTCCTGCGTGTTACTCCTACACAGTGGCGTAGCTAGCCCCTGTGGCACCTGGTGCGAATAACGTGGTGTCTCCCCAATAATGAATGTGGTGTCACCCCAAGAATTAGTAAGTACCTAATCCTCAAACTAGATTTTGGATAATGTCCAACCTAATATTGAAGAAAACAATGTAGGTATTATGACTGGTGGCGCGTGGCGTATTTTTGTTGCAATATTCTACCCAGATATTCTGCCCCCCCCCCCCCCCCTCCCCCCTCTCCCTAGCTAGCGTCTTCTTGCGATTTCCTGTCTATCAATGCACCTTCCTGGATATATCTGTATCTTCAATCATCTGTATCTTCGACATATCCCTGCATCTTCTAGCTTGTACAACATCTCTATTCTTCACCTAAAAACATTTAGGTACTACTTCCTTCATCATCATAACATGGAGGTAGATACTCTCAGTATCACCCTGGTGAAAGATCACCATGCAGAATCGAAAAGTTTCTTGAAAATACTTTAACCGTGTTTGGTTAACAGATCTAACCAAGTACTTCCCAACCTTCCTCTTGCTCATCTCCTTCCCTTCTCCACACCTTTCATCTTCACAAAATACCACAATTGGAGATCCTGTAGTCCCTCTGGCTCTGGACAGTAACCAAACAGTTGGGACTCTTATTTACACAAAAAACATACCTGGTGAGTTTGGGTTGTTTCTTCCAATGGCCAATGGCAAGTCATCCAATGGCCATGTAGCGCCATTTTTTTACAGTTCCCGTTAAATGCTGATTCAAGGGCCAGTTGTTCCACAGAATTTGAACAATTCTTCAATTAAATTTGAAGTTAATTTTCAAGTTCTGTGAAAGTTCCATTCAAGTTTTGTTACGTTTTTTATTTTTCTTTATTCATTGCTTCGATGGTTACATAATTTGGGGATTTTTCGACCACTGTGGTCGAAAAATGTTTATAATGTCTAAGCACATGCCCGTGTAATATGGTGGTCAATATTCGTTTTCAGTTCTTTGTAGCAACTGGCCCAAAATGATTTTTTTTTTAGAAAGACAAACATTCCCGGGTTACGAATAACCCAACACTGTTTGAAAATCTCCTACTACCATCACTACAGAAAGCCGAAAATGTTGCTTTTGTTGTGATGGAGGATTTAGCCAGCCGAGGAATCGAACACGCGACGCCGATGTAGGACCCAAACACGATGCCCATTGACTGATCAAAAACGGTAAAAAAAAACAATATTTAAAACAGAACTTTAATAGATTGAAAATGAACTTCGAAATTTGATGAATTGTCCAAATTCTGTGAATCAACCCATCTTTGTCCTTTTCAGTTTTTGAACAAATTTTGATCAACATAAGAGGACAACTATCGTGTTGACTACTTGTTATTACAATTTGATAGAAAGCTGAAACGCACCTAAAATCGAAGTCGGACATCTTTCAAATGTCTAAAACACAAAATGGGGATGAATGGCCATTTGATTACAATGACACTCGTGAATTTCTGCGAAACTACTGGGCATTAGTGGTTTATTTTCGGCTCCGTTCCAACACCGCTTCGCCATAAGAACTTTGATCAACGTAATTTAGATAAACACACATTTATAATTCACCCGCGGTTATAATAAAACTTCTGATGAAAGCACGCACGCAAAGCTCAGCTAATGACACGAAAGTAAAGCATCCAAGAGCTTTTTTACATGTCTTTAATATAAATAATGGAACGTAAGACACGGAATATAAACTACCAACCAAATATCACAAAAGCTTAAATTTACCGATAAGAAAAGCTCCTACTTTATATTATTCATATTATAAGGTTTTCACAGAATAACGCGATATTATTAGAAGTAATAAACCTTACCGAAGTAGGTAGGTAGTAGGCAGGGCTGGGCAGTATTTTAATTACTTCTATTTGAAATACGTATTTGAAATACAAATACTTCCTACTATTTAAGTATTTCAATTACTTTAAAAAATGCATTTTGTTATTTGTGTTTCAAATACTTATGGCTTCAAAATACATTTTCAAATACATTTAGCGATCATAATGATAATGATACGAGACAAGTTAATAGATAGTCTATGTAAGACAAGATAGATGATATTCTATGTATTACTCGTAACACAAAGGGGCCGTCCATGAATCACGTGAGGCTCAAAAGGGGGGGGCGGGTTCGGAAAAAAATCACGAATATTCACCGGGGGGGGGGGGGTGTAATGAGATATCACGTGTATTTATTTTTCGTGATAATATTCTGAAAATTTCAAAATACTTTGGGGAGTAGTCTAAAACCTCACCACATATCACCACGGGGGGGGGGGGGGGGTTGTTAAAAATTTGCTAAAAAACATCAAGTGATTAATGGACGACCCCAAAGACTAAAAGCGCTAGAATCCAGAGCAATATATGTTAATATTTAGAGTTGGCAACACTGTAGGCACTCAGAGAAAGTATTGTTGTCATCGTTTCGCGGTATTTATTCATGAAGACGTGAGTTAATTGATAATTAACAACTGATGATTAAATTCCGTCATTGCTTTGTATTGTACATTTTTGTGTTATAGTATTAGATCAAGCACTAAAGGAATAATTAGACTGAACACTATAGATTATTTTTAAGTTAGGTAATTACAGTAGAGCGCACTTGAAATGTCATGTTATTAAAATAATAAAAATTATTATCTAACACCTGGGTCCTATACCAAAAACTTTACAAGTAGAGCGGGGATGAGATGTGTCTTCTGAGCAATGTGATTGGTCTCTGTTTCACTCTGCTCAGCTTTGCTTCTATGGAAACGCACCCTTAGATAAGGGCACTTACGACAATTTATTGCAACCAAAGGTTCTACCAAAGGCAAATGTATTTTGTAATTTGTATTTCGTATTTGAAATTAAAATATTGTCTTTTGTATTTCAAATACACGACTTGAAAGTATTTTGTATTTCGTATTTTAAATACATGCGTATTATGCGAAAAAGTATTTTGTATTTTAATTAATGTGTTAGAATATTGCGTTCTTTCTTACATATCCTTTACTTACTATTACAATATTTTTTGTTACTAACTTACTAATGATGTTTTAATTTATATTATGTTTTTTTAAACTTATCATGATTTATATTTTTTAATTTATACATGATTTTCTAACCTTACTTATTACTTACAATAGCCGTTATTACTAACTTACACGATCTTTTAATTTACTAATTGAGCTAGAATTCCCTCACCAAACACAAGAGCATTGTCTCTTTATGGTGAGGAAAGTCAATTTTTTTGTTTCTTTGTAACCTTAAGTAACTATGTAACTTTATATGTATTTTTAATTAGCATTGCCAAAAATAATAAATAAAATTAAAATTAAAATGTATTTTGCCCAGCCCTGGTAGTAGGAACCTAATGAAAATTGCAAAGTTATTAGATACTACAGTTCAGATAGAGTCATTAGTTTTATTTATCGTTTATTGCGACATTAAATACATCGATTTGGGCGAATGACGTCAGAAAATTTAATAGCAGATTGTCAATAACGTTTTAAATGTCAATTTCTACCACGGATAATTTATAGAAACAAAGGATACCGGTCGAGGGCGTAGCTGTGGCATTTGGATAGGGGGGTTCGACCCTATAGAGGGGGTTAGATCCTGGCGAGGCAGATCCTAGAGGGGCAAGGGAGAAAGAGGGGGGGGGGAGGGGGATCGAAAAATTAATTGGAAGGTTTTGAAACCACCACTTACCATCACCTATTATTTACATCACATTGATAAAAGATTATCTTTTTTACTACGCTATATCTACTGAGCGGATGGGAGGAGGGGGTTTGAACCCCCTCTTACATACGCCTTTAATATGAGCCATTATTAGTGAGAAACCGCGCACACAAAAATGTGTCATTGTCAAGTCACTATCATCCACTCCACGCAAAGCGGCGCTCCGCCATTAGCGCCGTTTACACGCACACTTCGGAGCGACCGAGTCCCGCGCCACTTCAGGCCGCCGCGCAGAAAAGTAAAGACCGATAGGTTTACAGCGCAGTTCACTGTGAGACTTTTCTGCGCGGCGGCCTGAAGTGGCGCGGGACTCGGTCGCTCCGAAGTGTGCGTGTAAACGGCGCTATTGTTTCTACCAGACACATAATTTTCATTGGCTCTGCCGTTTTGATAGTCGGCGTGGTTTGATCGTAGTCCGTAGCTCGACGATAACAGCACACTTTCGTGCTGCAGCGTAGGTACGAATTGGTGAAAGGGTGAAGGATTTGTATATTTATAATTTTTTATTGGTTGAGATATAAAACTTAAATGGCGCCAGGTCTGCGTTCATTGGCAGCTTTGATTATGACCTCACTTTTCAAGGCTCCTTGGTTCTTCATTGCATACGCAATATTACGTTATTCCAATATGAGGTAAATTTTCGATCGAAGTGTCCACGCTTATCACGAATAATTTTTAGAAAAAACCTTTAGATTCGCCTTAATTACTATAAAAGGAAACTTTTTGTATTCGGGGTGGCGGAAAATGATGCATTTTAAATTTCGATTGCGTAAAGTGAAATTTTACTTCGCGTGCCGAATTTGCGCCGCCATTTATGATAATCTGTCATTTTTGTAATGTTGGTATTTCTGATAATATAACAGGGCAGTTCGTAGCCGACTTCATACGAAAACATGAGATGTAATATGGTCGTGATTATAAAGACAAACATAATTAATAATGTTTAAATATAGAATAGGTTTTTTAAGCAAGATTATTTTGACTTAAAAAAAAAAATTTCATTGAAAATTATTATTATTGAAAATTTTTTTTAAGTCAAAATATATTTAAATATTATTAATTATGTTCGTCTTTATAATCACGACCATATTACGACATCTCATGTTTCCGTATGAAGTCGGCTACGAACTCGTACGAATTACTACCATATAGTATCAAGAATACCAACAGAATGAACAGAATAAAATGACAGGTACAATAAATGGCGGCGCAAATTCGGTACGCGAAGTAAAATTTCACTTTACGCAATTGAAATTTAAAAAGCATCATTTTCCGCCGCCCCAAATGCAAAAAGTTTCCTTTTTATAGTAATTAAGGCGAATCTAAAGGTTTTTTTCTAAAAATTATTCGTAATAAGCGTGGACACTTCAATCGACAATTTACCCAATATGCTATACATAATTGCAAATCCAACCTCTGCCAGTGCTGTAGATATTCGTTAACACTTTGGTTCTCATAGATCAGGGTTTCCCAAACTGTGTTCCGCGGAACCCTAGGGTTCCGCGGAACCTGAACAGGGGTTCCGCGACGATTCGTCGGAAGAATTTCTTTTAATACGCATTTTCATATTTCAACACTACTGAAATTATTCACAAGAAATTAGTTCTTTAGTTAGGCACTAAAACTAGATCCTTCCAGGTACAGAGACTAAGCTTTATGGAAGTTTAAAGAGCCGTTTATGCTGTTATGGCAGTAAATCTTCATTTTACAAACAAAACAAAATCTCTGCTGTGTAATACTTTGATGAGAGTCAATAATAAGAACGTCTGTACGATGTGGAAACAATAACAATGGGATAACGGATCTGCATGTGCTTCACGAAATTTCAGTTCCCAAGGAACCCAACCATATTTTCTTTGAAATCGACTTTACCTGAAAGTACAGAAATGTAAAAATCAATCAGTCTTACTGGGGTAAGTTAAGAGGCTGACGGTAGTGGGTAGGGAAAGGAGATGGAGAAGATGAAGATTGGGAAGTACCTGGCTATTCAGATCTGGTCACCAAATACGGCTAAAGCCATATCAAGTAACGTTTCAATTCTGAATGATGGTCTTGCGCCAGGGCGATACTAAGAGTATCTTCCACTCTGGAATGTGCTGCAAATATACTAAATATTATTTTTATATGAATTAATTGTGAAATAACACAAATTAATTCGATCTCGCGACCTTCGGATTGTGAGTCAAGAGCCTTACCCCTAGACCACGGCAGTCATACACGAATGTTTGAATGAATTAAATTTTTAAGTATTTGAAAAGGTTTCCAAAGAATTTTAAGAATACGTACATACCTTGAAAACAACTCTTTTGCCATATTTTTCGAAAACTGGTAAGGACAATTCCTGGGTTTGGAATCCATTTTCTGTGACAGCTAAATCAGTAGGCCTTTTTTTACATTAACTCCACACAGGAGGCCTTGAGGAAAATAATTTCCCCCATGGCCTATGTCATCTGGGATGCTGTGTGGAGGGTCTTTTTGAGGAGAGGAAGGAATGAACTTTGGTCTTGAAGAGACCTATGTTGTAGGAAGGAGGAAAAACAGAGGCCGGCAAATCATTCCACAGCCGAGCTGTTGAATATAAGAACGAGTCGAAGAAACGACCCGTTCTCATGTGACAAATGTCAACCGTGTACAAATGTTGGGCACGCGTTTGGCGTGTTTCCCGACTATGCACCGGTGCCGAAGGGTTCAATAATGCTAGTTCCTCGGAGCATCTTCCATTGTAATACCGGTAGAACAAGGATAGCATTCCCACCCGACGCCTGTGCTCTAAAGATCCGTCTGTTAAGATGGGAGAATCTATCAAACGGACCGCCCGTTTCTGCACAGAGTCGAGGGTATTTTTCAGGTATTTTGGAGCTCCAGACCAGAAGTGGCTGCCAAATTCGATTTGTACAGGGTTAGCAGTTGTGCACTATTAAAGTATCTGCGGGCCCTATACAGTACGCCCAGTTTCTGGGAGGCTAACTTTACTCTGGCTTCGATGGAGCCACATACCTGAGCTGGTCACTTAGGGTTACTTTATTTTTTTTTTATTTTAGTTTATTTAGGAAACAAACAGTTATACATATTTTAATAAGAGAGTAACATATTACATGATTGCATTAACCAGCGAAGTTTCCGCTACAATTTATAATATATATATATATATATATATATAAAACATGGATTAAAACATTAAAGAAAACATAAAGTGGTAGAGAAAAAAGAAAAATATATATATATACAACAGAAATGAAAGAAAAAAAACACACACACAAATTAAAGCATATGGGATATATAAATCATCCAAATATTATTATTATAATAAAAAGGAGGAAAACCAACACAATGAGAATGAAAAAAATAACATGCAGCTGGGGTGGAGAGTTCGTTATTAACAATTTGTTTTAATTTTTTCTATTATGGATTTAATAAATTGGCCTGAGGACAAATGGAAAATATCAGCGTCGTAAAAGATATCATTGTATTTTGTGCACGTCCTTCGGAGAAATGAATGTTGTGTGTAATTTGTTTTTGAGTGTGGGATGTGGAATAGTTGGTTTGATCTTGTGTTTCTTATTGGACAGTGGAAATTAATGCGTTCTAGAAGATAGTTGTTGTCAACAACGTTGTTAATGATTTTGAATAAAAATTTTTGGTCGGATATATTTCTTCTATCTTCTAAAGTTGATAAATTATGGAATTTTAATGAGTCTTTTAGGTTTTCTGAAGTTCGAAAGGATTTAAAGTCTAGGTGTTTCAATATCTTTTTTTGAATTCTTTCTAACCTTTCAATATTTACTTTGTATTGGGGATTCCATATGACTGATCCGAATTCTAATATTGAGCGAACAAAAGATACATACAGTATTTTGATTACGTGTGGTGACCTAAATGGTTTGGTCACTCTTATGATGAATCCTAGAAGTTTGTACGCCCTGTCACAGATGGAATTTATATGTGTTCGGAAAGATATTCCGGAGTCCATTATTATTCCTAAGTCCCTCACTTCACAACATATTTTTATCTCTACGTCATTGATTTTGTACGGGAATATTAGGGGGTTTATGCTTTTGGTGAATGATATTGTGTTACATTTTTCCAGATTAAGGAACAGTTGATTGTTAGCACAATATATTCCAAGCCTATTGATATCATCTTGCAATACTAGGCTGTCATTAATATTAGTGATTTTTTTTAAATCTTAGTGTCATCAGCAAAAATTTGGAATTTGGAATTTTTAAAGCATTTACCTATATCATTGATATATAAAATAAACAAGAGAGGTCCGAGATGTGATCCTTGCGGGATTCCTGAAGGTATACTGTAAAAACGCGAGGAGAAACCCTTAGCTCTAACTGCTTGACTTCTGTTTGTTACATATGATTTGATCCATCTGAGAAGGTCACCATTAATCCCGATTTTTAACAGTTTCTTCAGAAGCAGGTCAATGTTAATTTTATCAAAGGCTTTTGAAAAATCCGTATAGATAGAGTCTACTTGATTTTTACCACCCATAGAATTTAAAATAAAATCTGTGTATTCCAGAAGGTTTGTCTCGACCGACCGTTTTCTGAAAAAGCCGTGATGATTTTTAGATATGATTGTTTGTACCGCCGGAAAAAGTTGATCAAGAACTATGTTTTCCATGATTTTGCTGACAATTGGGAGTTTGGAGATGAGCCTGTAGTTGGTAATGTTATTTTTGCCCCCGCTTTTGTGGATTGGCGTAATGAGTGCTTGTTTCCAGACGTTGGGGAAGTTGCCTTCTTCAAGTGACATTTTGAATAGCAAGGAGAGAGGATAAGCCAATTGGTCCCGGCATTTTACATAAAATATGGATGGAATTAAATCAGATCCCGCACTTTTATTCGGATCAAGTTTTTTTTAAATAATTAAGTACACATGATTGATTGAAGTTAATATTGTGTATATGTAGATTAGAGTTGTCGTCATCATTCTCACAGTTTATAAGATTGAGGCGAGGGTTGGAATTTTTTACAAAAACTGATCTAAAATAATCACTAAAATGGTCGCATATGGATTGTCCATCATTGCAGGAAATATCTCCAAGATACATTTGCTTTGGTAAATCGGAAGAGGATTTCTTTGATTTAACAAATGACCAGAACTGTTTGCTGCACTTTTTTATTGAATCTTCTGCGGTCATAATGAAGTTTTCATAACATTCTAACGCGATCTTCTTTTGACGATTTCTCAGTACTGAAAATGATTGGTAGTCAGCCAGGTTCTTGTATTTTTTCCATTTCTTGTAATTTTAATTTCTCTTTTACAATTTTAATAAGAGGTAAAGTGTACCAGGGGGGAAACCTTTCTAAATTACCGTTAATTTTTTTTTTCGGGGATATATTTGCGAATAATGTCATTTATGATATTGTAAAAATCTAACACCAAGCATATCAATGGAGGGCCTGTTCGGAAGATTGCTTCAGTTGAAAGAGACTAGATTTTCATTTCGATCCCTTTTAGACGTAAGCAGACAAGATTGGGTGTTTGAAACATTAAATTCAACGAGATTATTTTTACCCCAAGAGAAAACACTCTCGAGGTAACCGTCCATTCTTTGCTTCAAAGCCCTACGAGCTGTTGGAGTTTGTGAGCCCTTTGGGGGCTTGTCAAACAAAAAGCTATCATGAACTGTACTGTCACCCGCATAACAGTGAATTGGTGCATATGACAAAAGGTCGTTGATGTGCAACAAAAACAAAGTCGGAGACAGAACCGATCCCTGCGGGACGCCAGCATTTATCGAGTGTGAGGAAGAGGTGAAACCATGGAACTAAGATAGTATCCATACTCTTAGGGTGAAACCATCGACCACCGTCTGAATCGACCTCTCCCTCAAGAAGTCGGCAATCCAAGTACACAAGGATGCGGAAGTCCGTAAGAAAGAGGCCTTAGCGCAAGTGAGTATGAAAATCTAATTGATTTAATTAGTGACTCTGACTTGAAACAAAAATACAAAGATCAACCTTTCAATGATTTCTGGGTGAGTTTGTCAGAAAAGTACCCCAATTTATCAAAACAAGCTGGTATTGTTTTACTTCCGTTTTTACAACCTATTTATGAGAAGGGGGATTTTCTAATTATGCTGCAACCTAGCCAAAGTGCAGGAACAGGCTCGACGCGCGACGCCACATTAGTACCTATTAGAATCCGACTTACTAATGTTTTGTCTGATATCAAGAAAATATGCAGTTCACGGACTCAAAATCGTCAAAGTCATTAGGTGCTTTATTTCTTCAATTTTGTTTTGCTTACATTCCGTTTTTTATATACTAAATAAATAATATGTTTAATAACATTTTTTTTTAATTTTTACTTTTAGAAATTACACAACCTAAAAATAACCTAAGTGTTCCGTTAAAATTTACGGGTTTGCAAAGTGTTCCATTGCAGAAAAAGTTTGGGAAACCCTGTCATAGATATTAGTTTGATTTTTTCAGTTTTTGGAATTCCTGTAGATATTAGTAGACGCCTCCAAAACGCATTCAAAGTTTTGCTGAAGAATAATTCAACATACAAACTGTTTCAAACGGTTTCACGTAAAATGCTGTATCTCCGTCATTTTTTCGAATTTCTTTAGAACATTTCGTGAGAGCATTCTTAACAAATGCATCTTTCAGAAAATGAAAATTTTAAAAAATGACAAAAAAAATTTTCAGTGTACTGGTGCCTTAAAGCCTTGTTTAGGATTTGATTAAGGGAACATGGAGGCGCTTGGAGGCCCCCCATGACCAGAGGCCCGGGGCGGGCCGCCCCTCCCGCCCCCACCGTTAGTCCGCCACTGCTTCACAGTACACAACTTTATTTGATCAGGAAATGATTGTGATTTTATTTCCGCCTAGCAGACTCAAACGCCGGATATAATTACATCCGGTAATCCTCCTGCAACGTTTGGCCCCGACAGGGTCATCCTAATACATTATTCTTCCGAATGGATGCAATTCACAATAAGGCCCGGTTCGCATTATTTCTTGACAGCCAATAGTGAGTTTAGTAGAAAGTGCGCCGCGGAAGTGATTGCGGAAGTGATATAAAAGACCGACCGACAATTCGGGGCAATCCACGGGGCGCCGTAGAGTTACGAAAATATAAATAACAGACCGTGTTCATGTGTATGCAATATCTTGGTGACGTGTATGCAATATCTTGGTCGAGTGGCACCCCCCTTCGGGTGGCACCCGGGGCGGTCCCCCCCCCCCCCCTCGCTACGCCACTGTGTGCATGATCTTTACCATGTTTTCGTGGATTTTTGGGGCATTTCCAACTCCATGGTTTTTTCAAATTCGAACAAAACGGTTCCATGCCAACTCAGAAAAGTCATTAAAAGCTATGAAAAAATATTTTTAAATAGCCGATAACCCTAACCTAACTTAACCTATTTAACCATTTTTTTTTTATCTTCACTCAAGTATTACTAGGGCCGTTCAAGTATTACGTAACGCACTTGGGGGGGGGTCTTGTGAAACATTACTGTTACTTCGAACAACGCGTTACGTAACATGTTTTTTCTTTATTTAGATAAAAAAACTAGGGAATTAAAATCTTCAAAGTTGGCAACCATTTTTGTTCTTTCCAACTTAATTGTGACTTTCAGGTAAAAATTGTCACTTGGGCGTTACGTAACGTTTTTTGGGGGGGGGGAGGGTACAGAAAAACGTTACGGCAGGTTACATGGAGGGGTCAATTTTTTTTTTATTGCGTTACGGACTACTTGAACGCCCCCTAATGACCTTTCTGAGGTGGGTCTGAGTTGGTTCCATTGACATGGTTTTTTTACCGGTCAAGAAAAGTATGTACTTTTGAGTGGGATACTTAGCATGGGTTGCGTGGGGAAATCTTGGATTCAGGAATGTAATTTTTGAACTTAACACTAGAAAGACCGGAGCCTTCATTTGGATATAAGGCTTCAAAATTATTGTATTTTGATTTTTTTGACATTTCATGATTTATGATTTAACAACTATGGTGAAAAAAACAGGTACAAGTCTTATTTATTTTTGGAGATATATTGAATTATACCTACAAAGACCACCGCCGTCAATGTGACGGTTTGTGCCATTATGCTGAGATAGCTTACAACCTACTTCAACCAAGTTTACAACATACCTTTTTTGAACGTTGATTTGTACATAATTTATAAAAAGACCACAAAAAGTACATCTGCCCAAATTTATTTTATTGCTTGTTAGAGAACTAAGGTAAGGACAGAGTATACAAATACCAGAGTTAGTCCAGCTGTAGCTCCTGAAGAACTAACATAACAATTTATTGGATAACAACACCTCTGCCGCAGGTAGCCCCACGTGGATCACTGTATTTGGTGTCTTAGCAGGGATGCCCGTTACGTAATACGTGTTCATGAAGTTAGGTTTGTCCGGATCTTGGCGGCGGATGCGTCTGCCAAATTACTGCATGGCAGGCCAGATCAGAAGAAATTGTTTGATGAAGGTCTTTTGACCTCTCTCTCTCTCACCGCAGTGGTAGGGATAGATTCGTATTTCCGCTAATCTTGAGCACACTGACCCCCAGATTCCTACCCACCTCTCACACCTCATTTCCTTACGAGAACTTGTTCTTTTTCCTTTCTCTACAAATACTCTCCACATCCCCAAAGATGACATATGCCATGAGGGGAATTATTTTCCTCAGGGCTTTCTTTGTGGATCTAAAGTAAAAGAAAAAATAAAAGAAAGTCCATTCGATTTTATAATATACAAACGATATGATACGATACGATTTTACGATATTGTACAAACATAACTCATGCTTGTATAAAAAATTAAAGCATTTTGCACTCACATGTTTTTATTTCAGGAGGCCCTGAGGAAAAGAAAAAAACTCTCAGGGCCTGTGTCATCTTTGGGGATGCTGGGTGGAGGGCGTTTTTAGAGAAAGGAAGTAGAGGAAATTCTGGGGAGGTAAAGGGTATGAGGGGTGAATAGGAAAAATTGGTAAATGTATCCATGAGTGACGGACGAATAAATCCATCCCTCCCACTGTGGTGCAAGGCGATGGGTCGAGAGAGTCCTGCTGGATAGGTCTAAATTATTTCTCCCTCAATCAGTGTCTCACCACCCGGTCCGCTACGTAGTAGGTAGATAAAGGTTTCGCCATCTAGATGTAGACAAACATCGCCCAATGAACCCGGGCACCCCTGCTAAGTCACCAAACGTAGCAAACCACTTGGAGTGTTCTATGGCAGAGGAGTTGGTTATCCAATAAATGGTTCCCGGGCGACGGTACTCGTACCCGCCTCCGTATTCGAAAAAAATGATCAACCGTCAAAGTGACGGTTGTGGTCTTTATAGGTATGGAGCAGTACCCGGTCTTTCTAGTGTTAAGCATGGGTTCACAATTTATCTTTATCCAATTTAACTTTGTATAATAAAAAGAAATGAATATACTTATCATGTACCTAGGTAACTTTAATTATGTATCTGCATTAGTTACAGGGGCGTAGCTACCGCCGTATCAGCCCTATCAATGATACGGGGCCCTCGGGCTACACAGGCCCCTAACGTGTGTAAGCAAAAATTTGTAAAATGTTATCCACAACGTCACTTAATCTCGTGCTTCCCGGGAAAAAAACATATAAAAAAAACTGTCACACGTGCCCATAGAGTTTTCACTTCAGAAATGACCTGTCAAAAAAAGCAATCTCTTTTTTTCCCGGGAGCGTTCACCCGAAAGTTGGCAACATCCTACATCGGTTATTGCGGGATTCCCCCGTATAAGTCATTCACTTAAACAGGGGAATCCCGCAATAACCGATGTACAATGACAAACCACGGAGAGCAATATTTAGGCGTTTTATTTCATTCCGGTTCAAACGTTACTTATTACTAGGGCCCGGATTAATATGTAAATACATATTTTAATTTACACGATTTTCGGTCTCGTATGTTTCCTCTACCTAGATTATCATATATAGATTGTAAAAAAATAATTTTTATTTTCCATATTTTTCCATATTTCATGGTTAAGTCCATATTTTACAAAAAATACTGATACACCCGCGGTTTACGGCGGGTTCAAACTAAAACTATAACTTAAAATTAAGGAGGAACAATTAAAAAAGCTACTGGTTTAAGAAACGACACATTTATTACATTAGGATACAAAAGGCGGGTGTTAATTATTAATCTAGTGTTAGTCTTAAAACTACTTAATTAATTCGTCTTAAATTTAGAAAGTCTGTTTGCTTAATTCTACGGTAAAGTCTTTATGTAATTGTTCAGAATCTAATCACTTCGGTGGTTAAAATAAATAAAATGTTCAGTCACTTCCCTTTGATTGCTGATGATGGAGTCTCCGCGTAAGCACACAGTCACTAGGCACTTTAAACTTAAGTTCTATTTTTTTCACTTGTTATTGCACAGGTAGAGTCGCGAGAGTTCTTTGTTGTGAAAATTTGTGCACAGTGGAACTTGCGCAAATTCCTGGTCGGAATATTTCACGGTCACTTGGTTGGACTTTCTGGCGGAAGTTCACGAACGTATCGGCGGTTCCTGGTCGAAATCCGCGAGCGTGTCTGTTAATTTCCCTGGTCGGGAAATTGCGCGCGGTCGCGTGTAGTTGGAGTTGGTCTCTTAATTTTTTTTATCCCTGGTCGGGACACTCCGTTGGCGAAGTGGAGTACCAACCCCTAGGCCGGGCAAATGGTGACTGCCTTCGTGGTGAAATTCTCGCTCGAGTCTTCCTTCCTGCTCTGGGGTAGATCTCCAAAAGTAATTCCATCGGCGGCAGCGGCTTTGTGGGCCAAAGGAAAAGGTTTATTGCCTTCGCCCGACGCGGCGATATTGGGTTTTATTTTATCTTTGCCGAAAATACCCTGGCTTTCCAATTTTTATTGCGGTCCAGCTTTGCTTTCGCCGCTCTGTGTTCGTAAAAATGATTTTAGCTCATCCTTCGTTGCTTTCTAAAACTATATGACTATTTCCGGTACCTTGACTGACTAAGCTCTTTGTGTTTACCGCCTACTCCCATGCTGGCGACCTTATTGTAGATGGTGCACATTTGTCAGTTCCGTGAATTTTTGACATTAAAATACCTAAAGGTATATCAATCGCCCCCCGGGTGTTTTGTCGAAAATTAACGGTAATTAATATTATTAACGCACTAAGTAACTATTATTAAACTTAACTAAAACAATTCTACTATCTATAAAAAAATTATAAAATTATCCTAACAACTTCATATTACCTAACGATCTATGTAGGCATCTATCCAGTTACATAATACAATGGTCTCATCATCGGTATGAGATTGTCTGCTTTCATGTTATACCGGGTGGTTTCCTGGCGTCATAAGAGCCTCGGTTATGCACTTTCCTGGAATCAATTGGTTCATACGTCCTCGGTGGGAATTTGGGCCAAACATTAGATATATTATACCTAGTCGGAAGTTCCTCATCTAATGTCGGAGTGTACGGCATATCGTGATTTTCCGAAAGAGTTTCTTCTTCAGGAATAGTTGACAGGCGTGGTCTGCTGTGGTTACCTGATGCAGGTTCCGTCGGCGTATTGTGGCCGCTGGAGCCGGGGGGTGGCTGTGGAGCGTCATTGTGTTCATCTGTAGCATTGCGCAATGATGCAGTGGGTGGAGAAATCATCTCCGTTGTAGAAGCGATTGTAGGCGAATTACTGGGGAACGATTGCTGCCGATCGATTGCATGTTGCGCAATGGGGATGATTGCGGGAATCGTCTCGATATCCGGTATAATAGGATTGCTTGTGCTAGTCGGTTCTACGGCTGGCGTACAGGTGAAGTTATCTGAGCCCGCTTGTATAGATTCACCTGGATAGCAAGTATCTACAGGCGGTGGCACGTCGTTAATAACGTTTTGCCAGATATTCGTTGAAGGTGTGTGTTGAGCGCTTTCTAGCGTGGGTGCTCCGTCAAACGTAGTTGCTAGGGGGGAAATATTATGGCCGCTAGTCCCGGCGTACTGCTCTTGAAGTGTGAGTATATTGTGCTCAATAATGGAGGCAATATCCGGTGTAACTGGGCCACGCATGTACCGTGGTATTTCCACGACAGGCGCGTACGCGAAGGAGCACTGTGGAGGTTCTTGAGCTTGATGCGGTCCAGTCTGATCTTCTCGTTGTGAATGCTGGTACTCATACGTACCTATGTATGGGGGCCCTGGACGCGACGTTGTCCGACCTGGTCGGCGCCCGGGCCATGCTAGTTTTCCGCCCTGCGGCGGTGCAGTTCTGGGCAATCTGCATTCCAATGTCTTCCTGGGCAGTTATGACACCAGGGCAATTGGTCACGCGGTCGCCTTGCATCGTTTTTACGGGTATTCGCCCTTTCCTGGTGTTGCGGCGGCGGTGCACGGAAGAGTATTTCCTTCGGGAAATCGATGGCGTTTACTCGTGCTGTAAGTGTTTCCATGGTGTACGTGCCGAAGATTAGGCCCGCCTCCAGCAGCTCTCGATAACGAGGCATCATCAGCCCTATCAGATCTGGGCAGAATTCGTCCAAGCCTGTTTGTCCGAATATACGTTTGTGGATTGCTCGCTTACGCTGTAAGAAAGCAACGCCGCTTTCATCGCTTTTCTGCGGGTCTCCGTACAGCGTGACTAATAGAGAGGTCCTCGCTCCCACTACGCCGTAACGCTTCCGTAGTTGCGCAACGAAGTCCTCCCAGCTCCATCGCCCGCGTGAATGAGGCTGCCACCACCTTCTTGCTTCTCCTTGCAATTGTTTCGCAGCCTTTTCCACTTTAAGTGCTGACGAACAGCCTGAAACACTGAAGAATTCTTCGCACGCGACGATAAACTCTTCGGGTTCTTCCTCCGGCAAACCTTCGAATCGATCTTCCAGAACCCTCGAATGGCACGAGGTCTGCCCCCTGTTTTCCATCTTTTCCTTCGCTGGTGTGAGGTTACCGACGTCTACGGTTGCCTGCAATGCATCCGCCGTGGTTTGTCGCGTGGTTCGCGTTGTGTTTGCCGATGCCATGTATAATTAATTTTTAAATCTATTTTTAAAACTATACCTAAACTAATTTGGGCGCCAAATACTCTTTGAGGCGGGAAGCATTAAACCCAGACATAAATTATTAATTAAAAAAAAAAACAAAGAAAAATTGCCAAAAAAAATACCTATCATTAATTTAGAACAATCACTATTAACGCGTATCGTGAAAAGCTAACCTATCGGCATCCATTTAGATTCCACCTAGTTTGTGGCTATGTGTGAATTTAACTAATAATTATTGATAACAACTATTGTTCCTCCTTTGGACGTAACTATTCTAATCTCAGGGTTCATGGGTCGGAAATCCACACTCGGATTTCTACCAGACAAAAAATGCCGGTAAGCCCCACGTTTGGGCCGCCAATTGATACACCCGCGGTTTACGGCGGGTTCAAACTAAAACTATAACTTAAAATTAAGGAGGAACAATTAAAAAAGCTACTGGTTTAAGAAACGACACATTTATTACATTAGGATACAAAAGGCGGGTGTTAATTATTAATCTAGTGTTAGTCTTAAAACTACTTAATTAATTCGTCTTAAATTTAGAAAGTCTGTTTGCTTAATTCTACGGTAAAGTCTTTATGTAATTGTTCAGAATCTAATCACTTCGGTGGTTAAAATAAATAAAATGTTCAGTCACTTCCCTTTGATTGCTGATGATGGAGTCTCCGCGTAAGCACACAGTCACTAGGCACTTTAAACTTAAGTTCTATTTTTTTCACTTGTTATTGCACAGGTAGAGTCGCGAGAGTTCTTTGTTGTGAAAATTTGTGCACAGTGGAACTTGCGCAAATTCCTGGTCGGAATATTTCACGGTCACTTGGTTGGACTTTCTGGCGGAAGTTCACGAACGTATCGGCGGTTCCTGGTCGAAATCCGCGAGCGTGTCTGTTAATTTCCCTGGTCGGGAAATTGCGCGCGGTCGCGTGTAGTTGGAGTTGGTCTCTTAATTTTTTTTATCCCTGGTCGGGACACTCCGTTGGCGAAGTGGAGTACCAACCCCTAGGCCGGGCAAATGGTGACTGCCTTCGTGGTGAAATTCTCGCTCGAGTCTTCCTTCCTGCTCTGGGGTAGATCTCCAAAAGTAATTCCATCGGCGGCAGCGGCTTTGTGGGCCAAAGGAAAAGGTTTATTGCCTTCGCCCGACGCGGCGATATTGGGTTTTATTTTATCTTTGCCGAAAATACCCTGGCTTTCCAATTTTTATTGCGGTCCAGCTTTGCTTTCGCCGCTCTGTGTTCGTAAAAATGATTTTAGCTCATCCTTCGTTGCTTTCTAAAACTATATGACTATTTC
Organism: Limnephilus rhombicus; assembly: GCA_929108145.2. Lineage (NCBI taxonomy): Eukaryota > Metazoa > Arthropoda > Insecta > Trichoptera > Limnephilidae > Limnephilus > Limnephilus rhombicus. The sequence goes on from OV815286.1 coordinate 20,778,393, forward strand.
CGGTACCTTGACTGACTAAGCTCTTTGTGTTTACCGCCTACTCCCATGCTGGCGACCTTATTGTAGATGGTGCACATTTGTCAGTTCCGTGAATTTTTGACATTAAAATACCTAAAGGTATATCAATACCACAATCATCCATATTTTCGATTTTTATATCGTAAAACATGAGTGAGTTCACAAAAAATGCTATAATTTTACGTATTTGCATTCACGCCACCACAAGGCCGCGCGTGTTTCATTTCTCTCGCGTATTATTCGTCGTAATTTGATTTTTCATTCTCTTCCACTACTTGCTTGCTGTTGCTTGCGCGATTTATTTTTATTTTTACGTACTCAAGTCTTACTACTACTACTGTCTAGGTACCTATCAGTTTAATTTCAAAATGCCCAAGGATAAACAACCTTTGCGTATCAAGTAAAGTATATTTTAGACAAAAATAAAGGATTTGACACCCTAAAAACAATTAATAAAGTTCTGAGCGGAAGCTTTGAGGGTAGGTACTGCAGACAGCAGACGTGCCTTACACAATTTCGAAACTAGGCATCTTTAAGTACGCTCCCATTACATCATGTAACGTGGAAAGATCTTTCAGCCAATATAAGGGTATATTTAGACCAAATCGACAAAGTTTTAATTTCGATAATTAAAAAAGCATGTGATTGTGTACTGCGATCAATTTAATAAGACAGATTTAGAGGAAGATTAATAAAACTTTTTTTTTTATTTGAATTACCTGAACATTTCGCTATCTTTTTATAATTTTTTTAATGTAACTGTTACTGCATAGTAATTTTTCACAATAAACATTATTTAATATGAAAGATATTCCTGTTTTATACTCCATATTTTTTACATATTTTAGTCCATATTATATGTACATATTTTGAAATTTTTAATACATATTTATCCGAGCCCTACTTATTACATTGTAATAAAAAACAATCTTGTTCTGATTATTGGTTAATTAGTTTGATTTGTGAAAAGAATGAGTGAAAGGAATAGAGATTATCAGGGAGCTATGAAAATAAAAAGTAAACAGAAAAGGGAGGAGGTTATTAAAAAAAACGCCCAAAATTTCTTCATTTTTTCAGCAATCAGCTTCTGTGAGTGATTTAGATTGCAATGGTAAGTTCTATCTATTTATTTACCAGTAGCGAAGGGTGAATTTTGTTTTTTTGAAAGAACAATTTGGGCCCCCAACTAATTTTGATATTGGGCCCCTCCAAGGCACGCTACGCCACTGATTAGCTACTGCAAAATGTAGAAAAAATACATTTTGGAGTTGTGGAATTATTTACCATTTATCATTTTGAAAAAACTTATGAAATTTTTTTTAAATTATTTATATTCTTATAAGTAGGTACCACAAAATAAACTTGATAATGGTAAAAAAATTGTTTTTATGCATCTTTCGACGAGGGGAAGGGAATGTGAATGAGGAAGGACTTTCTTGACTATTCAGATACGGTAATCAGACAAGGCTAAAGCCATTTCGATTCTGAATGATGCGGAATTTCACCAGGGTGATATTGATAGTATCTTCTCTTCCACTGTGGAATATGCCACAAATGCAGGGCCGGATCTACGAAATCTGGCGCCCTGTGCAGTAGGTACCGATGGCACCCCCCCCTCCTACATTTTTATTTTTATTAAAAATTTGTTCGTGATAAGAATATAACCTCAAATTTGTACCTTGCATTTCCCCTGTGTTCTGTGTTGAGCGAACAAACACCATACAAACACTAAACACTGAGGTATGGTATCAACGGCTTACGAAAGACGCTTACACCGTACACTGACACCGTAAAATAACAAATCTAATAGATATTAATTATACATTTAACGAACTTCAAATAATAATACGTCAAATCAATGATGAAACTGTCAACACGTAACACGTTGCAACCCGCAAATCCTGCGATGTTTGTGTTAATGGAATTTACTGAAGATTTCTGGAAGAAAATGGTCTTTAACTACCTTCTCCGAGAGACTTAAATCGTACAAAATAAAACAACGCTAACTAAAATTGTCAGCATTTTGAAAGGCGTAAGTCAGTTGGTTTGATTATCTAGAACAAAAATATCGCGCTGTGATTGGTTATTGAATTTGGATCGCACCCATTCGTCGTAAAAGACGGTAAAAGATATATGGAAAAATAGATCTTACGTTTAAACTAAATATATGACTATAAATTCGTAAGCCGTTGATACCAACCTGATGCGTGCGCATTCTGTTTCTTTGGAAAGTGTTGCTAGAGCGTAATAATTATTTTGTACTATGGGTAATTTTTAAACGATTCAGGTAATATTATAACTAAATTTGAATACAATATTTATTTTCTCACGGCGCCCCTTCGGAGTTGGCGCCAGGTTTTTGCACGTTTTTGAATGTATGGCAGATCCGGCGCTGCACAAATGATACGGTATATTATTTTTAACAAATCTGGTGGTATTTTAAAAAGAACATGGAAGTTTACAAACTGTAACCCATATACGGAAATGTCGCAAAAAAATTTACAAAACTTGAAATACCTATCTCAGTTTCAAAAACTTCTATACAATTTTCGCAAAAGAAGTTTTCAGAAAAAAAATTTCGGATTTTTTTTTTTAAATTTTTCTTTATTCATCGCTTTGAATGGTTACATCATTTGTGAATTTTTCGACAACCATGCTAGGCTCATGCCCGTGTTATGGTGGTCGAAATGCATAAAAAATACACAAACTTCATAAATAAAATCCAGAAGATAAAAGTTTTTTTAAACATTCCCAGAAGAATTTTCTTCAGAAAAATAAAAATTTCACATAATCCCGGGTTCATAGGGGGTTTGTCTAGGTCTTAGCGGCCAAAGCGTTTGCCCACCTACTGCATGGCGGGCTGGACTGAGAGAGATCAGTTGAGGGAGACCTAACCTGGACCTCTCCAGGAGGAGTCTCTCGACCCATCGCCTTGCACCGCAGTTGGAGGGATGGTTTCATACGTCCGTCATTCTTAGACACATTGACCCCAGATACCTACCCACCCATCATACCCTTTTCCTTCCCTTCTCTAAAAAGACCCTCCACACAGCATCCCTAAAAATGACACACGTTCTGAGGGAAATTGTTTTCCTCAGAGCCTCCTGTGTGGAGCCAATATAAAAAAAACACAAACAAAAAAAGTTTTCAGAACAAATGAGGGTTCATAAATTTAATACTATTATTGATAAAATATATTCAGAAACGTTATTGAAAAAGTGTTTTAATAGTGCTTTCAAATTCAGAATTTTTTGTTCAGTGATAGTGAGCACCGCTCCATGCTGTATTACATCTCTTTGTTTCTATACCAACCTCGAGAAGTTCTTCATCTAGGACGCTCTTCAATTACCGGCTCTTCGTCAGTTGTATGAACAACTATGAAGTTGTTTTCAATCATCGTTCCTGATCATGTGGCAAAGTTACGAGGGATGCCAGGAGAGGAGTCAAATAAAAATCATTTATTAGTTTTCAAATTAAATAATTAAAAATTAATGTTTTTTTCATGTAATGTTATTACAAAAAAATAACAGAGAGATAAAACTCACGGCCTAACGATTACAGAACTTCTGAGGACACTGAATTACAAGTTTGGGTGAAGTACTACAAATCCTCTCCAGATTTCGATATAATGAAAAAAAAATTATGTATTGTTACTTTACGTCAAGGACGCACAAAAAATAAAAGAGAAATTTCAGAATTTATGTGATCTTATAGATGAAAGTTTTGTGGTCAGTCTTTATTAAGTACATAGTATTTGAAGTACAGGGTTATCGAAAAATATGGACAACATTTAAAATAACGTGGCAAGAAATCGCCTACAGATTAGACATCTGCACTAGAACGGTGCACACATCGAAACATTCTAAGGTACGAAAAAAAAAAAATCTTTTTCCGCACGAATTTACACAAATTTATCGTTTTAAGATCAAAACTATTGAAATACCTCTAAGAGCGTATTCACACACAGCTATAATTTGTGTGGGATGGCGTATTTCAGCATTTCGCTCGCCATATATTCCAATTGGGAATGTACGGCGAGCGATATGCCGAAATACGCCATCCCACACATATTATAGCTGTGTCTGAACACACTCTAATAGTTTTTTTATAACAGTTAATTTAAATGTTGTCCATATTTTTCGATGATCCTGTATTACAGAATCAACACAACGGCTAAATAAATAAATGGTAAGGTCCCTAACTATTATTATTATTTTAGATAAGAAAAGTAAAACAATGCGCCTAAAATAGGGCAGGAACATAAAATAAAAAATAAATTTTTCATAAACAATCTTAAAACAAAACATTTATTGAGCCCAGGGCAGGATTAAACATGTAGGGGCCCCTAGGCAGTGCGCTTCACTGCCTTATGGATAATACGGCCCTGATTGAGCCCCACTGTAATTGGCTTCTACACCGAACAGAATAATTGTAGAAGTGTGATCTATACTGATTTGAAACAGACTGTTGTCACCATGGACAAAAGGGAGGAGATGGCACTAGGGCATGGATCAGCAACCTGCGGCTCGCGAGCCACACGCGGCTTTTTGGATGTGAAGCTGCGGTTCTTTAGTTCCATTCGCAAATATTTTTTATTTTATCAAAAAAAAAACCTTTAAAAATCGTTCTGAATCGATCAACGAAGATTAGGCGCCATTTCTATCTCTCAGCCACTTGACAAATAATGGTTGCAAAATTTTGACTTAATGGTGAATATCACAGCAAAATTAAATGAGCTGAATCTAAAACTGCAAGGAAAGGGAAACCCAGCCTGTGTTTTAGTAGAAGAATTGGTTTGCTTCAAAGAAAAAATTATTATTTTTGTAGAAGATATTCAGAGCGGTAAATTACTTCATTTTCAATTTCTAAAGGAATGTGCAACCAGTGCAACTGTTGACACGAATTACTTCAGCACGGTTATAAAAAAAAATAAAGATGAATTTGCTGACAGATTTCAGCAATTCAAAATCGGCAAAAGCACTAGCATTCATAGTAAACACTCTTATCTTAATAGTAAATTGAAGGAATCGCCCCCTTTACCACAGTAAAATTATCCGCCCCCCCTAAAAATTTATTTATGCAAGTACTATTTATTATTGGCAAGAAAATTTTTTGTGGCTCTTTAAAAACCTTGAAATTTTTTAAATTGTAATTTTTGACTCTTCCGACTCAAAAGGTTACCGACCCCTGCACTAGGGCAACTGGGCGCAACACATCAAACTCAATTGGGCTTGGCTTACTAGGCCAGTACGAGCAGACTGTACGTTCATAAACTATAAGGGGCCATTCATTCATCATTCATTCATTCATTACGTAAGACTAATTTTGCCAGTTTTCGACCCCCTCCCCCGTATTATAAGAAAAAATAAGAATAGGCCGACCCCCTCCCCCCCTATTTAATATTTATTACGTAAGAATCTAAAGGAAAAAATGAATACACGTTTGGTTTGTTTTAATGTTTGTTTTCGCAGGTCTGTTACCATGGAAATGGAAATCGTTTACCTATACACATCCGAGCAAACCTCGGCATTCACGCGGTTGCCCGCGCTTTTTCAAAGTATAATTTTAATTTTGCGCATTTTTGTGATCTTTCGTAAGAACTTGTAAGAAAAAATAAGACATGGTCGACCACCCTCCCCCCCTAAATCGTCTTACATAAAAAATGAATGGCCCCTAAAGTGTGTTTGTAATCTTTAAATGATGAATTTGAGTGTGAAGTTTTGTAAAAACCACACAGGAAGAAAGTTAAAAACTAGGGATGGTATAACAGTATTTTTGCTATTGTTTTTTATAATAAATCGTTTGTTTCTGCAAAGTGATTCCGTTGTAGGCTTTTATGGCAGGCGACTCCTTCGGAGCATGTACATGATAGCAATGTTATGCGAAAATGGGCTTCGAAAAAAGTACTTTTTAGAGTTCATAATAGCATAGCATTGGTTTGTCAGATGGGACATTATACATTATTATTTCAAAGCCGTATTGATTTCATTGATGTGTTCAATATCGCTAGATGGCACAGATTAAATAGAAAAGAAACATCAAAACACATTTTAACTATCTAATGTACGTAGGATGGCTTGAAAAACATTGTCAATTAAATAAAACCTTGTTTTTTCTTTTGTTACATGTCAAAATTAGGTTTATTCAAAGTTGAAATTTAGTTTTACTTTTAATTATAGATATTTGTACTAATTTTGACTAACAGAACAAATAGTTGGCTTAATTTTTCACCAGTGTACCTACCGTTAGATGGGCGTGACAATTTTAAATCCGCCCTCTGCAGACCCAACACCTCATACTTCGTTACTGCAAGCTGGTGACAAAAATCCCATAGAAAATGTTCGTACAACCACCTGTCTCTCTTCTTTCCTGCATGGTTGTCACCAATTTCTCATGAACTTTCGACACCCAGCGGCCAGACTGATCAATGAAATTGATTATCTGTTCCAGAATTGTGACATTTTTAAGTCTTTTCACACAATGTAAGGGAAAACTGACCTTACTTCGTGCACACCCGCAAAACACTTCTATCAGTTTATCTCTTCAGTGGACTCAAAGAAAGAATGAACAGGAAAATCGTTTCAAAAGGGGAAACGTTTAATATATTTGTGCACACTTAATGTATCGAAAGTTTTTCAAACCAGTTTGAAAAAGTCAGTCCTCTCTTACCCCACATTCCATTCAGTACATCTTTAAAATGATTTACTTTTACTAGATATTTAAATGCTCCAAATAAATTGAATGGGGGGAAAGAGATGGCAAGAAATAATATGGACATAATAATCATTTTGAAATTACAAACATAATATTACTTAATTAAATAAAGACAACATTAGGAAACTCAATTGAAAATTTGGAAACAGAAAAATAATTTAAAAAAACATATGGGCACATCTGGGACTTGAACCCAGATGTGCCCATATAATAATAAAAAAAAAATTATTTACTGATTTTTCTGTTTCCAGATTTTTGATGGAGTTTCGCAAATATTGTCTTCATTTAATTAAATATTACAATTTGAGGTTTTACTCATAAAAGTTAAAAATAAAAATAAATAATCGTAATATTATGTCCATAGAGACAATTAAAAAAAAAACTTGTATTCTATTCTAGACTGTATTTTATAACAACATAAATGGCTTTATTATACGTCTTTTGGTTAGGTGGATAATTTTGGTATAAAAAGGAGATCTTTATACAGATGCTTCGCTAAGTGTTAAATATATATCATATTAGAATAAAATCATTCTACAAAAATGCTCACGTAGGCAAATAGCATTAGCCATATCGTCGCCTTGGTTCTTATTTGTCCAATAGACCATTAGAAAATTTTACAGGAGGAAAAGATTTTCTTTCACTATTTCAATGAAACATTATGATAGGTGTTTAAGATAAATTTATTTCCGTAAAGATAAAGGTCTCATTAGTTTAAATAATTCTTAGTTAAGTGATTAACTATCATTTTTTTATACTTTATTTTTAATTTTAAAGTGAATTGAACAAAAACTAAAATGGTCTATTGGACAAATAAGAACAGCCTGGCGTTTCCATATTTTTTGTGAGATCGTTATTGGATAACGGACGTAATCTCCTGTCAGATTTGTGTGATTTTTATGACTGTTCTTTGCATTTTCTACGTACAACGTACATTAAATGAGTAAATAATCATGCGTACTTGCAGGAATTCACGTTTAAATCGATCTAAACTAAAATATGTGACGTAAAAATCACACAAATCTGACAGAAAATAATGTCCGTCATCCAATAACGATCTCACAAAAAATACAGAATCGCTAGGCTGAGGCGATGATATAAGTGAACTTATAATGAAAATATGCGGTAAATATCCAAAATTACTGGACACGTTTAATGCATATGGACAGATTATTAAAAAAACACTTAACTAAACTTAGGTAAATATATAGAATTACTGGACACAGAATACACACAATTCTCCGTCTTCAATATTCTCCATGATTTAAAACATATAAGATTGCAGGAGAATCAAAATCCTGTACATAATGCGTACCCAGTGCCCAGTGGCTAGAAGAAAATCAGGATATAATTTTATTCGGAGAAATTCCCAGAATAATTTTCAGGAAATGCAATAAGGCTCTCCATTTGGGACTTGGACACTAGCGCCATTCCCCACCTTGAGTGGTGATACTTGGAACTAATTTTTCTAGGAAATTTTAGGTTTGAAGTATGCATGACACGCACCCAATTCCTTTTTGCTTTCGAGTATATTGACATTGAAATCGTCATGGTAAAATCTTAACAATTTACCCACTGGAGCGACCACACGAAATAAATAAATTTGATTGCTCGCGAATTCCCAGAAGATCATTTTAAAAAATTTTCGCCAACATTAAAAAATCATACTTTCGAATTTTAACATGGAAACATAAAAACTTATCATAGTGCTATATAGCCAATGAAGTAACCTGTATTTTACCGTTTAACTCATATTTGTAGGATTTATAAAATAAATATGAAAAAATCGTAAAGTTTACAACCGCGCGAATTCTGCGTATTTGTTACTTTGAAACTCCATGAGAGGTACTTATTCGAATCAACATAGAATATTTTCGATTTCTGTATGTTGTCTGTGGTATACTTGATAATGAAAGGAGCACATCTATGGAAAAAGACTTAATTTAAACCGTAAGCAGCTGATCAAAAGTTCGATGTGAAAAATATATTTTAAAAATTTATTTTTAACATCATTCTAAAATAGTGTACGAAGTTCGGATTAGAGACATCTACGGTTGTTTTAGATAAAGCATTTCAATAGCTTCATTTTAAAATAAATGCCTGGCTGTAGAAATGTTTTAAATAATTACAATAAATGTTTTACAAATGGTAAGAAAATAAGGTCCATTTTTTGACCGCTATCAATCGCAGAAAAAAGTGGTTCATTTTTCGACCATAATCGCTCCAGTGGATAATTACAATAAAAATTGCTTCCGCAAGTATTATCCTCTTTGCTGTTTACAGTCCTAACTTTTTACTATAGATAAATAGTGTAAGTTGGAGTTTTCTTTTATGTTTTGATTGCACACTTGTCTGTTAGGTTTTAGACAATGCATTGATATTATTTTAGTGAATGATAAACAATATAAAAATGAAATCATGACATTATCAAAATTGGATTGTACCAAATGTCGCGGATAGCTGCAGATGGTTAACTACGATTTTATATCATTGGTTGTGAGAGGTTGAAAGTCTTTCCTTGTTTCACAAGGATATATGCTTAAAATATATCCTTGTGAAACAAAGTAGATTGATTCTATAACTGTTGAAAATGAAATGAACCTAAATAGTCGACTATTTGTGCCCATGAGTGTGGATATTGTCAACTATTTATGTGCATTGGTATGGATATTGTCGATTATTTTGTGTTTCGGGTATGAATATTGTTGATTATTTTGTGTCCATGGGTATGGATATTGTCGACCATTTTGTGTGTATTGTGTATGGACTATTCAGTGTCCATAGCTGTGTTCATGTAGGAGTCTAATTCCCTGTCCAGAAAGCCCCGACTAGCCGCCATGTACTGTTCCAGTTCAAGATCCAGTTCCTCTTTGCTGGGAGGCGGCTGTTGATTATTAGAAGATCTGTTCCAACCTTGGGAGAAAAAGATATTTTTCAAGAAATTGACCAAATTTATCCCACCCACAAAGATACAATAAAAATTAGAGATGCCACGAATATTCGTCTACTTTTTTTACTATTCGGTATTCGGCCAAATATTGCGAACCGTTCGGCCGAATACCAAATACCAAATGATGAAAAAAATGCATATAAATTTTCACTACAACTTTCATAATACATATTCCCAAATATGTGATTTTTTATTAAACGGTGCAATTTCGTAAAGCTTTTCACGAACAAACAGATGTGTTACACACTATAAGTAACACAATTTGATATAATCAACAAATAATGCGTGCTGTGACTCGATCTGCTCGCAAACGAAACAAATACGTAGTTAGCACATGCACTTCAATGATGCAGGTCGGAGGAACCTGTCACCCGCGAAATGTACTAAGTGTCGCCGAATATTCGGTATTCGGCCGAGGGCCTAGCCGAATATTCGGTATTCAGCAAAATCACTTTTCGTGGCATCTCTAATAAAAATTGCTTAAAATATTATATTTCAACACGAGAAGTTCATATGTAAACAATCACTGTTTGCGGCACTTTTTTAATGATGTCATTAAATAGAATACAGTTTAAAAAGATGGTAAAAAAATTACTTTAGATATATGTAAATACATAAAATTTAATCACCTCTTCCTCTGCCTCTCCCCCTTCCTCTGCCCCACCCCTGTGCCCCCCTGCCGCCACCATTATTCCCCCCACCACCCCCTCCTCTTCCCCAATTCCCGCGACTTCTTCCACCATATCTACAAAGGAAAAAATACACTGATTAGTACAATGTCAAGAAGGCAGATTATAATAGAGAACTCCAGTCCAATTTTTTTTTTTTTTTTTAATGAATAAAGACCTTCAAACTTAAATAACTGCATTTTTATTTTTATTTTTATAGTTAGTTTTAATAGTTAAAATAATTGTCAAAGTTTTAATTTTTAAAGACTCCCAGAAACGCACCGTATCTATGGTGGTCTAATTTTTTTACTTTTTAAGTTGTCATTTTGAATCAGTGATGTTATGTCGAGGGAAATTTCCCTAGATCTAGGGGAGAAAAATATTTTTTTAGGGATAAGGGAAATCAGGACAAAATCTAGGGAAATTTCGAACTCTGGCAAAAATTTTATTACATATGACAGTATTACTGGTATTATTTATATATATACGTATATATATTTTTTGGAATTCCTATGAATCTTAATTATTTTTCATGTACTTACATGCCATGTTATTTTTAACACTGACAACTCAAAATGATATTAGGGAACGTACCCATACTACGTGACACGTTCGGGGGGGGTGGGGGTCTTCAAAATACCACGCTTGGTACAAATGAGCGGCGGGTTGCTTATGATTTTTATTTTGCAAAGTGTTTTTTTTTTAATTTGGAATTCAGTTTCTAATTCAGTGGTGAGTGTATTCGTACTTTTAAATTATTACTTCACGTAGCAAAAAGTGTTTTATTTGGAAAATCACGGTATTATTAGTATATTTACCAAGTTCCGATATCTTTCCAATTAATTATCATATTAATTAACATATAACAGGATTAGTGTTACACAATCAGGTGGCTACGTAGGTAATTGCGTAAATGTGAAATTCTAGGGAAATTTCACTTCTAACTGTTGGCAACACTGTGAAGAACCCAGAATAATCATGGCAGATAATGACTTTTAGGTGTGAGCTGTGTTTTTTATTCAAGATTAACTGCTTTTAATATAGAAAAACATTGGTAAAATGTCCACATTTCACCGCTACTGTTATTGTATTTAATCAAAGTGCAATATAAAAACAATAAATCATCTCTTTCATTGCAAATACATGTGACATCGTGTTTTGTGTCAGGTGTTACTTTGTAGGTACATTGTTTTATGTATAATACATACAGAAACACTGGTATTTATAATACACTGATCATGACGAGTGTGTAACAACTTGTATAAAAAGCCCTATACTAAAAACAATTTGAAAATACATAAAAACAAATGTCAAAATATGACACGACTTTAACCTCAAATAGACAACATTTATTGCAGATTGTCCGCAAATATAGCCCTTTTCGTAAATTGTTGAGGGCCTAAATTATGTTTCAATAAACACAATAACTATTATTTATCTAAATCTCTATAAACAGTATGAAAATAAACCAAAAACACGAAATGTTGAATTGCATAGGTACGTGTGCACTTCAAGTCATTTCAAATGTCAATACAATACAATACACAGGTGACAGGTTAACTGTGACGTCACGGTTAACCATTTCAGTAATGCCAACTTAACGCTGTGTTTTCCGAAGAGGTTTAAAAATGCACTTTTTAATAATTTTTTAAGAACTCTGCGTCTAATATTTTAAAAAAAAACTTATATATTCAGAATCAGCGTTTCTTGGTCTATATGAACATATTTTTTTAAAGCCATAATATTTTTCACTGGAGTTCCTTATTATGTTGACTTTGAAAATTGATTAGTCATAGGTAGAGCATTGTTTCACCAGTTGAACGTTGGATAATATTTCAAAAAAATGCCCGCAAATTTCATAGAATATTCTTTTAACCCCTCCGAATTTTCGCTTATGATGTCTTAAACGAAATGACATTTTACGAAAACTTTGTGTTATTACCGTTTCACAATTAAAGCTGTATAAATGAAACATTTCTGAACGCAGCCGAATAGTAAAAACTGTTATAGAAAGGTTACAAAATAAGCTTTCGAATTATTATATTTCAAATAAATATTTACATTCGTAATTATTAAAATTTAGAATGCAAACATTAAAAAAATGTAAAAATGACTCATGTGAAGTTTTTATGTGAAAACGGTTCTAAAATCACAGATTATGTAAACAACAATACTTATTCTATTGTATAAATGTATAATAAACACTTTTGTCACGTCACTTTTTTATCATTTCATATAAAAATATTTAATAAAAATTAACAATGTCGAGCGTGGTCGAGCCGCCCGTGGGAAATTTGGCGGGATAAATTATGTGTCAGACTGCGCGAATGACAGAATATTCTTGTCATGTATTTCTATCACGGACATATGAATATATCTGGACCTGCCCTAAGTGATAAAAACGTAATATTTCCCCCTCCCCATGGAACCGGCTATAAGCTCCGCCTTGGCGCCAGCTCGCTCCATGGGGAGGGGAGAGAATCTAAAATATGTGACGTCATCATTCTTGTAGTGACCAGCGCGAAAGTAACGTCTATACGTTTTACGAAATATCACGCCAAAAATGGCAGCTTGCGCTATACATTATAGGTACATATTATATAGACATAGCGAATGTGGGCGGTTCTCCAGTATTCTCATCGCTGGTTACAGGGGTAAGTAAATTATGAAACATTTGTAATAGTGTTTTAACTAAACACGGCAACAAAATATTGCTATGTGTATTGGGGCGAGTCTTTTTGCGGCGAGCATTTGGCCTTAGCAAATATGTTATTATCGTGGCAAGCAATTCGCGCTCCCATGTAAAAAGGTCTATTCATTCAAAGCAGATTTTGCTTTTAAGAACTAAATGGTGATATTGTAATGCGAGATGCCTATTTACTGTCAGATTGATTGTATAACGAATCACAGTCATCTTTCCCCTCTTCCCCCTTCATAGTTTGGTTTTACCCCCTCGTCTGTATCTTCTGGTCTATTGAATTCTGATGTCTATGATTTATATGGACAACTTGAATAGAGATGTGCAGCTTGATCCACTATCGACCTTTTACTTTTTGTTTTAGAGATGTCACTAAAAGAATAACGGGGTTAGAACGATTTCTATGGAGACACACGCGTTGACGTATAAACACGCTTAGTGTACTTGACTGCTATCGTATTTTTAACGCATATATCTTCTTACATTGCTGACCGGTTAAAATAATTCAGAATAGCTACAATAATCAAATACAGTGAAATCCTCTTAAGTTCTCTCAGACGTTTCGAAGCTTAAGAAGTTTGGTTTTTGCGGTCCCTCGGCCCAAAATTGGCCTTATTTTTCCCACATATAAGGTTTTCCTGCTTAACACTAGAAGCGTGGGCGTCCCAAATTTGACCCATTTCGATGTTCTTCCTGCTCTAGTCAAGTTTATCCAAATTCACCTCTAAGTACGGTTGGGTCAATTTTGACTTGGATGTCAAAACATTTCCCCTTTCCACATCACTCGTTATACGAAATGCAGCTTGTGGGCCATTGGGGGCCATTTTTTTACAATTTATTTTGCTCATAATACGAATTCCTGGTTATGAAAGGTGCTCGTTAAGCGAGAATCTACTGTATTTTAATTACCTGAAGATTCCTTTTCCTCTATTTTTACGTCCTCTTTGTGGATTTCCGTTATATTGCGGCCAATCTGCGTCTGAAAGGTTTCCCCAGGAATTGGATCGGCTAAAAACATATCAAGAAAAGAGTTAATTAAGAGTTAATATTTCAATGGAATGTAAAAGCAACTTAACTCTCAAATTGTGATAAATTTCACCATGAACAATGAACATTATTGTGTGACGCTCTCCATAGAGAATAAAAATGACATACTTTTAAACGCATGAGGCATAAAAAATTGCGTTTGATCTGTAGCTATTCGAAAGCATAAAAATAAATGAAATTGGTGTTCATTATTAGCTAGTATAATACATAGATAATAATATTATCGAATATATTAAAGAATCACATAATATTACACGCACAAAAGTGACGTCAACATCGTTCACCCATACTACTGCAAATCACATCTATGCACAGCGGCACCCTGCTGTTGATTCGAACGTATGTGCCAAATGCATAAGTTTTATTGGATTCATTTGACAATCCGTGTAGTTCAGTCGTTGCTTGGTAACAGTCGGCATATTTCCATTGTTTCTATTGCGTATCTATGAACTCAACCGTCAACGCTATCATCAACCAACCTCAAATTCCCAACTGAATTAGCTCTAGACCGGCTCCGCTGCCTAATATTTGGCATTCTTAGATTGGAGTAGCTATTGGCCCTCTGGAGCCCTTCCCTGGCCCCATTGGACAGCCCCAGGCGTCCCGGAGACAGCACAGATCCCATGTCATATCGGTGGTTCGACTGCAGGCTGCGGGCATTGGGCATGCGTTGGGGGCCCAACTTGCCAATCTTTCCTATTCGCTGCTTTAAGGGTATCTAGAATAATATTTTTTTATATTAGAATATATTTTTCTTTCTGGAAATATGGTGAAATTATGTCCATGGTGAAATTCTTTTCATATGGTTAGAAATAATGAAAAAAAAAGAAGTTATCTTCCTATTATCCTTCGCTGTTTTTAGGGTTACTGATAGTGACCGACCGAAGGTTCGGTTTCGGTTTCGGTTTCGGCAAGTTTCGGCAAAAAAATCTAGTTATGACATCAGTTTCGGTTTCAGCAGAAAATCTGCCAAACCTTCGGCCGAACCAAACTCTGCATTCGTGAATTATCGCGCATCGTTCAGCTGACTTCGGGTTAGTTCTTGGCTTGTGTGTCACCCGCCATCATCAGCCGAGTTCGCCGCCTGGTCCGGCATGATCGTGTTGTGAGTTTATGTGTTATTTCTCATGCGTAGTGATTTAAAAAAAAAAAATTATTGAATACCACACGAAAGTTCCAGCTACTCCTGTCTGAAGCCAGTGAGACTATGGCATCCCCAATCGGGGTATGTTGTGGGGCTGAAGGTAGTGGGAGGGAAAGGAGATGGGGAAGAGGAAGGTGGGGAAGTACCTGGCTATTCAGATCTGGTCACCAAACATGGCTAAAGCCATTTCAAGCAACGTTTCAATTCAGAATGGTGGTCTTACACTAGGGTGATACTGAGGGTATCATCCACAGTGATTAGTTACGTACATTTTATTAGGCATTTATTGAGCATTAAAGTTCTTTCCATTGAGTTATTCACTTAGATTTATGTATGATGAGAATTATGTAAAAAAAAAAATGTTTTTTATTTCATTTAACACGTGTAATAAGAATGTTGTGATTATAAACGCAGTTAAAATTAAAATACTCAATAAATGAGGTCCTTCCTTCATAAGTTTTATTAATTTTTGTTTGTTTTATAGCAGTATTATAAAAATTAATAATTATTATTATTTGCTCACGCAGGTACTTCAATAATTGCTTTTTTATTTCATTTAACACGTGTTAACTGTCTGCATAAGTGTAAAAAATAAGCAAAATTTCAGTAAACAATAGATTTTTAACATGTCCAAAAAAGTTTCAGTTTCGGCCGAAACTGAGATAGATACCGAAGATTCGGTTACGGTTTCGGACACTAGTTACTGACCAGGGGGCCTACTCTCTATCTTCCAAAACATCCGTACGGCAGGTTTAGCTACGTCATAAATGCGTATTAAACCTCCTCCTATCGTGCTAAAAACTTCCTCGCGCTCCGGTGCCGTACACTCAGTAAATATTTATATGATGTAATTGTTTAATTCAATACATAAATGTATTACGGAGGAATACCTAAAATATGAACTCTATTTTTAGAATATTTACAGAGATATTTCAGGAATTATAGACCCGTGTCCGCTTAGTTGACAGTGCCCGCTAGTGAAGGTTAAACCACAAACCGAAAGATAGAGAGTAGGCCCCCAGAATAATATTTTTTCATCTGTAATAAGTATTTTTATGGTAGATGATTTTAGATTTTCACGGCCAAAAGTATTTTTATTATTTATTTTTGGGGTGTTATGCCGTGTTGCGCTACCTCCTCCTTTAGCCATGTTATCTTTATGGTAGAATTTTTCATGGGGCGGGAAAATGAGACAAAATTTCAGAGTTAAAGGCAAACCGAATAACTCTGTTGAAACAACTCTCTCTTTCTCACATTACACACAACGAGGCATGTAACAGAAAGAGTGGAGGTAATGGAGCTCACAATAATAATTTAATTTATTTCTGCAATGATTGTTTGCAATAATATGCCAATTTAACGATTTTTTTTTAAATAAAATAAACGAAAAGTTATGCAGGGTTATTTGAACATGATAAACACAAATCTCACTAATATTGATAATCTTCTTATTGGAACTACACCACAATTTGAGAAGTAAGTATTTCTCTGCGGCAGAATGTTGTGATGACACTAGTGTTATGTCAGTTCAGGCATGAGTTCTTCTTGAACCCAGGTTCTTTGCAGGAAGCAGAACCTACTCATAGTCCTTTTTAATATTGATTGCTCCCGGAGAACCTGTCACCTAAGGCGCGAGTTGTGCAATACATGTTTTGCTAAAATTTAACGAAATCCATTTGCGTCTTGTCGTTAGTATTGTAATATATTTACGTTGTGCCAAGATGTTAAAAAAACATCCCAGTGGATTCCCCCTGTCACAAATGTTACACATAGAAATGGCTGCAGTTATTTTTTTACTGTCTATAATTGATATTAACATTTAAACTGTATTTCATAAAAGAACTAGTGAATACAGATGTTTTAGACGGTATTTTACATTGTATAATGTTGTGATTTCAACATAAGCATATACTATGAACTAAACACAATACAACATACATCAGACAGCATATATTTACCTCGCAGCATAAAGAGAAATTAGAACATAAATACAGAACTAGATTCACGCGCAACGACGGGTTAATAGTTCCGAAAATTAACAATAAGTACGGACAGAGAACGTTTGAATACATCATACCGAAGATATTTAATTTATTGGTAATTATCGGTTCGGACTGGCCACGCTTATTACGAATAATTTTTAGAAAAAAACTTTAGATTCGCCTTAATTACTATAAAAGGAAACTTTTTGGCTTTGGGGCGGCGGAAAATAATGCATTTTAATTTTCAATTGCATAAAACCAAAATTCTCTTCGCGATCCGACACAGCGAAAATCTGCGGCCGTACCTGTCACTGTGATGTTGGTATCCTTTATAAATTAACAAGAGCTAATACGACTGTAACCGACTTCGCGGGATACCTACATGAAATACCGCGAATCACAAACCATGTTACACAAACCTAGCGTAGCCGCTAAACCACTTGAAAACTGGGATGTTTTTCTTGCCTTGACGCGAGTAGGCGTTATAAAGGGGCACTTTCTTTTGTATCACAAACCATGTTACACAAACAAGCCCGCTAGACAAATTTCATAATTACGCGCCTTATCCCACGAAGTCGGCTACAGTCGTATCAGCTCTTGTTAATTTATCAAGGATACCAACATCACAGTGACAGGTACGGCCGCGGATTTTCGCTGTGTCGGTCGCGAAGCGAATTTTGGTTTTATGCAATTGAAAATTAAAATGCATTATTTTCCGCCGCCCCAAAGCCAAAAAGTTTCATTTTATAGTAATTAAGGCGAATCTAAAGTTTTTTTCTAAAAATTATTCGTAATAAGCGTGGCCAGTCCGAACCGATATCTACCAATTTATTACCTGACACCATAAAGCAATGTAATTCTATGAATAAGGTTAAATATATGGTGAAAAATTGGCTATCAGAAAAAAATATTTATATTGATATTGATATGTATGAAAAAATGTTGAATCTGTAGATAAAAGATGTAAATTTTAATTTTTAAATGTATATGTAACTAAAATATAAGCACCTGTTGACAAGCCAATTCAATTGGCTTAGCAGGACTTGTTTGTTGATTATATGTATTATCTATTCTTTCAATAAAAAAATAAAAAATTTAAGTCACAAGACGGACAGAAAATATTCGGTAATTTTTCGGGATTAGTGTCCATGGCTATTACGAATAATTTTTAGAAAAAAACTTTAGATTCGCCTTAATTACTATAAAAGGAAACTTTTTGCAGCACGGCTGGCGGAAAATAAAGCATTTTAATTTTAAATTTCGTTAAATAAAATTTCACTTCTTGAACCGATACTACGACAGCCCGCCCGCCATTTTATCACTGTAAACCATTCAAATCCTGGGATGTTTTTTAAAATAAAGATAATATACACAAGCCCGCTACACAAACCCTGCGTAGCCAAACAAACCATTCAAAAACGTAGGCTGTTTTTTAAAGTAAAGATAACATACACAAGCCCGCTAGACAAATTTCATAATTACGCGCTTTATCATATATCCCACGAAGTCGGCTACAGTCGTATCTGCTCTTGTTTGTATCAGCTGGGATACCGACATAACAGTGACAAAATGGCGGGCGGGCTGTCGTATCGGTTCGCGAAGTGAAATTTTATTTAACGAAATTAAAATGCATTATTTTCCGCACGCCGTGATGCAAAAAGTTTCCTTTTATAGTGATTGGGGCGAATCTAAAGTTTTTTTCTAAAAATTATTCCTAATAACCATGGACACTAATCCCGAAAATTTACCAAATATTCTCACAATCTTAGTGCACACTAAAATGTACTATTCAGACACACATGTAAATATTTAATACATTTCATATGACACAAACACTTAAAAAACTTACAACAAATAAATACCCAAGGTTCATACCTTTTTCAGAGCCAATGCGGCTTGCACCACAGGAGTGCCCCCTATCCTGTTCATGATCTTCTTATTCCTAGTATGTGGCGGGACATTGTTTTGAAACGCAAAAGGGTCGGGCCACTGTCTCGCTGGAGGCAATGTATGTCTCACACTTTGTAATATTGTGAAACGATCACTCAAAGACAGCTGGGTCGTATTTGTCACGAAAATCTTATCGATCACCATGGTGAAGGTTTTCTAGCCCTAAAAACCAAGACAAATGTATACCATCATTACACTTGTCGTTTATGAATATGAAACGTGTAGATAAGAAACTAATAAATATGAAAGACAGTTGAGGGAGACATTGCGATAATATGGTATTTGTGAGGTTATATTAGTTATAGTTACCGATTGGTGATCTTTTTTGTGGTCGTTAATATCAAAAGCATTTACTGTCATTTGAGAATTTGATAAATCGAGGCAAACTGTCAGAATACTCAGAACATAATAGCAAATAGCAAACAAAAATCCCAAGTCAACAGGAACAGCGTCAAATTTTGGATTTTGTGGATATCGCTTTGTTGATTTTATTTGTCTATGGACATTGAACTGTGTTACCAGCCGAAAAAATAAATAAGGTTCATCTACACTTTTCACATGAAATATTTTAGGAAGATATTGGACAAATCCAGCACCCACCTTGGTTTTATACTAGTAGTTAGGGGGCATACATTAATTACGGTCCAGTTGATTAGTCAGACATTTCCGAAAAATCGAAATTCGAGTGAGTATGCAGTTATTGCAGTTATATGTAAAAGTGTACCCTCTATCTGGCACAATACTCAGGTTACTCATATACACCACAAGATCATCTATAATGCAGAAAAATAAAGGGAAGGGTTGGAGGGGGGGATAATTTTTATAATTTAAAAAAATGTTATGATGTTATGTGGCTGAGGGGGTGGAGTGCGAAGGGGGGGGGGGGGGGAGATGAGAGGGTTGAAGGGGGAGGTAAGGTTTTTTAATTATTTATTTATTTTATTTTAAATGCACATTTACAGTTATACATAACCAATAATAAACATACATTTTTTTTTTTATTAAGTAATAATTGCGTTTTTAAATTGATGGATATTTAGTTTAAAAATATCTATATCAGGGGGCAGGAAATTTAGTAAAAGAATCATTTTTCCGAACGGCATTACTAATGGTAAGTTAGTTCTGCATCTCGGAACAACAAAAGTTCTGTGTCTGCGCGCTCTTGTGAAGTTGTCGGGGACATAAAACTCAAATTTTTGTAATATATCGGGAATACAGATGTTACCGTTTAAAAGTTTATATGCTGTTGTCAGCAAAGCAGTTTTCCTTCTTTCGGCGAGGCTATTAATACCCAGCATGCCGGACAAAAAGGCTGATGGATATAACCAGGGATAATATCCGAAGTCTCTAAGATATAAATATCTCAGAAACTTCTTTTGCACTTTCTCAATCATTTGAGAGTATGTTAAATCCACTGGTCCCCATATTACTGAACCACTTTCCAAAATGCTACGTACTAAACTATAGTATAGCAAACGAATCGCGGCTGAGCTGCAAAAGTGTCTGGAGTTGCTTAGCACAAATCCTAGCATTCTTAGAGCTTTGCTGCATATCGTTTCTATGTGGACGTGAAATGTTAGGTGCGCATCAAATGTGATTCCCAAATCTCTCAAAATAACAATGTGCTGAAGAGACGAATAAGACACTTTGTAGTTATAATAAATCGAGCCGTTTACTATGATCGATCTTTTCGTGTAACTGGCCCGCTCATTTGGAACAAATTACCCTCAGCTCTTACTAATATCCAGAACTTGGCTGAATTCAAAAGAGCTTTAAAAACAAACTTATTTAAAAAATCATACCTTTCATGAATTTTAACTCCTTTTCAATCGACTATAATAAGCCATGTTCCTCAAGTTTCTGGTAATTGTTTGGTTTCGATTACCTCTTTACTATAGTTTTATGTGCACTCTGAATTTGTATTATTTCTAAATTTTAACTGCCTCCTGTTCTATATAATTTAGTTTAAATGATTCTTGTTGAATGGCACCGTGATGGTTTATCATTATATATTGTCCTGTGCCAAAACAGTACTCACTGTTGTTGTTAATATTGTTCTTAAGGAATTGCTTTGTATATTTTTGTATATTCGTTATTTCACATTATTTAATTATTTTTTAAGGACTCGTAAGGAACACTGTAGGTTAATTTTAAGTTTATTATAATTAAGCGCACTTGAAGTGAAACATCACAAAACTGCGCTATATAAATACAACGTTATTATTATTATTATTATAAATCGTTTTGTTCGCCTTGGTGTAGCACATGATAGAGCATTTCTTAATATTAAATCCTAATTTATTGGTGTGACTCCATTCGACGATAGAATTTATATCACTTTGTAGCTGCAAGCAATTTTCCAAAGATTTTATTAAAAGGAATAGTTTAAGGTCATCCGCGAATAAGAGAAACTTAGAAAATTTTATGCAATGATAAATGTCGTTGATAAATAGCGAAAAAAGTAAGGGTCCAAGATTTGACCCCTGCGGAACTCCAGAGTTTGTGATGAAGTTGGAAGAGTTAAATATACCATAAGTTACGTATTGCTGTCTGTTTGAGAAATAACTTAGAAATAGACGTAGAAGTTTCGCTGAAAATCCAAATTGGTCGAGTTTATTTAGGAGAATAAGCGGATCTACCGAGTCAAAGGCTTTTGCGAAGTCGTTGTATGATACATCTACTTGATTGTTGCTATCAAGAGCTTGAGATATGTACTCCGTAAAAACCATTAGATTAGACACAGTAGATCTGCCAGACCTAAAACCGTGTTGCTGGTCAATTATAAAGGGTTCAACTTGGGTATAAATGAATTTATGAATTATTAGTTCAAACAACTTGGCTGGAGAGGATAGGATCGCCACTGGTCTGTAATTAGAGACTGGAGCCTTATCACCAGTTTTATGTAACGGTGTAACTTTGGAGATCTTCCACACGTCTGGGAATATTCCGGAGTTAAGTGAGAGATTATAAATATATGCGAGAGGTGTTAATAAGGGCTCAAAACAGCCATTTAACACGAATGACGGAATAAGATCCGGTCCAAAAGAAGTTTTGGCTTTTAATTTTTTAGCAGCCGCGGTGATGTCAATGTTTGTGATGTTTTGAATATCAACATTCTGCGCTATTAGTGGCGTATTTTTTCCGGGTATAAAAGATTTCAAGTCCGCAGCTTCCTTACTATAAGTTGATTTAAAATAGTCTGCAAATGCTTCTGGAATATCTGCTCCTGAGAAAGACTGATCATTCCAAGTAACATGGTCAACAAACCCGCCATCACTTCTCTTGGACGAGATATATTTCCAGAAGGATTTGGGATCACATTTGATATTTTTTTCAACAGAATTAATATATTGCACATGTGCTAATCGAATACTGCGTTTTATTTTTGTTCTAAGTAGACAAAACATGTCCCGTTCACTTACCATTCCAGTTTTCTTCCATTTTTTTGTAATGTTTGAATTTGAGCTTTATGTCGCTAACAACCTCACCAGAGAACCATTTAGGATATTTCCTACCATTCCTCGGAGTGCGCTTAATTTTGAAACACATATCAAAGTATTTATAAATTATAGAATAGAAAAAGTTTGTCGCTAAATTAACATCATTTATGTCCTTCAAAGGTTGCCAATCATGATATTGTAAATGGCAATAAAGAGCTTTAAAATCACCATGTTCGAAGTTCCATCCTCGCCTAACACTATTATCAGTATTATTCGAGAAGTTTCGGGTTTGACAATTGGTTGTGTTTTTGTTCGGCGAAATCTCTATACATAACGATGGATGATAAGCGTCTTCTTTGACTAGTGAGTATAAGGATTTGTATACTTTTAAATTAAAGTTACTTAGTACAATGTCTAGCTTGCTTCCCTTCACATTTGTAATAGAGTTACTCTGCTTCATTTGAAAAAGATTCATAAAATATAGGAGATCCATTTGGGTGCCTTTGTTACTTGAGTTCAGATTAAAGTCGCCAATCACGATAATTTTTTTATTAATTAAAATATTGAAGTTCTCGGTAACCTTATCAAAAAAGTCGGTATATGTTTTATTTGGCGACGCCGGCGGAATGTACACAACACAAATGTAAATTACACCAAGATCATTTAGGTATGTCTTTATCCACATATTCTCGTCTTCACTTTCCAGATAGGTAAGTCTCTGGGTTAGGGTGGCGCGGTCACGTCTCGCGGCTAGCAGTACTCCTCCTCCCCTTGAACGACCCGAGGTTCTATCCTTTCTGAAGACCGTATTATGTGAATACCGCACAAGAGTTCCAACTGCTCCTAATAGTAATATGATTAACTCCTGCTTCGCAGGGACATTTGAGGGTTAAGCTTCGTTCACCATAAAAGTAGGTTCGTTTATATTTAAAAAAAATTAGAGTCCTTGTGAGAGCCCTGAAGGAGTAACCATATATTACTTATACCGGGGCGGGAAAGCGGTTCGATTACCTCAAGTGCTCCTAATCGTCTGGAACCATAATATATAGTGACTCAACACTACTCAAACAACAATAATACTTACATTATTTGTACAAATGTAAGAGGTGACTTATATGAGGTGACTGTAATCTCTTCAATATCTAAGTACTACCGTTAAGTCGTGTAGGTAGGGTGCATAATAATGAAGAGTATAGTCTGTCAAAAAAGAGTAGAAAATATAAAAACTTGAACTACTAAATTTGTAGACTGGCAACACCAATTTAACTGTCAAATATTTTTTTGAAGTGCAATGACACTGAATGTACAGAACACAGTAAACCAAATTTAAAAAAACATTTTTTCTTCATGACATAAAATTGATTAAAAGGTGATTTATAAAGCGATTTGTCTCGTTTACATTCATACAATGTCTCATACATTCTCTTCTATTATTCTGACTTTTGACATGGCCCGACTCAAGTATCTGATTCACTTGGTCGTGCCATAGATCTGAATGAGTTAATATATTCAGATCTAGAATTAGAGACATGATCTAAAGCCCAGGCAACGCTAGGTACTTTATCTAGTATTAAATAAATGTGAGCAATTTCTAAACTGTGCTTTATATTTCATTACATTATAGTTATTCTTCATTATATTAACACAAAATTGCAAAGGTATAGTAAGTAATAATATACCTATACGCAATTCTAATTTTGAGATCGGCGGGTATCTATACTGCAATGAAAAAATATTTTTTCCACTATTATGCCTTTTAATTTTTTTATAAAAATGCAGGTTACACAGCTTTACTTTAACACCATGAGTTATGTGTTTAGTATTGCCATTTGAACAACAGTGGCGCCCTCATATATTTTCTACTCTTTTTTGACAGACAGTGCTTTTTATTTATTTATGCGAAAAGGTACTTACAATAAATTATTTACGATGCGATATTCTGTCAAATAAGAGTAGAATAAAAACATTTGTAGGCTGCCAACACCGATTTACCTGTCAAATATTATTATGACACTGAAAATAAACCGTTAAAAAATCATTTTTTTGGTCTTAAAAAAAACGAAGGAGCACTGTTGTTAAGGTACCTATTTAATGCCATAAATTTGATTAAATTGTGATTTACAAAGTGATTTACTTTCATTTAATTTAACATGACTTGTAGTATCATTTAATTTCATTGTAGTGTCTTCTATATTTATGTACTTTAAACATTTTATATTGCATTGCTATTAATTTATTTGTGCTCTCCTTTCTTTTTCACTTTTAGTCATCTCTGTTTTTTTTTTAATCGTGTTATTATTATGTTTTTAATGGATTATTGTCCATAAATTAATAAATATAAATTTGAATTTAACAGTAGGTAGAAAGGAAAAATCTTTAATGGTGAGTTTAGTTAAGCTACTTTAAAGAGTTAAATTTATTCAGATCTAAAATTAGAGACATGATCTGAAGCCCGGGTAACGCCAGGTATAGGTAAAACATTTTAAGTTGGAAGCAATAAAAATGCATAGTATTGATGTATTGGTCTATCTGTGTGAACGTTAAGCGACGCCCACGAAAGCGATAAGGTTCTCTGTCATGCTTACGCCCGGTTATTGTAACAAGTTAGAAGAGAGGCAAGTTTTTATTACACCGCTTAAGACTATACATACGGGGTGTCCTATTCATTCAGTTCGTAATTTGATTTAAACATACGTGCACCTACATATCGCAAGTGAAATAATTACTAATTTTTGTATAATAAATAGTTTTCATTATTTTTAATTCGAATCTTTATTAGTAGATTTACATAGTGTTTTTAAAGTGTGCAAGTGTAATATTTATTACGACATCATGGAGTCCTGTAACAAAACAGGACGTGGTAAATTACTGAATGGACAAAGTCGTGAAATTTTATTCCGCGTGTTTAATTATTTTATGCATAATATAAAAAACGGTGGCCAATTTTTAAGCATGAATGACTTATATGATTTGACGTCTAAGGCAACTGGAGTATCGCAGACTAGTATTCGACGTATTGTAACTGGAGTGGCAAAGGAAGCAGAAACACAACCGTCATCATCGTCAACTCAACGACCAACATTCAGTACACCAGGAAAGAAACGACGCAGACTATCAACCAAATCAGATATAGATGATTTCGATAAGGAAGTTATTAGAAGATGTGTATATGATTTTCATTTAGTTCATAAGTCTTATTAAAAGTTATTCGCAATTTGGGTTTTCGCTGGAGAAAAACGGAAACAAACCGAAAGCTGCTTATTGAAAAAAATGATATCCGACTTAAACGTACCACAATACAGGAATGACGGACGTCCTATTGTGTATTCTGATGAGACATACATTCACAGTACACATACAACACCGCGTGCGTGGACTGACAACTCCAATAAAGGAGCTAAAGTTCCTGTGTCTAAAGGCAAACGTCTAATAATACTTCATGCATGCAATGAAAATGGTTTTGTACCCAACGCACTGCTAACACTTAAATCTGATCAGAGGACTGGCGACTACCATGGTGCAATGAATTCTGCCAATTACAGAAAAAGGATCACGGAGAAGCTCTTGCCAAATCTGGAACCAAAATCTGTGCTTGTTGTAGACAATGCGTCATACCACAATGAAGAATGCGAAAGGATCCCGACATCAAGTTCAATAAAAGGAGTTATGCTGACCTGGTTGGAAAAGCAC
This sequence comes from Limnephilus rhombicus, assembly GCA_929108145.2. NCBI lineage: Eukaryota > Metazoa > Arthropoda > Insecta > Trichoptera > Limnephilidae > Limnephilus > Limnephilus rhombicus. Next base: position 20,804,694 of record OV815286.1, read on the forward strand.
GGAATACCGTATCCGATTAAAAACACAATACCAATATTGTATGATATTATTAAGCTCCACAAGATACGAGTCAAGAAATTCATTCTGGACCAATTGCTGGAAAAGCATGGTCACTCGGTATTGCGTCCGCCACCATATCACCCGGAGCTGAACCCAATAGAATTTATTTTTATTATTCCCCAACTCTGTTGGGGAATAATAAAAGGACGCGTGGCTGCCAGGAATGTTAGTTTTACGATGGATTCCGTCCAGACTTTACTTAATGCGCAGACATTCAAAGACATTTTTAGAAAGGTCAAGGAACAAGAAGATAAATACGAAAAATTAGAACCCAAGATCGAAAATTACACTGATGAATTCACAATACATCTCGGGGAATCAGATGAAGATACCTCCGTTGGATCACCTTTGGGATCTTCAATCAGTGGGGAATTAAATGGTATAGGTGAACTTTTAGATGATTCTGATTAATGTGCTAAAGGTCCAGTCGTCCAGTGGGATATTCTAGGAAACAATATAACTTTGCAAATGTAGGTAAATTATACAAATAGGAAATACCTAAAACAAATTAACATTAAGCATGCTTTGTAAAATAAATATTTCTGGTCAGAATAATAAATAATTATTCTCCGAAAAACGATTAGGTATAATTTCCTATTGCCGTAATTTCCGTGAATACATTATCAATGGAAGTTTGTTATTTCCAGCATTCTTAAATAAATGGCTAAGATTTATTAGCAATACCGTTGTCTTTTTTTATGAATGCCCATTTGAATTCAATCCTGAAGATTATCACATTTAGTTTTAAAAAAAAAATTGATAACCTTTAGTATTTCAATAACGATGTTGTAAAACAAAATAAGTTTTATGTGACCGACTTCAACACGTTTTGGATTCGTATTCTCAATTGTGAAATAATCATTAATTTTTTTTTAAAGCCTAAAACGAAACACGCTGTATGAAAGTTTTGCATCTGTGTGAGTACTGTGATGAAGTCAACTTAACTTGAGAGACCTATACTTAAGCTAATATGTGCTTTATATTTTATAGTGTGCTTTATATTTTATTACAATATAGTTACTCTTCATTATGTTAACACAAAATTTCAATGGTATAATAATATATCTATCGATCAGTGGGTATCATCTATCTATATTGCAAAGAAAAAATATTTTTTTCACTTTTATTCATCTTTAATAAAAATGTAGGTTACGTACACGTAGCTTTAGGTTACCACCACGATTATATTTTTAGTATTGGCATTTGAACAAAAGTTTTTTTTTTGTTTAAGGCAATTCCCTCCTATGTTTTCTACTCTTCTATAAAGGGCTAGCGAGACAATCAAGCCGCTTTGCTCACGCACGTGACGCACGTAGCTTTTTGTCTATGGCTAGAGTTTCGACCGTCTCCAGAGGAAGCTTGTGGCTTGACCCAAGCATTGCGCAATAATCTACGTGTTGGTAGCACGCTTGAAGCGAATTTATATTTTTTTGGGGGTAGACAACAAATCATAGACAAATAGTGGTGATTTTAGATATTACGTATCACGAAAAACGTTTATAAATATTAGATTAAAGTATTACAAAATAGGTATTAATTATTTTTGTATTTAGTTTGTAGAAATCCATCTGATTTTTCTTTTGAATTAATATAAATATAGTTTAATAATGTTATTACGTTAATGTTATATTAATATATATATATAAAATTTATTATAACATAACAAATAATTCTTTTTCTTTATAGATTAGATTAGATAGATTAAGATAGATTCCATCTCGCACAAAACATCACTTACGACTACCGAAAATTGGAGGGAGGGGAAGGAATCGGAAGTTTTTTTAAAGTTTTCTCATACTTTGTGGAAGGTTCTTACGGAAAGAAAAATTAAGAAAGTTGGAGGGAGGGGGAAGGCGGGGAAGGTGGAAGGTGGACGCGGGAGTCAACTCGGGGGCGCACGGGAAGGACGTGCAGGGAGAACAATTTATTTCTTTGAATGGAATCGCAACGCATGCCGGGTACCAGCTAGTTCTTATTAAGTTTTTATAAATTGTTAAGTTTTTCAAGAATTTTATTTTTTGTTTTCTTATTGTTTTATAATATTGTTACTGCTATTGATTATAATGTTATTATTAAATTCTGCAAGTATTTAATTTTTTTTCTTATTGTTTAATAATAATGTAACTGCTATTGACTGATTTAAAATATTGTTTAGATCTTGTGAACATCTGAGAAATGGGGAATAAATAATTTTCCTCACTTTATCAATTAATGTTATATTAAAATATTAATTATAACATTTATTCATAATATCAACGGAAATATACAACAATGCTTCGTAAGTACGGTCATCCATTTGGAAAAAAATGGGATCTCAATTTGTACCATTCTTAACACCAAATTCTTTTCTTATATAATAAACCAAACCACTTATCTGTCAACTATCGAAAAAAAACTGAAATATTTGAAAATTTTGAAAAATTGTGGTCATGACTACCAATATCTTAAGAGGTATCAATTTTCAAAGGATTTCAATTTGTTTTGTGCATTAACAAAAAATAGAGAAATATTTTTTTCTATTTTTTTCTCGAGGAGTCATGAGCAGGCCCCCCCACTGGTGCCCGCTTATCGTTGAATTTTGAGATACGTTTTATATATACGCGTATACATACCAACAACGAGTCACCCCCTTATCACATGCCAGATTAAAACACTATTTTTATTGATGTTTATTACAACTGAAATAAACATCAATAAAAATAGTGGATTCAATATTCATTCCCGATAAAATTAGCATTGTCAAAATAACTGAACATCCCGTAAATTTAAGTGAGCATATATTAATTACGTGAGCTCAAAGAGGGGGGGGGGGGGGGGGGGGAGGTCCAGCAAAATCACGTTACTTGAAAAGAATATACGAAATGGCCCAAATTTATCTCACCAAGGGGGGAGGGGTAGAAAAACTGCTCACGTAATCCATGTACGCACCCTAACGGAATTGAAATACAATTCAAACTCGACAAAACAATGTACCACATAATAGCTATTTATAGTACATTTATAAATTAATTTTAACACACACTGTTAAATTTTAGTAATGAGCTTTGCTTCATTGCAGGAGACTTCAATATAAATATTAATAAAAACATCTGCCGGATCTGCCCTGATGATGGACACTGCAACGCTGTTCGAAACGTTGGCTAAAGAAGGAGGTAGCGCAACACGACATAAAATCCCAAAAACTAATAACAAAAATACTTTTGACCGTGAAAATCTATAAAATGTATCTCATTAATGAAAACGTAGAAAATAATATCAAGAATGAATATATTAATTGAATGACTGAATTTAACTCCATGATGTGCAAAAAAAAAATAGAAGAGAAATAAAAAATCACACCCCATCTTGTTTACACCGTACATCTATAATATAAAAATGAATCACTGAATGTGTTGCTAAGCGCAAATCTCGAGAGCAGCTGAACCGATTTCGCTAATTCTTTTTTTAGAATATTCCTTGAAGTACGAGGATGGTTCTTACGGAGAGAAAAATTAAGAAAATTGCGCAGAAAATTGGATAATTTCAGAAAACATCGCACATTTGACAGTTCGCGTGTTTGAGAATGACATTTTGAAAAACAATGATTGTTCAATCAGGATTCTATTTTTGAAATATCTTTAAGTTGATAAATTTATTTAAAGTAGGTACTCCCCTAATTGTTTGAATCGAATCAAGAATTTTAGATATTTTAAATAGGTACCTACGTTAGGTACCAAATTTAATATAAATGAAAAATGGAAATTTGAATAAAAATTGTAAAAGGTGGCACGCGGGCGGTTCAAAAACTGAATGTACTGGGATTGAATATATGGAACGCGGGAGGAGGGTTGGCGGGACGAGGGAGCGGGAAAGGGAAGAGGGAAGGCGGGGAAGGTGGAAGGGGAAGGGGACGTGTGAGGGGGGAGGAGAACTCGATAGGGGAGTTCGCGGGACGGGGAAAGGGGGGGGGAGTGGAGTGGGGAGAGGGTAGGTGAAGGTGACGCAGTGGGAACGCGAGAGGGGAAGAGGACACAGGAGAAGAAGGGGAGGTGGAAGGGGAACGGGAGGAATGGGAAAGGACACTCAGGGAGAAACAATTTCTCTATTATGGACCCGCAACCCGGATTTGTACCGATTTATTACATATTTACCTTGGCAGCCGGGTAAGTTTTAAAGCTCTTAAAAAATATATGTTATTTTTTAAGATAATATCTAAGATAATGCCCACAAGATTTTTGCTCTATTTTAAACGAGTCGTGTTTTATTAAACATTTTCGCAATTTTCGCATCGGTTTTGTCGCTGTAAATGTTAGCGCTCTCCTCTAACATTCGTAATTTCGTATCTCTCCATCTTCTTATTTTCGGGCCCGGTTGCAGAGCCTTTAATGGCATAGCAACGCATGCCAGGACCAGCTAGTGGACTAATATAAATATTAAAGATATCGACAAAATAAAATCGGTTATTAGGAAAACTAATATAACTGACCACCACGCATTCTTCTTTAACTAAGTACAGTCCACATAAAATAAAATAAAAAGATTTTTGAAGCCTTGAATAACCCAAGGACTTATAATATCAATCAGAAATAAAGAAAAACTTTATAAAACCAGTTTAAAAAATCCTCTAAATGTAAAAAGCATACATTTTTTCCAAAAAAAATTACGTATTCAAGAAAATAAAGAGGACTTTTTCAAAAATAAAATACTTTCTACGGTCAATAACAATAAACAAATATGGAAAATAGTCAACCTAGCCATGGACAATACTAAAAATAAACAAAACATAAAATACATTGAACATGAAAATAAAATCTTAGATGCTAGTATTCTACCTAAACAATGTGCAAACATCTTTAATTCTTTTTTTTCTAATGTGGGAAAAATTCTTGCGAAAAATTTCAAATAATCTTTTAACCCGAAAAAGGAAAAATCGAAAATGTTCAGATTCAAAATAATTTATCAAAATTTAAAACATCAGAATGTGAAATTTTGAAAATAATAGAAGGCATGAAGGGAGGTTCGTCTCCCGGATTCGACTATATTATATTACGGTACATATTCTAAAATCCATGAAAATTCATTTGATAAAACCAATTACTCAATTGATAAACTTAAGTTTAAATAAAGGGAATATTTCCGACAAAGTACAGAATCACAATAATTTCACCTATTTATAAATCAGGAGATTCACAGGTCTTTGGAGATTCCTGATTGAAGGGTTTTACAATATTTACACGTTAACCTTATTTACTTGGACCCTTTTCCGCTCTAAAGAGATAAACCAATGGAAGCGTAAAAAAATTTTAATGTGGAATCCAGCATCAAAAAATTTGCACAAATTTTGTGTCAGGAATTTATTGATCTACGCTATCTTCGGCCACGTCATTAGTCATTACCATTATTTTTTTTATTTATTATGTAAAAAGGCAAACATTAAATTAGTTTATTCCTGATGTTAATGTTTGGGCTTCTGCAAAATATTTATATGTTCATAATTATTTATAGTTGGTATTATGAAACGGTTTTCTGTTTCTATCAAGAATCGAGATGACATCAGATATCAGAAGCCGAACCATCCTGATATAACAGTAAAACTTTACACCAGCGTAATATTATGTGGGTTTGGGTACATACTGTGACTTGTGACATATGAAGACAGATGAGACCAGGGCAGGCTGAAGAAATTTTATTGCGATGTCCACATTTGAATATAAAACTATTTCCTGAAGTCATATTCATTCATGTTTATTGTTTAGTCGGCACACAGAGACGCCAGACTATTGCAATGTCTTGATAGAGATGTTTTTTAGCTTTGACAGCTGTTGAAGTGCCGAATAGTGCGCAGCAAGGGTACTATAGCTACTACGCATATATGATTATATGGAGAGAGTACCGGTTACCGAAGCGTCCATGCTAGGCGAACATCTTCCGCCGCGCATTGTATAAGGTGGAGCGCTCTTGCATCGGAGTGTGTGAGGCTGCTGTGGGAGCCGGGAGTTTATTCTAGAGGTGCTGAGAGTGGCCCAGTTTAGTCAGGAGTGCGGCTAGCATTCGAAGCAGGCTGCGCTCCTGCGGTCGCAGCAAACTCACGAGTAGATTGGCTTGCCATTACGATATGACGGGTTGCTGCATATGCGGCACCAGCTTCCAAGGCCGGGACGGTCGCAATAAGCTCACGAATACACTGGCTTGTCTGTCCACAAGTCTTATTGTACAAGGGTGGTAAGGTACTTCATCCTTGGGTGGCAAGGTACTCCATCGCAGAGAGGTGATTGCTTAGTTGCTTCAATATACAGAGGTAGGAGGTAGGTACCTACTGAGTGACCGATTCAGGGCCGGATCTACGAAATCTGGCGCCCTGTGCAGTAGGTACCGATGGCGCCCCCCCCCCTACATTTTTATTTTGATTAAAAATTCGTTCACCCCAATTTTTTTATTTAATTTTTTTTTTACACTAATTTATCAAATAAAATCAAGACATATAAAGGGTGTAACTTTTCCAAGTGACCTGGCGGTAGCTCTCACACTCGTTTTTTTTAAAGAGAGAATCGCCAGGAGCCCTGTACTCTCTGAATCTATTGGGTAAACATAAAATTATGGTGCTATTTTAATTATTTTAGGAAAAAATCTTTTTGCAAGTTATGCTTTAAAATAATACAACGAATTGTTTGTTTGTGCCCGTACCATGATTTAATATATAGGTTACGAGACAATGCGGGTGATTTCGCTGAACTAGGTCCATTAGACATTCTTGAGATTTACTGCGTTTATGTATATACCCAACGCGAATATTAATAGAAAAAGCAAATACAAATACGTTCTCATGGCAACGTACAACACAAGAATAGCATCTACAGCTTCTGACTAATAAGAATATAACCTCAAATTTGTACCTTGCATTTCCCCTGTGTTGAGCGAACAAACACCAAATTGAACGAACAAACACCATACAAACAATAAACACTGACGTATGGTATCAACGGCTTACAAAAGACGCTTAAACTGACTAATTATACATTTAACGAACTTCAAATAATATATGTCAAATCAATGATGAAATATGAAACTGTCAACACGTAACACGTTGCAACCTGCAAATCCTACAAACCGTGCGATGTTTTTGTTAATGGAATTTACTGAAGATTTCATAAGAAAATGGACTTTAACTACCTTCTCCTAGAGACTTAAATCGTACAAAATAAAACAATAGCGAGCGTACGCTAACTAAAATTGTCAGTTCGGTTTGTTTGATTCTCTAGAACAAAAGTACGGCGCTGTGATTGGTTATTGAATTTGGGTAACCGACTATAAATTCGTAAGCCGTTGATACCAACCTGATGCGTGCGCATTCTGTTTCTTTGGAAAGTGTTGCTAGAGCGTAATATTTATTTCGTACTATGGGTAATTTTTAAACGATTCAGGGAATATTATAACAAAATTTTAATACAATATTTATTTTCTCACGGCGCCCCTTCGGAGTTGGCGCCAGGTTTTTTGCACGTTTTTGAACGTATGGCAGATCCGGCGCTGGACCGATTCCGACTGCTGGCTACATAACGCCGAAGGCTGGTCGCGCTGTCTCTCCGTGGGTCGCAGGGGAGGAATGTTCTCCGGCCTTCCATTTCACTCCATTACCTCCTAAAAAAGTCCAAAAAAATTAAAACTCACTGTTGAAAAAGAAACAGTTAATACCTTGTTTTTCCTTTTTTAAACTAAGAATCGAATGAAATGGAATCCTGATAAAACAATAGAGGGACAACACAGAACATGATCAAATAATAAGTGAGGTTAGTTTTGAGTTAGGTAAGGTTTTTTGAACTGGATAAAATTGCTGCCATGTGGTCTATAGGCGATAACCGATGACCGATGATTGTCGGCCTTGTCACATCTGAAGAGTTATTCTCTATCTTTTGTGGGATCGGTATCGAGATAACGGACGTGATCTCCTGTCAGATAAGTGTGATTTATTTGCTTTTTCTATGTACAACGTACATTAAATGAATAAATAATCGTGCATGCTTGCAGGAATTCGTGTTTAAAACGATCTAAACTAAAATATGTTACAGTAAATATATAAAAATCACACAAATCTGACAGGAGATCACGTCTGTTATCTCGATAACGATCCCACAAAAGATAGAGAATAACTCTTCTGATGATCCGGCCCTGCCTGACGACCGGAGTAACGGGGCAACCGCGCCCAGCCAGCCTCGGCCAGGGGACCTTGAACTCCGTAGATATATGCGTAAGGCCACACACCCACATTCACACAACACACACACTCTCCACTCATATTTAAAAATCTGGCGTATTCACACTACCGTGACAGATCATAATATAATTCATAAGACGATAGGATAATCAACATTGACTCTAATAACATATTTTTATTTTAAAACTGTACAAGAGCCGAAACGAATTGAACAGGCGCCATAAGCAATAGAAACAAGGCAGACGTGATCCATTATTAGTATGATATCGCGCGTACAAAAGTGTCGCCAAAATCCTTCAACTATTCTACTGAAAATAGCGTCTACCTACGCGCAGCTGCGCTCCACATTTGTTTCTATCTACTCACCAAACGCGTAACTTTCATTAGCTCCGTCGCTATAGTCTGTGCAGTTTGGTCGTAGCTCGGCGACAGTCTGCAAGCTTCTTTGCTATATCTCCCTTTGTTTCTATTATCGATAGTGTCCACATTCACACTATTCAGATTTCAAGTCCCCATTTTGTGTGTCACATACCTTTGCGCTGCAATTGGTAAAGTAGAATTAATAAATAATGATGTCATAAAGAAGTTTTTGCATTTCACATGTGTTATTCTTAATAATGCCATACCCTAAAGTGTTTTGAAGTGAAATAATCCATTACTTACTAGGTACCTATATTATTGCACGGATCGAGGATGCCTTCTTAGGAAACGTACCCATACTACGTGACCTCTTCAGGGGAGGGGGGGTCTTCAAAATACCACGCTTGGTACAAATGAGCGGCGGGTTGCTTAGGTTTTTGGTCACCGAGGGGGGGGGGGGGGGGGTTAAAAATTGCAAAAAGTTGGTCACGTAGTATGGGTACGTTCCCTTACCTATTATATTGCACGATCAGAGTGGAAAATACTCCCAGTAATACCACGGTGAAAGACCACCATTCAAAATCGTGTTTGTTGACCATATCTTAATTAACATGTACTGCCCAATTTCTCTCTTCCACGCCTCCTTTCCTTGCCCACTTCCTTCAGCCTCACAATATATCCCAATTGGGGATTCTTTAGTACCACTGACTCAGGACAGTGGCAGCAGATGGGACTCTTGTGCGATATTTACAACAAATAATTTTACCGATGATACCGCCATTGGCAGAATATACCGGGTATAAAGTAGGTACTTAGGGCCTCTCCCTGTCTGACCGACTTGACCACAAAACATCGTGGAATAATATGTATGAATATGGGCCTGAGAGACTCAGAGGTCATACAAGAGAGTGACTATACCTATGACTAGTGACCTATGTGACCACTGACTACGGGAGCGGCCGTGTGATAAGTTAGTCCACCTGTTAACTGCATCTTTAGTGTTTTTACCTACCATTTGTTCTTTCGAGGACGTTCTCAAATCATGGAAAATCTGCTGAAGGAAGCTATCGGAATGATTCTGAAAAGGGCTAAAGAAAGAGACTCAGAGGTAATGACCTTCATCAGAGACAATTACACTACTTTATCAGAAGAATCCTTTCCAACGTAGGTACCCCTCGTAAGTATCACGTGTCACGGTGCATGCACCGTCCGTGATCTTCACAACTATCACCCAAAAAGCCGTCGCACGATTGAATAATCTCGTATCAAAACCGGTCGACCAATTATTATCAATGGACGTTTAGCCCCGGACCAAAATCGTTCCGAACCCACCAAGAAATCCGCCCAGTTTCTCCTACCACCTTACAAAAGTGGAAATCGCCAAAGTATCGCACTGTTAAAAGATGTTTAAAGACCTTAATTAAATTGGTGCGGTCTTTTCATGCGGTGTCGTATTTTGGCTCGTGCGGTATGTTTGGTGGGCTGGGTAAGATATCGAAGGTGGAAGAACGGTATTGTGGAAGAGCAAGAGTAGTATGGAGTTAGGAGGGGACTTACTATACAGGTAAGCTATAAGTATTCGTATAATAGTATAGGTACCTCCACCTCTACCAGTATAGGTTCTTGAAACGCGGCTGACCTACATAGCGCCCGTATCAGGTAAAGGTGATTTCAGACGATACGGTGACCGGAGTCAGACAAGTTCTAGTTCAATACTGTGCTGTGTCCTTCGCGTTTCCTTGATGACGTTCTGTCCCGTTTCCCTGCGACAATTGAATAATATTATTTCTATTTTTTAGATGCAAAAAGTTCCCCTCAACACAACAAATTAAAATGTAAGCAAAAGGTCCTGGGTTCGAGTCCCAGCGGAGCCAATGTCTTTTCTGATTTTTCTGTCTCCAGATTTCGATTGAGTATCGCTAATATTGTGTTAATTTAATTAAAAATTAAAATGGTTCAAGTTATAAATAAGTTATTTAAAAAAGAGTTTCATTTAAACAAAAAAAAACGTATCTGAATACGAGAAACGTATCTGCCAAACATAAATACTCAATCAGGGCAATAAGCCAAAATATACTGGTTATTCCCGATTTGAATGCATCTTTTGGAGAGAGAAATATTAAATTTCATATTCTATCAACAACAAAAATAACAGAAATTAATATTTTAAAAACTTAAGTGACTGAACGAAATCGAGAGAACAGAATTTGCAAACATTTTGAAGACAATGTAAAGACACATAGAAACCATATATACAAAAATATAAAAACAAATGCCGCCCCAGAATAGGAAACCCTAGCGAGGAGGTCCGTAAAAACTGTGACATTATTATTATATTATTTATGATTTATACTTAAGTACCTCTTCTACAAACTTTGCCATAGAAACGATAAAAGGATAAAAAATATATTTATAAGTTACAGGATGTTAAGGGACGTACTTGACTTACTTTAACCAGTGGCTCCTGACATTTTTTGGAATAAAAAACGTAAATAAAATTATCGTCTCCGGTGACTTTTTTTTTTCTACAACAAAAAAAATTGTAAGTGTTTGAAAAAAATAACATTTTTAATTCCAAATAATATCAGGCATCATTTGTTAAAGTAAGTTAACTACGTCCCTTAACATCCTGCATATTCACGAACTGTGAATCTGAAAGACCCGCATAGTTCTTTAAAATTACTGAAAACCTTTCTATTGTTTTGTTCCGTTCTAAAATAGTAATCTTCTTCTGATAATTGAGGGAAACGCTTTCAATGTGTTAATAAATGGTGTGAAACCGCTTTATTTAATGTACATTATGAGTCAAGGGCGGATCCGGGATTTTTTTCTGGGGGGGGGGGGGGGGGGCACAATGGGCGGACGTGCAAAAAAATCAACAATTACTGTTAGGATTATTTTCTGGGGGGGGGCACAAGGGGCGGACGCGCAAAACAATCAACAATTACTTTTAGGATTTTTTTCTGGGCGGACACAAGGGGTTACTTCAAGTTTATTTCTACAAGTTCAAGTATGTATAGGAAGGTTTATGAAAGTGTCAAAACAATAGAAAAATTAAATGTTTAATAAAGACAGTTTTTGCTTCTAAGTATGTACTGTGATGGAATCTCCACAGTACACAAAAATCCCGTCTGGGGGGGAACAGGGTCACGTGCCCCCCCCCCCCCCTAAATCCGCCCTTGTTATGAGTACCTAAATGTATGCTTGACATTCTGATTGAAAAATATGCTTATAATAATTGGTTCGTTTAATCCTAGGGGTATTCTAGTCTAGAGGCATGAATTGTAGGTATGTTTTTCAGGTGTAATAAAAAAAAAAACAAATAATATTTTTAATAGCCGTATAACCGTTTTACCAAATATTTATTAATGTTTGTAGAATACACAAAAAATTCAAAGGAAAAAAAATAAATTCAAAAAGTTACAGGGTGTTGAGTTGAGGGGGTACATTTTTTTTTCGCGAAATGGCGGCTATTTGAAATAGAAAGACATTTTTTTACCAGTTTTTTTGAATTCTCGAATTTTTTTAAAATATTAAAATTTTTTTTTTATACTTTTGATTAGTCTGATAAGAGTAATGTATAGAGAAGGCTCACACCAAATTTCAAGTAAATTGGTTCAACAGAACTTGAGATATCATGTCAACCGTCTTGAAAAAAGTAGTTTCGAGCAAAAGTTTTGTTCTACTTAGATTCCGTCTAAACCGTGATACTATAGAAAGTAAATGGCTATAGCTTTTAAAATAATACGAATTTCGAAAAATCCTTTTTAGAGCGATTAACCAGCCAGCGGACGAAAATCCACATTACGTCGAAAGTTTTTCTTACGATCGTGCAGGGCGGTTACAATGAGAGAGATTAATTATTCTCCGTACTAGCTTTTTAAAATTATAACTCAATATCGATTTTATTTCATTCCAAATTTGCTTTAATTTATATCTACATCCAAAAATGCTGAAAGGCGTGATGATAAAACTATTAAAATAATGTAGGTACTTTTTCTAATAATTTTTTATTATGAGTATTTATCACTTTTCAATAATGTCTAAATTAAATAAGAATGTTAAAAAAATCTGAAATATATTAGTTTGTAAGTGCGCAAATAAATACACAAACGGACCAACTTTCGTCAAGAAACAAACACGTGTATATATTTTATAATGATTTTATTTAAATTAAAATTCAAATTCTGAAACATGCGATACCCAGATAATGTATTGATTTATTTTACTGCATGATTATATGATTTGAAAAGGCTGTGGTGTAATACATAATATTTTTTGAAAATTTAACAAATCTGCCAACAACCTATGGTACGAGTATAACCTTATTATACTAAAAATAAACATTTTTCTCAAAATTTAAAACATGCGAATGCTAGATAAAATAACAATCTTTCGAAATCCATTTATAATTTTTTGTGGAAAAGAGTCAATACGTCTTAAATCGGTTTTAAAAATGACATATTTCTGGTTTTCTGTGGTAATACCCTCTTAAGAGTCTTAAGGAGATATTTTTGAATATCTAAACTATTGAAATATGAAGAAAAAAATGTCGACTAGAAGAACACCGTAATTTTTCTTGTTATATTAAAGTGGGTTTTATGAATTATGGAACATTTCATCAATGTCGGCGTTTTTGGAAATATTGAATATTGTCTTCAAAAACATTATACAAAGTCGATCATAATTTAATAAAGTGGTAGAGTAAAAAGGCGACAAATAAATCAAGATGTGCAAATAAAATTCTTGCAAGTCGGTTTATTTTTATATTTTTTTTAAATAATAAATAATTATAATATATAAAGGAATAATAATACCTAGGTACCGAATAGCGTAGAACAGTGATCAAACAAAACAGAATAAGTTAGGTTATATTTGATGTTTTTTTGTTCATTTTCTTCACCTTTCTTCAATGTTCTGTTGTATCATGAAAAATAGAATTTTTCGTTTTTGGAAATAGCAACCATAGATAAGTTTCATACACCTGCAACACATCTATGTCTGCAACAAGGGCGTAGCTAGGATTTTGTTAAGGGGGGGGGGGGCAGGCAGAGAATTTCAGAAATAGGCTATTTTCGTCTATAAAAAGACCGCCGGCACAACACTCTCCCCAGAGCTACGAAAATATAAATAACACCGTATTCAATATTTTTGTGACCGGTCCGCCCCCCCCCCCCCTCTCGCTAAGCTACTGCGTTTAAACGGTTTTCAGTCATCGTTGATCTCAGCCATGTTTTAACATGACGCAGTGTAGAAAAGGACCTCTCTATGTTACTTGTAGTGCAAGGTTGTGCCAAGGAAATGTTCACCTCCTTTGACACTTCAGTAAAATCTAGTTTTTCGAGATCTTCTCTGGTCATACCCTTGTTCTGCCATTTTTATACCATGGTTCGGCTTGATTAAAATTAAGTAAATCGTAGTATAGGCAAAAGCTTTGTGCTTTTTCTTTAAAATCAATTAACGACGTATTCAACATTGTACTGGAATGTAGCGACATTAATCCGAAAGCAGGCAAATTTTGGTCACCAAAACGCTGCTCCAATGCAGATATTAGGGAATCTACATAAGGAATGATAATCGATCGCTTCCAAAAATCGCATGGAGTCTCAGCAAGGTAATAAGACCGATGTTGTTGGCAAGATACAATGCGTGGGATTTGTATATCAGTTCCAAAGGCAGCTGCAGTTCTTATTGAAATATCTAAAATATTTTGGCTCTCTATGTCTACGTTGCTTCGATGATCATTTATAACAGAAATTATACCTTTAATATGACTCATACATGCGTACTTATCGATAGTTTCCGATTGTAAAGCATTGGCAATAGGTTCCAATATGCCAACCAATACTGATTTAATAACAGCGCAATGTAACTGATAGGCACGTTTTCTTGATGCTTCATTTGTTACGATCAACTAAAAAGGTAATAATAAAAATTAAATTGATTCTCACAGACAATAGGATACCGACGTAATATTACTTTACGGTTTGTGAGCATTCCTGCACCTTCTAGGGGGGGGGGGGGCCGCGGCCCCCCCCCCTGCCCGTACACCTCGCTACGCCCTTGGCCTGCAACCATAGATAGGTTTCAGCAACCATCGATAAGGTTCATACTTACCTAAATAGGTAGGTACCTACTTACATGAATAAGTAGGTACTGGAACGGAAGCGGGACTAAATAGTGTAAACTATGACGAAGGAATTTGACACCAATATTTTAAATATAAAGAATATAATAAAGCAATAGTGTTTCCAGGCTGTTTTGAATATTGTCATAGAAATGTCGCTTTTAAGTGTATTTTATTTGGTAATAAAATATTACATCACATAACCCAAGTCCCTGCCATAAGTCACCCCAAGTAGTTCGCTACGTCAGGGCTGCCCGGGTTCATTGGGTGAGGTGTTGGAGGGGGGGGGGGGGGGGGGGGGGGGGGGGGGGGTAACCCCCGCTAATACCCTTCGAGCGAAGCCGCGGGAAAAAGCTAGTACATTATATCATAGTCCGGTCAAATAGACATTCAAGGTTACAATAATTCGCAAAGAGCTGAAAATTGGTACGAATGTTGGGAACACCATTTTAAATGAAATGGGAAAAGTCCCCCTCGAACGCACCCCTGTAAAAAAAGTATTCAAGGTCAAAGTTCGTGCATACATGCATACCAAAAATATCAGGTTCCACGTTTATCCATGCGTTGATATTTTTCCAATGAACAAATTTCGGAATTTCGTAGCGTTCTATATTTGCGTTCGTAAAAAATAATTATTTATTATAATTTAAAACATAGTAATTTCGGTCGTCTGTGATGCGAAAGATTTCTGCGTAATGATCTCTAATTTACTTCGAAATTTTCAAAATTGGAACTGATGATTGTGTGAATTATTCAGACAAGCGTTAAAATAGGTACCTACCCACAAATAATAATAATAAATCATTTTTCTTGAATTAATAATTTTCTTATTTTAAATGTGTAATTCTTTTGTTTAAAATTTTGTCTAATGATTTTTTTAAGTTTACTAACGATTCATATTCGAAAGGCAAATTTCTGACGTCTCTCCAATTTGTCAACAAAAATATGATTACACAATACAAATTATAAAAAAAATTGCAATGCTTGGTTTTGAAGGGCAACGTGATTATCCCGAGGCAAATAATCTTATAAATACTTTCAGTTTCACAATTCCCACAATTATTATAATATACCATAATAATTTCTGCATTGTTCATGATGATTCCATGACAGATGATCCCCTGACATTTGGCCCCCTGGCTTATGTACAATATGCAGTCGGTTTGACTCCAGATACTAATTAATATCTACAGCCTGTATGTCAGCCGAATATCTACAGCTCATATGTTGGACTAATATCTACGAACTTCAGAGTGAGGACTAATATCTACAGAGCTAAGGTCGGACGAATATCTATGACGGTCCCTTCTTCTTCTTCTTGTGCCCTGTCCGTTCAACGGACGTTGGCTATCATGTTGGCTATGCGGACTTTGTTTACTGCAGCCCGGAACAGCTCCACGGTAGACTGGCCATACCACTGTCTCAGGTTTTTCAACCATGAGGTTCTCCTTCTTCCAGGGCCCCGTCTTCCGGCAATCTTTCCCTGCATTATGGGATGCAGGATCTCATACTTCTCTGGATGTCTCATCACATGTCCAAGATATTGAAGTTTTCGGATTTGTATAGTTTTAATTACTTCCTTTTCTTTATTCATCCGAGCCATAACATCTTCGTTTGTAACCCTGTCCATCCAGCTTATTTTAAGTATTCTTCTGTAGATCCACATCTCGAATGCCTCAAGTCGCCTAATAAGTTCTTCAGTAAGCGTCCATGCTTCCATTCCGTAAAATAATATCGAAAACACGTAGCATCTGACCATTCGCATTCGTAATCCAAGGTTGAGATCATGACTGCAGAACATTTTTTTCATGCGGATAAAGGTTGCACGAGCTTGCTCAATGCGGCATTTGATGGTCCCATTGTTGACTAATATCTACAGAGCGTGGGTTGAATTAATATATACAGAGCGTAGGTTGGACTAAGATGGTCTAGGAATTCATTCAGTTTCTCTGTTCCATGAGGCCAAATGGCGAAGACATCATCGACATAACGGAACAGAGAAACTGAATGAATTCCTAGACCATCTTAATTCACTTCACAGTAAAATTAAGTTCACGATGGAGCTGGAAAATAACCACAAAATCCTGCCTTTTCTAGATGTGGAAGTGATGCGAAAAGAAGATGGTAGCCTAGGACACACAGTGTATAGGAAACCAACTCATACAAATCGGTATCTACATGCCGATTCGCATAACCACCCAGCGCAGAAGAGAGGACACACGTTAGTAACCCGAGCGACCAGAATATGTGAAGAAACAAAAATCGGAGCGGAACTTACAAAGCTCACCGATGCACTGGAGCGTAATGGTTATCCGGCAAGGCAAACAAGGCAAATAATAAGAGCCAAATCACCAAACGAAGACAAGAGTCTAAAGGCTGTGCTTTCCTACCCTATGTTCACAATGTGACAGACAGAATTGCCAGACTGTTGAGGAAAGAAAGCATCAAGACTGTCTTCGGAACCACGACAAAATACCAGACCTACTGAGGTCTTCAAAGACCAAGTTTCCTCTGGAAACAGCTGTTCCGGATGTGATAAGGTCTATGTGGGCCAAACAGAGCGGACGATCTCTAAAAGGATATCGGAACACTTTCGAGCGTGTAAACTTGGCCACCCTGACAAATCGGCAATCGCCGAACATCTAATTGAAACCGGCCATTACTTTGGATTTGTTCCTGAAGTCCTGGGAAGACCCAAAACTTATAGAGCACGCCTAATTACAGAGGCAATTGAAATTCATAAAAATCCTATCAACATTAATAGAGACGACGGAGCTAAGCTCAATAGTTCTTGGTATCCGGTAATTGACGGCTACATCAAAGCTAAATGCAGAAAACCATCTTCAAGTTTACTGTAATTCCAGCTCCCAGTGGAGAGGAGCTGGCAACACGGTATTGCTTCAAAGTACTTAAGCACACATTTTACCACTAACATTTACACATCTGCCCTGATGATGGACACTGTAACGCTGTCCGAAACGTTGGCTAAAGGAGGAGGTAGCGTAACACAGCATAACACCCCAAAAACAAACAACAAAAATACTTTTGGCCGTGAAAATCTAAAATCAGTTATTTGAAAGGTATTAGCAAGTACCCGGCATGCGTTGCAATGCCCCTCAAAGATGAAAATTGTTTCTTTCCCTTCCTCATTCCATTGTTTCCTTACCTTCCCACCTTCCCCCTTCCTTTTCCCACCTCCACGAAACTTCCCCCATCTTCATTCCCCTCTCCCTTTCTGGACTTCCATTTCCCTCCGCCTTCCCTTTCTGCCGTTAAACTATATGAAATACACACATTTTCAAACAACTCGCGTGCCTTATATATAAATTTCATAACGCCAGAGCTCACCATTACATATGCGGGAAGCGAACTATGCAGCGATTTTGAAACGGAATCATTCTCATTGGTTCCTCATAGGCCAATACCGATCCCTCAACATTCTCACAGAGTCACCGTCTGCCGTGTAAAATTTAACGGAACCATTCTGTTCTGGACTGCCGAAGAAATAACAACGTTGCAAATCGCTTCTTGATCGCTCCCACTTTCATATACGAATTCTTTGATTGATTTATACACAATCCATCCTCACACCACCTGACCCTATACATAAATAAAACTTCGCTTCACAACAACTTACCAAAGTTTCATCGCTATCGGATGGATAGTGTAGGAAAGAATTTAATAATTCTAGAGCTCACTATTGGAAATAGAAACCATCGAGGGCATGCGCACATCAAATCCCCAAAGTGTCATCGCAATCAGATGAATGGTTTAGGAACGCATAAGAGACAAACAAGGAAAGCCTTTTGCCTTATACACTAAAAATACTTCAAAATAACGCATTAAATTATTATGCAGTGTTCACATTTATCTTACGGTATTTTATGTAATGTGTTAATATGTATTTCTATAAATGTGAAGAAAATAACTGTTTGACGATTGCGTTAAAATAAATTCCTGAAATACTAAAAATGCCTAGCTGTAAATCGAAGGCCTTCGACTCCAAAACCGGAGGGCTCGGGTTAGAATCCCGTCCTGCGCAAGTTAATTTTGTTTAATTAACCCAACACCGTAGATTTTATTTAAATTAAATTTGTTTCGCATACATTGGAAGGCACGTAATACGGTAAAAATAATCAAATCGTGCAATGGCACACACGAATTTTATACATTTTTTGAAATATGTTGTGATTCTGAAGTTAATGAGAAGAGGAAGGATATGGGGGAAAAGAAGATGAGAAAGTTCCTGGCTATTCAGATTTGGTCGCCAAACACGCCTAAAACCAGGGGCGGATTTAGGGGGGTTTTTGTGTACTGTGGAGATTCCATCACAGTACACACTTAGAAGCAAAAACTGTCTTTATTTTAAACATTAAATTTTTCTATTGTTTTGGCACTATCATAAACCTTCCTAAACATACTTGAACTTGTAGAAATATACTTGAAGTACATACTTGTTTCAAGTTTATTTCTAAAAGTAATTGTTGATTTTTTTGTCCGTCCGCCCCTTGTGCTCCCCCCAGAAAAAAATCCTGGATCCGCCCTTGCCTAAAACCACCACGGTGCTCCTACACCAGAATATCTTCCACTCTGGAATGTACCGCAAAAACGAAATACACCTCATATTATTTTTAATGACTAAATTGTGAAATGATACAATTCAATCAAATAAAATTTACTTAGGCACACCGGGATTTGAACCCGCGACTTTCGGATTGCTAATCGAAAGCCTTGTCCCTCGACCACGGAAGTCGTCAAATTTATTAATTCATACCGTCTAAAATTTATTGGAGGTATTTTATGAAATCCATCATGGCCGACCATTATTTCCCCAGATATGCAACCGAGTTTTAAACATATAGAACGCCAGAACGCCATGTCCAAAAACGTTGTTAGCCAATTGCAACATACTATATCAGCGGTCGTCACACTTTTCTGGTCAAGGGCCACATCGGACAATGTAAGGTATCACCGCGGGCCGCACACTTTTGTTTTGGGGGGGGGGGGGGGGGGGGGTAATAATAATACATACACGCAAAATCATAATACAAAAAACATTATGTAGATCTGTAATGGAATCTTTTAGTTCAGTTTTCATCCACTTTCCGAAAATGCGTGAATTGTCGCACACATGATAAAAATGATTACAATACATACCTACAATAATAAAAAATAACCAATGTTATTTCCTTTATTAGTACGTGTGATGAGTGTGTTTTTTTGGTCTTTTAGACCATTTTTTTACCTACCCACACCCTCACTGTGCCATCTCTACGCCCTCTAATTTTCTCTGGGTCTTCTACTGCCCCCCTTAAAGTCTCAAACGACCACAAGCCGGGACTTAGGATGATCGTTATTTTTTTTGGGTTATTATGCCGTGTTGCGCTACCTCCTTCTTTAGCCAACGTTTCGGACAGCGTTGCAGTGTTCATCATCAGGGCAGATCCGGCAGATCACATATCTGCCGGATCTGCCCTGTTGTTGGACACTACAACGCTGTCCGAAACGTTGGCTAAAGAAGGAGGTAGCGTAACACGGCATTACACACCAAAAACAAATAAGGAAAATACTTTTGGCCGTGAAAATCTAAAAACGTATCTGACTTGGGATGTGTTCATAAACTGGGCGTTTTAAAATCAAGAGTCAATCAATTAAAATCGAAGTTTTAAAATCATAAGGATATTAAAATAAATATAAATCATATTAAAATCATATTTTTAAATTATACACAAAATATTTTTAAAAAAAACGGATAAAATATAATTGTACCTACATGGAAAAAATATATTAAAAAAGAAAACGGCAGATATTTGTACGGGCCTCAGAAAAGCGAATAATATAATTGTACATGAAAAAAAATGTATTTAAAAAGAAAACGGCAGATATTTGTGCGGGCCGTACAAATATCTGCCGGTACAAAATAAATCGGTAAATAATGGTACCATATGGTACAAAATGCAGTGTAGGGAATGTGTAATCTAGGTAAATGGGTATTTGTGGTATATTTCAGAGTGGAAGGCATATTTAATATTTTCTGAAATTTCAAAAAAATTTGAAATCATAAATTGTTAATTTTCTCGTTCTGTGAAAGTTCTATTCAAGTTGAGTGATTATTGAAGTTTAAATGGGAAAACCTCTGTGCTGCGTGGGTGAATTTTTTAACACTTTAGGTTGAACCACGAAATTTTGAGTGACTCGAAACCGTGGAAAAAACCGAAGATTTCCGCTAAATCCTTTTGCAATAAACGTTTGAATATGTATTTTTAGAGCAATTTTTATAATATTTATCTTTAGCCAAGTGGGAAGTACGAAAACGCTCGCGAGCCGCGGTTAGCTCATCACTGCTGTAAAGTTTACCTGAACAGTGGTTGTATAGGCTGCGGACAGAGGACTTTTGGAAGACTTTTTGGAAGGCTTTTGAGGCTGGTAAAACTGCCCACTTCATAGAAAGTATTGATTGATAATAATGGTAAAGAATACATCCCTACTAAATGGTTACCGGGTTCATGGGTTGATGTTTGTCCTGGTATGGCGGCGGGTGTGTCCGTGGATCGAGAGAGACTGGGTGAAGGAGGCTTTTTGACCTTTCCGGTCTCGACCCATCGCCTTGTACCGCAGTTGGAGGGATGGATTCATACGTCCACCACTCATAAAAACTAACCCCCAAATTCGTACCCACCCCTCATACCTTTTTCCTTCCCAGAACTTCCTATCCTTCCCTTCCTTAAAAAGACCCTCCTCACAGCATCCCCTAAGTTGACATAGGCCCTGAGGGAAATTTTTATTAATTATTTTCCTGACATGTTTTTTTTTTTTTACATGAGCTCCACACAGGAGGCCCTGAGGAACATAATTTCCCTCAGGGCCTATGTCATCTTTATGCTCACCTATGATGCTGTGTGGAGGGTTTTTTTAAGGAAAAGAAGAAGAGGAGAGTTCTGGGAAGGAAAAGGGTTTAAGGGGTGGGTAGGAATCTTGGGTTCAGTATGTCCTGGTCATCCGCATCCAAGACCTAGACAAACCTCACCCCATGAACCCGAGAACCCCTGCTAAATCACCAAACGAAGCGAATCACTTGGGGTGACCTATGGCAGAGGTTTGGGTGTGTCAGATGTGGAGCTAATGTAAAAAATCTACCGTAAAGTCAAGTGGAGGTAAAACCATACGCAGATATTATGATGGGATTTTAGCATTAAAATTTTAGGTATATAAATAAATACTTTATTTATTTTTTGTTTATTAACTTGATTGATTATTAAGGTATCTCAAACAAACACAAAACCTCAGACGGTTTATAATTCAAAAAGTTCTCATGCATGTCGATTTACACTTGACCCATATGCGGGGTAAGGGGGCATACATTAATTACGTGAGCAGTTCTTCCAATCTAGACCCCCCCCCCCCCTTGGTGAGATAAATTTGGGCCATTTTGTGTATTCTTTTCAAGTAACGTGAGATTTTGCTGGACCACCCTCCCCTTTTGAGCTCACGTTAATGTATGCCCCCTAAGCAATCTAAGCATACACATACCGTGGTGTAAGTGTACGCACTCTGTTTTCAATCTACTCTTGGATCCAAAATAACCTATCACAACGCTTTCTTACATGTGGAATATTTCACTGAAAATTAATAATATGAAATGAAATACGCCTAATATTACCTTTTTTATTAAGTTAACAGCAAATCTTAGATTACACAATACTACAATAATAAAATAGTTAATTATGCCTGTTATGAACCTTACACCGGTGGTAGTGAATTGAGTGAATGAAGTATTTTACGTTTCATAATCATTTTTAGGTGGAGAGTTTAGTGTACGCACGCACATAACTGCGTAAGATTACCCCCGCATCCTTATCCTCTCACTTAAACTTATCCTCTCACACAATAAATTAATTAAACAGATGAATGAGTGTCTGTTTGTGAATTGTCTCATTGCACTCTAACATTATTTTACCAAATATCATCGTAAAACCGCATCCTTCAAACACAATTGGTTACATAATGGCACCCATCGGCAAAGAGGCAAAATAAAAGAAAACAATGAAAAAAGTAGTCATTTTCTACGCAAGGCTCACTGTACACTCGAACTACTTGAGCGCGACCCAAAGCGCTTCAGAATTCAAATAATGAACGCAGGTGAAGCATTGACACACAATTTTGTTTTAAAAATCGTTGAGTATACCTACTTATCCACCGCGTATAGTCATCCCACTGCGTAGTTCACCCAAAATGCTACAAATTGCACTTATGCACAGCGACTCCCTTTATTCCTACCTCCACACCAAACGCATAACTTTCATTGGCTGTCCTGCTTTAGTAGTCCTTGCAGTTTGGTTGTAGTTCGCTTCCTATCAATATATATTGAAAACTAGCTTTTTCCCGCGGCTTCGCTCGCATGGTGTAAGGGGGGTTCCCACTCCGCCTCCTCCACCTCCCCCCACCCCTCCCCCTCTCACCGCCCTCCCTCCCCCCTCCCCCCTTCCCTCCCCCTTCCCCCTCCCCCATCTCTCCCTCCCTCCGCTTTCCATATATTTAATCCCAGTACGTTCAGTTTTTAAACAGCCCGCGTGCCACCTTTTACAATTTTTATTCAAATATCCATTTTTCATGTATATTAAATTTGGTACCTAACATAGGTACCTATTTAAAATATCTAAAATTCTTGATTCGATTCAAACTATTAGGGGAGTAGGTACCTACTTTAAATAAATTTATCAACTTAAAGATTTTCAAAAATAGAATCCTGGTTTGACAATCATTCTCAAACAAGCGAACTGTCAAACGTGCGATAGTCGTTAGATTTTCTGAAATTATCCAATTTTCTGCGCAATTTTCTTAATTTTTCTCTCCGTAAGAACCATCCTCGTACTTCAAGGAATATTCTAAAAAAATAATTAGCGAAATCGGTTCAGCTGCTCTCGAGATTTGCACTTAGCAACACATTTAGCGATTCATTTTTATATATAAGATAGGGTAGAAAATCATTACAACTTATTGTGGAACGTACCCCTTTCCATGGACAGTTTATACGGAAACTTGCGATAAATTTGTCAGTAAAAGTGACTACTCCCAGAGTGCTGTTTGCAAAGTTTAAACAAATGAACTTACATAAAGCTACGTCATTAGCAATAGTTACAATGCCACATATTATGAACATTAAAAGTCATTAGGTAAAAATTTACAAATGAAATTGCAACACATTAGTTCTTTTACACAAAGGTTATTATATTTTTTAAGATCTTTTCGAATTTTGAATTTGAAATAGAAGTTGATTTCGAAAGGTGAGTTGTGGCCACTTTCATCCGGTGCCGTGGTTCCGAAGAAGCCTCACACGTCCCACCGAGGAGTGTAAGAAAAACACCTGGATACCGTTCAGTAGGCAAAGCACCTCAGCCAGTCGAACACCGGCCCCCGCTTGCTCCACACGCCAACAAACTCCAACAAACACACTCAACACGATTACAGTTATATTCGGGTTATACACCGCCACTGCTGGACTCCATACTCCATCACACCGTAAAGTTTATCTTGTCCACATACGCGCACGCATTACGGGACATTGGCTGTAAGTTGAACGCTGCCAAACTCGGGTTAAAGGCGCGTTTAGGTGCGTTCCCTTTGCCTAGTTATTTGGAACGACCACTCATCAGAAGAACATTAACATTATTAACAGTTCATTATTTATAACGTGTTGTTTAATACCGTTCCAACATCAATTACAACTTATTTCTGGTGTTCGTGATTCGAGGAGTTTTGTCGGATCTTCCGTGACAATGTCCACACTACCCTGACAGTGATCTCAGTCAGGTTTGAGTCGTGGAAGTGCTTAGAGAATCTGTGTTGTGGACTGGTGAAGTGTTGGACTAGTGCTCGCAATCATGATCCCCTGGAAACTGTTCCTTATTCTAGGGGCCTTCCCCTGGACGACAAAGGCGCAAGATGATTCATTTGCTGGAAGTTTCCTATCAGGTCAATAACTTATTCTTTTAAATACCAATTTAATCATAAATCATCATAACTATTCATCTTGTCTGGTTCTTCTGCGTCTGTTGTCTTTTTTGGTTTAATTCATCGTGGTCTATCTTGTTTGGTTCCTCTGATTGTTGATAAAGTACCTAACTTCTGCGGTTTCATTGGCCACCCGATAGCGGACTAGCGGTTTTTTCTGGGTTATTGTGCCATGGCAAGGAGAGCGAGAAGAACACGCCACAGTGACCCATAAGATGTAATACAACAATCAACGCATCTTGGTAATGTTCGTGTAGATATAAATTATTTATTGGATTCATTGCTCCCGCTCCCGTGGTAATGCTAATTTAGTATAGTGCCGTTAAATTGATACTGGTAATGAACGGGCGATGCCACATCGATGTTATCAATTCTACACAGAAATAAATGTTTACACATGATGTTAAATTCGATCATTTTATGATGTTACCTCTTTTTGGAATTATTTTGATAAAATTTTGCCGATGACACTGATAACTGATTAATATTTCGTTCTTATTATAATATCAGAATCAACAAATATTAATTGCACGTCAAGGCAGCAAATAATCTTGAACGGTCACCTCTGGCGTCATGTAATGTGCACAGCGGTCAATGCAGTGATTTTCAATTCGCAATGTTTTTTTCGACCACTTAAGATCTATATTTGAACTGTTCAATCTAATAGACACCTAAATCCCCTACAGCGCGAAGCCGGTTAGCAAAATTACTTAATAATCTTCTCTAAATGAATAATTAACACGATTATTTTCTGACAGTCTCCATTTGTGAAATTTCTTGTGTTTTTGGAGATTAATTGGTAAGAACGGTTAAATTGATATCAGTTTAGGGATTGGTATCAGATTGTTAACAGGTTTTGGGCTGCATCACAGGAATTTTCATGTATTGAAGCCCAAAACCCGTTTCTAATGTTCGGGAAGATGAACCCTGTAAATTAATCAGTAATATCAAACTGTTCATTTGTAAAGTACTAGTTGTGTGTAGGCCGGTGGGTATTTCAGTATACTCAAGAATGCTATTATAAGTCGGATTGTAGAAGCAACTTGACAAACGTAAACACCCCTCAAGTCGAGCTTAAAAAGTAACTGAAATACCAAAAATAAGATTAACATTTTATTAAAATATTGAATTCACACGTCGTAAATAAAGCACTATTATCATTGACCAGGGACGCTCTTAACATTGTAACTGCATTTGAAAACACGCATCAAATCTGCAGATAATTAATGCAATACGGGATAACTGGTTAAAGTAATTTCACACTCCAAGAGTATACTTACAACTTATGCGTGCGTCATTTGGGCGAAATATGTTAAAATGTAACTGTAATGAAGAGAATTTAAAATTTACTAACGGTTAACGTGAATCAAATCAATTTTCTACGTATAAGGAAGATTACGGGATGGTGATCTAACGGCGTAAACCCACGTCACATTCCACCATCTATAATAAATACCATCATCTCATAACATTTACGATTAAAGAATAACTTGACAATAAAGCAAAAATAAATCTGTTCGGGATAACACTATTTATGCCACGAAAAAAAATTGGAATAACACTGATAAGTTTTAAGATTTTCACGGCCAAAAGCATTTTCGTTATTTGTTTTTGGGGTGTTATGCCGTGTTGCGCTACCTCCTTCTTTAGCCAACGTTTCGGATATCGTTGCAGTGTCCATCATCAGGGCAGTTCCGCACGTCACGATTGCCTGCTTGTCACGATTATTTTGTACTGGTTAAAGTTAGTGGTGCTGGCGGCACGGTATCGCTTCGAAGTAAATAAGCACACACTTCACGACTAAAAATTACACATCTACCGGATCTGCCGGATCTGCCCTGATGATGGACACTGCAACGATGTCCGAAACGTTGGCTAGAGAAGGAGGTAGCGCAACACGGCATAACACCCCAAAAACAAATAACGAAAATGGAATAACACTACTTATGCAGATGGCAATAAGGTTTAAATTCCCTTTTAACATCAGCCGCCTGTTTTGATTTATTCACGAAAAACTATCGCAAAAAGCGTGTATTATTTTATTTTGAGAAGTTCAGGCACAAATAATATTTAAACGTTTTAAATCATTTTCTAAGGAATAATTTAATTTTCCACATTATACAATAAAACCAAAACCGAAAAGGGGTTTGTAAGTTGGAGATTTTGAACTTTAAAGCAGATTATAAAAAGACTAATAAAAAAAATAAACAATTATTTCAAATAAAAATGTGTTCTACTCGTAGTATTTATGGAAAGCATCTAAATATCTAATTTTCAAACCAAAATCACACAATTTTGCATTGCTTGGTAGGGCAATACCTACCAATTCGTTCAAGTCAGAAACAGTAAACTGTGATTTGGCGTTACAAAATTTTGAAAGATTATCTGTTTAGAATTTATAGGTCAACCTAACTATTTTTATCTAGCGACGCCGTTTCGTATTATGACTGATAAGTCATTCATCGCTTCATAAAGCTACGAAATTTTTATTTAACCGTCAAATTTTTGGCAAAACCCTAATGATTTTTGTTTCATATTTTTACTAAGTAAGAAAAAAACTGAAAAAAGATTGTTGAAACTCGGGAGACATCGGAAAGCCTTTCATAAAATCGTTTAAAACAGTTTAAAAAACATGAAACGGAACATAAATTATGCAGCATCCCTAGTAAGAATATCTATAAGTAAGGGGTACCTAAGGCTCTCAACCAGCGATCGTAAATAATTACAAAAAGGAAATAATTTTAATAGTTTTATCATCACGCGTTTCGGCTTTTTTGTATGTGGGTACAAATTAAAGCAAATTTGAAATGAAATAAAATCGATATTGAGTTATAATTTTAAAAAGCTGGTAGGGAGAATAATTAATCTTTCTCATTGGAACCGCCCTGTACGATCGTAAGAACATCTTTCGACAAATGTGGATTTTCGGCCGCTGGCTGGTTAAGGGCCCTTAATATCGTCCTGGTGTCAGATCACCATTTAGAATTGAAACGTTGCTTGTAATGGCTTTAGTCGTATTCGGTGACTAGATATGAATAGGTAGGTATCTCCCCACCTTCCTTTTACCTATCTCCTTCCCTTCCTCTATACCTTCAGCAACACAACATACCTCAACTAAGGATTCAATAGTATCCTGGTTCCACACGGTTCGGAGCGGTTGGCACTCTTGCGAAGTATTCACATTAATGTGATTTTAAATATTTCGAAATAATATACATTTCAATTACAAAAAAAATTACTTGCGCACGCCAGGATTTAACCCGCGAACTTCGGATTGCAAGTCGAAAGCATTACCCCATTAATGTCTGTGAATATTATACATTCGACACAATATTTACATTCTTCAATTTTTTTGCAAAATATTATAAATATATCACTTAACTTATTATTGTTATTAGACATTCGACAAATGGAAAGTGCTGGTACCTTCCCTGATAAATACTTACCTTTGTACCTGCTTACCCGAACACGACTCGAAAAATCAATGAATACTAATTTCATTGTAATATTGTGTCGGTGTCGTTTAGTGCATAAAATAAGTAGGTTCCTTGCCAACAATCCTCAATTTTGCACTTTATACTTTTGTAAAAGTTCTCAATTCGAATAATGATTCTGTTCTGCATTCATGACCGTTGAATAGCTAAATATTTGGTTCCATTATTTGTACTTTCTCCACCAATTAGGCGACGGTGATGAATATCGATTGATCTAGAACTTCAGGAATGTTACCTTCGAGCATTCACCCCTTTTATTAATTGAAATTTTTGAATAGGTTATATATTTTGTAAAAAAGACCTCCAAGGCCCGGTAGTAAGCGTTTCAAAAGAAAAAGAGGGGGAGTTTGTAAATACGAAAGTTAGAGAGAGCGCGCTAATATTATGAACGATAATAATTAAGCGAAAATTGTGAAAATTTAATATAACAAGACTTATTTAAAATAGAGAAAAATCTCTCTAAAAATGCTAATATTACATTTGAAGTTACACTGTGATTTTTTTCATACCCATAACATCCCACTAATATTATAAAGGCGAAAGTTTGTATGGATGTACGTTTGTTACTTTTTCACGCGAAAACTACTGAATGGATTTTAATGAAACTATACAATAGTTCATACATCAGAATAGGCTATAGAGCTCTAGAGCTCTGGCATTATGAAATGTATATACAAACTAGCGGACCCGGTCACACGTTGCTGTGGCTAAAGAAACACAATGCCATTATCCAATCTTTATAAAATCCAAACTACCCGCTTGCCAGCTGCCCGCTGCCCGCTGCCTGAATTGAATATTTGAATTTCTCGGCTTTTCTCTACTGTAAGAAGCATGTATTATACATATTCCTCTTGAATCACTCCAGTGGCGGTTCTTCACAGGGGGACAATGGGGACGGTCCCCGCCAGTTTCACTCAAAACCTACTAAAGGAAATAACAGTCGATGCGTTGTCTTCACCAAAATGAATGAATTCTTTAAACATAAAAGTAATTAACACTTGCAGATATAAAATACAAATAATTATTCCGGATGATTTTAATAAGACCTTACGCGCGAACAGCGAACAATGTACGGACCACAAAGCAGCGGGTCAATTTCTCAGTGCGTAGAATCTAATGCGCACTTGGGGGACGATCCGAAGTATCCCCATAGTTTCCTTGCGTTGTTTCGCGATCGTATGCAACTGCGCATGCGCAGTCGTATGTGAATTCAAATACCCGCGGGGACAATTCTTTGGATCCTCACAGAAACATTTGCTTGCGAAGTTTCGGGCGGGAATCGCTCGCGTTCAAATTAGTTTGATAATAATCTTGCAAGATAAAGCTTTATTTTTATTACACTATATTGTAAATTGGCATATATCTATAGATATTTTATATTACTTTGTGTTTAGATATCCGACTAGCGTGATTAGACCATAAAAATTTTTTTTGTGAAATTTTATATTATATTCTACGGGTGGTGAGATTGCGGTACGGTACAGTACGTAAAAAAATATCGATCCCCACCACTAAAGAAGTGCTCGAGCCGCCACTGTATCACTCTACCTATTGGTGAAAACCGCATGAAAATCCGTTGCGTAGTGTAAAAGATCTATGCGCACATACATTTTGAGCGACTTCATTTTATACTATGTAATGAAATTGCAATAGGTGGCAAGCGAACTGTTTGAAAAATGAATGTAACGGGTATGGAGGGGTGGTGAGGGGGGGATAGGATGTGGGAACAAGGCGGAGGGGGGGTGGTGGGAGGGGGGGTGGGGTGGGCGGAGGGTGGAGGGGGGGTGAGGGGGGATTTGGGGGTGGTTGGGGGGGAGAGGGGGGAGTGGGGGCGGGGAAGAGGAAGGGGGGATTGGTGTGGGGATAGGGAATCTGTAGGAAGCGCTGTGGGTACCCCTCTAATACTATGCGAGCGAAGCCGGGGGCAAAAGCTGGTATTAAATAAAAGAACAAAATGTGATTTTAATAATTTTCGGAGCGTTCTTCGCGATTTTTTTCTATCGAGGGAATTTCATATAATTATCGTTTCGCCTCTACAAATGTATGGATTTTAAAAATAACATATATTTTTTTAGAAACTTAAACACTTATACCTATTATTCAAGAAAAATATGTTATAAAACGGTGGAAATTCGGATTGCGGTGGTTTAAGAGGAATAATTTTAGCACAAAACTTTAGATTTGAGGCCAAAATACTATGCCAAACTGAAAAACAATATTTAAATCAAAATGCATAACTTGTAGATTTTTCATAAGTTTAGATGCAACTTTGGCAATTTTTGTGAGTGAAAGACATTTATTTAAGAATTATGTTACACTACTTTCTAACACACAAATAAATATAGTAGCACATTTCCTTATCAGATATTGTCTGATAGGCATGTCTTTAAAAAATTATTAAAAATTGAGTTTGATTAAGTATTTTTTCCTCAACTCCAAATTTAAGCTTTGTTGCCGTTCATCTTAAGGGCCATTAACCACCCAGCGGCCGAGAATTCATAGATGTTCTTACGATCATACAGGGCTGTTCCAATGAGAAATATTAATTATTCTCCGTACCAGCTTTTTAAATAATAACTCAATATCGATTTTATTTCATTCAAATTTGCTTTAATTTATACCTTCATTCAGAAATGCTGAAAGGTATGATGATAAAATTATTAAAATTATGTACTTTTTGTAATTATTTGTTGATCATAAGTATTTATAATTTTTCAATAATGTCTACGCAAAATAAGAATGTAAAAAAAGTATATTATTTTTAATTTTTAACTTTATGAGTAAAATCTCAAATTATAATATTTAATTAAATGAAGACAATATTAGCGAAACTCAATCGAAAATCTGGAGACAGAAAAAGATATTAGCTCCACTGTGACTGAGCCTGATTTTTCTCTCTCAGTCCCAGTGGAGCCAATATCTTTTTCTGATTTTTCTGTCTCCAGATTTTTGATTGAGTTTCGCTAATAATGTCTCCATTTAATTAAATATTAAATATATTAGTTTATAAGACCGTAAATAAATAGACAAACTGAAGTATTTTCGTCACAAAACACGTGCGCGGATCTTTTTAAAAATGATTGTATTTAAACTAAAATTAAAACTCGAAGCATAGCTTTCCCAGACAATTTATTGATTTATTTTACTGCGTGATTATATGATTTGAAATGTGTGATGTTTAATACAAAATTTTGTTTGAAAATTTAACAAACCTGCCAACGACCTACGGTAAAAGCTTATCGTACTAAAAATAAACATATTTTCTCAAAATTTAAAACATGGCTTTACTAGATAAAATAACAGTTTTTCGAAATTAATTTATATTTTTTTTGTGGAAAAGAGTCGATACGCCTAAAATTTGATTTTAAAATGACACATTTCCGGTTTTGTCTGGTTATTCCCTCTTAAGTAATTCTTTTCTGTCAGCTAAGCTTATAAGATCATCTAAAAGTAAATTAATTAAAGTGACCAGTTACACAACAAAATCATGATAATGCCCTCAATGATTGTGATGTCAATAAAGGAGAAATACTAGCCTAAAATATTATGTAAAGTGATCTTAAAAATGCTTAGACAGTTGTGAACAAATTGAATGCAGTAGATTCCGTATTTATTTCATGAATGTGGGGAAGAAGACAATAAGAGATTTAGAATAGAAAAAAAATATGGTGAAGAGAAAACCACCATTTGATCCTGATCTACCAAAATTGCTTGAAGTTTACCATTCCAAACGTTGTAGTAGACGGGAAACTGTCTTCAAGATTGCAACCGTGGTGACAAGGATAGATTGTAGTGACCCACTTTATCTATCTGTTTATTTGAAATAGGTATGGGTGATTTGTTATTTACCAAACTGTTGATACCTTTATAGAAACCTCAAAAGATGCATTGCATTCACCTCGTAAACATCGTGTCTTCTTCGTTTTGAAGCTTGAAGACAGGTAACCCAAACTTTCAAATATCCACTTTATAGGCTGTCTTCCTGGAGCTTTTCTTCAATAGATCTTTAGCACATAGAATTTAAGCAAATTGACTTATTTTCGAAAAGTCAGTTTCCAATACATGTATAGCAAGGTGCAAGATCAACTTTGAACAGCTTCCTAAGTTGCATATTGTGCGTTAATTTGTTGGTCTTCCATTTCAAATAACATATATTTATATTATTTCGATAAGTATGTATGAAACTAATACCGAACAATACATTCCTCACTTTGCACCTCGCGTCTGTGGAGAGTGAAACAGTTTAACATTTAGCGAATGCGCAAGATGAAAGTAATTCACGAATATGTTACATACAGGTATCTGCAATCTGCTGCAGTTGATAAAATGAAAACAATACAAAGATTCTCTGATGTTATCAAAGTTCCGCCCGAAGTAGTTTTTATTTAACCTTCACGGTTTCTTGAATATCACACTAAGGTTATTGATGCCAAATAAATATGGAACCCGTGCATTCAAGAAGATAAAACAACAACTGTAAAAATTTGAACTCGCGTGGCCTGTAGCAAGTTAGGTACCCACTTCATTTGAAGAACGTCTGACGGAGTCATGACCCCTCCAAATACACAATACGATGAGATGCTAAACGAAAAAGTATTTTTCATTTGAACACAAGCTTAGATAATTTATTTACCTTTTCTGACATTGAATCTTTTCGAAAGATCGCAATATGTTTTTGGCATTTTGCCAAATTTAATTTAAGTCGCGCCTCGCGGAATTAGATTGTTAACTTTTTATAAAGGTATCTACTTTAATTAAATACCCTCAAATGGAATTTTCTCACTTTAGCGTCTTATTATACACGGTGACAGGAAACTCCTGGTTCAAGCTAAAACTATTGAATCTACATCACAGAGAACAGCTCACAGATTCCCTCTCGGGTGTTTCTGGTTCGATCCCCTAATAGTTAGTCCTCCATCATTACAGAAGCCATATTTTCAACTTATGTATTATGGTGGGTGGATTTTGATTTTCAAAATTCTGAGATTATTTATATAATAATATAAATAGTTGATATTAACCCCATCACAATTTTTTCAAATTTGACCTAAAAAAATCCACCTCGATTTAATCGAAAACGAATGCTCAAATAGAAAAAATTCACCACGAAATCGACTTCAAATGTGATTAGATTCACCATTTTCCCGCTTTTACTCCGAGTTACCGGGCATCATGAATGAGTTATCTTTTTTTAAATTAGGCATAACTAATGAAGGATTTTTTTAATGTAAACGTTGGGCAGCCTTTTGCATCAGATATAATATACATAATTATTAGGTACTTGCCAATCACCCTATTCTTTACTATTTCATTCAGCTTCACACTATGGTGCCCAAATGGCGAAGTTCATTATAATATCGATTTCATTAAATTCACATGAAAATAAATTTTTATCTGCAATAATCTAACAACTATTCTTCTCCGCATTCTGACTGACATTCCTCATTCTTTTGATTCTTTCCCGTCTTCAGGAAGTGCGAGATGTCACTTGGAATTAGATCTAACCATTGTGTAGTAGACAAGAGATAAGGTGCAAATTGATGGACCATTCTTCGGCAACGTAACAGTAAAGTGTCGGTTTCACTAGACCAAGACGGTTTACGTAATGCGTAGGTAATTGGCTACAGTTATGTGAAGAACTATTTAGGCCACATGAAGTCAAACAATAATATATTATATTATGTAGGAAGTGTGGGAAGCGACGGAGCATCACGCAGTTTGCTGAATGTAGGCGGACATCATTCCTAGGAGTGTGTCACTTTCAGGGGGGGACCAACCTACGGACCCTGCGGAATGCGGCTTTTTACAATTGTTTTTTTTAAGTAGGTAGGTTTTAACGTTTTTTTTTACGATTCCGTAGGTAGGTACTTATTCATTTATTCTTCTCCTAGCACCTATCGAAGGTTGGCCATCGTCGTTGCTGAATGTATCATTCCTAATGATATGTCACTTCCACGGAAGGACCTACCGACCTTGTGGGATTCAAGTTTTTTCGATGAATTTTTAAAGAAGGTTTTTAATGGTTTTTAGTCGATTTCGTACTTAATAATTTAGGCTTCTTCTAGTGTCCATCGGAGGTTAACCACAATTGTACAAATCATAACAAATAGCTTTTTTAACCCCTAAATCTGGAGAAAAATGGAAAAATCAAATTTTCATGAAGAAGCCCGAAATGAAAATATTCGTTATTACGTGTGTTTGCTTATACAGGGTATCTAGGGGTAAAGTGCATTAAATTCGGGAGGTGATTCTACATGATAGTATAAGTAAAAAAGATAAATAACTTTTTTCGAAATTTTAGGGGTAGTTTTGTCAATCACCACCATACAATGTTGCCACGATCGTGCCCGGCAGGCTTCCGGCAAGTAAGATCGTACCTCACACTAAGGATTTTTAGTAGGTAAATCTTTTTGATTTGAAAAAAAATGTTGGAATTTCGAAAAAAGTTCTGAATCTTTTTTACTCCTACCATCGTGTAGAATCACCTCTCGAAGTTAATGCACTTTACCCCCGGACACCCTGTATATTGTTCAAATTTTTTCTAATATCTTTACTTTGGTACATCAAACTCCTTAAGAATTGAGTGGATAATTTAATCCATTTTATTTGTCCTTGGTACAAATAACAGTTTGTGAAAATGGCAGTTTTCAGCGAATGTTTTATAATGCAAATCTGCCCCGTTCCTAATTTGTCACTGTGTTGTGGAATTTACACTCAACCTAACGCGAAATAAATAAATTCTCTTCAGATTTACTCGTTTGAAACGTAATATGGTTGGATTGTCTTGACGGATCTTTCGGGAGAAACCAAAAAAAAACAATGGCAGATCTCGACAAGGGTCAGTGGGTCCAATTGTTAGTGTCTGTCAGAGTGTTCCGCATAGGGGTCAGCGGGAAAGGCCTTGAACTATGTTGCAGACCTTTAGCCACATAACCCTATAAACATGTTAGGAATTCCACCCTTTATTCTGGAGTCTTTGGAAAGCTAATACATAGAGACAATATATAGTGTAAATAAAATTATTTTCGTAACAATTAGAACCATAAATAATTGAATGTTTTGAATATTCCGTAGGTGATATCACATTACCGTTAAAAAAATTAGTTAATGAATTCATGCGATACATAAATAACAGTTTTAATTTAATTGATACGTGTTCCAACTGCTGGTAACAGAAGATTTATTGTAAAAATTTATGGAGGGCACCAGAAAAAGAACAGAGAAGCCTTAATGGATAGAAAGCTACTTAACGGAGAGATCTCAAATTGGAAAATTTAACCAAATATTTATTGTACCACTAACAAGTAAATTTGGCGTTCCTCAAGGTATGGTCCCCGGACAATTACTACTTCTATTATATGTAAATGACATTTTTCAATAGAAAATTAATTCAATTCAATTCAATTTATTTATTCTTTCAAAATCATTACAAAATGTATAATTTTAAAACGTTTTTAAAATAAATTTCTAACAGTATTACAACATACCTAAGTGGTAGGTATACAATGTTCAAGCTATACAAGCATTAATAGAGTTTGCATTTTAAAGGCAGCTTCACTGACGCTAAATATGTCGATGTCTGATATCCGAATTCATTTTGTCCAAAAGCAGGTTTGCTCTCCCGACCGGCATGACCATTAGTTATTTAAGGTAGAACAATCTATGCTGTCGGTGGCGAAGATAACTATCGGGAACATAGAAATGAAAGCACTCTATGATAGCCGAGTTTTCAAATCATCCTCGAATCAATCTGAAGAAATGCGTAGCAACATATACATCCCTTCTGACCCGTAGATAGTTCATTCCGAGCATACCCAAAAGAAAGTCGGTAGGATAGAGCCTCTGGTAACAACCATACTCCCTCATGAAGAGAAATCTTAGAAATTAAATGTGAATTAATCTTTTCTGCAGATGATACTGCATTATTAATAAAAGGTCAAACATGGGAACTAGTTAACAAACCTGCAAGTGATGATATTAATATCTTAAAATCATGATTTGATAAAAACCTACTCACACTCAAATTATTAAAAACAACCCATGTCTTATTCTCCTTTTAGAAAATATCTAAACAAAAAATCAATATTATAATCCACGATGAAAAATGTGACAGTGTATGTAAACAACGTGATCTTGTTTGTAATGTAATTAACTCTTCTTCTGAAATTAAATGTGATCATTGTTCAAAACCCGAAGTTGAATAGCCTCATTACGCAGCTAGTAGAGAGAATTAGGAAAAGTATTTATTTGTTAGGTTAAGAAATATTTTAAATGTGAATATAATCAAAAATGTGTACTTTGCCCTTGTTCATTCTTTGCTTGTCGGGTAGGTTTTAAAAACAAACAAAACTCAATAAAAGTTTCGCAAAGAATTATCGTAAAAGTATAAATCTATAATTTCACTTTTCAAATTGTATCCAGTACCAAAAGTCGATGACATATTTAAACAAGCTTCCTTTATAAAAAAATAACAAAATAATATCAAAAATTTTAGAAGAAATGGAAATTAATTTATTATACCTAATTTTAAAACAAACACAAATGCAAAACCATTATATTCACTAAGCCATAAAAAAACTACAATAATCCTTCTGAACTGCGCTGTAGGTACCTACTATCAACCAATCAGAACAAATAAATAAAAATAAACAATCTTACAAAACATATTATACAAAACATATTATAACATACAACCCAGGTAAGAATCGTGGCTCCCTTATCAAGAACCTGAGTTCCTTTTTTCTGATAAGATATCCCTACCTACATGACCTTAAATATAGTATTTTTTTGTATATTGTAATTGTAATATATATATATTTATTACAATTCAAAAATAAAATAATACAATAAGAAATTAGGTGCTTAGCTTTTCAAATCTTTTCACTAAACATAGCTAACCCTATTATTAGTAAAGCTTACAGTCTGGCAAGATGGTCTCATCAAATGATTTTGGTACCTACCGATGAAGGGATGAATGTTACAAGATACTTACATTTTTATAAAAAATCAAACACTTTGCATTATTCTGCGAGATGTTCTGCAAATTATAGAAGATGATAATGTGTTTCAGTTTTGAAATAGGGATATTATTTACTCGTAGCCATGGTAAGATGTTGTTGGAACGAAATGCACGCGCATATTCGAGTGTGGTTTTTTGGGACAGAGGTCAAGAGTGCGGGATTTTCCATAAATCCCAAGCCTAAGGTCAAAGACACCGTTCATTTATTCGGTAAAAAATACTACCTGGGCGATCGAATCTTCTACTCCGAAGACAAAGAGTTTCAAGTTGCTTCGAAGAAAGCGTAATCTCGTTTTTTGACTGCCATAAAAAAAGCTGTAATTTTTGTGGGTAGATGTATTTATTTATATGTATTGGATTCATTTCGCAATTTGTTTGTTCCGGTGATCCTTTTGAACTTTTCGGTAGATACAACAATCTTTCATTCGTTATCTCCATGATCTAAAGTAGCACAAATACGAACCAATATTTGGTTTTGGCAATATTCTTTTCATCAAAATTCTCTGTTTTTAATCAACTTCTGTGTTGATGTTCAATCCCTGATTATGCGGCATATTTTAAATCCTCTAGTTAGCTACAATTTACCACGTAGTAATAAATAGATAACTCTTTCTTCCTTTACCTATTCTCGAGTTGTCAAAATGCCTTATGTGACAACGAGCTCTTAAATAAATAAATAAATATTTTGTTAAATTACTTTTTTGTTCAATGTCTATAAATCTGACAATTCAATCATTTTGAAATTTATGTTTTAATAAATATTGTTATGTTCCTTGGTCTTGGTGAGTACCACTTCTTACTTTTTCATTTTTCTTTCGTCGTCTGCTGAAGCATTATAAAAAAACTCCTAGATGACGACTGTAATGAAAACTTCTCTTTGTTTGAGTTCGTTTGCTATAATACATCATGTCCTTTGAATTCAATGAGTTTTTGATTACCTTTTTTACTTTCTCAGGTGCACAAACTTGATGTTTTTAATTTAATAACAGCGGGTTTCCCAAGTTTATTTCTGACCATCTCTGTTTTGCGAAGAGTTTTTGATTACCTTTTTTACTTTCTCAGGTGCACAAACTTGATGTTTTGAATTTAATAACAGCGGGTTTTCCAAGTTTATTTCTGACCATCTCTGTTTTTTAAAGAGTTTTTGA
Source organism: Limnephilus rhombicus (assembly GCA_929108145.2). Lineage (NCBI taxonomy): Eukaryota > Metazoa > Arthropoda > Insecta > Trichoptera > Limnephilidae > Limnephilus > Limnephilus rhombicus. The sequence continues at coordinate 20,843,104 of OV815286.1, forward strand.
TAACCTTTTTTACTTTCTCAGGTGCACAAACTTGATGTTTTTAATTTAATAACAGCGGGTTTTCCAAGTTTATTTCTGACCATCTCTGTTTTTCAATGAGTTTTTGATTAACTTTTTTACTTTCTCAGGTGCACAAACTTGATGTTTTTAATTGAATAACAGCGGGTTTTCCATGTTTCTTTTTTTTCCATCTCTGTATTACGACTACTAATTTTTCAATCTTCAAATGCATGATCTGAAGTCTAAACTAAATTTGGGAGGTTGGGTATGGGTACTGCCGCCCAGGGAACCATTTATTGGATTACTAACACCCAACACCTCGGCCATAGGTCACCCCAAGTGGTTTGCGACGTTTGGTGACTTAGCAAGGGTGCCCGGACTGCCCGGATTCTTGGGGGTGAGGTTTGTCCGGACCTTGAGGGCGGATGCGTCTGCCCACTAACTGTGTGGCAGGCCGGATAGGGAGAGCCTGGTTGAGGGATACTTTTTGACCTCTCCAACAGGACTCTCTCGGAATATCGCCTTGCATCGCAATGGGAGCGATACACTGCCCACAGATTCCTACCCACCCCTCATACTTCCTCTCCTTCGTTTCCTAAAAGTACCCTCCAAATAGCATCCCCAAATATGAGACTGGCCCTGAGGGGAATATTTTTCCTTCTGTGTGGAGCTACTGTAAAAAAATGTAAATCAACATTTTTTTGTTATTTTTTTTTTGTTATTTAATAAATGTTACAAAAATTACATGTTATTGTGTATTCTTTAATGTTTTTTGTAAAAAAATATACATTATTTAATATGTCTTACACCGTTTTTTTTAGCAAAGCTCGTATTAAAAAGGCGGAGACAACGAATGTAGATAATAATTTTTATATAAGTTTAAATAATATATAATTTTTTAAAATATACATATAGATCAATTAATAGATAATTAACAGTATATAAAGAAAAAACTCGTATATATCATATAATATGCATCTATAGTTTTATATATATAAAACATATAATAGAACGAATGTAGCAGAAAGAAGAGGAGATAAAAAAGAAAGGAGAAGAATAAAGAAAGAAAAGGGATATTAGATATTACAATTGTGTTTAGAAATAAAATATTATAAGATGTAGTGATTGTAATAAGTTATATATAAAGAGCTTTTATTGATTTTTTGAATTTTTTATTATTTTTTTCCAATCTTAAATTAACTGGTAATTGGTTAAACCATTTAACTCCAATGTATTTATAGTATTGTTGAGCTGTGGTGATGTTACAACGCGGGACAGTCATACAGCCCAGGATATTTGTTCTAATGAATGCTGTTTGAAAAAGGAGTAGAGCTCTCATTATTAAAGCAATCTTTGTGTATTTGTAGAATTGTAATTTTTTTATAAATAACATGAAGTGAAGGTACTTTAAAATCTTGAAATAATTTGATAGTGGGGTAATCATATGGCTTTTTTAAAATTATTTTTATAATTAATTTTTTAATGATTTCCAAAGGTAAAAGAGAAGTTTTGAATGCACCGCCCCAACCAACAATTCCATACTGTAGCACTGATTGGGTTGCTAACAGTGTGGAACTAATTTAAAAAATTGTGACAACGATGATTTAGATCATTTTGAGTGACCGTCGATTTCATGTTGATATCATCTAGACTACCTATACATATAAATTTCTTAATATTATTAGGTAATAATTTTACCGGAGAGCTTTTGAAGTCTATCTGAAATTTTGAAAGTAGGTATGTATAATATGTGCATTCACCCAACTTATGTATACCCAGTGGCGTAGCTAGCATGGGTGGTACCCGGGGTGGATTTTTTTTGTGCATTACAGATTAATATAATCCTATGTCACCCCCCGGGGCGTGGTGTCATGGTGTCACCCCCCCCCCCCCCCCCCCTACTAAAGTTGACTTGAGAAAAAATTCAAAAAGACCTAGACACAAAATTCGGGGCACTCCACGGGGAACAAATGAAAGAAAATAACAGACCGTGTTCATGTATAAAATACTTTGGAGACAATATCCTTCGTAAATTTTTTTCCACGGTCGAGTGTCACCCCCCTGTCGGGTGGCACCCGGGGCGGACCGCCCCCCCTCGCTACGCCATTGTGTATGCCTACTAAAAAACTAAGTTTTAGGAGATTCTTTTTAATATGGGTAATCTCTTTATTTTTCATTTTGTTCACTGCGTGGTGATCTTCTGGTTGTACCTGGAAGTTCCCATTTCAATTTCTTCGCAACTTTCAAAGCATCTGCGGTCTTCCAATGGTCATTGGTGGCACATAAAAATCTGGAGCAGCGTGCGAACTTTCTTTACGTGTACAACATGACGTCTGGCCGCATACGGCGCAACGCACACGCCGCGCGCCGTACGTCTCATTTCTGCAGCATCACTGACATCCGACACGGTCCCGCAGTTTATTGACCTACATTGTTACGCAAGAGTCTGCGTCTGAAGCAGCATTGTCATTCCCGATGCCTTCAGAAGTCATACATCACACGTGTAGAAGTATTAAACATCCACGATTTTAAATATTTCATATTTTTGTGCGATTTAAAACGACTGGCGGGCCGTACTATAGTCACTTTTGAAATTCGTTCTACGGAAGAAATTGGAAAATAGATGTCCTAGAGTAAGAAGGTATTCAATTTTCCCTTTTCAAATATCCAGTGTTGCATTGCAAGCATTGTATAATTAGTGGCGATCGCTCGAATTGCATTACATAGTATAAAATGAAGTCGCTCAAAATGTATTTGCGCATAGATCTTTTAAACTACGAAACAGATTTTCATGCGGTTTTCACCAATAGATAGAATAATTCAAGGGGAAGTTTTATATGTATAATAAATTCTTATTATAGTGGAGTAAAGCCGAGAAATTCAAATATTCAATTCAGGCAGCGAGCAGCGGGTAGCTGGCAAGCGGGTGGTGTGGATTTTATAAAGGTTGGGTAATGGCGTTGTGTTTCGTTAGCCACAGCAACGTCTGGCCGGGTCTGCTAGTGTTATAATAAAAAAATCATTTCCACTTTAACTTATTTGACCGTATCGGGTTTTCGCTTGTTAAAGCCATCTTCAGACTGGTACAATTTATGTTTAGCCTCGGTTTATATATATAGCATATGGGGGAGGGGGAGAGGGGTGGTCTATAAGGATTTTAATATTAATTACATTTGTTACTTAGTCGTCATTGACTGACGAGTTTCTAATTATTTTGGTTATTCCCAGTAGGCTTAATTACCTCGGGTTTGTAGCTACTTCGATATTGTTCCAAGCCTTAAACTGTTCGAAAATTCAGTGTCTGTTCGGAAATTTGATATCTAAAAAAAAAGAAAAAATGGCGTACTAGAGAATTTTATTTTAGAGTTTTTCTGGAAAATTTTCAACGTCATAAAAAAATAGAAGGAGGCCCTTTATAAAAAAAATCCCCAAGTGGTGCCATAGTTACTGGACTTTCGAACAGTTTGAGATTTGGTGCATGCAAATCGGAAGTATAGTTTTTCTAATATGTTGTCAACCAGGGTCGAAAAACGTAGTTTCGAGATAAACGCGTTCAAGGTTATGCTGAAGGATAATTCAACATACACACTGTAAAGGGTTTCATATAAAATTTTGTATCTCCGTCAATTTTACGAATTTCCTTAAAACATTTGGTGAGAGTATTATTAACAAATGCATCTTTCAGAAAATGAAACAAAAGATAAAATAAATAAAAAATTACAGTGTCCTGGTGTCTTAAAGCCTTGTTTAGGATTTGACCAAGGAAACATCGAGGGGTTTGGAGGCCCGTGTGAACTGAAAAAAAAGCTTGTAAAATTACTTGTAATATTAGCTTTTGTAAATATTAAAATTTAGAACGCAAACATTAAAAATAGGTAAAAATGACTCACGTGATGTTTTTATGTGAAAACGGTACCAAAATCACAGATTATGTAAACAACAATACTTATTCTATTGTATATATGTGTAATAAACACTTTTGTCACCTCACTTTTTTATCATTTCATATAAAAATATTTAATAAAAATTTAAAATGTGGAGCGCCGTGGAGCCGCCCGTAGCAAATTTGCGCGGGTAAATATTTTTGTCAACTACACGACTGACAGCTGATTCCTGTTATGTATTTCCACAGACAAATTAATAGGAATGTGCAGCTTGATCTACTATCGACCTTTTACTTTTTGTTTTAGGGATGTAACTAAAACAATAATGGAGTTAGAACGATTTCTATGGAAACACACGCGCTGACATATAAACACGCTGTACTTGACTGCAGTCCTATTTCTAACGCTTATATCTGCTTACGTTGCGGAGGGGATCTGCTTATCTTATCTCTCTTGTAAGCTCAAGCTGTCAGCGCTGTCGCCGACTTCGTAAATGTCAAATCCATGGTATACAACTTCAAACGTACATTATTAATAAATAATCACATATACTTAAGCATTTCATGTTCTAAACTAGTTGAAGTAGGCGACAGCGCTGACCGCTGAAAAAGCAATTGCAAGCCATAGACAATCACACAAATTTAACAAGCGATTACGTACGGAATCGATTCCGTATCCACAAAAGATATAGAATCGCATGGCAGATTGGCACCAGACTGAATACAATGAAATAGACACACTGGCTCTCCTTTGTGGAAAACTTGCGTGGTGCGCAAATCTATCTTCTATCTATCTATATCAATATATATAAATAAAAATGAATCGCCGAAATGTATTTTCCCCCCTTATTTCCGAACGACTGCAACAAACAGAATAATTCTTTGTTTTTGTTGTATTCGTTATTGTCAGGACAAGGTTTGTATAAAACTACTGGTGAGCTCTGGCATTATGAAATTTGTATAAAAATAAATCGCTGAAATGTATGTACGCGCATAACTTCCGAACGAATGCACCAAATTAGATAATTCTTTATTTGTTGTGTTCGTTATTGTCTGGTGAGGTCTGGCATTATGAAATTTGTATTAAAAAAATGCAATAGGTGGTACGCGAGCTGTTTAAAACTAAATGTACCGGGAATTAATTTATGAAACGCGGGGAGGGAGGGGAACCTGGGAGGCAGGAGGGGAACTCGGGAGGGTGGTTTACGAAGGGGGGAGTGGAGTGGGGAGAGGGAAGGTGGAGGAGACGGATTGGAAACGCGAGAGGGGAAGAGGACGCGGTAGAGGGATGGGGGAGGGTGGAAGGGGAATGGGATGAATGGGAAAGGACACGCAGGGAGAAACAATTTCTTTATTAAATGGCATAGCAACGCATGCCGCGTACCAGCTAGTAAATAATAATAGACAGTGAACGGTGAAGAGATGCAGGTCGGTGCACGTGCAATGAATCTTCGTTTGCAGACGATCGTGTGTTGAATACTGTTGGGCATTGTTTCATACGGGGACTTTCTCCACACTAGCGATTACTAAAGTGAAAACCATTCCGCCAATACTGGAGTGACGACGAATTTAAATGCGAGATTATAATTAAAGATTAATTGCACATAATTGAAAGTTCATTGACACATTTCACGTGGTTTTTTAACCGGCGCGGGCGTAATTAACGCACGTCGCAGAAAACATCTTCGTTCAAATAGAGCCAAATACCGGAACCAGACACAATCGGAAATACGTCATTTTTAAATCAAATTTTATACGTATTGACTCTTTACCTAAAAATTAGAAATTGATTTCGAAAGACTTTTTTTTTATCTTTGTTAAACCTTTGTTTTAAATTTTAAGAAAATATATTTGTTTTTAGTGCAATAAGGTTTTACCGTAGGTCGTTTGCAGATTTGTTAAATTTTCAAACAAAATTTTGTGTTATACGACATCCATTTAAAATCATATAATCATGCAGTAAAATAAATCAATAAATTTTTTGGAAAGGCTACTTTTCAGAATTTTAATTTGAGTTCAAATAAAATCATAAAAAAAGATCCGCGCCCATAGACATCCAAATGACTAGACAAGCAGTTACGGGTGAGGGGTCAAACCAAACCATGGAGGGGGAAGAGGGGGAAGAGGGGAAAGATGACTGTGATTCGTTATACAATCAATCTGACAGTAAATAAGCATCTCGCATTACAATATCACCATTTAGTTCTTAAAAGCAAAATCTGCTTTGAATGAATAGACCTTTTTACATGGGAGCGCGAATTGCTTGCCACGATAATAACATATTTGCTAAGGTCAAATGCTCGCCTCAAAAAGACTCGCCCCAATACACATAGCAATATTTTGTTGCCGTGCTTAGTTAAAACACTATTACAAATGTTTCATAATTTACTTACCCCTGTAACCACCGATGAGCACACTGGAGAACCGCCCACATTCGCTATGTGCACATTGATATGTAGATATATTGTATAGAATACGCTACTGTTTTGGCGTTGTATTTCGTTAAATGAATGGATGTTACCTTCTAGCTGTTCACGGCAAGAATGATGACGTCACACATTTTAGATTCAAGCGAGGCTCTATCCCCTCCCCATGGAGCGAGCCGGTTCCAAGGAGGTGCTTCAGCCGGCGCCATGTGGAGGGGGAAATAATACGTTTTTATCACTTAGGGCAGGTCCATGTATATTCATATGTCCGTGTCCGCGCCCTTGTTTTTTGACGAAATTTCTTCAGTTTGTCTATTTATTTACGGTCTTACAAAGGAATACATTTAAAAAAAACATTTTTATTTTGATTAGACATTACAGAAAAATTATAAATACTTACATTAAAAATAATTACAAAAAGTCCCTAATTTTAATAGTTTTATCATCACGAGTTTGAGCATTTTTTAATGTAATGCTGGAATGGAGAATAATTTGTCTTTCTCATCGGAACCTGCCTGCACAGTTTCAAGGGTACATAGGCTTGTTGAAAAAGTATCGATATATCGATATTTTTTATTCAATTTGTCGATATTTTTATCCGATATATTTTGATCCGATATATCGATACAAAATATCCAATATCGAAAATTGTATCAAAAACGATATTTTTTTTAATTTATGTATTTAAAGTCACTAGAATCCAAAACCGTATAGGAACGAACGGAAAAAAGTAACTGTATTGGGTCATGACATCTGGCGGTTGAAATTTTAACTATTAATAGCTTACAAATCTATTGTCCTTGCATTAGTATTTGTGATCACCAATACTATCTCATGTGTGTAGGTACATACATAGAAATGTATGAAATGTTCGCCATTTTTTTCTAAGCCACTCACCAATGTGTTGGTTCCCAATTGTATATGATTATTGACTATACCTTTGTTTGTTGACAGATTAATACGCCAATAGAATGTTACTGAGACGCGTCTCAGTTTACATATAAGTTAGAAGACAGCTTTTTAGTTTTTGATATTTTTGTAATTATTACGTAATAAAAATTAATAGTGATAAAAATACCTTCATTTTTATTGAGATTTTTGTACATTAAAAAAAGCAAATTGTGTACAAAAATTACTATAGACAATATTGAGCTGAATATACTATTATTTTAAAAACGCAAAATCTCTTCAAAATTTGACCGTTATATCGATATTTTTTCCTCGATATATCGACGTCGATATTGATATTTTAATAAATATATTGATATATCGATATTTTTTTTCACTTTCGACATCCCTCCGGTACGATCGCAAGACCATCGTTAGACGAAATTTGAATTCTCGGCCGCTGGTTAATAGCTTTTGGGGAAATACGTACATATAAAAAGATATTTTATTTAAAATATTGGGGGGCTGGAATTTCATCAATCCATGCGCTTGATAGCTGCAAGACGAGTGGTTATCTAGCCTCCTACATAAGTTAAGTAAATGTATATTCTGATAATCTTGATATACGTACATATGAAAAAAAAAAATATATATATATATATTTTATTTAATTTGTCGGGGGTTAGAATTCCAATAATCCATGCGCTTGATAGCTGCAAGACGAGTTGTTATCTAGCCTCCTAAGTTAGTAAATTCTAATGTAAAATCCATGCTAATTTGTACAGCGCTCTTGAGGCGATTTTTCGCAAAAACAGCGCTATATAAGTTGTCCAAATTTATTATTATTATTATTATAACGACTACGCGGCCCGTTTCATACAAATCTTAATTTTGGATTTAAGGCCAAAATACATAACAACTGGAACAAAATAAATGGAATAAAAATACATAACCAAACTGAAAAATTATTTTTGTTATCAAAAGGTATATGACATAAATCTAGTTCGGATATGTGCTGCTTTATTTATTATCGAGTATGTTTCAAATTATAAAGTACTAGTCGATGGTACCCGGCATGCGTTGCTATGCCATTTAATAAAGAAAATGTTTCTCCTGCGTGTTCTTTCCCATTCGTCCCGTACCCCTTCCACCTCCACTTCTTTTCCCCCGTCCTCTTCCCCTCTCGCGTTCCCACTCCGCCTCCTCCACCTTTCCTCTCCCCACTCCAATCCCCCCTTCCCCCTTCCCCCTTCCCCCGTCCCGCGAACCCCCTCCTGAGTTTTCCCCTCCCTCCTCCCAGGTTCCCCTCCCCCATCCTTGGTTCCCCTCTCCCCCTCCCGCGAATCCCCTACCCGAGTTCCCCTCCCCTCTCCCGCATTCCATATATTCAGTCCCGGAACACTCAGTTTTTAAACGGCTCGCGTGCAACCTATTGCAAATTTCATAGTGCCAGAGCTCACCAGTAATTTCATACAAACCTTGTCCTGACAATAACGAACGCAACAAAAAAAATCCAATTTGGTGCAGTCGTTCGAAAGTTATGCGCGTACATACATTTCGGCCATTCATTTTTATTTATATAGATTAATATTTATAATTTCATAACGCCAGAGCTTACCATTATATACAATGTAGTTTTCTATTGCTGAAAGAATTTAAAAAATTGGATTAGTGGTTTAGGCGTGAAAGTCTAACAAACAAACACACGCACTTTCCCATTTATACCTAATATTAATATAAATAGGTTATTTAATCTCTCAATATTTCATATTTTTAGAAACAACTTGGGCAATTATTTGTGAGTAAATGATCAATATTTAAAAAATATATTTAACTTTATCTATAATATAAAAATGAATCGCTAAATTTGTTGGTAAGCGTAAATCTCGAGAGCGGCTGAACCGATTTCACTAATTCTTTTTTTAGAATATTCCTTGAAGTTCGACGATGGTTCTTACGGAGAGAAAAATTAAGAAAATTGCGCAGAAAATTAGATTATAACAGAAAACATCGCACGTTTGACAGTTCGCGTGTTAGAGAATGACATTTTGCAAATGTTCAATCAGGATTCTATTTTTGAAAAGTTGAAAAAATTATTTAAAGTAGGTACTCCCCTAATAGTTTGAATCGAATCAAGAATTTTAGATATTTTAAATAGGTACCTATGTTAGGTACCAAATTTAATAGACATGAAAAATGGAAATTTTAATAAAAATTGTAAAAGGTGGCACGCGGACTGTTTAAAAACTGAATGTACTGGGATTGAATATATGGAACGCGGGAGGGGGATTGGCGGGACGAGGGAGCGGGAAAGGGGAGAAGGAAGGCGGGAAAGGTGGAAGGGGAATGCGGGAGGGGAAGGGTACGTGCGAGGGGGGAGGGGAACTCGAAAGGGTGGTTAGCGGGACGGGGGAAGGGGGGAGGAGTGGAGTGGGGAGAGGGAAGGTGGAGGTGACGGAGTGGGAACGCGAGAGGGGAAGAGGACGGGGGAGAAGAAGGGGAGGCGGAATGGGAACGGGACGAATGGGAAACAATTTCTTCATTAAATGGCATAGCAACGCATGCCGGGACCAGCTAGTTTATTATAAAAATGTGATGAAATATAAAATTAATAAGAAAAATGATTAAAAGAACATTTTAATGGGCGTAAGTTTAAATTATATATTACCTATTTACGTCGAAACACAAATTCATCGTACCTATGTTAATTAAAAATAATTTTAAAAAAAACACATTTTTACGGTGTTCTATTTTTACTTTTATTTGTTACGAGCGCGTTGCTATGCCACTTAATAAATAAATTGTTTCTCCCTGCGTGTCCTTTCCCAATCGTCCCATTCTCCTCCCGCCTACCCTTCCTCTCCCGCGACCCCTTCCCCTCACGTGCTCACAAAAACTCACCGTAGTTTCATCGCAATCGGATGAACGTTTTAGCAACCCTTAATTTCATGACACCAGCGCTCAATATTGTTTATAGAAACCATCGCGGGCATGCGCACATCAAATCCCCAAAGTTTCATTGCAATCAGATGAATGGTTATCAACGCTTATTTTCATAATGCCAGAACTCACTATTATAATTTATAATATATAGAAATCATCGTGGGCATGCGTACATCAAATCCCCAAAGTTTCATCGCAATCGGATGAATGGTTTAGCAACGCAATGACATCTCATATACTCACACAGGCACATGAAGTTGAAGTTGTCAAAGTTAAAAAACTGAGATGAGAATTGGGTTTGTATTGAACATTTTTTCTGTTACGAAAATAGGATACCACCTCTCTATAAGTAAACTTCACTTTGATAGCCGCTAATATTTTAGCAAAGAGGTTCATACTAAGTGATAATTTTATTTCACATAAAATGTTAAACCACAAAGCAATACTTATTTATTTGTTAATTGACCGCCGACACGACATGTTTTCAATATGATGACGAGAATTGTTCCCATTTCAGTTTCTTTGAAGTCAGAAATCGTCAAATTACCTTTTTAAATAAGGAAAAAAATCAATGCCACTGATTTCACGTAAAAATAGTAGAAACAAGGGAGATAGGCCATGATAACTTATTGTTTTTTTTTTTTAATTTTTAAGTGTATACCTCATAAGAATCCCAGCTGCTTTCTGGAGTCAGTGAGACTTTGGCATCACCAATTAGGGTATGTTGTGAGGCTGAAGGTAGTCGGTAGGGGAAAGAGATGGGGAAGAGGAATGTGAAGAAGTACCAGGCTATTCAGTTCTGGTCACCAAACACGGCTTAAGTCATTTCAAGCAACGTTTCAATTCTGAATGATGATCTTACACAAGGGCGATACTGAGAGTATCTTCCACTCTGGTGATGATTCTGGTCACTAATATCTTTCACCTATAGATACTACCGCAAATAGCATCTACGCTAAGGAGCGCCCCGCCTTTGCTTCTAACTACACACCAAAAGCGTAACTTTCGTTGCTAAGCCGTTTCGATAGTCAATGCAGTTTGGTGGTTGCGGTCGGCATGCTTCCAAGACATCTCCCTTTGTTTCTATTATATGTTCCATGTATAGATTTTCACGTATAATAAAAATATTTCCTTTTTTACACTAGCTCCACATATGAGGCCCCGGGGAAAATAATTCCCTTCAGGGCCTATGTCATCTTTGAGGTTGTTAGTGTGTGGAGGGTTTTTTAAAAAAAGAAGGAGAGAAAGTACTGTGAAGGAAAAAGGTATGAGGGTTGGGTAGGAATCTGGGGGTCAGTGTGTCCAAAAGTGACGGATATATGAATCTATCCCTTCTACTGCGGTGCAAGACGATGTTCCGAGAGAGTCCTGTTGGAGAGGTCCAAAAGTCTCCCTTAACCAGTCTCTCCCGATCTGGCCTGCCACGCAGTTGGTGGGCAGACGCATCTGTCGCCAAGATCCGGAGAAACCTCACCCTATGAGCCCGGACACCCCTGCTAAGTCACCAAATGTAGCGAACCACTTGGTGTGACCTGCGGCAGAGGTGCTGGTTATCCAATAAATGGTTTCCGGGGCGGCAGTACCCGTACCCACCTCCCAAATTGCTTTATAGATATAAGGAAAATTATTATTCCACATATAAGATGGAAGGACCATGGAAGGCCATGTTCTTTGTAAGGCCAATTATTAAAAAGTCGTAATTATTATTGCCATACGATGATAAATTCCTTCAAACTAACACAAATTCCCATCTAACTCAATGACACAGACGCGGCGGCGAGTCGCTGGCGCCGCTATCTTGTCAGTACTGCTCCTCCTACATATTATTCTATATAAACTTAAGTCATGTAAAATTATAATTATTCATGCATGTTCCGGATACTACGTTGTTTTAACGGAAGATGAAAGTTTGGGACTGGTGACGCCCAAACCAGCGGGCCATTGATTCATTCTTGTCGCAGGATATCCGCTTAGACCAAAAAACGATATCAATATAATTATAACAAGTGATTCATAGAGTAGCTCCAACGCCACGGCTAAAGTGATTGATCCGCTATAATATAGGTAGGTACCTACTATTGGAGAGAGCATAAATGGCATGGAGGTATCTACAAACTCCAAGTGAGTCTCGTATCATTACTCATTTATTTATTTATTTTTATTTATTCTTTAGTACATTTACAATACAAAGGTATAATATATTGTCCTCCACACTAGGAGTTCACCTGTGTTGTAGAGGACATTTTTCAGTTGTAAATTATAAATTGTAAACAGTAAAACAAAAGAGTTGGAATATTCTTTCATGTGCCACTAAATCCGCTTAGATATAAACCATATTAATATTATATCAAGTGATTCGCAGCATCGTAGCTAAGTTTAAACCCAACATAAGAGTCATAATGTACAATATACATACTATTGGAGAAATTATAAAAGATGGGAAGAGATCTACTCCAAGTGTGACAAACTCTGTGTTATTCTTACTCATTGGAATATTATTTTATTATTTCTTGTAACACGAAATCCGCTTATGTAAAAATGATATTAATATTTAGCATAAAAGCTAAGTTTAAACCCAACATATAAGAGAAAATTACATACTATAGGAGAAATTATAAGAGATGGGAAGAGATTTACTCCAAGTGTGACATACCCCGGGATATGCTCTATCTGTTATTCTTACTCATTGGAATATCATTTGAATTTTTTGTTGTAGGTAATAATAATAATAATAATCTTTATTCAATGAAATAACAACAATATAACTAAAAAAAAAAAAAAAAAAAAAAATTACATACTCAATGTAGTTTACAAATAGATTACATCAATCAGTACAGAAAAATTAACAAACAGAAAGTAATGTAAGAAAGGTTACACAGGAGTAGTATAGTTATACAGTATTTTTAGTTGTGCATTGCCTGCCTCACTAGGTGAACCTGTATTGAGGCAGAAATTTTGTTAATTGTTTCTCGCAATTTTATCTATGATTTTTTTATAAATGTGTAAAGTAGGTTTCCATACAGCAAAAACTTTATTTTAGTTAACATTATTGTTTGCATATACCTACACAATTCATAAACTGTAAGGTTATTACTACAATAACAACTGTCAATGACTGGGCGTTTGGGTGAGGGCACTAGTATAGGCTCGATCATTAGAATGTATCCATATTTTAACATATTTTTTAAACTCTCTCTGTGTTTGACTCAGTTTGATGTTTTCTGGGAGAATGTTGAATATTTTTGTGGCAAAGTATCTAAAGCTACTTAAAAAAAAAAAAAAAAAAAAGTATCTAAGGTAGCACTTAATCCGCTGATATAAAAAATTACGTTAATATTATAACAAGTGATTCACAGGTTAGCTCCACAGCTAAGGGAACGTACTCATACTACGTGACCCGTTCAGGGGGGGGGGATCTTCAAAATACCACGGTTGGTCACAATGAGGGGCGGGGGGCTTAGGTTTTTATCACTTAGTCAATCTAGAAATCTTTTTAAATTTTTTCCACTAACCTTTTAATATTTTTTCCACTTGTAATTATAGGTATGCATATTAATAAAGACAAATATAAGCCAAATAATTTTTTTTAAACTTTTGTTAGCAAGAAATGATTCAAAACCATATTTTTGAATTACTGCGTGAAAACAGTAGGGGGAGGGGGGGGTCTTGGAATATACTACACGTGGTCACCGAGGGGGGAGGGGGGGGGGGGTTCAAAATTGAAAAAAGTGGGTCACGTAGTGTGGGTACGTTCCCTAAGGTTAAATCCGACATAAGAGTACCTAATGTACATACTATTGTAAGAGATTTCCTCCAAGTGTGACAAACTACGGGTGATGCTCTACCTGTTATACTTTTTTATGTGAATACCGCACTAGAGTCCCAACTGCTCCCGTCTGGAGCCAGTGAGACTGTTGCATCCCAAATTAAGGTATGCTGTGAGGCGTAGGATAGTAGAGAGGGGGAGGAGATGCAGAAGAGGAAGGTGTGGAAGTACCTGGATATTCAGATTTGATCTCCAATATTGAATTTTGAAAAATATTGTTAATGTTTTTAATTGAAAAAAATATATCTGTACCCGAGAAGCATACGGATGCAAGTCTAAACTTGAAGTAAATTATCACGTTTATCGGTGGCAGAAAGATACAGGTCCTATCATGAAGAAAAATAGGATTTTCAAAAATGTATACGGATGCAACTACCTTTGATGCAACAACTATCTTAGAAGCAGAAATATGTACATGGACTTGCATATTTATGATTTAGTTGCATTTTGAGTATTATGATTCAAATCCATTTGCATCCATCTGCCTCTAAACATTTGGTACTACGCTTTCTATGGAAGTAAATAATTTTCAAACATTGATTCTTTCATAATACACCCGATGTCATAACAAAATATTCCATTGCATTTCGAACCAGAAGAACTCAAGTCCGTGTTTTGGTTTGACTCAAGTTAGCTTTTTTGTAAAACAGTATTTTTAAAGGCTTTACGTATAAAATATTTTGTTTTATTTGCTCGTCTTTAAAACAAAACTAATTGATTTAATAAAATAAAAAAATTATATCTATCTGCGTGGATATCAGAAGAAGTTATGAGGCCATAGTTACAGAAAAAAATGTTTTTTGGCTCTCCTGAACATTTACCTTTTGGACTTGCATCCGTGTGCTTCTGGTTACAGATATCATCGGATAGCAAAATGAAAACTACATTTTTTACTCCAAATTTTTTTTTTTTTTTTACAGTGAATACCGCACAAGAATCTCAACTGCTACCGTCTGGAGCCAGTGAGACTATGGCATCCCCAATTGGGGTATGTTGTGAGGCTGAAGATAGTGGGGAGGGGAAGGAGGTGGGAAGAGGAAGGTTGGGAAGTACCTGGCTATTCAGATCTGGTCACTAAACACGGCTAAGGCCATTTTCAAGCAACGTTTCAATTATGAATATGCCCAGGTTAGATTCTATCTTATCCCAGGAGATCCGCTTAACCTAAATAAACCATATTTATAATAAATTATAACAAACGATACGCTCATTAATATTAGTGATCGGCTAGCGCCACCGCTGATTGATCCACTTGGATAAAAGGTAAAATAATGTAATAAATATGGAGATCTATTCACCAAATGTGACAAACTCCAGGTGTGGCTTTATCTGTTATCCTTATTCATTGGTACATTAAGTGATGCGTTAACAGTGATTCACGTTGTCTTTTTAATGACGAAAGGGAAAGTCACATGCCAAAGTATGACAAACACCCCTCGAACAGAAGTCCAACTAAAGTTCCGTGTTGCATCCCGTTAAGAGGGAATAACCAGACAAAACCGGAAATACGTCATTTTTAAATTAAATTTTAGACGTACTTACTCTTTTCCACAAAAAATTATAAATTGATTTCGAAAGACTGTTCTTTTATCTAGTAAAGTTATGTTTTAAATTTTGAGAAAATATAATTATTTTTAGTACAATAAAGTTTTACCGTAGATCTTTGGCAGATTTGTTTAATTTTCAAACAAAATTTTGTATTATATAACACACATTTCAAATCATATAATTATGCAGTGAAATAAATCAATAAATTATCTGGAAAAGCTACTCTTCAGAATTTTAATTTTAATAAAATAAAATCATTTTTTAAAAGATCCGCGCACGTATTTTAACGAAAATACTTCAGTTTGTCTATTTATTTACTTGTTTTACAAACTATGAAGTGTTTTTTTTACATTATTTTTTGCTTAGACAACATTAAAAAAATATAAATAAATAATTACAAAAAGTACATAATTTTAATAGTTTTATCATCACGCCTTTCTGCACTTTTGAATGTAGGTATAAATTAAAGCAAATTTTGAAAGAAATAAAATCGATTTTGGTTTATTATTTTGAAAAGCTGGTACAGAGAATAGTTAATATTTCTTATTAGAACCGTCCTGTATGATCGTAAGAACATCTTTCAACGAAATTTGAATATTTTTTTTTAAGAAATTTGTTTTAGCATGGATGAACGATGTTGGCGACACTTTTTCTGTGCGAGTGGTTCATACTAATAATGGTTTCATGACAATTGATCCGATTACAATTTGCCTCACCGCGTGCTCCTTCGGGGACTCGGAATTATTGTTAGTAAAAATATTTGTACAGCAGATTTCTACTCAATACGCCCGCAGATACAAGTTTATCGACTTGGTTGTACGGCCGTACATCCTCTTTGCATACTTACTTGAAGAAATAATCTTTTATGAAATCAACTGTTCGATGGATCAATTAGCAGAGGGATCAACTGTCCGGCGGATCAACTGTCCGGTGGATCAACTGTCCGGAGGATCAACTGTCGGCGGGCCAATTGTCATCGGATCAATAATTGATCCGACGACGGGCCAACTGTCGGGTCACTCTGATAAAATAGTTCAAGGCTCAGATACCGTCCTTCTAATTTCTTTAAAGATCTAAATAACACTAAAATCAGAAAACCGTACAAATAATAGATGTTAAAGATCTGCTAGGCATATGTAGAGTTGCAGAGTATTTTTTACTTTTCGTTTAAAAAAAGACATTTATGTGTTTCTTTTAACATTTCCTTGACATTTTAAGTTACGTAACTATATTTCAAAATATTTCAATGTGTAATACTTATTAAACGATTTAATTATAATAAATCAGATTTTTTTACCTAAGCTATTCCATATTCGGTACATCTTCTCTACCTTATTTTTACTGGCGATTTTTTTGTCTTCCGAAGGCATTGTCAAACTGCTACGGGAAAAACAAGCCAACAAACAGTATTTTCATATTATTTCATTTTACTTGTTTGGTTTTAATAATATTTTTGTCGAGTTTAAAATAACACAAAACCATGCAAACTGAACTCAGCCCCATTAAAAAGCCATTACGAAGTCGGCGGATGATCAACTTGTTATATGGGATATTAATTGCGGAAGCTGACGAAGAAAACACCCCATAAAAGCGTATGTGTGCAATAAAAGTCCATTCAGCGACTTGCCGCACTAACTTACACCAACTTACATACTATAAATGATGTTCCAGTATTTAAATCTGTTGTAAGCAGTTAATGTTAGTTACACGTGTGGTAGAAATTTTTTCTCGCAATTGCTTTTACGTTCTTGTGCTCTGGTGTTATTCATATAAAAAATCTTCTATAAATCAGTAAAAAAAATTTTGCTGGAACACCAAGAACCCAATGTTGTCTTAAAACGTAAAACAACTTCACTTTTTAGAAAATAATAGGTTAGCTCTGTCATTTTGGTACTGACTTGCAGGGCCATTTTTATCTCGAATGTCTAGATTCTATTAGATTAACGCGATTTCAGCCTATCTATCCAGGAACGGTGGAGTTTTGAAATATAAATTTCAGTGTAAAGAGCGTATGAAGATATGAACTCAGGATCAGAATTGGTCACATCTGTGTAAATAGCAGTTTGCCATTTAATCATAATAATATCGAAATATCACCAGCAACCTGCTTTTTTTAACGGATAACTCATCGGCTACAATTAATCATAAATTAGGTAATTTCGTACGAAAGAAGGTAGGATTTTTCTTACGAACAAAAACACAAACCTAAGGGTTTACTTCTATGGATAAAAACAAAAACTAATGGTTTTCTTCTCAAGATCCCAACACAAATATAAAAGGGCTTTTTTCACTGGACACAGACACAAAATGAATGGTCTTCTTTTCCGGAACCAAACACAAAACTTAAGAGGTTCATCGCTAGCTAAATGACAGCATTCCAAGAACTTTACGGGTTATAACGATTTTACTTTATCGAACAATCGAAGAATAGGAATCAAACAAAATTTTATCTGGGATTTTTCAAAAAAAAAACTTAAATTGCAGAAGATCGATTGTAAAACAAGGTTTATTTTCAAATTCGTTTACAAACTACGTAGAACTGTTCATGCAACGTTCATCGTCTGGAATTTTGTACTTATATCTACATTGATGGATGGAGGCCTAATTTACCTATGCACACCTCTGTCGTCTTCATTTTCAATAATCTAGTAGGTCGTATTTGCATAGACAGGTTTCCCAGACTCTATTAACATTCCTCTGATGTAGTATAACCTCCCGCAATAGTAAAATTGAAGTTAACAGTTTATTTGTGTCGGCAGGTCTCCTAGACACCCTGGACTCTACGCTGGACTCCAAGGATTGCCCGGGCATGTGCGTGCACGCGCTGGCCACCCTCATCTGCTACGATGTCCTGGAGGACGTGCAGTGTCCCAATCCCAACATGAAGTGCTGCGTGGACTCAGCACCAGGTACCTAATCAACACATATGATAATATCCTACCGTATCAGCAAGATTCATTGAGCGTTGCGCAGCAATTTTCAAGGTTTAGGTACTTACATTTTTCTGTAAGTCTGTGACCGACAGCAGCGACGCATTTTTCGATGTGAAACTTCTTTTGGTGCGCATAGTGGATCAAAACCGACCCTAGCGTGGCAAGACGGGACGACGCTCTTGCGCAGAAAGAAACTTCATTCGGTAAGCCTCGTGACTCAACACCTCAACAGCTCTTTCCGCCCGGCGCGGCGGCAAAAACTCTTGTGTGGGTCATTCACTCTCCTCTCTCCGCTTTCGATGTCACACTACACTATAAATCCCTAAATCAAAATGTATGGGCAAGGAAAATCAAGACCCTTGTTTTTGCAGGCAACGAGACCAGCACGCGAAGGCCGCCTCCGCCCCCGCCCAAGCAGACGGAGCCGCCCACCACTACCACCACGGAGGAACCGCCCGCCCTCAGCAAGCCCTCCTCGGACAAGCCGCACCTGAACAAGCAGAACAACAAGAAAGACAGTGGTAATGCAATGCATAGGTACTAGCATTGGCCAGTGCTAGATTTTACTTACATTAACAACTAGTACAGTCATAGTCTGGAATTCTGGCCACAAACGAAAACAAGGAACAACTTACAAGAAGCGGAAAAACGTCCCTAGGGCGTCTATACAAAACATCCGCGACTCTCGATTTGAACGGGCCACATTTCTTCACCTTGCTTAGCTTTTAAAAAAATTGAATGGAATATGTACTCGTATACCACTTTTTCACAGATATTTTTTAGGATAAGGCTGTGTTGTTAGATATGTGATTACAAGAAAACAAACAGAGTTTTCAAAGACCACCTTTTCACGTTATCTTCAGAGATTAAATCCATTTTTAATTGCAATAAAATTGGATCTAAAATTCTGGAAATTACGAATATCAATATGAGAAAGGCTGATCTTTGAACTTACTGTTGTATATAATTTTGAGGGTGGAAGGGAGAAGCGACGCATTTAAAAAACGTATTTTGATCATTTTTTTTTCTTTTTCGTGTGTAACTGATATCAAGATATTATAGCCAACCAAATATTGCACAGAATTTTGCTGATATGCAAAGTTTAATTTGAAATCACTATTTCGATTAATCTTTACTACAAGTCGGTTTATAATATGAATGCTTAAAAATATGGATTGGATAAATCACTCTTTTTGTAGAAGTTGTTTATTACTTTATAAAAAATATATGCGTAAACTACTAAAATCTGTAATTTTTCAATGGAAATACATGAACTCATTTAAAAAAAAAATTAACACGACAATATTGTAAAATCTCCTACTACCACCGTCCACCACAGTAAACGGAAGAAAGTGGCTTTTGTCGTGATGGAGGACTTAGCCAGCCGAGGAATCGAACACGCGACGCATGGGTGCGGCCTAAACACGATGCCAACTCAGCCACTGACTGGATTTATAAGAAACAACTTAAAAACATACAGTTGTATGGCTAAGATTATCTTTGACAGTTTACCAAACCTTTTTTCTTTCTTTTCAAATTATTCACAAATTAAACAAAAACAACTTTTGCGCAAAATCGACCGCTTCTATAGACTCAGTTTGCCTAGCGCCTACATATATTATGTCCATTACCATTGACCTAGTATAATATCTCTATTACCCATTATATCGATGCTATTATCTGTATTCATGGTATCGCTTTTTATGTCTATTACCTTACTTGGGTAACAAGGCACACTAAGAATATACACAATTTTGGCTTGTAAAATCTCTCTTAATGGTACCATTAACAACTATTAGGTAATTAATCGGTGATCATGAAGTCTCATGATGGATACGATTCTTTTCGCCATATTGTATATTTCGCCATATGTATTCCTCACTGATTTATATTTATGCATGGAGGGAGACAACATTATTTAATAACAAATTACTAATTGATTGGATCAGTAAACCTTTTCACATATCCAGACACAGAATTTGGCCTTCGTGAAACATTCAGACGTCTCTAAAAGCAATTGGATATGTATGACACGATAGCAAGCAACCTTACAAATAATTTAGCGGTTCTACTGCAATTACTATCTCAATTTTTTAATGAACATACCTATACATTTCGGGTTATCGCGGATACCGGAAGAAGGGGTTATTGTAAAATTATCAAAACCGGCACACCAGTTTCATCAAATCTAGATTAATGGTCTATAAGTCTGGTTTTAATCTTAGATTAAGATAGGAATGGTCTACGTTGATCAAAAATTACACACCGCTCTAATCAACGAATTATACAAAAGAAAGTAGTTGTCTGATTTTTTGCAGATACGATGATCCGTCGCCTGTTTGTACAAAATTTTCTTTTCACTTGTACTTTTTTCATTCACCAGCTGTTTGGTATTCTTGTTACGAATGTACCGTGTTTTTATTTGGCTTGAGTTGTGGGTTATCAGTAATTAGTTTTATGGGTTTAGATTGTAGTTCTAACCCGTAAATTGAGAGTCTGTTTGAATGCAATAAAAAACTGCAGAAGGATTTTAAAAAAGTGTGCAGTTCACACGCGGCAGTATTGAAACTTTCAGAAAACTAAAGCACACACGAGTGGGGAGGCTACGAAGCACGCACAAAGAGGAGACCGATTATTCTATCTCATTATCTCGCAGGTTAAGTCCTATAGATATATGAGTTGTCTCTTTAAGTGTGGCTATAATTCGTTTCATTGATTTTCAAATCACAACGTTACGGTTCTAAAGAAGTTTTCATTTAAAAAAAAATGTACCTAAGGATACGTTTAAGTTCAAAATGAGCAATGATACGCTTTAGTGCAATGTTCGTGGGTAGGTAATAAAATTATAACTATCAACTATCGAACGGTTTCGGGTTTCGGAAAACCCCTTCCGTCGCGTCTTCAACTAATAAAATATATCTACAACTATACCAAAAAATTCTTATCAATAAATAATACTATTATTTATAAATTAAGCATTTGTTTCAGTTAATTTTTGTTTCCATGAAACTGAAAGGTAGGTAAGAAGCGTTGATTTAAATTACTTTAGTCGTGTTTGGTGACCAGAGCTTAATACCAGATTACTTTCCCTCCTTCCTCCTACTCATCTCCTCTCCTCCACTACTTTTCGCCTCACAGCACACCTCAGTTGGTGATGCCATGGTCCCACTGACTTCAGATGGTTGGGAGTTGGGAATTGGGACACTCGTGCGGTATTCACATAAAAAGCGAGAGTTCTTCTGTCTGTGCAGTGTAAATTTGTCGTCACCCGGTTAATATTTTGAAACCATTTTGTGCCTTATAATTTTTTCCTCTTTCCACAATTTAAATCGGACGTTTTCAAGACCCATAATAATTTAATGTTCCTACAGCCCTTTTCCTACGTGACCCAAAAAGGCAAATTTTAAAAATCTCCAAGTGGACACTTATGAATATCAATTTAACTTTTATGTAACTTTAGAAAGATAATCTTATTTTTACCTACCTTAAATATAATCATACGTCTTTGAAAGTTTAAAAGTGAATATTTGACATATTATCATGCTTACACAGTTAGGTAGATAAATAATTAGTTTAGGGTTTTGTACTTTAAACGTAATCAAAAAAATATATAAAAAACACGTTTTAATTTTTTTTTAAATAACAAAATTCTGTAAACCTCTTACCAATCAACTACAAAATATTAAGTCTTTTTTTAAATGAAAAATAATGTTTCATTTTATGTCTAAACCGTATTTTTTTATATGCTATGAAAATTTAAATGCTGATCAGTCGTTATACTTAAAAATATTATTTTTTTTATTTCGCAAAATAACATCTATACGAACAAGTCTGAAAGTTACACAAAAGGTCCTAGAGACGTATGTAGGTACTGAAAGTGTGTATTGACATGTTTTATCATACTTACACAGTTTAAAGGCAGGTAGTTGAATAATAATTAGTTCATGGTTTTTATAAAACAAAAAATATATTGTAATTATAAAAATAACACAATTATGTACACCTCCTACAAATCAACTACAAAATATTAAGTCTTTTTTTAAATGAAAAATAATGTTTCATTTTATGTCTCAATTGTATTTTTTTATATGTTATGAAAGTTTAAATGTTAATCAATCGTTTTATAAAGATTTTTTTATTATTATTTCGCCAAATCACATTTATACGAACAAGTCTGAAAGTTACACAAAAGCAAGGGCGGAACCAGGGGGTCATGGGGGTCATGACCCCCCCCCCCCCTGGGCTGGGTCCAGGACCTAGGTGGACTACTAATTAAAATTGTTAAACGTAATATTTTTACATATTTTTAAAAATCTACTATTATCAAAATTACCTACCTACTTTTTACTTGTATCTATTATTATCAAAATTAAATTATAACTTCTTGACCACGACTATGTGACCCCCCCCCCCCCTTGGCTCTATGTGACCCCCCCCCCTGGCGCCAAAGCTGGATCCGCCCTTGCACAAAAGGTAATCATACGTCTTTCGGCCGTATCGAGTATGTATTTCTCCGTAGTTATTGTATTTACTATTGCTGAGCTGCTCCGCGCAAGCTCTGCTCGGCAACTAACTGAGATAGACAGCGCGCTGGGTTGCGAAAAAAAATAAAACAGCAATTCTTGTGTATTGCTTACGTCTCTAAGACGTAGATTATCTTTCTAGAGTTAACGATTATTTTAATAAAATTTGTCAATTAAATATGGATAACATTACAGTGAAGAGTTGCCCCGGCGTTTGTGTGGCTGACCGGATAGCAGAGTACTGCGAGGCCTACCTGTCGCCCCCGGACCTGTGCAAGACAGGGCTGCGCTGCTGCGTGGCGCGTGACGCCTACGGGGACAAGCCCCCCGACACGCTCATCGTGCCTAATAAGCAGAGTCGCCCCCAGAACACCACAACTCCTAGACCGACCACATCTGTGGTGGTAAGCCCTTATAACCATTGATTATTATCATTATCATATTACACGATCACAATCCAACTACCTTCCCATTTGCCCCTGTTCATCGTCCTTTTAACGTAATCCTATGTTCTCCCCAGTCCCCACCCTCTCAACATTGACAATGTAACCGAAAAATTCACATCATCAGCAGCGGAATTCTGACATCATCATAAGTATTATATCGGGGCAATAACTACTGGCTTCTTGAATCCTGAGAATTCGGTATCATAACGTAATAATGTAGTACCGGGGTACCGCAAGGATATCAGGGATAGGACCTGTCTAAAATGATATGAGAATAACAACTTGCTTTTGCCCAAATTGAAATAATGTAGTTTGTTTTCTTTATTATATGTTGATGCATTGCTGTTTTTTTTAAACCATTTCGAAAAACTTGTGAAATATTTAACCTCTCAGGTTAATTTGTTCGCTTTTGGGAACTACTCACACAGGTCTCACAGAAATCGTTGTTACATACTTACTGTCAAGGTGAGAAATATGATGTAAAAGGTGTTAGAAAGAGAAAACACCACGCTTAATATTCGAATCTAGAAGTTAACCACAGAAAAATTTAGATGTCCCCTCTTTAGAACCAAAGTTTTCGACCGCAATTTGAAAAAGAAAATTGGGAATTTTTTATTAATTATTTTTACATGAAACGATAAAAAATCAGTTGATGGTAACTTTTAATGCATTTGCCTAATAAAATATACTAATGTGTGTTTTATTTTTTTTTGTTAAATTTATTTTTAGAGTTAGAAAAAAACGTTAGGTGAGCCAACTTTAAATCTTTTTTTATATTTTCATTAAAATTTTGAATATTTCTTAAATTATATGTTTATTTCTAATAATATCATTTAAGAGCGTATTTCATTAACTTTCAAAAACAGTTTAGGATGCGTTCATTAATACTTCAATTATTTGAATTTTATGGCAATGCGGGAAATTTTCTGACCTGACAGAATATGCTTGAAGCCTAATAATAATAATAATAACGTAGTATTTATATAGCGCAGTTTTGTGATGTTTCACTTCAAGTGCGCCTACCTCTACTAATGAGATTTTTTGTTTTTATAAGGCTGTAATAGTTTGTATACCTAAACAAATTCTCATATTGGTATAGTCGCAGGTATATCATTAGGGCAGATGTGATCTGTGATGTCATGTGCCATGATGATGGAGTCTGCAAGGCTGAATGAAACTTTGACTAAATGAAGAGAAGGCATTTCATAACGAAATACCCCAAAAATCGATCATATTCTTGATGGTGAAAATCACAAATCAAATAACGTTGCGTGAAATTTGCCTTGTTCGTATTTCAATGAATACATATTTTTTTGATTTGCAGCAAATCACAACACTGGCACCCCGGCCAAAGCAGCCGCCACCGAGCGCGTCCCGTCCTTCAGAGTGCGCGGGAGAGTGCGTGTCGGGGTTGTTTGCCCTGTTCTGTGACGACATCGACTCGGACGCCAACTGCCCCGGGGACTCCAGCTGCTGCGTCACCAACACCGTCAGCGAGGGGCCCCCGCCGCCCACCACCACCCCCAGACCCACTACTCCGGTAAATTAATAAATAAGTTACACATTCTCCAAGATATAACAATTAAATAATAATATAAATATCTTATTCTTCTTCTTCTTGTGCCCTCTCACGTTGGCTATCATGTTGGCTATGCGGACTTTGTTTACTGCGGCCCGGTACGGCTCTATGGTAGACTGGCCAAACCACTGTCTCCGGTTTTTCAGCCATGAGGTTCTCCTTCTTCCAGGGCCCCGTCTTCCGGCAATCTTTCCCTGCATTATGAGATGCAGGATCTCATACTTCTCTGGATGTCTCATCACATGTCCAAGATATTGAAGTTTTCGGATTTTTATAGTTTTAATAACTTCTTTTTCTTTATTCATCATAACATCTTCATGCGTAACCCTGTCCATCCAGCTTATTTTAAGTATTCTTCTTTAGATCAATACCATGAATTATTATTATTATCAATATTATGGATTAACTCATCAGTCAATGCAAACAATTATTTCAGTCACTGTAAATGGAAAATAATGCACTTTTGTAGTTATTTCGTTAAAAATTAAAATTGATTGTTCACTTGGCGGCCATTGTTATTGATTGATTTTTTTTTACATTAGTTTCACACAAAAATAATAAACAATTCTCCTCAGTGCCTGCCATCTTTGGGGATGCTGTATGGAGTGTACTTTTAGGAAAGGAAGAAGGGGATGTTCTGGGAAGGAAAACAGATACAGACACAAAAAGGTATGAGGGGTGGGTAGGAATCTGGCGGTCAGTATGTCCAGGAGTGATGGAATTATGAACCATTGCTCCCACTGTGGTGCAAGGTAATGGGTCGAGATAGTCCAGAACAATATACTCTTTTTTTACATTAAAAATTAACTCCACACAGGAGGCCCTGAGGAAATAATTTCCCTCAGGGCCTATGTCATCCTTGAAGATGCTGTATGGGGGGTCTTTTTGAGGAAAGGAAGGAGTGAACACGGGTCTTGAAGAGACCCATGTTGTAGAAGGGAGGAAACACAGAGGCCGGCAAATTGTTCCACAGCCGAGCCGTTGAACTCAAGAACGAGTCATAGAAACCCATTATCATGTGACTAATGTCAACCGTGTACAAATGTTTCCCGACTATGAACCGGTGCCGAGGAGATCAATGACGCTAGTTCCTCAGAGCATCTTCCATTGTAATACCGGTAGAACAAGGACAGCATTCCCACCTGACGCCTATGCTCTAAAGATTGCAGTCCGTCTGTTAAGATGGGAGAATCTGTCAAACGGACCAACAGAGCTGTGTCAAGGGTTTTTTTTTGGTATTTTGGAACTCCGGACCAGAGGTGGCTGCCAAATTCAACCGTGGGGTGCACTTGTGATTTGTACAGGGTTAGCCAGTTATGTACTATTAAAGTATCTGCGGGCCCTGTACAGCACGCCCAGTTTCTGAGAGACTAACTAAACTCTGGTTTCGATACCTGAGCTGGTCACTTAGAGTTACACCAATACTCTGGACGGGTAAAAAGGTCTCCCTCGACCAGTCTTTCCAGAAATTACAGAAATTGAGCAGTTAAAGTAAAATAGGAATGGGGCAATAAACAAAGTATGAAACCGCGCACAAAAAAATGTTGCCAATACTATTGTAAACTACATCCACCCACAACAGCGCACGCCTTTATTTCTACATACACACCGAATTCATATATTTCATTGGATCGATTCTGCAAGCTTCCATGCCAAATTTCCTTTTGTTTCTATTATAAATATAACTAACAGTTTCACCGCAGGGATACGCAGAGAGGATAGACCACCACACAACTCTGTCAATTATGTTCTTGGCGTACACTCCTTGAATACTTTGCTTACACAATTCTTGGCATACACTCCTTGCTTCGTACACACTCTTTTTTTAATCCACTCTTGATATGGCCTGACTCGAGTAATTCATTCACTTGATTGTACTATACTGCCGTGTCTTCCTCTTCTGCATCACTAATTTCTAGCTGTCTGTCTGTAATCATCACGGCACTACACCTCAGAGTAGGATTTGACCTCCTCCATAAAGGTTCTTCTCTTATTTTTTTTTATTTTTTATTTTTTCTTTCATTGTTTTACAGTTTTTTAGAGAAAAATGTGTCCTTACTGGGGTACCCCGTTCTAAGGACACATTGAACAAGTTTTATTGTTTGAAATATAAGTAAATACCTATGTTAAAATATTACAGAGGAAAATTATAAAGTTAAATCTAAAAGACAATACAAGAATTATAATCTTTGTTAGGTTGCAAAATTGTATCTATATTTTTCCTTCCCATGTCCATAATCCATATTTTTATGATTCTTTTAAAGTCGGTTATTTTTCTAATGGTTTTTATTGCAAGAGGGAGTAAATTAAATAATTTTATAGAGAAGTATTGCATATTTCTTTGTTCAAAAGTCGTTTTAGTTGTAGGTTGGTTGGTGGAATGTATGTTGTAATGTAAATCTTGTGAATCGGCCCGAGTTTGTCTGTGTAAAGTTATCCTGGATTTTGAATGCTTACATTAGAATATCTTTTGTATATAATTGTTTCAGTGACATTATATTCAGCGCTTTAAAAACATAGTCTGTAGGGGTGCAGTGGATGCAGTCTCTCACCATTCGCCTCCAGTCCTCTGACCTTCCCATCCTGCTGCAATACACTTCCTCGCAGTCTACCCACCTCTCCCCCAGTTTGCCTCTAGGTCACATCCACTGGGCATCCACTTGGTCACAATTTTCGCTGTCCTATCATTCGTTCTACAGGTCCAGAATTAGAGAAATGGTATACCTTTTTTCATCCAGATTGAAACTTTAGATAATATGGACGGTCCCACAGAACCGTTAAAAATTGAAAATCGTCTTGTTGGGTTATTTTAACTCCCTTTTGAAGATTTATGTCTATGTTTTCGGAATTTATGAAATGTTATAAAATACACATATATTTCTTATATTCTATATTTATTTATATCAAAAACAGTGAAAATGCAGAAATAAAACTTTAAACTGCACCACTGCAAAACTATAAAATGTCAAATCCGACATTGTTCTTCGGGACGGTCGATATGTATTAGTTAACGTTATTTGATATTCTCAGGCCCCGGCGCCCCGCTGTCCCGGCTTCTGCCTGCTCAGCATCATGGCGGCGTTCTGCGAGCGTCCCTCCGTGCTGGTGCCGCACACGGCAAACTGCAAGCGCGGCAGCGTGTGCTGCGACAACACGCGCGCGCCGCCTCCCCGCCCGCCCCCGAGACCCGCACCAGTCACACCAGCCCCCACACCCGCGCGACCCCCTGATGGCCGAGAAGAGTGCCCGGGCTCGTGCATCGTGTCATACTTGTCTTTCACATGCTTTAGTGAGTTTTATTTTATATCATTTTACTATGAATATTCCTCCCAAAGATATTGAAATATAAGGAGATGGGCTATCGGCA
Source organism: Limnephilus rhombicus (assembly GCA_929108145.2). Taxonomy (NCBI): domain Eukaryota; kingdom Metazoa; phylum Arthropoda; class Insecta; order Trichoptera; family Limnephilidae; genus Limnephilus; species Limnephilus rhombicus. Next base: position 20,871,466 of record OV815286.1, read on the forward strand.
GTTTTTACTGGGCGATTCCTGGTGTCACACCTTCAAAAAATCAACTTAATGAACGAATTCTTTCCGCTTTTAAATCAACTAAATTCCGTATTCAAACTAGGACTGTAGTCCGCTGACAGTCGGGCAGACGTCATTGCGTATCTCCTTATATTTCAATATCTTTGATGCCTCCACTCCGAAAACATAAAATAATTTAGCCCTAACATTTTACTTTAAATGCCTCCGTTCACGGAGATACTTACAAGATACTCGATCCTCGTGCGCGTATCATAAGCGCCGATCGTAAGTACCCCCGTACGATTTTGCTGGTTCATGTGGTTTCGTCACAATTACGTAGATTGTAAGTATCTCCATGAACGGAGGGCCTAAATTAGAATCTAACCCAAACCTTAGTGAGCAGGTTTTTATTAGAGATTGCTTTGAGCACAAAAAACACTGTTCACAAAATTTCACTGTAGGCATTTGAACATAAATATTATATGTAGGTAAGTACTTACAAAACAAAATACAGTAAACAGTAGCAGAATATGCAGAAAAGATTTACCCATAGTTGACAAAGAAAAAAATTTATGTTCCTGGCCTTGCTTACAAAAATATTATAATATGGTACTATTCTTCTTTCAAATGAGTAGGTACCTAATATTTTCAATGTACGAGTATATGTCTTCTGTGAGTATACTTCTTAATTGGCTGCACACAAACAACTGTTAACAAAAAGTCAAAATAAAGTGTACGGAACCATTTGTGACTATGATAGTATGAATAAAGATATATTATATATTAACTATTGCTTGATACTTGTTAGCACTTGCCTAGCTATATACATTCAACACACGCCTCGTCCTTCTGAATGAAGGATGGAGTCCTATTGGTATTAATCATAGACATCCAAATTTAATAGACGAGAAGATAGAGATGAGGGTTAAAACCAAACGGGGGGCGAAGAGGGGAAAGATGACTGTGATTCATTAAAAAATCAATCTGACAGTATACAACGTGTCCGGAAACTCGTAGTACAAGCGGGAAACTGGTGAATCTACATCACCTAGAGAACCCAAAAAACTTATTTTTTTCGATCTGAGCATTTCGATTTTAATATTATTTTTTTTCTATTTTTCCATTTTCTAAAGTTCGCCGATTTTCACAGAGGAATATTTTGTTGCCGTATTTAAGACACTTTTACAAATGTTTCATAATTTACTTACCCCTGTAACCAGCGACGAGCTCACGGAGAACCGCCCGCATTCGCTATATCCACATATTTTAGGGTATAGCATGTATAGCACAAGCTCTCATTTTTGGCGTATTATTTCGTAAAATGTACGATGTGAGCTTGGTGCTGGTCAGGATAAGAATGATGATGTCACATTTTTTAGATTCAAGCGAGGCTCTCGTAAGCCCAGCCCGCTCCATGGAACCGGTATGGGGAGGGGGAAATAATATGCTTTTATCACTTAGGGCAGGTCCAGATATATTCATATGCCCATGGTATTAATCTTTTGCATGCTTCAGTAAGTACCTATTGGCGTACTTCATTCTTTATTCAGAAGTTTTGCCTAGTTAATATTGTTGTTTTGCTTGTGGTTCAGTCGGTTTCTAATCGTCTTGCATGAACTTTAGTGATAATTTTACATAGGTGATTATGATTTTGATCTATGATTTTCATTGTAGATCTTGTGAGGTTTTGGTTTTTAGGTTTTTCAACTTGTCTCTTGGTTTTGGAGCAAACTACTCAAACATAAAGCTACACCATCTCTTTCACTAAAAGACAAGTAGAATCTAACTAACCCCATGCTCCTACTGTTTATTATTTGCAGGGAATGCGGAGATGAGTGACCTGTTCAAGTGCCGCAAGACGGGCACCCAATGCTGTGCCCCCAAGTGGCGCGTACAGGAGAAGCTGGGCGTGAAGCACGGAGGGGAGGGGGCCCCCGCCAGCAGCCGCAACGACACAGCCACAGCGCCTCCACCGCCTCCACCCGCCACTACCCCCGTATACACCACGCAGCCCTACACTACACCTTGTAACTTACTTATTTAACAATACATACATTAGAAACGGGCGGTCCATTTCCTCCATCTTAACAAACGGATTGCAGTATTTAGAGATGAAAGAATTCAAGATGCTTTAGGAACTAGCAACATTGATTCCTTCGGCACCAGTGAGCAGCCTCGGCTGTAGAACATTGTGTAAATATATTTTAACTCAGGGCCTCCTGTTTGGGCATAAATATTAAAAAAAATAGTTCTCTATATATAGGCATATAGTAATATGTATAGTGAATTCTTAACTTCTTAATCGTGGACACTAAACTTTCACCTTAAGCCAGCTGATTCTATTTTAATATAACTTACTTGGTTTTTTCAAAATCGTCTTATGAAAACAGTATATAATCTACTGACAGGAGTTTCCCCAAAATAGCTCGTTACTTTGAGAGAAATGAAGATGTTAAGGGAACCCTGGCTTATTAACAATATACATATATACAAAAAAATGTGAGTTCCAAAACCCTCCGTATTTTTAATATTAAATAATAAAAAAAATAATTCTCATGTACATAGGTGTATATTTTTAAATCACATTAGTCTATTTTTTGCAGACATAGATCAACAAACCCCCAGTCTATCAACAACTCTCCGAACGCCCGTCTACAGCAAATACGTTTGCGGAGTCAAAGGAACCTCCCGTTCTTCTCGAGAGGAACTCCTGTCTTCTCAAGACCTGCAGCAGGCCAGGCTGGAGGGTGGCACGTTGGATCAGGCCATGGTACTTCACCAGGGCTGGAACAGCAGCAGGGAGGGGAGGGTGGTCGGAGGGGAAGACGGAGAGCACGGGGAGTGGTGCTGGCAGGTGGCACTGATTAATTCGCTGAACCAGTACCTGTGTGGAGCAGCTTTGATCGGGACTCAGTGGGTGCTCACTGCGGCGCATTGTGTCACCAAGTAAGTTAAAACAGTCATGATATTATATTGGCTGCTGAAGCATAACCGATAAGATTACAATTCAAGTAGTAAAAATCCAATCTAAAGAACTCAGCTTTCTTTAGAAAATATAGTTTTTTTATTATTATTTATATTTGTCGCTTTTTGGAAAAAGGAGACAAATATAACCTTAAATTTAACCTTACATTGCAAAAAAGAATTTAAAAAATCACAAAAATATATACACCAGCCTAGCGATTCCGTATTTTTTGTGGGATCGTTATTAGATAGCGGACGTAATCTCCTGTCAGATATGTGTGATTTTTATGGCTGTTATTTGATTTTTCTATGTATAACGTAATTAAATGAATAAGTAAACAGGCATACTTGCAGGAATTCGTGTTTAAATCGATCTAAACTAAAATATGTGACAGTAAATATGTAAAAATCACCCAAATCTGACAGGAGATAATGCCCGTTATCCAATAACGATCCCACAAAAAATACGGAATCGCTAGGCAGATAACAAGAGCGATAAAAATTGTCAAAAAAAGGTTACATGCAAGTTCATAATATGTGCAGTTAAAACTTAATTAATTAAAATTGAATGCTTAGATAATTCCTGCTAAAACTTGTTCATATGGAAAATATCCACATTAACCCATTATACACGTACCAGGGAGTACAGGAGTATCCAGCATCGAAATGTCATGAATTTAAAGAGTTAACCTAAATCTTCCCAGGAGCATCAGTATTGGCATAAATAAACCAATACCAACATTGGTAAGCTAGTTCTGAGAAGAATCAAGTCAGGTTATTAACAATAAATCATTCAATGAAGCTCTGCAAGAAGCTACTCAAGGATTTGTTATAAATGGGAAGATTCTGATCAACCTGCATTATGCAGATGATATGGTACTTCTAACAAGTCACATTGAGGATCTACAACTTCTGCTGAATCAATTAGTGAAGACTTGTGAGAATTTTGGGCTAGAACTGAATATAAATAAAACAAAATACAAGCTCATAAGCAAAAATAACGCATTAAATGAAAATCTTTATATTGCTGGAACAAAACTATAGAAGGTACAGAGTATTGTATACTTGGGCTGCAATGTAAATGATAGATGGGATCCTTCGGTTGAAATCAAATGCCGCATTAAGCAAGCTCATGCAACCTTTATCCGCATGAAAAAGATGTTTTGCAGTCATGATCTCAACCTTGGTTACGAATACGAATGGTCAGATGCTACGTGTTTTCGGTATTATTTTATGGAATGGAAGCATGGACACTTACTGAAGAACGTCGCCTGAGGTATTCGAGATGTGGATCTACAGAAGAATATTTAAAATAAGCTGGATGGACAGGGTTACGAATGAAGATGTTATGGTTCGGATGAATACAGAAATTTTTTTTTTGTTTTTTTTTTATTTTTTTTATTGGCAATGTTTATTAAAAATACATATGAAGTTACAACAGTTACATAGTTACATAAGGTTAACAAAAAATAAAAATAAATTGCCTTTCCTCACCATAAAGAGACAATGCTCTTGTGTTTGGTGAGGGAGTTCTAGCTCAATTAGTAAATTAATGATCGTGTAAGTTAGTAACAACGGCTATTGTAAATAATAAGAAGGTTAAAAAATCTTGTTTAATTTAAAAATAAAAATCCTGAAGAGTTTAAAAAAATCATAATATAAATTAAAAAATCATTATAAATGGAAGAATCATGTAAGTTAGTAACAAAAATTATTGTAATAAGTAAGTAAAGGATACGTAAGAAAGAACGCAAGATTTATACAATAGTAGACCCAGAGATTTAGAAACTAAGAAATGAAAGAAAAAAGAAGGAATAAATGATTTATAAAATAGCAGACTTTAAGATACAAAGTAAACATATTTGGGACTTTTATAGTAGTTTCAGGTAATTTTTTAATTTGGGCTTAAATTCCTGCATATTTTCGATGGTTTTTAATTTTAATGGGAGGTTGTTATAATAGATTATGCTCAGATAAAGATAGGAATTTTGGATGTGCTTAGTATTAAATTTAGGAATTTTAATAGTTTTCTGGTATCTTGCTGATGTATTGAATTGGAAGTTACGAGTATTTAACTGTATTTCTTTGTAAATTTGAAGAATTGAATATTTTTTATAGATTTTGTCTATTATAGGCACATTGAATATTGAAAAAAGAATTTCAGTAGGAAATTTAGACGGTTTTTTTAAGATTACCTTAATTATCAACCTTTGAACAATTTTGAGGGGATTTAAAATATTGTCATATGTTCCTCCCCAGCCAATAATACCATATTGCAATATAGATTGAACAGTTGCATAGTACACTCTTTTTAGGTTTTCTAAGCTAAGAATATTTCTAAGTCTAATAAATATATAAATACATTTCCTAATCCTTTTGACGAGTTCACAAATATGTGTTTTCCATTTAAAATGTTGATCTATATATACACCAAGATATTTGATTTTGGGAGTTGGACTAAGTATAGCACAATCTTGATTGCAGTTAGTTTTATTACATTTACTTTGGTGTATTATGATGTTTAAAATTGGTTCTAATTTGAATTTATTGATAGAGAATGGGATAAATTTTGTTTTTTCAGTGTTTAGAGAGAGGAGATTTTTATCGAACCAATTTTTCAATATGTTAATATCAATATTAGCTAGATTATTAACAGTATTCCAATCCGTACCTTCAATTATTATGACAGTATCGTCAGCGTAAGATATTATTTTTCCGTTTAGTTTTTGTATGAATATGTCATTAACATAGATAATAAACAGTAACGGCCCCAGGACTGTACCTTGAGGTATGCCGAAATGACTCATTTTTGGTGAACTAAGCACACCATTAATTTTTACAACTTGGGGACGTTTGAAAAGGTAGCTTTTTATCCATTCTAGAGCTGAACCATTTAATCCAATGTTTCTTAATTTACTTATAAGTTTGTCATTTGATATACTATCAAATGCTTTTTTGAGATCTATAAAAATTCCCAGGCATTTAAATGATTTATCTAATGAACTATGTACAAGGCTACTTAATTTTGCAATTGCATCTTGTGTGCTTCTACCTTCCATAAAACCAAACTGGTTTTCATTAATTATATCGTTGCATTTTATAAATTGGCTCATTCTTTTTTTAACTAGTTTTTCAAAAATTTTTGCTATATTTGAGATAACTGATATGGGACGGTAATTATTTACTTCTTCTGGATTACCTGACTTAAATATTGGGGTAATAGTAGTTTGTTTGTAAATTGATGGAAATACTCCGCTTTGGAAACTTGTATTTATTATATGCATTAATGGCTTAGAAATTTGATTTTTTATGTTTTTTAAAATATCAACCGTGACTGCATCAAAGCCCGGAGCAGATCCTCCTTTCATATCGGTTATGATAGAAACTATTTCGTCCTCTGTGGTGACTTCAAATGTTGTCATTTTATTTTTAGCATTTATATTACAGTCTGGAGATGTTATAATATTTGGATCAATGTGAATGAGATTGGCGAGATTTTTCCCAACATTTGCAAAGAAAGTGTTAAATATATTTGCAGCTATTGAGGGGTTTTCTTTACAGCATGTTTTTGAGTTATCATGATTAATAGCATTGATTTCGTTATTATTGTTCTTTTTCTTGTCAATTATTTCATTTACAACCGTCCATACTCTTTTACTATCATTTTCAGCTAGATCCAACTTCCGTTGGATATAAATTATTAAAATTATAAAAATCCGAAAACTTCAATATCTTGGATATGTGATGAGACTTCCAGAAAAGTATGAGATCTTGCATTTCATAATGCAGGGAAAGATTGCCGGAAGACGGAGCCCTGGAAGAAGGAGAACCTCATGGCTGAAAAACCTGAGACAGTAGTTTGGCCAGTCTACTGTAGAGCTATTCCGGGCAGCAGTAAACAAAGTCCGCATAGCCAACGTCCGTTGAACGGATAGGGCACAAGGAGAAGAAGTTCAGAAGTGTATAAACCATAAGCAGTAATGCCTCTCCTAGAAATAGTCTCCAGATACCCAGGATTCCTGAGATAAATGAGTTGTTGAACATTTTTTATTTTTTTATTTATCTGTATAAAGTATGTTTACTTTGGGTTTTTCGATGGCTGTCTCACTAGGATATACCTGTGGACAGGGCTGGGCAGTATTTGAAATACTTGTAATTCAAATTTTTAAATTTCTAAAAATGTATTTTGTAATTGGTATTTCAATTACCTGCTGCTGAGGTATTTTGTAATTTGTATTTCAAATACTTATGGCTTCAAAATATATTTTCAAATACATTTAGCGATCTTAATAAATAATGAAAAATAAACACAAATACATAGACTAAAAACGCTAGAATCCTGTACTTTGTCCTTTACCATAGCACTCTTACTAATGATTATTTGTAGTTCTCTTAGGAGGCATACATTAATTACATGAGCTCAAAAAGGGGGGGGGGGGGAGTCCAGCAAAATCTCACGTTTTTTGAAAAGAATAAACGAAGTGGCTCAAATTTATCTCATTAAGAGGCGGGGGTGGGGTCTAGTTTGGAAGAAAAACTGCTCACGTAATTAATGTTTGCCCTTTATCGTTGCTTTATAATGTACTGTACATTTTTTTTACGTCATGCTAGTTATTATTATAGTCCTGTGCTACAATAGCACTGTTATTGTACATTTTGTATCGTATTATATTATACTTGTCATTGCTTTGTATTGTATATTTTTGTATCATAGTATTAGATCAAGCACTTTAGGAATAATTTGACTGAATACTAGATTATTTTTAATTTAATTACTGTAGAGCGCACTTGAAGTGAAATAACACAAAACTGCGCTATACAAATTTGACTTTACCTATTTCATTAATTTATTTTTTAAGTTTTCTAATACTTTGTAGAAGGTTCTTGTGGAAAGAAAATTACGCAGAAAATTGGATAATTTTAGAAAACTTAGGGACTATTTTAACTTTGCACGTTTGGTTTGAGAGTTCGCGCGTTTGATGAAATTGAATTTAGCAGGCAGCTTTTTTTTGTAACAAAATAATTGTCGATGGATTTTATAAATTATAAATATTTTAAATAGGTATGTTAGGTACCAGATTTGATTGATTGTTCTTATTATTTAGAAAAATTAATATTTGTAATATGTGAAAAATGAAAATTTGAATACAAAAATTGTAATAGATGGCACGCGAGTTGTTTGAAAACTGAATGTACTGGGACTAAATACATGGAACGCGGGAGGGGGGTTGGTGATATGGGGGAGCGGGAGAGGGGAGAGGGTAGGCGGGGAAGGTGGAAGGGGAATGGGGAAGCACGGAAAAGGACATGCAGGGAGAAACAATTTATTTCTTTGAATATGGCATAGCAACGCATGTCGGGAACCAGCTAGTGTTATTATAATAATTATTATTATAATCAACATCTAATTCCTATACCACAAAACTTTACAAGTGGAGCGGAGACGAGATGTGTCTTCTGAGCAATATGATTGGTCAATTTTAGCACGTCTCTGTTTCACTCTGCTCAGCTTTGCTTCTATGGAAACGCACCCTTAGATATGGGCACTTACGACAATTTATTGCAACCATTATGATGTACTTGATCGAAGATTGCAACCAAATGTTCTACCAAAACCAAATGTATTTTGTAATTTGTATTTTGTATTTGAAATAAAAAAAACGGTTAAAATACTGTATTTTGTATTTCAAATACACAACTTGAAAGTATTTTGTATTTCGTATTTTAAATACATGCGAAAAAGTATTTTGTAATTTGTATTTTAATTACAGCAAAGCATGTATTTTGCCCAGTCCTGCCTGTGAACTAGAGCCTGATAACCCAGGGAACCTTTACAAATTGGAAAGCTACATTAATCTAACTCTTTATACCTAATTCAATACCTATAATGGTTGTTGAAGCGTTGTAATAAAGTAATGTTGTTGTTTGCAGCATTGTCCGTTCTGGCGACGCAATCTACGTGCGCGTCGGCGACCACGACCTGACCCGGAAATACGGGTCTCCGGGTGCGCAGACTTTACGCGTCGCCACAACTTACATCCATCACAACCACAACAGTCAGACGCTGGACAACGACATCGCGCTACTGCGGCTGCAAGGGCAAGCCGAGCTGAAGGGGGGCGTGTGCCTGGTCTGCCTGCCTGCCAGAGGAGTGAGTCACGCGCCCAACAAGCGCTGCACGGTCACGGGGTACGGGTATATGGGAGAAGGTAAAGTTACTTCAATATTGTCAATTGACTAACCTACCTAAGGCGTGACTCATGTCCATAAAATGAGTCGTAAATACGTTAAGCAATGCCTAGATATTTCAATTTTGTAATTTTTTAAATTACATATTACAAGGAAACCTGACCTAATCTGCCTAAGGCATGTCCTTTTGATTTTTGACACGTTTGCTTGAAGAATATTGAATTGACGTAATTTACCCATTGATGTGCTTACCTCAGCTCACCGTTTACAAAATTGCACTATCGAATGTTATTAATAAATAGCCTTGCGTCTGCGTGGTTGAATTTAAGAATCCGACTTCCAACGCATGTATGCCGCTGCGCCTTACCCGTTGCGTCATGTAAACATCCGTGTACGTGGATTTTCAGACAAAGCTACCATTGTAATTCAGTTTCTAATTCAAGAATTCGTCACAAGATGACGCCACTTTCGTCGGCAAGACGCAAAGGGACGTGCCCTTCCTGGAGTATCTCCCGGATTTAGTTGTTTTATGAGTTCATTGTCTCTTACCACAGCTGTCGTTTTGGACAACCTTGTTAATCAGAGAACATACATTATTATTTCTCATATTATTTGAAATATAGAAGCCCTGGCTTGTCTACCATGATGGTCTATATTCACAACTTCTTTAAACAGTATTAAATTGATGCTTCTTCTTCATCTTCAGCTGGTCCCATCCCCCTGAGAGTGCGGGAAGCAGAAATCCCCATAGTGAGCGATGCAGAATGTATCAGGAAAGTAAACGCAGTCACGGAAAAGATATTCATCCTACCAGCCAGCAGTTTCTGTGCCGGTGGGGAAGAAGGGAACGATGCGTGCCAGGTAATTACATCATTACATTACTATTGTTGATGCGGATACAGTCAGCCTAGCTCTTGTAAGGCCCGAAGCCATAAAACGCCTAGTTATGTTCCTTTTTTCACTGTATTTCCTTGACGGCTTTCGTTGGATATTTGACACAACTTGGCCTCCCAGATATCTGAGCCTTTTTTCTATCATGGAGGAACTCTGCAACTACAGGTTAATAGGTGTTTCTTCGATCTCTGCTCATTCCACTTTATTCAGAAATTTCTTATTAATTCATATAAAACCTCGCCTTGACGCACTGCATAAAGTTAATCTTAATTTACGGTGTCAACATAATAACAACGCTACAAACGAGGGTGGGATTCGATTTCCTTCATAAATGTTCTCCACTGGCTGCGATCCCTCGCCATTCACCTCCAGTCCTCAGTTCTTCCCGTCCTCCTACAATCATCTTCTCCGCAGTCAGTTCATATCTTTCCCGATCTGCCTCTGGGTCTCTTCCACTTGGCCATGATTCCTTCCATGAATGTACGAATCAATGTACCAAATGTTTCAGTGAAACTTCATGGATCACATATATGCGTCATCTGCATACGGGAATAGCCGCCGATGGATCACGTGTATGCGACAGCTGCGTAAATAAGGTTTACTTTGTATATTTTCCAGGAAACGTCGAGATAGACGTATTCAAGTGCCTGGTATTAAGAAAGTTTTTCTGATTACGGTTTCTTCCAGGGTGACGGTGGGGGACCCCTTGTTTGCCAAGACGATGGATTCTACGAGCTGGCCGGCCTGGTGTCCTGGGGCTTCGGATGCGGCCGACAGGATGTTCCCGGAGTCTACGTGAAGGTGTCCTCCTTCATCGGTTGGATCAATCAAATCATCAGCGTCAACAATCTATAGAACTATCCATCCATGACTTAAATACACTATTTCATGTATTTTGAGAGTCATTTTTAACCAGTTGAGACAGCTTAACCCTTTGGATATGTAAATTGACTAATGTTGTATGTTTTCATTTTCCCTTCTGACGCTTAAATCGGCTAGATAACATTTCCGTTAATGTGTAAATTGAAGATGACATGTAAATGCACTTTTGGTAGTATACATTGGTGTTAGAATAACAAGGAATGAGAAAGGGATTGAACTTATCTGAAAAACAGAAGGTAGGGTAAAACTAATATTTTTCACGAAACCAAAAAATACACATTGGTTTCCGCTATAGAGCAAAGTGCTGTAGTTGCACTGTAACTAGTGTGAAAAAACCTAACGAAATTTGAAAAATGTACATTTTTACCAAGAATCATTTTTTCTTTATGTTGTCTTGTAGTGAATCAATGGTTTTTGGGTTTTTTTAACCACTGGAGCGCTTTTGGTCGAAAAATGGACCACTTTTCCACTTTTATTTTTCTACAATTGATTTCGGTCCAAAAATGGACCACATTTTTCTATCATTCGTAAAACATTTATTGTAATTATTTAAAACATTTCCTTGGCCAGCCATTTTTTTTTAAACGAAGCTATTGAAATGCTTTATCTATTATGACCATAGATGTCGCAAATCCGAACTTCGTAGACTATTTTAGAACTTTAACAATATTTTTTCCCGTCAAATTTTTGATCAGCTGTTTAAGGCCCAGCGCAAAAGTCAGATTTTTTCATCCGATTGTTAGATCGGACAAAATTCGATTGAATGGCGGGGGCGGAAAGGCGTGGCCTATTTTCATGACTCCGCGCGGCCGTCCAATCCAGTCTGACAACGGGCGTGGCCCCGTTATTATAACCAATCCAGTTTTCGTATCGATTTTTGTCTGATGTGTGCGGCCTGCCCAAGGATAAAATTAAGTCCTTTTCCATAGATATGCACCTTTAATTATCAAGTGTACCACAGACAACATACAAAAATCGAAAATAATCTATGTTGACTCGAAAAAGTATCCCTCACGGCAGTTTCAAGTAAAAAACACACAGGATTCGCGCATTTATAAATTTTACGATTTTTTTATAAATTCTACAAATATGAGACAAATGGTAAAATACAGGTTAATTCATTGGCTATATAGCACTATAATAAGTTTTTATGTCACCATGTTAAAATTCGAAGGTATGATTTTTTTAATGTTGGCGAAAAATGAAAAAAATGACCTTCTCGGAAACGTCGAGCAATCGAGGTAAATTTATTTATTTCACGTGAGCGCTCCAGCGGTTAAGAGAAAAAAATAAAGTGGCAAAGAACAATATGTTTGTTTTTTTAAACAGTTTCTGTTTTTTTCGAATCAAAATTAATCAGTGAAAACCGTAATGCCAATTTTTTAAAAAAATTAGAAAGTTTTGAAGATATACGCAATTTATAATTAGATAAATATTTCTAAGGAATTTTTCAATGTCGCAACATATTGAAAAGTTTGCATTTATAGATTTATATTTATATAAATTTTAACTGGCTAATAATGACACAAAATGTTCATTTAAAAAGATGTCAAGAATGTGATTCTTTCTATGTTTTCATGTTGCTTAAATATTATTTATTTATTATTGTAGAAAAGAGTTAGTTTGGAAGTATTTATGGAAGGGTTTAAGTAAAATGTGGTTGTGTCAAATAAAATTGAAACTTTAACAATAAATTAAATCGGCGTAGCATTATTAATAGTCGAAGATCCCGATATAAAACGACCTTCACCGAGATATTTATTTGATGAAACGTATTTTATATTTAATTTAATATGTCAATAAATATATTGCATATGGGTTGCCTAACAAATTTTAGTCCAGGGTATGATTAATTAATAATTTAAAACTTTTTTTTTTAAACATTTCACCGGTTTGAGTGAATGTGTGCGACTGAGAGGTCCCAACCAACCATCCCATGCGTTAGAAGAGGACACAGCATAGCAGCTGTTTGAAGTCCGTCCATTTAAAGAAATAGAGTGCGCATGCTATTTGTTCTTGAAAATGAAAAGGATAGCGATAGACTCGTATATGCTGTGACTCATATATTTGGAGTAGTTTATTATTAAAATAGAGGAATAGTTATTAAATTATTTTTTTTAATCAATTAATTATTTATGTGTGTATATTTTAATACCACCGTGTTCATAATGAAATAATCTTTAATAGGCAACCTAATGTTATATATTCTATGGGCTTCATACTTTCGATTGGTATAGAATTTGTCTAATAATCAAACCAGTGAAATGTTTAAAAAATACATTTTTTAAAATTATTAATTATTCATACCCTGGGCTAAAATTTGTTAGGCAACCCATATGCATTACATTTATTGACATATTAAATTAAATATAAAATATGTTTCATCAAATAAACATCTCGGTGAAGGTCGTTTTATATCGGGATCCTATACTTTAAAGAAATAGAGTATTTGCAGAAAGATCTGTATATAATCTAGTATATATTTAGTTTTTATAAGGGTATCCATTAATATTTATTTTGATTAAGCAAAATTTGAAAACAGAGAATTAAATGAGGTGAATTAAAAAATTACTTACTGATAATCATTTTGATTTAAATTACTTCCGAGAGACCAGAAATGAGAGAGTTCTACGAATTTGCGAATTGTACCATTTAAAACTTCAGTATTTACAAATGTCACAAAATAGGGAAACTTTTAAAATTTCCTTAAAATATTAATTTTAAAGTTGCCAATAATTTTTTTATAAATGCAATTTACATGCCTTTCGTATATTTTAGTTATTAGAATATGAAAAAAATATATAAATATCTGCTAAGATTAATCCAGTGATGTAAGTTATTTATTGTAAATATTAAATTATTGAGTAGGTATATTTTTGAATGTTCATCGTGTACGCTGGTTTCATTCCTCGTGTTTCATTATCTTATGACCTAAGACATTACACTGTAATGTAGTTTTATTTTTAATGTTACAATAAAGAAAGATAATATTGAAAGCAAAATGTTTTACTATACACAAATTGATCATCGGTCCAATGCCAAAGCTGCGAATCTGTATTTTCGCCAGTTTTGAGGTTCCTTTTTTTACACAAATTTCTTTTTTTGCACTCTTTTTTTACACAAATTTTTCTTTTTAAATGGAGCATTTATTTTTTATTACACATTATTATTAAACCAGAGATTTATTTACGATGGTTTATTAATAATATAAATCGAATAATATTTATGATATCTGTTAATGAACAATATTGTGACACGAGAAGGGGGTGGACTGTAAACTATATTTAAGTGATGCAAAACAATTGAAGGTGTTTTTTAAAGTCAAATCACAGGAAATGGCAATTGGAAAGCCCCTCCTTCGCTGGGTTCATATGCTGTGATGGTCCAATCTTGGTGGTGGCTGCTCTTCCACGATGATGGCACAAAGGTGGTCACAATTTATTGTCACTTTTTTGTATATTAATTAGTATTTTACGAACTTTCAAGCGAGATTTCAATAAGACGTGTAAACGATTTCACAATGATTTTTCAACTGAATTAATGTGGGTAATTTTCTATTATGTGCAATTTGTGTATGTGTACCAAGTAGGTATGCATCACCTTCCTCTTCTTGTAGTAAGTAAGTAGGACCTTTCAAGGAAGGAGGGGGCAAAGGGAGAAAATTACAATGCAAGGACTTTGGGAAAATGGGTTTCAATTCACAAGCTGTTTCGGAATTAAGATGAAGCCGTACTAAATACCCTTATTTATAAACCCCTTTTCGGATATGGTTTTATTGTTTAATGTGGCAAATTCAATTCTTTTTACAATAATCGCAAAAAAAGTTCATATTTACTCCCAAAGTTCACAAAATAAAAGAAAATATGCATTTTCGCATTGTTATTTTACAATACGGCCGGCAGTAGACGAATTTGGATTTTCAAAGTGAACTCTATGCCGTCCACCGAAGGACTATATAACTTGTCACCGTTTTTTTATCAGTTCGCCCCCGGACGGAGCAGGGAACAGACGTTAGGCTCCGCGTCACTTTGTTCCGTGAAATCAATTTTAAAATTCTGTTTTATTACAATAAACAATGCGTAAAAAATGAGTTAAAGTTTTTTACAGGCCTTTAAAATGAACCTGTAAAAAAAAATTCTCAAATACCTTTTCTAACCTTTCCAAAAGCTTTTTCTCAAGTATTTTTAAACTCCTCCCATAAAAGGGCGTGAATTCCGATTTTTTCCTGGACTATTGGATCGCCTTAAACAATATCAATTCTAAACGTCAAACCTCAATCGAATGATGTTTTGCCTTTGGCATTGGACTTAACATATTTACTTCCTCATAAGAGTCAAATCTTGAAGTTACAAAGTAAATACACACCGATACGATTGATGGACTGGCCGTGTGGAAAGAATATCAGGAGACAGACAAATGTCCTAGTGAGGATTGGAGTAGGACAGAAAGGTCTGAGTACTGAAGGCGAATAACTAGAGATAGGAGCCAGTTTTTGCTGAAATGTGTAGTGTGGCGAGAATCCAATGTACGTATTTTTTAGTGTCCGACCAAAACAGGAATTTCTGCCGAAACCGAATCTTCGGTACCTGTCTCAGTTTCCGCCAAAACCGATACTTTTTTAGACATATTAAAAATCTATTGTTTCCTGAAATTTGGCCTATTTTTTACATGTATACCAACAGTTATTAAATTAAATAAAAAACGTATTAAATTAAATAACAAAATGATAATTGAAGAATGTAAATTTTTTAATATTGTTTTATATTACTGCAATAAAACAAACAAAAATTAACAAAACATGTTAACTTACTTATACTTCTTGAAACAATTTTTTTTCAATAATCAACACTTACATTATAAAGGAAGGATCTCATTGTTTGAGTATTTTAATTTTAATTGCATTTACAATCACAACATTCTTATTATGCGTGTTAAATGAAAAAAAAAACAATAATTGAAGTATGTGAAAAAATAATAATAATTTTTTTTATATTAGGTACTGCTATAAAACAAACAAAAATTATAAATAACAAACATGTTAACTACTTCTTGGAACAAAAATTTGTCAATAATCAACACTAACATTACACACGAGCCACAAACTCACTCGAAGTCAGCCGAACGCAGAGTTTCGGTGCGACTGAAGTTTCGGCATATTTTCTGCCGAAACCGAAACTTAGGTCGGTCACTAGTATTTTTATTATTATTTTTTTTTATGTTGTAGGCACACACTCCTTGCTTCATCCATATTCAAACATCAAATCGCTTAGTACTTTTACCAATTATTTGCCTGCAACAAGCATAAGCTAGTTTTTATTAAGGCGCCGCTACCCGAATTTTTACCGATTTCTTACATATCTCCCTTAAACATTTGAAGTTTTTAAGCTCTTAAAAAAATATATGTTATTTTTTAAGATAATATCTAGAAGCATTCCATGCCGAAAGACAAATTATATAAAATTCCCTCGATAGAAAAAAATCGCAAAGTATGCTCCGAAAATTATTATAAACACGTCTGTTTCAGTTACATATTTTACAAGTTATAGTTGTGAAAAAATTCACAATGTTTCTAATGGTGCTTAAGATACCTTCCATGAGATTTTTGCTCTATTTGTGAGTCATGTTTTATTAAACATTTTCGCATCGATTTTATCGCCTAATATTAGCGCACTCCTCTAACATTCGTAATTACATATCTCTCCATCTTCTTTTTGCGCGAGGATGCAGCACCTTAATAGTTGAATATTAACCTCTCTGTACTTATTGATGACAACAGTATACATATCAATCATAGATAATAGAAACAAAGAGAAAGAATGAAAGTGTGCCGATTGTCGCCAAACGCCACAATCAAATGGGCGGAACCAATGAAGATTACGAGTTTGTATTGTAGGTAGAAACAAAGCCAGGGCACCGCTGTGATGTATAAATAACAATAGATTAGCTCCCCATACCTAATTTCAATCCAAAAATAATACCACCTATGAGTAATTTCACATGTTCAACTATCCTCCAAATTCTGTCACTATCAAATGTTACTTTTCTCAATGTGCTGCCTCAAATCTATAAGTTACGTATATATCTTTTTGAATTCATAAAACTGATTAAATTTTTAATAATAAAGTCTGCCATAGCTAGGGTTGCCATATGTCCGGAATTTTCCGGACATGTCCGGAAATATAGGTCTTTGTCCGGAATGCGGGGGGAATCCTAAACAGTCTAGAATTTCTACAATTAAGTGGAGATTGATATAAAAAATGAAATAAACCAAATTATTTTTATTACAAATTAAAGTAAAAACATCACTTCTGATATTTAAATCTCCCGGAAATATCGTTAAACACTTCCGAATCTCAATAATAGTTTTGTAGAACATTTCGCAAGTCATATTTTTTAAATTATACTGTGTTAAGAGGGTTAATTGTTTTCCCATTAAGGAAAAGACCCTTTCTACATTGGCCTTTTGTGCCCGCATTGCAAATATATGAGCATATCTTTGTTAATTCCGTAACTTTAACAGAATAATGGTCCATTGGTTATTGGCATTTAATCTCAAAACTTTGTTGCTTGATTAGTCACCCCCCCCCCCCCCCCCCCCCAATAAAGTTGACAAATGCCAATTACAACTTCATAAAAAAAATTTCCATCCTGGGGGGAGGGGATGGCTAGAGAATTGGGCTCTTGGAGATGTCACTCGGTCGGGTGGCACCCGGGGCGTCATTAATATTATATTTACAAGAAAGTCCAGAATTTTTATCAAATGTCAGGAATTTTCTTCGGGATTTTGATTTTTTGATCTGGGAACCCTAGCCATAGCCCATACCTAAAATATTTTTAACTGCCTCAATTTTGTGTTTTAAAAATGATCTTCCCAAAGCTGGTGATCCGTTGCCTAGCTGAAAAACAAATTAGCTCCACACAGACCAACAAAAGGTAAAAACCATTGCTTCTTGCGATCATTTGACTGTGAGACAATGCACTTTCTATTTGATAAATGTTTTCATAAACCAATATTTTCGGTTCCGGTGTTATTTTTAAAGACCCACATGCCTTCTCTAGATCTACTTGATCGAAGACGTGCATATACAGTGAAACCCTCTTAAAAAGTTTTGTGGCTTGAAGTTTGGTTTTTTCGGTCCCTTGGCCCAATTTTTCCCACTTATAAGGCTTTCCTGCTTAAGAAGTTTGTTTTTTCTGGTCCCTTGGAAAACTTCTAGGGTTTCACTGTATGCAATTTGCAGTATTATGTTGACGACACTTTTGTGAGCGCAGTTTCAAACCAGTAATGGTTCGCTCATCTGTTGTTTTTACTTTCTATCAATTGCCTCTTAAACTTGTGATGATTAAAATTCAGGAGGAAGGAGGTAAAATTATGAATGCATCAATTTTGTAAAATAAATTTATTTTCACTATTTATAGATTATATTTGTATTATCAAATTATAAAATAATATTATTGATCATATAAAATATATGTGAAGAAATTCCAAATGCGTGTTTAAAACCAGAAAACAAAATAATTATTCTACTAAAAATAAGGAAGTTAAAAAGTTAAGCAGTTTTTTTTTTATTGAGAATGACAGAATTTTTGAGGTGGTTTATTAAAAATTATAAAATTAAACAGAAACAATTTGACTTCAAATCAAAAATACTATTATCTATCAAAAATGCTTTTCAAAAAGGATACAGTGAAAAAATATTATAAGGTTTGCCAAGGGATGAAAACTTCTTAGGTGAGAACCTTATATGAAGGTTTGGCTGAATATCTGTTGCATTAATGCTAGTCTCACTATATAATCTCTATAAATAAAAATGAATCCCCGAAATGTATGTACGCGCATAACTTCCGAACGACTGCACCAAATTGGATGATTATTTTATTGTTGTGTTTGTTATTATCAGGACAAGGTTTGTATAAAACTATTGGTGAGCTCTGGCATTATGAAATTTGTATAGTTTGTATGTGAGTTTGTTTTAAAACTGAATGTATCGGGACTGAATGTATGTAATGCGGGAGCGGGGAGGGGAGAGGGGGAACTCGGGAGGGGGGTTCGGGGGATGACCGAAAGGGGGGTGGAGTGGGTGAGGGAAGGTTGAGGAGGTGGAGTGGGCGGAGTGGGAACGCGAGAGGGGAAGGGGACACGGGAGAGGAAGGGGAGGCGGAAGGGGAACGGGACAAATGGGAAAGGACACGCAGGGAGAAACAATTTCTTTATTAAATGGCATAGCAACGCATGCCGGGAACCAGCTATATTATATATATGTACTCTCATAATATATTTGGGGTTGGCCTGTTTCACAATATCTACACATACACCAAGCAATACGGAGAAACAAGTCAAGCCCACATATATTATGAGAGCATATCGCTCATGTGAGACCAGCGTAATATAACTATCATGACTTTAGGAAAAACAATATTTTGGTAGGACAAAATATGGTGAATTTAAAATAAAATGATTTAAGAAAAAAGAAGAAAATTACTAAACACAATTAATAAAGCCTCGATGACATTGAGCGAGTATATAAGCAACTAGCTGGGAAATTCACTATCTGTTAGTAAACTCGCCAAGTGTAATCGTATTACTATCTAACTAGCAGATTGTGGACAATCTACGAAAAAAGTTGAAAGGTGGTCAACTTTACTTGTTGCACGCTCAAGATGGCGGTCTACCAACAGCTGATTTCGTAATTGTCAGAATTAATTCGCGCGGGAGTCGTTATTCTCGCTACTGGCTTGCGGCGACCTCAATTTTTTTACAAAATGTCGACCGAATTGGTTCATGCTGGAGTCGTTATTTTAGCTGCTACTGTCGCTACTGAGCGAGTAGACAGTTTTGTGTTTCATCATGACAATCTCACTCGCCGATTTACCCACTTTTAAACTTACCGGCTAGAAGCTTGTAAACTCGTTCAATGTAATCGAGGCTTTCAATAAAAAAATTTATAAATACGCAAATAAAGAGTTATGTAATACAACCCATCTGTACAAGGTTGATTATTTCAATGAATAAATAATAATGTATACTAGTCCCAGCCAGAGGTTGTGTGTGGCATCTGCGTGAGAAGGAAGAGGGTGATTGTCGATGAAGTATATAGGAGCTCTCGCTGGTACTAGTATAGTATTCAACTTCCAAAACTCGTATCGTCGATGGCAATCCACCACTTGTACGTCGCATCCGCAGATAATAATAACTAGTATTTTGGTGGATTGCGATGAAAGAGGTATTCAAGCATTTCAGTAAAAGCAAACCTTTAATAATTAATTGAGTAATATATATACATCTTAAAAATTCGGTAATTTAAGAATCCAGTAACTACCAGTAAAGTTACTGAGGATATAATTTGTATTAATAAATTATTGTGTTAATTAACCTAAGAACAACAATTTTGTCAAATTGTCACGGAGGAAAAACAAAATTTTTAAAGGAAAGGCAAATGCATTTCACAAACAAAACACCTTATTTATTGTGTACATTTATATTCTTAACAACAAGCATCAACCTTTTAAACTCAAGACATAAATAATCACATATCAATCACCATCAGCAAACAGGCTAGGAAAGTAATTGAACACACATGTAAAATTGACTTTACAATTACACAATTGCCCAAAATTGAACGGAATTCTCTCCCAATATAAACTTATGTCTACAAATGACAGTTATATGAACCCTTTTGCATCAACAAGCCAGTAAAGAAGTAGAGATTTTTATGAAAGGCCGCATTCGTTCGGCATCAGTCTTTTTTTTGTGACACTTTTTAAATGTTCACTGATTTATTGGCTGATTTTCTTGAGAATTTTCTACTTTTTTTTCAAGAGAAATAGTTGTTATGGTGCATTACTTGTTGGTCCTGACCATTGCATGCTGACCATTGGTCAAAAAACAATCAACTAAGGCCTAAAATAATTAATAAAATCACCGATATCGCTTTGTTATCGATATGGTGATGCGAGATCTCCTGTCCCTTCAGCACATCTATCTATTGGTACCGGTGATGACCAGTGTCTGAATGTCAAGAAAGGTTGGATGGTTCATGTTGGTTAGAAGGATAATGACAGAGGAGAAGCTGTCAGCTCCCAGTGTGGCCAGCCCATGTCCGTGTGGTGATGTGGTGTTCAGTAGTTCCTGTTGCCCAGGACCTTGGTCTGCGAGGTGGGTTGCTTGAGTCGGGACTTGAACTCCTTCTTGTCATCAGCTGTTCGGTTTAGGTTTTCTTTGCTCACCTGGGAATAAATAATTGACTAATGAAAGGAGAAGACATGAAAAAGGCGAAACAACAAAAAAACATAAATTTGAAATCCACGGGACCTGAAAATCCAAATTTCGAATGAATTCTGACGTAATTCGAAAAAAAAAAACTAAATTAAACCAATGCAATAGAACCCCATTAATATAAACCCCATCCTCTGTTGTTTAATATTTATATAAGCGACCTAGACTCAGTAATTCCTTTTTCTATCAAGCGACTTTACTTTGCGGATGATATCCTTATATATTTGTTACATAAAAATATTATTCTTGCAGCTAAGGAAATGAATTTGGCTTTACAATATATTAAAAACTGGTTGTCAATAAATGGGATGAATCTGGCGGCATCTAAAACAAGGGTCGTGGCTTTCACGCGCAAAAGAAAAATTCCCCAATTCTCAATCTCTTTTGATAATGTGCCTCTACAAACCGCTACTCAAATCAAATTCCTTGGTCTTCTTTTGAACCATAAACTTTCCTGGCTTCCACACATTCAGATAATTTCTACAAAGTGTGAAAAGGGACTTAATATGATGCGAGCAGTTTCCAGAGTATGGTGGGGATCTCATCCTACCACTCTTAAATTAATGTATAATTCCCTAGTTCGGAGCCACTTGGATTATGGCTCATTCCTTTTTGACCCACTCCCTAAATATTTAGATAAGAAAATGGAAAGAATTCAATCAAAAGCCCTCAGAACGATTATTGGAGCTATGAAGTCTTCTCCAATTAATGCGCTTCAGGTGGAATGTGGGGAGCCTCCATTATATTTCAGAAGGCAATTCCTTGCCAATAAATATATTTTCAAGGCTTTATCGTTATCACATCATCCTATTAAACAAAGTCTTAATCGGTTAAGTGTTAATTTGAATTCTAACAAAAGATTGAGAGAAAAACAATGTTTTCCTCTCCTAATTAAAAGTTTTCATCTCTATAATTCTCTATCATCTTCCCTCCAATATCTTCAAGAAGTTCCCAATCTCCCTATATACAATATTCCATTTAAGGCAATCACTTTTATGCCGAACACAATAACATCAGTCTTTCAGAAGAATATTTTATCCTCCCCAAATAGATTTCAAAATGTGGATGATTGTTTTAAAAGCATTGTGGCTTCAAAATTCCCTGGATTTTCCATCCTTTACACTGATGGTTCCAAATTTGAAAATAAAAGATGTGGAGCATCGATATATAGTCCAGAATTCAACATCAATCTCACTTATAAATTGCCGAAAGAAGCTTCCATATTTACAGCTGAATGCTTTGCAATTGAACAAGCGCTAAATCAAATCCTGGTTCTCAACATTCATCGAGCCTTACTATGTACTGATTAGCTAAGTGCTCTAACTAAAATTAGGTCAAATATTCTATGTTATCCGGAAGACAATATTATATGTAAAATAAAATATCTTCTCAATTCTCTAAGTGAATCTGGGTTTGAGACGATATTGGCCTGGGTCCCTGCCCATTTGGGTATCGAGGGTAATGAGATGGCCGATTTTCGCCAAATCTGGTTCAGATTCCGGAACTATCCCACTAAATTTTAGAATTCCTATCTCCGATGTCTTCCCGATTCTTAAATCCAACATGATTCGTGCCTGGGAAGAAAATTGGGCAGTCTCCAAAATAAGAACTGGATCTTTCTATGCTGGAATTCAAAACCATATCCCTGCTAAGCCATGGTTTCACGGTAAAAAACTTTCAAAACGATTCATTTCATGTATTTCGAGAATGAGAATTGGTCACTGTTCAATTGCATCTCACTTGTCTAGAATTAGAGTTTTAGATGATCCGGTCTGCCAGTGCGGTGTGGAAGAGGAAACCCTCGACCACGTTTTCTTTAACTGTAAAAACCATTCATCTTTCAAGAACATATACCGCCGGCTTATTAAAATCGCCAGGCCCCCCTTAACATTTCATACCTTTTATCTCTTAACAATTCTCGTGTTCATACAGCTTTATGTAAGTTTATTAACCTGAATGAGTTCAATATTTAATTTGTTTTAGTGATCTAAATGAGTCCAATATTTAATTGGTGTTATTATTTTCCCAATAGATTAACTGAATTTTTTTATCCACTTTAACTATTACCGGCACAAAGCACTCTTTTCAGGGTGAATTGCCTAAAACCAAAAAAAAAAAAATATAAACCCCGGTAATTTGAAAAAAATGAAAATATTAGCCAAAAAAAAAAAAACCTAGAAATTTTTTTTAATTCGAAATTTATTTTTGTACGCTCATGAAAATTTATTCATGTAAATCGAAAAAATTTGATTTTTGTAAAGAATCATTTGATTTCGTAAATCTGAATCTGACAGACAGCCATGGCGGTTAAATGACGTAAAATGTTGATAAATGTGGTTATACATCATCCAAAGATATTCAAATACAGAAGAGATATGCTATGGTGTCCGCGCAACTGTCGCCGGACTACGCGCTAATTAGCGTAGTTTTCATACAAAAAGAATTTGTTCATTTCGTTGATTTTTTGAAAATGTGCATTAATATTGGTTAACAATATATTTTGAATAAGGAAAGAATTTGTTCATTTAGTTTAACGTTCATTTGGTTTATTCGTTAATTATTTGTTCTTTTAGTTTATTTATTAATTGGTAAACAATATCGGCGACACCCGGAAGTGCAGACCCACATAGTAAAAACAGCAGATAGCACATCTACTTATATTTCAATATCTTTGACATCATCCTATTTTGTATAATTATTTTAAAATCTGAATCGATTTATACTGGAATTTGACATATTTTTGTATTTACTTTGAATATCCGAGTTTGAAGGGTCAGCCTAGAGTAAAAAGCCGAAAAAAATCGATTAATGCGAAGGTATGTTATATTTTTTCAAATTTACATCAAATATCTGAATTACGATATCCAGTCACAGATGGTAATCGACCGCATAAATAAATTTATCCAATGAATAAATTTCATTTCATGTAGAAAAACATTGTATTTTTATGAATTTACTTCAAATATCTGATTGAAGGGCCGACTACGGAGGTAATGATGGGCTATGAAAATTCGATTTGCACGGGAATAATAATCCCGTGGATTATTATTACAAACTTACTCCGGAAAACCTACCCGAATTTGAAGGGACTGCTGAGGAACTCGATTTTTTTCTTGAAATTGGAATTAAAATTCGAATTAACTGGGAATTTGTTCAAAATTTGATTTTTGCATTCCCGTGGATTTCAAATTAATGGAGTTGTATTGTATGCCGAAGTTCTGATTAATTTAAGTAGATATTCAAAGTAAATTCGCAAAAAGACTTCAAAAATCCCAAGCAACCAGTGCAGCTGATCTTCCAGATTTATGAAAAATAATACCATGTATAATAATAATAATACTACTTTAGGTACCCACGTAAATCGAAATTTTACAGCCTTTTGCCTTCTTGGCAGGTTTGTCAGATTTTGATTAAAGAAATTATGACATATTTTTGCACAGATCAAATTTTTTCAAAGTACATGGTAATTAATTTTGAATAAATTTTTTTTAGATGAAATCTTTTGTATAGGAATTCTGTATTATTTTAAAAATTTAGATTTATAGGAGTTTTGAATCGATGTGAAGTTCTGCTGTATCCAGTGAAAACAAAGGGTAAAGAATTTTTATAGAGGTGAGGAAAGATAGGAAACTGACTTGGTTCATTCCAGGTGACTAGCGAGAAGTGAGTACAAAACATAGTTGTGTGGTGGCCCATTTTCTCTGCCTACCCCTGGGGTGAAATTGCAAAGTATGGTTTGACCAAAAACAATATGTAGACCCTTCCCAAGTGTTATACATAATGAAGGAAGGTGCTGGCGGCGTGAGAGGTGTGGCAAGCCACCAACGAAAGCTAGCGAACTACTAATAAACCACGCCCTTTCTGAGCATGGTAAGAAACAGCGTCTGCATAACTTTTGCATACGCTCTAGCTATGTGTAGTTAGTTGGATAATAAGGTAGAATTTTTTAATTCTCACCGAGTCTGCGTGCAATGAAAATATGTCCCCCTCTGAAGTGCACTTATGCATCAGGTTGGGGGATAGTTTGTTGATCTGGGGCACAGGGGCTTTGGGGGCAGTGAACTGCCGGGATCCCCGGAGGTCGCTGGAGTCCTCCATGCTGGGGGACGAGGTTGAGCCGCTGTCGCTGCTGCTGTCGAGGGGGCCCGCCTTTGCCGGGGCCTCGTCCATTGTCTCATCGAGATTTATGACTGAATTCTAAGAAAATATAAGAAAAGTTTATTTAATGCAACAGTTTAATGGCCATGATGTATGCAGCTGAAGATATGCTTATAGGTGATTTATTTTCATGTTATACTGCCGTAGATAACAGAAACAAGGGAGATTAGACATAAAACATTATTAACCGCTGGGAGGCCGGAGACGCGCCGGCGCGCGCGTCATATGCGCATGCGCGAGAAAATAATTCAAATATTTGAATAATACTTCCGACAAAAAACTTTTGGTCGACGATTTTGGCCCTTCTATGTACACAATTTGTATGGAGAACAGTGTCAGAATCGCTTGCGCTGTCATTACTCTCGGAGACGCTACAAGTTTCATTCACCTAGTCACCCTGGAATATTTTAAAAACGATTTCTTCTATGACAATCGGCTGTCAGAATTTGCCGCGAATTTAACGGTCGCAATTAATGGGTGTATCGCGAATAAAACGATCATAAAACCTATTAATTTACGTAATAAATGCAAGTAATGTGGTTTTCGTAGATAGTTTATTGTGATGTGAATGTGTTTCAGTTAATAAAATATACAATAGCTCAAAATTTATCAACAAAACATTCAATTCAAAATTCAAAGTGGTGGTTTTTTAGTGTTTTTTTGCGAAGTTCCGCGAATTTCCGCTAAATGTCACGGCCTTTGACCGGTTAATTCAATCCACAAAAGGATTGCCAACATCATTAACCCATACTTCAACAAATCGCCTCTATTTCTACCTACACACCAAGCTAGTACTGTATTAAAATATAACTAGCCGTTGGAAACAATAGTTATATTAATTATTATTTTTTAATTTATAAACTAACGTTTAGACAAGATTTTTATGCATAGCACAAAGGGTAACAATTATTACAAGCAATAATTGTCAGCCTGAAACACTCATTTACATTGAAAAATCTTCCGAGAAAAGATACTTATCTTTTCTCGGAAGATTTTTCAATGTAAATGAGTGTTTCAGGCTGACAATTATTGCTTGTAATAATAGTTATATTATTTCAACGTCCAACGCTGTTGAAAATAATTAGCGCCAACAGTTGAAATATAATACCTACATGCAAATATTATTCAACGCAGTCAACGATTCAACTGCCTAATAAATAAAAAGGGTTAAGAGTTTGTACTTCGTGAACAACATTACTCGATATTTTAAATGGTCTTTTGGTTATGTACGTACCTACTGCACGTTTTTTTTTATTTTCCCATCCAATACGGCCGATACGCAGCGCCATGGAACAATCAAATTTATCAACGACAAGCAAAAAAATAACCTATTGATAATTGTCAATGTCGGTCGCGTAACAGCTATGTTTTGTACCTATTGTTTTCAACGTGTTGGAATGATTAAGACAAAAGGGTCAAGAGATCACACTTCGTGAACGATATTATACCCAATTACACAAGGTCTTTTGGTAATGTACATACCTACTGCACGTTTTATTTTATTTTCCCATCCAATACGGCCGATACGCAGCGCCAGGGAACAATAAAATTTATCAACGACAAGCAAAAAATAACCTATTGATAATTATCAACGTAGGTCGCCTAACAGCGACGTTTTGAACCTATTGTTTTCAACAGTGTTGGAATGATAAGTCAAAAGGGTCAAGAGATCACACTTCGTGAACGATATTATACCCAATTAGACATGGTCTTTTGGTAATGTACATACCTACTGCACTTTTTTTTTTATTTTCCCGTCCAATACGGCCGATACGTAGCGCCAAGCAACAAGCGAATTTATCAGTGACAAGCAAAATATATCTTCAACAGGATAATATTTTCAACACCGAAACCAACGTCTTCCAACAGTTTCAACTTTCAACGTTATTATAGGATTATTATTACGTGTGTGGGGCGTGGGGCATAGAGATATTAATAATTAATAATACATCAATGATTCGGGGAACCACCCGTTAAAAGGGATTCCTTAATACGATTTTGATATATTTTTTGTTAGTATCGTGTCGATCTCCTATTATAGTTGCGTCAACGTCGACGTTATTTTCAACAGTTGAAAATTGCCAACGATAACGACGTTGGCGTTGGATAGAATTATCGTCAACGCCCAGTACTACACCAAACGCATAATGTGCAGTTTGGTGGTAGCTTGACAACAATCGGCACACTTCCATGCCACATCTCCCCTTTTAAAACAAGAACTCCAATGCCACCTGATGCATAATATCCTAAAAATTATTTGATAAATGAAAAATTATTCGATTTTGACTTGCGGACAAAAATATATCAACAGAATGGCAATCAGCACTGGTCTAGATGTACAACAGAGACAATAATCTTGTAGAGCGATCGTCTGTTGCATAGATGGCCTATTGGTTATTATCCACACGTTAGAAATGATGCACAATTTGATAATATTTTACGACGGTCACCGATCAAGTTGATCAGGAGACAGTAAAATTTACACTTCAACAACATCTGTGGCGGTCTATTTGCAGTTCAAAGGGGCACAATATATTTTAGTATCCCTGAAAGCACATAGAAACCGCCAAACAAACACTTTGTGATATAACTAGTTTTAATTTATAATCGAGATAAAAAAAAAACTAAAACATATTATGATGTACGAGGGTGGTCTGAAAAGTTTCCGAACTGAAGCTTACTTGACAAGCTGAAAGCAGAAATTGCGGAAAAACGGCCACATTTGCAGAAAAAGAAAATCCTGTTTCACCAAGACAACGCGCCGTCTCACACCTCAGCGGTTGCCACGGCAAAAATCCACGAACTATAGTTTGAACTGCTTGACCATCCGCCTTACTCACCAGATCTACCCCAAGCGACTTCTTTTTGTTTCCTTGTCTAAAAACTGCGTAAAAAACAAAAATTTAATAATACATAGCTCGATACTCAATTTTTTCCATTTTCACAAAAACACACACATCGACTCACTCAAACGACTGTCAACTAAAAACTGCGTGTCCAAAATGGCCGAAACTTTGGTGAGTAACTGTCAAAAGATACACAACTACATTCACTAGCTTTTATTGACGAGTGCTGCCATATTCATGTTCAGGTCGGAAACTTTTCAGACCACCCTTGTATATAATAAGGACATGATAAAAGAGTAGGTTGGATTAGTTTGTGTATTTTTTCCCCTTTTCTTGTATTTTCTGTTGTTATCATAGAACTTCTGAAGATGAAGGAATATTGTAAAGATGGATGCTGACCTGTGGGGAATGTATGCCGTTGAGCACATTTCTGAATCTTCGGATAATGATGTCATGGGGGGAGGTGGCTGCCAGCTCGCGGGGGTAAAGGAAGTCGCGCCTATTTGGAGTCTTGCCTGCGAATAACAAAGGATAATTATCAAAATTAAGTGGCACAAAAATCATTAAAATATGCATTAAATCCTCAGGCCTCGACCGTATTTTGTCAGAGATCAAAATATTTCCATTTTGCAATAAAATCCAAATATTTGAATACTTCTGAATGTATCCTAAAAACTGTTTTGGAAAGGTGATGAAATATGCTTTCAAATTTTATATTCGAAACAAAATTATAAATTTTGAAATATAAATTTTTTGAATGCAAACGTATTTAAAAGGTGAGCCATTTAAAAATGGTAAAATTACTGATCTGAAAAATTATCTCCTGGGTTCGAGCCCCAGATTTGACTGTATCTTTTTCTGATTTTTCAGATTTTTGACGAGTTTCGCTAATATTACAATTTGAGGTTTTACTCATTAAGTTAAAAATAAAAATAGATAAAGATATAAATAATTACTTTTCAATGTATAACCACAAAGTTATAGAACTTTGTGGTTATACATTATATATACAAAGTTATATTATATATACAAAGTTATAGAACTTTGTGGTTATACATTATAGATAAATGAAACAACGTTACTTTGTTTGAACCACTTGTATATTTGTTTAAAGCCGAACGGTTTCGGAACGACCGTTCCTTCCTCGGGGCAAATCAGTATATGTTTTGTCAAATCAGTACACGTTTGCCCTGAGGGAACGGTCGTTCCGAAACTGGTCGGCTTTAAACAAATATACAAAAGGTTCAAACAAAGTAACATTGTTTCATTTATATCAATAATTATTTTGTGCCATGCGCAGAAAGGACGTGATTTATTAGTAGTAGGCTAGCGCTTCGATGGTGGCTTACCACGCCGCACTGCACATTATTCCGGACGACTCTAGGGAAGTCTTTTGTTTTTAGTGAAACTATAGTATACAGGGTGTCCGCGGGTAAAGTGCATTAACTTTGGGGGGTGGTTCTACATGATATTATAGGTAAAAAAAGATAAATAACTTTTTTAGAAATTCAAACTTTTAGGGGCTGTTTTATGGTAAAAAGATAAAAATAGACCAGCGTGTGCCGCCAGCTTTATTATTTTCCGCTGTTACGATATGGGCCAGTCACAACAATGCAATGTTGCCACAATCGTGCCCGGCGGGCGCTCAGCAAGTAAGATTGTACCTCACACTAAGGATTTTAAGTAGGTACGTCTTTTTGTATGGGAAAAAAAATGTTGAAATTTCGGAAAAAGTTGTTAATCTTTTTTACTCCTACCATCATGTAGAATCACTTTCCGAAGTTAACCTGTGACAGGCCGGGAACGCAGAATTGAGGGCGTCATTTGCGCATGCGCGAGAAAATAATTCAAATATTTGAATAATATTGACGACGAAAAACTTTTTGTCTGCGATTTTGACCCTTATATGTACAGAATTTGTATGAAGAACAGTGTCAAAATCGCTTGCGCTATCATTACTCTAGGTGGTGTTAAAAGTTTCATTCACCTTGTCACCCTGGAATATTTTTTAAACGATTTTATCCGTGCCAATGCGATGTCATAATTTGCCGCGGATTTAATGGTCGCAATAAATGCGTGTATCGCGAATAAAACGTCATAAAACCTATTAATTTACGTAATAAATGCAAGTAATGTGGTTTTAGTAGATAGTTTATTGTGTTGTGAACGTGTTTCAGTCAATAAAATATACAATAGCTCAAAATTTATCAACAAAACATTCAATTCAAAATTCAAAGTGGTGGTTTTTTTGTGTTTTTTTGTGAAGTTCCGCGAATTTCCGCGAAATGGCCCGGCACTTGACCGGTTAATGCACTTTACCCCCGGACACCATGTATATTTGTGAAATATTTACAACTCACATGAGATGAGACCCTAAAAATATATGAATCAACTCACCAGTGGGTGAATACAGTCTGAAATCTTCCTTCAAGAACTGGGATTCAATTTTTTCATTTGTGTTCAGATTAAAATCCATTTTCTCCCGGAACGTTTCCTGGCCGAACTGCAGGGCCTCAAATGCCACTCTGTTGGTCTCCGACTGCTGGGTCAGGGCTGCGATGGTGGTGTCCATAGGAGTCAGGGTGTTGGGAGCTTCGGATTGGCACTTCTTGAGGAACTCCTGGAAATACGCAATCATTGATTAAGATGGTCTTGATAAATGCTTTAAGGCGAAACCCACTAAACCCGTTGGGTTTTGTAATGGCGTTTTTAAACATCTACAGTTGTTGAGTAATGTTGTGCATGTGTGCTACCAAACAACTTTTAACCCGTCTGCTTGGTTCAACATATTCACACTTCACAATCCGGAAGCCTCGGATTCTGAAAAAAATTCTGAAACCGTCACTTTGGATCGAGATTGTAAAATATCTATTCAAGATAGCTTTCATGTTTCAAAGACAATAAGAGGCACTATTTCGTTCTCTTTCTGGTTAAAAGAAAAATATATATGTTTGCATGAGAGGAAGAGAGATATATAGCTTTTAAAATGTAAGGTCGCTCGGGACGTTTTTGGTCTTATGAAAGTATAACGCGATTACATGTTTTGGGATATATTTATTCCTAAACAAGCAGACGGGTTAAGATATATATTAGCATGGAGTGAATTTTTTTTTTTCGAGAATTTCGAAATCGGCATAGTTGGAAAAGATGCTCTATATATTAACAATTACAACAAAAATAATTAAAAAAATATATTCATAAAACCTGGACATCGCCAAAGCTTCGTATTTTATCATTTTCACGATTTTAACTAAGTATTTATAGCTTATATACGCGAAATAAAACACACGTAAAAATTGTATTTTACCATTTATTTTACAGATAATACATTCATAGATTGGTAGAACAGAACAAATAGTGGAAATAGAAAATGTACACATATTATTTACCGCATTGAAAAACTTCAAAATTGCAAAAGTTGCTATGAACGGTACTGCATTTTGGTGTCAAAAAGTGGCATAAGGTTTCGAGACCATACCTTGTTTTTTTTTAAGTCATCTCATCTCAAGGGTTCACTGACAGCAGCTGAGGCTTCTGTTACAATTTTCACACATCCCTCTATGCCTTGAGTGGACAAGGAAAATTCTTTACCATGACATCGACAATTATCGTGTGATCGGTAATGGCTTGTCAAATTGTCTCGTCTCTAACAAATTTGATGAGCGGTGACTTGGTTACATTATCCCAATTCATAACACTAATACAATTATCTACCGAAAAATCAAAAAGGCACTGGATTACTGTATTACTGATTATTTAAAATCACTGGACAAATATCGTGAAAGCAATATTGTTTCGTGCACATGTCTAACTCCGGAAATACACATTGGTTTGGTCTTAACGTGAACCACAGAGGTGCGAAAACTGTCGTTAAAGTTAACAAATTTTCTGATGGTTTTAGGGTAGAAATGTAAAGCCGAAGAACCCGCTTCGTTTTAGTGAGCCACCTGGAATGTACAATTTTACCGGTTTTTTTTGACAAGTTTTCATTTCGGAATCTGGAATTATCAATCTCGTCAATCAGTCAATGGTTTTACATATTTTCCATATATACAGCTGAGCTGTACTTAAATCCTGTTCATTTTTCACACTTGTCAAAGAACATTGAATGACTTTAAATTTCAGGATAGGAAGTTGTTCAGACTTATTTAAGGATTTTCCAATAATTCCAGTGAAACTTTGTGGTTTGTGTGTAACTGACAGACAATCCAGTGTAAAGGCCGTTCGAGGAGTGATTCAAGACACCAAATCACAACTCTTTTGTAGCCCGAATTGACTGCAGTTCCATCGCATCCAATTGCAACAAACTATATCGACGAATATTACTCCTATACACAACATGTATCGTTCTGTGAAATTGAGCCAACATCTTATAATACAGCAGAAAAAATATCTACCTAACGTTCTGGCTACAACAGGGAAGGCTTTCACTGCAGCATGGTCAGCATGATGCTGAATATTTTTTCGTTATGCTTCATTCACAAAAAACCTCGTAATACATCTTCACAAATAAGCAAAACATTCAAAGGTAATTCTCATCCGGATGTCACAGTGCTATAATGTTCAAAGTTCAAAGAACAGTTAACTTTTTCGCCGCTACGCGCATCAATTCATGCGAAAATAATTCGTGTCCCCAGCGCTACGCGCATCATATCATGCGTTTGACTTTAGCGGCTGTATACTACGTAAATACGCGACGAATTTAGCAGATAACTGAACCAAAAAATAGTTCAATCCTTTATCTTACTGACATCTGGCGTTTGCTGGTTAAAATATAATAAATTGTTTACATAAAACATTGTGAAGGCGATGATTCGTTAAATCTTCCTTCAGTCATTTGAATGTCGCGCCGCTGAACCGTTGCGTCATCCATAGTATTTCTTAGGTGATCCAATCTGCTTTGATGGACTTATGCGTCGATGTAAAATATTGACCGATTTCTATTTTGCGAATCTTTTTAAGTAATTTATTTTTCTGTGGTACATTAGTTTGTTTGTGAACTTAAGGGCCTTCCTTACTAGCGATCTCAATCGTTGTATGGAGTATCATGAATTCTCAGATTCAAACGACAATCTAAGTTATTAATCGTCAAAATATCGATAATGTAGCCACGCTAAGCTATCATAAATACATTTTTCTCTCGAGATATATATTTTTATTAACAATTTATTTTCGTTAAATACTATATAATGAACATCTAAGAATTCTCCTGCTCATTCGGCTCTAAGAGGTGGCCGTGAATGCACGCTTCTTACGGTCCGTCGTTTCAATCTTTTTTCAAAGTTCGAAATTCCACGTAATTATGATACTTCCGTGCGACGTTTCAACAATATTACACTCTATGCGTTGCACGTAGAGACTATAATAGTGTGCCGCTTTTTTCATCTGTGAGTTTCCGTCGAAGCTGCGTAGTGTGAAATAGTATTATTAAGAATTTATTTATTGTCAACATTTTTTCGGGTTTAAGAATAAGAATAATATCTTTCTGCTCATATATGAAGCAGTAAAATCCAAAAAAATTACCCTTTGGAAACTTAACAAAAATGGAGAAATGCTGGTAAATACATCTCACGATTGGTTTTACCAGGTTCAGGGCCAATTACATGTAACATTTTATTTCATTGAAGTGTCTTCAGAAGAAATTTCATTTATATTAACTGGCATAAATTTTATGAATGGTGCATCGCAAACAAATTAGGTCTTAATATCAACAAATGCCAAATGATCAGTTTTCGTAGATCTAAAACCCCTTTATTATTCGACTGTACAATTAACAATGCCACTCTAAAAAGAGTCTTTGAATTCAACAACCTTGGCGTTATCTTTGACTCCAAATTACGCTTCTTGAATCACATTATTAGTATTTATTACCAGTAAGGGATTACAAATGCTTGGAATTATCCTCAGAATTGCTAAAGACTTTAATAACATAAAATTATTATACACGTCTTTGGTTAGGAGTCAGGTTGAATACAACTCAAGCATTTGGTGTCCTCATTTCAACTCTCATTGTTTACAAATTGAAAAAATTCAAATTAAATTTTTACGTTTTATTAATTTCAAAATTGGTATTCCTGTTATCGAAATCAATTACGTCAATTTACGCAGTAAATTTAACTTATCGAAATTATCTGAAAGGCGAAAAATATTTGATCTCCTTTTATTGTATAAAATTGTTCATTCAAGGTTGGACTGCCCTGACGCTATAAACTTGTTATCCTTACATATACCTCCAAAGTATACTAAGCGAAATATTTTATTTTACAACAATAACTTCGCTACGAATTCTGCGGTAGAAAGAATACACAGGTTGGGCAATGAACTCTCTGATGACGCTGACATTTTTAATTTAAATTTCGATACATTTAATAAAGCCAAATTAGTCCACCACTTTTTAGATGTAAATAATGAATGAGAAATCATTTTATTTTATTTCAATTTTCTTTTGCTTATTGTTTTTTTTATTGTTCTTATTTCAAAAGCATACAACGAGTAATTAAGTAAAAATTAATGTGTTTTGATTATTTTTAATGTTTTTGTTACTCGTAGGTATATGAATTGTTATACTTGCAAGTTCTCTAAAGTCATCCATGTGGAATTAGAATTAGATGTATTCCTATTTTTTACATTGAGTTTATGTTTTATTTGTATATTTTGTAATCTTTTTTATTTATGTTATACTGTTGTTATAAATGAAATTTGTATTTGATATGTAAAAG
This sequence comes from Limnephilus rhombicus, assembly GCA_929108145.2. Classification (NCBI taxonomy): domain Eukaryota; kingdom Metazoa; phylum Arthropoda; class Insecta; order Trichoptera; family Limnephilidae; genus Limnephilus; species Limnephilus rhombicus. The sequence continues at coordinate 20,906,391 of OV815286.1, forward strand.
CCCAATAAGGCGTCAATAAATAAATATTCCTAATGTATGTAGTCCACAATTTTAGAGATAGGGAAGAGGAGGGTTGGAATGTTCCTGGTTATTCAGATCTAGTCACTAAACATATCTACGCCGTTCTCAAGCAACTTTCAATTCTGAATTATGGTCTCGCACTAGGGCGATGCTGAATGTATCTTACACTTTGGAACGAGGTACAGATTCATTATATGTACCTATATAAATTTTATTTTAATTCTACAATATGATATACTCATATAAATTAAATTAAATTTGTTTTGTCCTCGCCGGCTTTTGAACCCGTGACCTCAGATCAAACTAGACAATTTAGTATTAACAGTGCCCCGCCGCACTGCGAAAGCAGGCTAGAACAAATGCCAAGCCTTTTGTCACTCTTTATTTATGTTTAACTATATGTACCTTTTACTATGTGTACCTTTTTCATCTATGTATGCATCAAAAAAAATTCCAAATAAAAAGTTATATTAAATGTTTTAAGTTACTGAGAACCTCCTCCATGAATCAAGCTATCGTTATATTGCATTACATTCTAAAATATATTTTAACATAATTTTCATAATCACAATATCTTTAATTAATTATAATTTGTTTTGCTCTGTGAGTGCTTGGTTGTGAATGGAACGCACCGGCCAGCTGCAAGAGTTGCGAGTTCGATATTCGAATTCGCGCTGGAAACATTTTAATAGCGAGGGCCGTTAAGTGACGTGACGGGTTTTAAAAATAGTTATTTTACTCAAGACTTTTTGATTGACTTTCTTTTGTGATTTTATTTCTAAATTTTGTGGACAACCTAAATTGTAATATATCTGTCTATATTTATGGGCTTACCGTTTATATATCAAAATTGAACTCCCTTAAAAATGGCAAACCGCAGTCTTACGGAAGACGAAATTTATGAAACATTTTTAGACGTTGACTCTGATTTAGAAATAAGTGAAGATGATCAAGATATACCAATTACTGAAGAAGTTAGTGACAGTGAAATAAACGCCCCCGGGACAAGCCAAGATCATGACTCTCATACACCTAACTTAGACTATACCGTAAATGCAGACTGCTTTTCTTCTTGGACCTCTGGTCCATTTATTCCAATAGTTCATGAATTTGATGATTTTGTGTCAGGTTTTGATCCATCCACTTTATTTTCTGGTAATTCATCAGAAATTGACTTTTTTGAATACTTCTTGAACAAAGAAATAGTGACAAAAATGGTGATCGAAACTAATCGATATTATATAGCCACCATATCAAAACAAGAACCTTCCCAAAAATCCAGACTTCGTAAATGGGTTGACACATCTGTCGAAGAAATGTACATTTTTTTTGCACTGTTAATGTTAATGACTAGAAACCGACACCTTACTATCGAAGAACACTGGTCCACTGACCCATTACTCACTAGTACAATTTTCGGAAAAACCATGTCTAGGGATCGTTACGAAATTATATTGCGAATGTTACACTTCTCAAACCCCCACACACAAATTCCCGGTGACCGACTTTACAAAATTAAAATCCTAATTGACCATACCCGAAAATTGTTCAAAAAAACTTTGATACCTTATGAAAATTTATGCATCGATGAGAGCATAATTGTTTTCAAAGGGCGTTTAATTTTCAAACAATATATACCATCCAAACGTCACCGGTTTGGAATTAAAATGTTTGTATTGTGTGACGTGAAGACGGGTTTTATATTTCATTATTTATTGTGGCGAAGGGACTGACATAACTGACTCTGAATGTCTCGGGGTTTCGGGGGCTGTAGTAACGACACTACTCCAAGATTATTTAAATAAAGGACATAATCTTTTTATTGATAATTGGTACAGTAGCCCTCAACTATATGATTTTCTCCATACGAACAAAACCAATGCATGTGGTACGGTGCGGAAGACACGAAAAGGCATGGCGAAATTTAATAAGCTTAAAAAGGGTGAAATGAAAGCACAACATCGTGGACCTCTGTTGGCTTTAAAGTGGTGCGATAAAAGAGAAGTTCACATGCTAACAACCTTACATGACGACTCCATGGACATGACGGGAAAAGTTGATTGGAAAACTCGTCAACCAATTATGAAACCCAAGTGCGTTCTAGACTATAATAAGTGTATGGGTTCTGTTGACAAAGTGGACTTGATGTTAAGTAGTATTAATTGCCTACGAAAAACAATTAAGTGGTATAAAAAAGTGGCCTTCCATATTATTGATCTATATTTATTGAACTCATATAGCTTTTAAATCAATTACAAATAAAAATGTTAGTTTAGCAGATTTCCAATTAGCCGTAATACGACAATTGTTGCAAAAATATCATACAACTTCCCGATCTGAGCCTCATTCTCGCTCTTCACACGATTTACCTCTGAGACTAACTGCTAAGGCATTAGCAAAACATATGCCCCACCCAATAAAGGGAAATAAGTCTCAAAAACTTCACAGAGCCTGCCGAGTGTGCGCCATTTCTAAAAAAAGGAAAATGTCCCAGTATAAATGCCCAGAGTGTGATGTGACATTGTGTGTGTGGCCATGTTTTAGAAACTATCACGAAAAACAAAACTTATAAATATTTCTCCTCGTGTTAACTTTTTATTAAAACTTTATTTGTTAGTGGATATAATAATAAAAATAATTGTGTTTTGATGATATCCGCGCAGTGGTCCAAATCCCATCAGGCCGGGTAAGTAACTACTATAAACAATATAGCAGTGTGCATGCGTATGGCGACAGTTCTTGTTGATTTCTTGTGATGCGTCACTATTTATAATATTATATCTGTATCCTGCGGTTTATTGTTTATTTATGTGTTTCAACAAACTCCAAGAGCATTAATAAAGCTATTAAGATAAGCAAATCATAAATCTGCCAAGAAATAAGAGATTTATAGCTGTTTAAAGTGGTAGGTTTTGATTTTCAAAGTGAGTACCGCATACAAGTGTAATTTTCGGTACATTTGATCGCGGTGAAAAGGTTAATATAAACTCTTAAATAGCCCATCGAAAAATAGTTGAATATTCTAATGCAGCACACCATTAAAAATACTGCGTAAGCTGTAACTTGACCGACGCGCACTTTGATAAACAAAAATCATCGATGAGACGAATTCCTAACACATACCTCCAATAAACAATTCTCTGAGTTCCTTCAGAAGGGAAGGTCCTAGTCCGTTTAGAGCAGTGGTTCCTAACCGGTTGTTCATGGACCACAGGTGATCCGCGAGATCTAAAATGTGGTCAGCGAAACATTTGTTCATTTTACTACAAAACCGAATCAAAAGGAGTCCTAAAGCTGATACGTAACCCTTTTGGTATTAGTGTTGGAGAGGTAGCTGAAGAAGTCCAAGAAGAGCTCATTTTTGTACCATGTGGTCCCTATGAGAACTATTATATGTCATTGTAGATTTGTGGTCCCTGGCCAAAAAATGGTCGGGAACCACTGGTTTAGAGGGAAGCCCAATCCACTAGATATGATGGAAAATTCATCTAGATTTTAGATCATATCACTGTGTTTGAAACACGTTTGGGGTGGGAGGATTGAGTCTCTGGAGGGATAAGTTTAACTGTTGATACGGTGTTTCTTTATAATTATATCAAAGGAGAATAAGTAAATACATATTCTTTTTTTTACATAAATACAAGCATTTTTAAGAATCTGGAGAACATTTTAGTCTTTTCAATATTTTTATGAAAATTTGAAAGTTGTGGCGATGTCCTAATTACAAATATTTATTTTTTATATTTTTTATTTAAGATAAGTACATAACGGAGCACCAATATCGCGTATGCCGAATTCTATGTTACGAAAAAAAAAATTCTCCGTACCAGACCGCTCCACCCTAATATATATAGATAATTGCTTACATCCGTTTATAATATTAAAATTCGAAAGAGTCCTTACCTGCTTTCAAAACAGTACAAATTTCATTTTAGGATACCTATATTCATACCTATATTCTTATATACCTATATTGAGTAATCTGAAAGTATGTTGCCTGTTGTATGCTGATGATGCGGTGCTGATTTCTAACACTATGGAAGATCTACAGTCTCTCGTATCTAGGATGAACGAAGTATGTATGAAGAATGAGTTAATGATGAAAATAAGTCTAAAGTCATGGTGTTTGAAAGAGAGAGTACGAAAGAGAGAGTACGAAAGGTCGATGAGTTTGTGTATCTGGGTAGTATGTTTACGAGAGATGGGAAGACTGAAAGAGATATTGAAAGAAGGGTGAATGCCGGTAACTCCATTAATGGTGGACTGAATGCCGTTGGCGCTAATAAAAAACTGTAAAAAAAAGCGAAGCTAGCAGTCCACAATGGAGTCCTGGTACCTACCCTGATGTACGGCAGTGAGGCATGGAACTGGCAGAGGAAGGATGCTGAATGCTGATGAAATGAGATCCCTGAGACGTATGTGTGGTAAAACAATGTATGATCGTGTGAGAAATGTGGGTATCCGCAAAGAATGTAAGGCTGATGTAAGCATAATGAGTAAGATTAAGAAAGGGACCCTCAGATGGTTTGGGCATGTAGAGCGAATGAACGAAGGAAGTAGTGTAAGAAGAATATACGACGCAAATGTGAATGGTAAAAGAAGTCGGGGACGCTCGAGGAAGACATGGCACGATCAAGTGAATCAGATACTTGAGTCGGGTCATATCAAAAGTCAGAATAATAGAAGAGAATGTATGAGACGATGTATGAATGTGAGTGAGGCAAAGAGTGTTTGCCAAGACCGAGTTGTTTGGCGGTCCGTCCTCTCTGCCTACCCCTGCGGCGAAACGGCGTGATGGTTAGTTAGTTAGTTATATTCAAAAAGAGCAAATTTATTTGAAATTGAGTATTAGGTGGCAACTTATTTTTTTTTTTAATTTAAATATCAGTGGAGAAACTGTTTTTGTTCTAGGACAATTCCCCGGCATTAATAAAAACCACATTTTAATACTACCGATGGAATTTTCACAAACTATGAATACTGTTAAAAATGTGTGGAAGATTTTGTTTATTTTTCTGATTCTTAGAAGGATTCGTAGAATAACTTTCGGTAACTTGTCATCGTTCCCTAGGACAACTGCAGATTGCTAAGAATATATTAAGAACAATTATTTATTCGTTGGCGATCTGGAGTCATGCCGGGGAACGATGAGGAGTTACCGAAAGTTATAGATCGACTGTATTAGGAGCCCAGATTGTTGTACTAAAAGTGTGTAATTTTAATATTTTCATTCACCATGATTTATAAACTGCACATTCCAAAAAGGTTCCTAATGGCTACAACTTCTTTAACCACTCAGGTATTTTGCGATTATGCAAGTTTTTGTCTTTTAAACGAACTGTCAGATTTATAAAAACTTTGTGTTATTTCCGCTTCGCAATTAAAGCTCTATAAATGAAACATTTCTGACCGTAGCCGAATACGAAAAATGTTTTTGAAAGATTATGAAATAAGATTTCAAATTGTTATATTACAAATAAATAATAACATTTGTAAACATTAAAACTTAGAACACAAACATAAAAAAATTGTAAAAATGACTCAAGTGATGTTTTTATGTGAAAACTGTACTAAAATCACGGATTATGTAAAAAAAAAAAAAAATCTATTGTATAAATGCATAATAAACAATTTTGTCACCTCACTTGTTTACCATATCATATTTAACCTCTAACAGGCCGGAGACGCGCCGGCGCGCGCGTCATATGCGCATGCGCGAGAAAATAATTCAAATATTTGAATAATACTTCCGACAAAAAACTTTTGGTCGACGATTTTGGCCCTTCTATGTACACAATTTGTATGGAGAACAGTGTCAGAATCGCTTGCGCTGTCATTACTCTCGGAGACGCTACAAGTTTCATTCACCTAGTCACCCTGGAATATTTTTAAAACGATATCTTCTATGACAATCGGCTGTCAGAATTTGCCGCGAATTTAACGGTCGCAATTAATGGGTGTATCGCGAATAAAACGATCATAAAACCTATTAATTTACGTAATAAATGCAAGTAATGTGGTTTTGGTAGATAGTATGTTGTGTTGTGAACGTGTTTCAGTTAATAAAATATACAATAGCTCAAAATTTATCAACAAAACATTCAATTCAAAATTCAAAGTGGTGGTTTTTTAGTGTTTTTTTGCGAAGTTCCGCGAATTTCCGCTAAATGTCACGGCATGTGACTGGTTAATAAAAAATTAACAATGTCTAACGGCACATAGGCGATTTGGCGGGCGAAAACAGTTTCTACAAAATAAGTCTTTATGTACTTCTATGGACAACTTTGAATAGAGATGCAAAGCTTGATTCAATATGGATCTTCTACTTGTTTTAGGGTTGTCACTAGAACAATAACAGAGTTATAACGATTTCTGTGGGAACACACGCGTTAGCGTGAAAACATGCTTATTGTACTCGACTGCTATTGTTATATTATCGTGTAAACACGCCTACGGGTCGGAGTGGTTAAGACATAGAAAACGTCACTGGCTGGTAAGACGGCTGTCACAGTTGCCCAGCGTGAAGTCAACACTGTCAAATTCATAAATAAACGAATATGTCATTTTGGCAGCCAATCGAAAATGGCACGTTTAAAATTATCACAGAAAATTTATTCATCAATATGAATATATGTATATTCATTATTTCAATTTTTTTCTAATAAAAAATAGTGAAAACACCCGATTCATGTTTGTTGGCGGGGTGGCATGGCATTCCGGGATGGTTTGCTATTGCAGTGAAATTCCATTGCATTTTACTTACAGCATAGCAGTCATGTTGGTTGGTGATGGCATCCTTCTGTCTCTCTTGTATGTCTTGCTTGATCTCTTCAGTTTGAATTACATTGCTATCCCAGGCCTCTCGACAGTAGTCTGATAATTTGGATACCGATTCCTGCAACAGAAGTAAAATGATCAATACTAACACCAAAATATTAGAGTAACATCACTTCGGACACATCGCTCGCCAAGATGACAACTCTATCATGGAAAAGCCCATGGTCAATGGCAGGTGTTTGGCAAGAGAAGCAGATGAAGATCACCATTGTGTCAGAGTGATCAAGTATCACAGACATCTGAAAGTGGGTGTCTGTGGGTCTCTGAGCAGCAAATAGAATGGGAGAGCCCGGTTCATCGCAGCAATTGGAGTAGGGTTACGATCCTCAGCGATGATTTTTCTAAAAAAAACTATAATAATCTTTACTGACCTTGATTTCTTCCTCAATCTTTGTATGGGCTTCCATTCTAGTGAGGTGGTTTTGGTGCATGGTGCGTATGTCCGCAATGAACACTTTGTTTGATTCCTCGAGGAGCCCCACGGCTCGGCCCACGCCCTCCGCAGCCCCCGCCAGGCGAGCACTCCCCTCGCTAAGCGCGCCCCCGAGGGACTCTGTGTCCCGCTCCATGCAGACCACACGAGCCTCTTCCTCCGTGGAATCTGCCTCCAATTGTTGTGCTTGTCTCCTCAGTTCCTAAAATAGTAATGTTATCTGATGTTTAAAACCCGTCAAAGGCCAGAAAAAACACGGAAATTTCCTAACAAACCACCACTTTGAATTTTGAATTGAATGTTTTGTGGATTAATTTTGAGCTATCGTATATTTTATTGACCGAAACACATTCCTAGAACAATAAACTATGTACCAAAACAACATTACTTGCGTTAATTACGTAAATTGATAGGTTCTACGATGTTTTCGTCAAGTAACACGCATCGGACTTTGACAGAAAGAATTGCGGCAAATTTGACATTTTGATGCCACAGATAAAATCATTTAAAAATATTCTGGGGTTACCAGGTGAATGAAATTTTTGCCTATCTTATGGGTAAATGTTGGCGCAAGCGATTCTGACCTCGTCCTTCATACAAATTCTGTACATAGAAGAGTCAAAATCGCAGACAAACATTTTTTTCGAAATTTTTTCCACGCGCATGCGCACAAACTGCGCGTGGATTCACGCCTCCGGCCAATTAGAGGTTAAAGGTCAGCACTCAAAAATACACATCTAATAGTCTGCTAATTCAACAACTATCACAAATGATTTATCTGTAGATTCTGTATGGGCAATCAGGAAAATGGATAAAGAGACAGTTTACTTTAGGAGACTTTTAATTACACTCTTCTCATATAGATAAGAAGTATCAATCAAAGCGCGCCGGGAGACGAACCTTATCAAACACTTTTTAAACAGTTCAAAAGGTCTCCCTCAACTAGCCCCTCCCGATCTGGCATGCCATGCAGTAGTTGGAGGCAGATGCGTCTGCACTCCAACCACCGCGGTTGGAGGGCAGAAGCATGTGCCGCCAAGATCTGCCGACAAACCTCACCCCATAAAGCCGGGCGCCTCCGCTAAGTTAACAAACATAGGGAACCACTTGCAGTGGGTGACCTATGGCAGAAGTGTTGGTTATCCAATAAATGGTTCCCTGGACGGCGGAACCCATGCGCGCCTCCCGAATTGTTTCCATTCAAATTTGTATGGAAGGTACTTCTAGTATACTGCAATTTGAAAGATAAGATACAAAGTCAAAATGTTACAGTTGATGACTTACCTCTGCTTGTGCCCTCCGGGTGAGTACCGCTTTCCTCCTCTCACTGATAGCCGTCTCTTGCTGCTGCCGGTACTGACGCTCCACACTCTGAAGGTGGGCGGTGGTCTGGGACCACCACTCTCCCTGCACGTGGCGCAGGTTCACCAACTTTGCCACAAATGCGTCTTTCTGTAATGGCGGGATACCCATAAGAACACACACAGAAGGATATTGTAAGAAATAATTTTCTTTATTTTTATCGATCTATCTTTGGTCTTACTGAGGAAAGAAAGGAATGAACCTGGCTCGTAAAGAGACCCATGTTGTAAGTGGAAGGAAACTCAGAGGGAGGGCATATCATTCCACAGTCAAGCTGTTCAGATCATGAGAACTAGTTGTAGAAGCGACCAATTCCCACGTGATCAAATGTTGACCGTGTAAAAATATTGGACTCATGTTTGGCGTGTTTCCGACAGTGCACCGGTGCAGAAGTGATCAATGACCGTAGAACATCTTCCATTGAAATACTGGCAGAACAAGGTAAGCATTCCCTGATGTCTGTGCTCCAAAGATTGTTATCAGTTTTTTCATGTATTTCAGGGTTCCAGACCAGAAGTGCCTGCCAAATTCAATAAAGGGATGCAATACAGTTCAAGACACTTCACTCGATTTTTCTAATCAAATAAAAAATTTTAAGTGTATCAAATATAACTCTGTAAGTATGAATTAATTTACCCATTGGTGCACAAACTGCGCCATTTGCTGTAATGCCTCCCTGTCCTTGATACTTCTCTCCTCCAACTGGATGAGGGTTTCCAACAGCGCTTGCACCTTCTGGTGTCCGGAATCCCGGGCATCTCGGGCGCCCGCCTGCAGTCGAGATAGACTGTCCCCGGTGTGGGATGCCAGGGTCGACTGGCATGAGTCCCGGGTGACCTCGGAGGTGGTCAGCATCTGGTCAATGTCCCGGTACAGGGTGGTGAGAAGGGCCTTGCTGGTATTCTGCTGGGCTATATGCTCATTGTGTTGGGTGTCTGGAATAAAAACACCATCGATTTACGTTGACATCAGAATTATGTACATATTTAATTTCTTCATTAACCCGTCAAGTCAATTTATTCAGTTTTAGGAACAGCTCACATTGGTCTCATAGAAATCATTGTATCCTCCTTACTAGCATGGTTAGAAATGTGATCTACAGTTTGTCAAATAAGAGTAGAAAATATATGAGGGCGCCACTGTTGATCAAATGGCAATATTAAACACATAACTCATGGTGTTAAAGTAAAGCTGTGTAACCTACATTTTTATAAAAAAATAAAAAGGCATAATAGTGGAAAAAATATTTTTTCATTGCAGTATAGATACTCGCCGATCTCAAAATTAGAATTCCATATAGGTACATTATTATTTTACCTTTGAAATTTTGTGTTAACAAAATGAAGAATAATTATAATGTAATAAAATATAAAGCACAGTTTAGAAATCGCTCGTATTTATTGAATACTAGATAAAGTACCTAGCGTTTCCTGGGCTTTAGATCATGCCTCTAATTTTAGATCTGAATATATTTAACTCATTCATATCTAAAAGTAGTATAACTAAACTCACCATTAGTGATTCTTCCTTTCTATCTATTGTTAAATTCAAATTTATGTTAAATTAAATTAAAGCAAATTGCTTTATAAATCACCTTTTAACCTCTGAGTGGCCATGGTATTTCACGAAAATTCACTAAAAAGCAACACTTTGAATTTTGAATTGAATGTTTTGTTGATTAATTTTGAGCTATTGTATATTTCATTGACTGAAACACGTTCCTAGAACAATAAACTATGTACCAAAACAACATTACTTGCATTAATTACATAAATTAATAGGTTTTACGATGTTTTAGTCACGGAACACGCATTAATTCCGACGGTTAAATTCGCGGCAAAATCTGACAGGTCAATGTCATAGACGAAATCGTTTTAAAAATATTCTGGGGTTGCAAGGTGAATGAAACTAGTGGCTATATCATCTATGATGTTAGCGCAAGCGATTCTGACCGTGTTCTTCATACAAATTCTGTACATAGAATGGCCAAAATCGCGGACCAAAAGTTTTTGGTCGAATATTTTATTCAAATTTTCGAATTATTTTCTCGCGCATGCGCATACGACGCGCGCGCCGGCGCGTCTCCGGCCCATTAGAGGTTAATCAAATTTATGTCATGAAGAAAAAATGTTTTTTTTAAATGTGGTTTACTGTGTTCTATACATTCAGTGTCATTGCACTTCAAAAAAATATTTGACAGTTAAATTGGTGTTGCCAGTCTACAAATTTAGTAGTTCCAGTTTTTATATTTTCTACTCTTTTTTGACAGACTATAAATGGTGTTAGAAAGAGAAAATACCACACTTTATATTCAAATAGAAAAATTACCGCAAAATAATTAAAATGTACCCGTTTACGAATCCAAATTTTTTGATCGCAATTTAAAAAAAAATTATGAAACTGTGAGAATTCTTTAAATCATTTTTACATGAAATGACAAAAAAGTGAGGTGACGATAATGTTTATAATTTATTTATCTAATTATTTTACCACTTTGCCGGTGACCATGGAGAAACTCATGGTCACCGGCAAAGTGGAGGGCAGGAGAAGCAGAGGAAGATCACCCATGCATTGGAGTGATTAAATATCATAGGCATCAGGAACGATGGTGTCCGCGGCTCACGAGGAGTGGCAGAGCCTTATGCCCCAGGAAAATTGGAGAGAGTGGATCACGATCTTCAACAATTAGGCAACAACTAAAGAATAGTTTCATGAACAACAACAAAAAAAATCTCTCACCAATGACATTCTGCAAAGTCTGCAGATCCCGTATCTGCGAGTCTGTGACTTCATTCAGATAGTTCTTCATCTGCTCCCGGTGACTTGAGGACTTCTCTCCGAAGTCCTGTACCTTCTCCAAATTGGTGTTCTCCAACTTCCTTTTCTTGTCCACCGTGTCGTGGAGGTGGGACACGTCGGTAGTGCTGGCCACAGCCACTGTCAGGAGGGTCTTGGCCTGCGAGGAGAGCTTGGTCTCTGTCTCCACGTGCTTAGTGACCAGGTGCTTCTGTTCACCGACTTCGCGGTGGGTCTGAATAAGTTCCTGAAGAATAAAAAAAATTTTTAATCGGTAGGCACAATAGATACATGGTGTTACGTAGCGGTCCTACGCTAGCCGACGCGCACACCCTGCCCCGTGCAGCTGTACCCCCGCCTCCTTTCCCCAACGGCCTGCGGCCGTCCGCAAGTTCCCGGCAGTCACGCACTAGCCTCCCTAGACAAAGCCCGTGTCGGAGCGACCGCGCATTCGCGCCCTTTCCAGAACGTTTGGCAGAACTCGATACAAACGGCATGTTTTTCCCGTGCTCCGAGGAGCGCACACGAGGCACCCGCTGCATAGGGGCACTCCCTGTGCTGACCCAACGCCCACAAAGACCGTCCCACCAGGCATAGTCCGCCTTGCGGCCTGACTAGCAAATTCCTGGGACCCTTCGACGATGACCGCCCGGTACCTGTGAGTAACGACCCATAATCCTCCTTTTGTTGCGTCCCCCTCTATCTCGCGATTCTATGATTGACCCCCAGAGTTGATACGAGCGGAGAGAGATTTGGTAGGCCCCAATGTGTAGATAGACAATCTAGCTTACCTGTGCATAATTATTAATTGTGGATTGAAACGTTGGACGCCACTGAAACGTATCATGTTCGTATAAAATGTAACCTTGCGGCAGAGCAGAGACCAGGGCTCTGGGCCAAGTAGTTATCTGTCATGTAGGTAGGGTTTTCAGTCAAATAAAAGAAGAGGAACTTTATAAAAATGTATTGAATCCAAACCAAAAAGCAACAAGGAAGTGTACAAACTTCATACCAAGGTAACAAAAGGAAATATAAAAAATACACATACCAGATGGACTCCTAATGGACACGCTAAACTAACTATACGGAAATAACCCCGGAAGACGAACGCGATCTTGCTTCGCAGAGAGAGAACACGAGACGGGACGGGAACACCAGCCTTCCCATCCGGGAAGGGCGCGGAATCCAGAGCACCAAGGTCGTCCTTCTAATTGGGCAGGAGGCCGCTATACCTCCAAGGAGCGCATTCAGCCACGGGCCATCTCGACAAACTCCAATCAAAAGGCACGTGGCCCCCAACAGTATCCAAGTCTGGCGTAATACGGTAGTACGGTTAGCAGACCGTGACTTTGCGACGCGGGGTCGTGAAGGCATATTATAGTAGTCAACACCAGGACCAATTCACTTCACGATTCCTTTTCCAGAAATTCTTCCACAAAAACGGCCAACCAGCCACATCGGAAAAAAGTGGGACTTTCACGTCATCCACTATAAATAACTCGTACACGAACCTCGCGTGTTACGTAAAAACACCCCGCGTTCTTTTAGGTTTTAAATCGACTTAGATTCTCATGATTAAACGTAAATTTAAACTCCTTGAAGGAGAGTGACTAATTTCCGAAAAAGCTGCCCATGCTGATTCGGGAGGAAGTGACCATAAACAAAAAAAGGAAGCTCTCTCTTTTCCAAAAATTACCAGTGTCCAAAAAACACCATAGACAAAATAACCACCTAAGCAAGAACTGCATTAGTCACATAATTATTTATGTGACAGGATGTACCCTTGGTTGTATTTGTGAGTCACCAACAATACAAGTAATGTTTACCCCAGACAGCCTTTTATTTCCCTGACGAGGTACGTGCAGTGTTGGCTTATTTTATGTATTCCCACATGGCCCCTCTAGGAACCTACGACCCTGGTGTAGAGAGATTTCACCAGCTCTGCCGAGCAACCCTGAGACTTGGTGCAGAAGGTAGGTACTTCCGCCCGAGGTGCAAGACAATATACAGACATTTTTGGATTATATTGCAGACCCAAATTGATAGACCATCCAATCAGGGAAAGAGGAACAAACCAAGTTGCACAGAGTGTGAGAGGCGGTGTGACCACCTTTCTGTGATTTGTCAATAAACAAGTCTGACATTATACAGGCAATGGGAATATAATTGGTCTTTCACCAAGGTGTAAGCGGTCACCATAGAACCAATAATCATAATAAAAACTTCATTTGTCCACGCAGGGGTTCGAATCAGCCATATTTAAAAAAAAAACAAAGGAAGACATGTCATAGAAGCATGCCTACTACGTCGAGTTATATAAACAAGCTGCACAGACTATCAAAGCAGCAGAGCCAACGAAAGATATGTAGAATAAAGGAGGGGCACCAATGGGCACAGAATTGCATGCAATTTGCAGTAGTATGTAAAGAGCTTTGTAGGAGTAATTTGAAGAGCATGACCACCGAATGGGGTTACAAAACAGCACAAAACTGCGCTAAACAAATGTGATGTCATTATTATTCATGACCCACTTCCTTTGTTTCTATTATCTGAAGGAAGGGCCAGCGTCAAAGAGGTTATGATATTTAGTTGTCACCTTTTTAGTATCCTTCAAGACGCTCTTGGTATTGGCCAGAACTGTGTTGGTCTTGGCCAGCTGCTCTTCCCGCTGCTTCAGGTTGTCCGCCATCTCTGTGAAGAGCCCTTCGATGCGATCCTTCTCCTCCTTAACGGCGCGGATGTACAGGATCTGCTCCTGCAGCTCCTTGCTCTGTTCCTCCATCTTCATGTTCATGTCGGAGTACGAGTCCATCGATATGTAGACACCTGGAGGTAGATGGATGGGTAATAAAATAACTAATTCAAACGTGAATGATAGAAGAAGTCAGGGATGCCCAAGGAAGACGTACGTGAATACCGCACAAGAGTCTCAACTGCTCCCAACCATCTGGAGCCAGCGAGACTATGGAATCGAAAAGACTATGGGGTATGTTATGAGGCTCAAGGGGAGGGAAGTGGGGAGGAGAGGAGAGGGGAAGATGTGGAAGAGGAAGGTGGGGAAGTACTTGGCTATTCAAATCTGATCACCAAACACGGCTAAAGCCATTTCAAGCAACATTTCAATTCTGAATGGTGGTCTTACGCCAGAGCTATACTGAGAGTATCTTCCACTTTGGAATGTGCCGCAAATATGCTATATTATGTTTAATTAATTAATTGTGAAATAACAATATGGCTTGAAGTGAAGATACTGTCCACCCAGAAAAAACCACCACTCAGAATCGAAAAGTTGTTGTAAATGATTTTAGCCATGTTAGTTGTCCGTATATGAATAGCCAGATAGGTACTTCCCAATCTTTCCCTAACCCGTCTCCTTCCCCTCCCCACTACCCTCAAAATATTCCAATTGGGGATGGCTTAGTCCTATTAGCTCCAGACAGTTGGGAGCAGTTGGGATTCTTAGCATTCTTCTTGTGCAGTATTCACACAAAAATTATACAGTAGAACCCCCTGTAAAATCTAAGTTTAGCAGTTGATTAGTCGCGGCCAGGCCTTGAAATTCAGATATTTTAAGTAAATTCATAAAAACACTACATATTTCCAGGTAAATTGTATTTTCTTAACAGATTTCGCGCACGCCAGCCCTTCAAACACGGATATTCGAAGTAAACTCGAAAAAATACAACATTCCAGTGTAAATCGATTTAGATTTACAAAATAATTATTCAAATTAGGATGATGTATATGTACCTGCGTATTATTGAGCACATTTTAACCCCACGGTTGTCTGTCAGATAAAATTTCGAAATTAAGTCATTTTTTTTTTTTTTTTAAATCGAATTTTTAACCTCTAACAGGCCGGAGACGCGCCGGCGCGCGCGTCATATGCGCATGCGCGAGAATATAATTCAAATATTTGAATAATCCATCCGACAAAAAACTTTTGGTCCACGATTTTGGACCTTCTATGTACACAATTTGTATGGAGAACAGTGTCAGAATCGCTTGCGCTGTCATTACTCTCGGAGACGCTACAAGTTTCATTCACCTAGTCACCCTGGAATATTTTTAAAACGATATCTTCTATGACAATCGGCTGTCAGAATTTGCCGCGAATTTAACGGTCGCAATTAATGGGTGTATCGCGAATAAAACGATCATAAAACCTATTAATTTACGTAATAAATGCAAGTAATGTGGTTTTGGTAGATAGTATGTTGTGTTGTGAACGTGTTTCAGTTAATAAAATATACAATAGCTCAAAATTTATCAACAAAACATTCAATTCAAAATTCAAAGTGGTGGTTTTTTAGTGTTTTTTTTGCGAAGTTCCGCGAATTTCCGCTAAATGTCACGGCCTTTGACCGGTTAACACAAAAAAATTTTTAAGAACAGACAAAAATAAATTTTAAATTTGTTTTCTGGCAAAAATTTCAAATTATCAAGGTCCGAAATAAAATTAATTAAATATTTTGATTTATGATATAATAAATAATGTAAAAATGTTACCATTCTTCTCCCTGGACGCAAGCAGGTCCCTTTTGAGTCTGTCGATCTCTTCGCTGTACTCCTTCAGTACAGCATGTTTGGTGATCCGCTGGTTCACCTCGGGCTTGTTCTGGATGCAGCGAGCCCGGTTGGCGTACTCCAGAGTGGACAAGGTCTCCTCGACGTCTCGGTGGCCGGGGGAGATGGTGGCGATGATGGAGGTCTTAGTGCGTCCTCCGAGGGACTCTTGGAGAAGGCGGGTTAATTTGGATTCCCTGAAAAAGTTAATTCAAGTATGAGGTAAGAAAGTATGACCATTAAGGTTATACATATATATATAACCATAAGGGAACCATTTATTGGATAACCAACACCTCTGCCAAAGGTCAGAAAATAAATTTTTAAAAAATCCCTTAAAAATAATGAGTCCATTATCAATAAACAAAAAATATTGTCTTATAGCAGAATGGATATGTTTCCCCACCCACTCTTCATTAATCCCTAGCCACGCCTCCACCCCTACCACAACACTTAGTAATAATACATTGTGCCCACCCATTGTTTTGTAATTGTCAAGTTAGTATATGTTTGTCCTGAGGAAGGAATGGTCGTTCCGAAACCGGTCAGCGCTAATAAAATTTAGTGGTTCTAACAAAGACACATTGTTTCATTTATTTATAATGGATAACTATAAAGTTATAGCTACATTCAAAAGTATGGTTTTTATTTACTTTTTCACAAATGTTTCATCGATAAACTTTGAAATGCCGAGCTCCTGAGTCCTAACACCTCTGTAGTGTGCCAAGGGACAAAACCCACACCTCTTACGAAATGAATATGTAGGAGTCAACAAAAAATAATTGCAAAAGTACACCGTGGGTTTAAACCCAGTTAAAACCAATATCGGAGTGTCACTAGAAACGGTAAAAGAAATATTAAGGGTCATGGTCGCGATTTTATAGAGGACCCTAGTTACCCTCTTCGGATTATATGCAAAATTAATAAGTATAAAGGATAGCTACAGACTAGACGTGGGCAAAATTGAATGACTGAATTAAATGAATAAATTCAATCTTGTAACACACTCGATCTGATTCTCATTTTCAAAAGGAATTAAATCTTTATTCCTTACCCTTGGCCTTGCATCTTACGATTTTTTAACAGCACCATATTTATTTTTATTTCGATTAATTTATTTTACAGTTAAATATTTCATGTTATATTGAGGTAAGAAAATAATAATGTACTCTATAAATATTGTAGTGTTTCGTAGGGATTAAATTAAATATTATTCTGGATATTTGTTGCGCGGATAGGTACACCTACTACAGGCGATGCGCGCCGTGAAATTGCCTATCACGTGTGATGAGTAGTATCCCGCGCAGTAAATCTTATACCTACAAAAAACCCCGTAGGCCAGAGTCCCCGTCCCCAATCCAAATGACAAAACCGCCAACAGACAAGCGATTCAGCCAAGATCCAAATAATTCTGAGCTCCGAGAGTCGCGTCTGTTTCACAGTTGTCCCGCCAGTCCCGTCAGTCATAGTCACGGAGGAATCGTTCCTCCGTGGTCATAGTCCTACAAGCTGTTCGGTCTGTGCGAACTCAATCCGCAACCCCAATCTCTGTTTCACTTATTCAAGGAATCAAAACATTTATTTCTTATTCATTTGTGACGTCGTAGTCCCACGGGTCCCGGGTCCCACGTGTCGAGTCGATCCGGCCGGTCCGCGGAATGCAAGTTATTCAAGTCACAGCAAGACAAAAGACACTTATTAGTCAGAAGTTCCTAATTCATTTCTTGATGCCCGCCGAGAATCGGTTCGTCGTTAGTCCCCGCGCGGCCAAGCCGTCATCTTAGGGTGAAACTTCCCACTTCGGACCCTGAACGTTAATAAAAATCTAAAAGCGAAAGTTAATCCTATGTTTTTTCTCCCTCACACGTGCGTAAATTGTGATACAATGCTTGTAGAAACAAAACGATGTTTATCTATATTATTATTATTTTTTTATGGTATCTGTCTCTGTCTACTCTAGCCGTAAACAATACATCAGTCGCTATCGAACCGTGATACTGATAAATGATAATCGAGCGGTTTGTTCCTTTATATTTTGGTAACAAATTATATGACGCGTGTCGCCAGGGCTTTTAATTAGATTTTATTCGGCGTGTGGTATTAACTTCACCATTGAGGTAGGTGCATTTAAAATATATATATATATATATATATATATTTGAGTGAAGCTTATTCCAGGTGACCGGTCCGGATATACCTATGAAAGCGCGATAATAGTATGGCTTTTATGTGAATTCCGCCCAAGTCCCGTCTGGAGCTAATGAAACTATGGAATCCCCAATTGGGATATTTTGCGAGGCTAAAGGTAGTGGGAAGTTTAGATCACGTGAAGAGAAACAAGTACCTACGATTTTTCAGAACAACATAATTTACCCTAAGAAGAGTGCTTTGCGTAGTGAAAACTTCTTTATCACCGTTGTGATTTGAAACTCGATGAAACGAAAAATAACGACACTAAAAAGAGCAAACACATGCATCTAAAGGAGAACTAAGAAATAAAGTAGTCTGCCAGAGAATGAGATAGCATTATTGTTCTCCTCTTTGGCTACCGTAGCCTCATAAAATATAAGCGAGGGTTTTTTTTTTTTTTTTTTTGGAATTAAAGGAATGAATAAAATGAATCAATTCAAAAGGCCGAGGGAATCACAATGAATCGATTCACTCCTGGGAATGAGTCTGCCCATGTCTACTACAGACAATTGTAAAATCGCATAATTTTTTTTTTTTTTTAAAGAATGACCCGCATTTGAAAGACCCGGGTTATGAATAATCTGACAATGTTCGAAAAACTCTTATCACTGAAGATGTTGCTTGTGCAATGAAGGACTTAGCCAGCAGAAGAATTGAACCCATGATACCTGGGTAGAACCAGAGGCTAGCTTGCCTGGGTAGTTAGATTAACTTATATTTAATTTGGTTGGTATACCTGTAAGGGATGTGGGGGTGCCTCTCCACCAGTGAGGTGATGACCCTGCCCAGCGTCAGCAGACTCTGGTTGATGTTGACACACTCACGAGCGCGCTCCTTGCGAGCCGGGTTGTCGCTGCCGGCCTTGCTGATGTTCTCGCTGCCTGCCAGGTCCACCAGGTTCAGCTTGCCGATCTTCATCAACTCCTCGCCATCCGAGCTGTTCTCCTTCATGTGCACCACTATGGTGAACACCGTGTGGGAGCGACTGGAACAGATTATAACAACAAACTTTACTTTGTACATAATCAACTTCTAAATGGAAAAGGGTTAACAAATAAGGTGAACAGATGCGGTTCCAAGAGTCCACAGTCACCACTGCCATTGTTTTTGGATAACTGAATGAAAATGAAATTCTAAATGGAAAAGGGTAAGCAATCAACCACCACAACAAAAATGTGAAGAGATCCAGCCTGTCAGAGTCATATTTAGTGACCGGATTTGTATAGCCAGATACTTTCTCACCTTCCTCTTCCCCTCCCCACTACCATAAGCCTCACAACGTACCCCAATCGAGGATGTTATAATCCCACTGCCGTCAGACTTTTGGGTTGTCATTCATACAAAAAATATACTAACCTTGATTGAGCATTCATCAGCGTAGAGGCGATTCTTCTCTTCTCCTGCCCCTTGGCCATGATCTTGTACACTTCGTTCTTGTTGTAGACGGTGACCTCCTCCAGACCGTTGACAATGTTGGATCCCTTCCTGGTGACGTCCTCATAGATCCGCAGCTTAGAGTTGTCCTCCGTGCTGGACAACAGGTCAAACAGCTCCTCGTTGTAGAGCTCTAGGTAGGAGACGCGGACGGTGTACTCGGCATTTGTGATGCGCAGCTCGTCGAAGAGCTGGCTGAGGGAGCGTGGGATTATTCCAGCCATCGGGTCCTGGAATAAACGGATATAAATACATTTCGGACTACACTAGACTGTCTCCATCATCACCAAATTCTTCCCTTTGTACTATTTGAGTCGGGGACCCATCGCATCGACAAAGCGCCTCCAGGCATCCCTGTTCTGTGCTACTTCAATGGTGTCAGTCCCTAGCAGGCCCTCCCCTCGCACAGCCTCTGGAGTTGTTTCTCAAAACTATGTCTGTGGCGGCCAACTGGATGTCTTCCCGCTGGAATAGCACTATGCATTTTTAGCCAACTCAATTGAAACTTTTCTATGAAATGTGTCAATGGTTCGATGTTTAGTTCATCTCAGATCGTTGAGCTTCTAATTCAATCCTATTTTGTGACCCTGTCACTCCTTTTAAAAATCTCATTTCAGCAGCTCGGACCCTGGAACGTGTTCTCTCATTACTAGTAGACTATCGACCTGACAGAATTAAAATGTACCACATATTCATGGCTCTAATTATAGATTATGAAACATTATAGGACCTTGCTGCAAAATATTGCACTGTCTTCAATCTTGCAACATTTCACAAAGAACCTTGACCTGCTTCTGAAGAAACTGTTAAAAATCGGTATCAATGGTGACCTTCTCAGATGGATCAAATCATATGTAACAAACAGAAGTCAAGCAGTTAGAGCTAAGGGTTTCTCCTCGCGTTTTTACAGTATACCTTCAGGAATCCCGCAAGGATCACATCTCGGACCTCTCTTGTTTATTTTATATATCAATGATATAGGTAAATGCTTTAAAAATTCCAAATTCCAAATTTTTGCTGATGACACTAAGATTTACAAAAAAATCACTAATATTAATGACAGCCTAGAATTGCAAGATGATATCAGTAGGCTTGGAATATATTGTGCTAACAATCAACTGTTCCTTAATCTGGAAAAATGTAACACAATATCATTCACCAAAAGCATAAACCCCCTAATATTCCCGTACAAAATAAATGACGTAGAGATAAAAAGATGTTGTGAAGTGAGGGACTTAGGAATAATAATGGACTCCGGAATGTCTTTCCGAACACATATAAATTCCATCTGTGACAGGGCGTACAAACTTCTAGGATTCATCATAAGAGTGACCAAACCATTTAGGTCACCACATGTAATCAAAATACTGTACGTCTCTTTTGTTCGCTCAATATTAGAATTCGGATCAGTCATATGGAATCCCCAATACAAAGTAAATATTGAAAGGTTAGAAAGAATTCAAAAAAAGATATTGAAACACCTAGACTTTAAATCCTTTCGAACTTCAGAAAACCTAAAAGACTCATTAACATTCCATAATTTATCAACTTTAGAAGATAGAAGAAATATATCCGACCAAAAATTTTTATTCAAAATCATTAATAACGTTGTTGACAACAACTATCTTCTAGAACACATTAATTTCCACTGTCCAATAAGAAACACAAGATCAAAACAATTATTCCACATCCCACACTCAAAAACAAATTACACACAACATTCATTTCTCCGAAGGACGTGCACAAAATACAATGATATCTTTTACGACGCTGATATTTTCCATTTGTCCTCAGGCCAATTTATTAAATCCATAATAGAAAAAATTAAAACAAATTGTTAATTACGAACTCTCCACCCCTGCTGCATGTTATTTTTTTCATTCTCATTATGTTGGTTTTCCTTCTTTTTATTATAAAAATAATATTTGGATGATTTATATATCCCATATGCTTTAATTTGGTGTGTGTGTTTTTTTCTTTCATTTCTGTTGTATATATATGTATTTTTCTTTTTTTTCTACCACTTTATGTTTTCTTTAATGTTTTAATCCATGTTTTTTATATATATATATTATAAATTGTAGCGGAAACTTCGCTGGTTAATGCAATCATGTAATATGTTACTTTCTTATTAAAATATGTATAACTGTTTGTTTCCCAAATAAACTAAAATAAAAATAAATAAAAAAATAAAAAGATGCCATAATTGGGATGGGCCAAAAGAGTGACACTATTGGGTTGGGTTAGGATAGGTTAATCTGGAAAATGCAGTAAACTATGTGGAATAAAAAGAAAAAAAAACTTACATTTTGCCACGGCACATCCCCGTCCACGGAGCTCTCGCCCACCATTGTATGGGTTTTGCCTGTGCCGGTCTGTCCGTAGGCGAACACCGTGCAGTTGTAGCCCGAGAGCACCTCTTCGATCAGCGGGGACACTACCTCGTGGTAAACATCCACCTGAAACCAAATTCATTGAGAATTATTATCGCCTTACTATTAAATTCATGAAAAGGATACAACCAATAAAGGAACCAAAGAAAATAATAACTTTATTATTGTTTTATTGTAATTGAGTCATTGAATTTATCATCTTAGTGCCGATCTGTAGGCTCCATGTAAGTATAATAGAAACATAGGGAGATCCGGCATGAAAGTGTACCGACTGCCTCCGATCTACAACCAAACTGCACAGACTATCAAAACGGCGGGACCAATGAAGTCATGCATTTTTTTGGGTAGAAACAAAAGTGCATAGATGCTATTTGCAGTAGTATGGTTCAACTTGGGGGGCGGGTATTGGTACCGCCGCTACGGGAACCATTTATCGGATAACCAACACCCCTCCATAGGTCACCCCAAGTGGTTCGCTACGTTTGGTGATTTGGCAGGGGTGCACGGGTTCTTGAGTTGAGGTTTGTCTAGGTCTTGGTGGCGAATGGATTTGCTCACCTACTGCGCGGTGGGTTGGATCGGGAGAGACTGTTTGAGGCAGACATAATTTAATCAGCTAGACCTTTCCAGCCGGACTCTCTCGATCCATCGCCTTGCACTGCAGTGGGAGGGATGGATTCGTACGCCCTCACTTCTTGACACATTGACCCCTAGATTCCTACCCACCCATCACACCTCTTTCCTTCCCAAAACTTTTTCTCCCTAAAAAGACCCTTCACACAGCATCGCCAAAGATGACATAGGCCCTGGGGGATTTTTTTTTCCTTAGGGCCTCCTGTGTGGAGCTATTGAAAAAAATACAATATTGGCAACACTTTTGTGCACACAGTTTCATGCTAATAATGGTTTATCACCCATGTCTCTATTACATACATAGACTATAGAGATACAGAGAACATCTACCGTAGAGGTATGCATAATAATAAAATATATCCATTCCAGTATGTATGTATTTAAAAATGCTTTAATAATTACCTGTTTTGACAGGGGTCCAAAGGCCCTGTCAAATGTGAACTTTTTGGTTAGTTTTGTTTCCAGCGGGGAGGACTTAACGATGACCTCCTTGTTGCCTGCCACCTCTACGACCCCCTGGGACTTTAAGTCACGCTCCCGGTTATTTATAGGCCTGCAAATAAACCATATCAACTTAACCTATTTCAACCAACTCAATTTAACTGCTAAATTATTGAATATTTATAAAAACATAGACGTAGAGTGTATTTCAATGGAAGCCAAATGCATGCCCAACTCAGTTACTCTCACAGTTCGCCTGTGGAATGATTTGCAGGTACTTATTTGTGTTTCTTCACCAACAACAAACATTATACGACATATTTTACATCACCCTGTTCTTAGCTATTTCATCCTATCAATACAGCATAGCAGAGAGATTTATATCAGTGTATTGATGAGTAACATATTGAGATGTCAAATTAACAAAATCTTTTGAATTGAAGAATTTTTTGTAAGGACATTATTTGAATCTCTTTTCATGAGTGTCATCGAAGCAGAAATACAACAAAGCATCAGGAAATCGTAACTGTTTGAATGTGAGTACAGTAAATAACTCATGG
Organism: Limnephilus rhombicus; assembly: GCA_929108145.2. Lineage (NCBI taxonomy): Eukaryota > Metazoa > Arthropoda > Insecta > Trichoptera > Limnephilidae > Limnephilus > Limnephilus rhombicus. Next base: position 20,930,057 of record OV815286.1, read on the forward strand.
AGTATTCTGAGGACTTTTCGGAAAATCTGATAGGTATAGTCTGTTTCTTAGAGAAATTTTTACATTCTAATTATTTTAAAAATCCGTGCCTTTATGTCACATCGATCCAAAACTTCAAAAACAGTTAAATAAGATTAGAAAATTAATCAGCGAATGTCGAGTCATCGATATTATTTCAAGACTTAATTAATTAGTTATTCGGCCATCGGATAATATTTCCATAACGTCATTTATGTGAGACTAGTAAAATTCATTCAATGTGCAAGCAACACACGGAAACATCAAATTAAAACGGTTAAAATTACCTTAAACGCACAAACACCTGGATATTTTGGTTTTTGTCCTTCCGACTCACTTTTTCGCCGTTCATCTTGTAGGATTAAATTTACAATATTAATAGAAATTGGAGCTTTTAATTCACAAAACAATATTGTAATATTACGAGAGTCCGTTAAAAACAGCACTTTCAAACAAAGTCAGCGGTTGAGATCAAACTACGTTTTGATTGGTCAGTCGATGACGAAAGCTGTCGGTAAAGCAGTAGATTCTTATTATCGGCTGTGATAATCATTTTGAAACAGGGGACTGTGCTTTTCGGAAACTCTTCAATAGATGTCTCTATTTTCAGTACCTAAATTTTCGGACGAAACGAGTGACCGTTATTTTTAATATATATTTTATCCAAAGACGCTCAAAATACCCGAGACGTCACGAGACACAATTTACAAATTATATAAATACTATAATATGAATAATTCCTTCGACTTCTGACATTAATTATTTCTCATACAATTCTGAGAACAGCATGCTACACTCGCGCCTCCTAGCGGCGTGAGTCGTGTGCCTTGGTTTTCCTTCGTACAGGATTTTATATTAATAAATTATAGAAATCGACAAAAAAAATTAAACTTTTACTCATTCATAAAAAAATAATAAAAGATCGTTTGACTTGACGTATTTCGGCATATCGCTCGATCGCTCGCCGTACATTCCCAACGGGAATATGAATGATCTTTTTTATATTTTATAGCTGTGTGTGACACAAGCATAACTCTCTTTTATGCTTGAAAGGTAATGAAACAATAAATAATTTTCTAATTAATACTAATTTTAAATTTTTTGTAGATTTCACTGTTAGCTTATGTACGGAATATGCGTTAAAATCTCTACGCATTCACAGAAGACGTTAATTTAATTATTTTTGGAAAAAACACTTTTCCAAGTTACGCTAAAACAGGGATGGGAACATGCGGGGAAGGCTGTAAACATGCTAACTTCATAGAGCGTTTAACCAGCTAGCGGATGAAAATCCACATTTCGTCGAAAGTTGTTCTTACGATCGTGCAGGGCGGTTACAATGAGAAAGATTAAGTATTCTCCGTACCAGCTTTTTAAAATTATAACTCAATATCGAATTTATTTCAATCCAAATTAGCTTTAATTTATACCTTCATCCAAAAATGCTGAAAGGCGTGATGATAAAACTATTAAAGTTATGTACTTTTTGTAATTATTTTTTGATTATAAGTATTTATCATTTTTCAATAATGTCTAAATTTAATAAGAATGTTAAAAAAATCTGAAATATATTAGTTTGTAAGTGCGCAAATAAATACACAAATGGACCTATTTTCATCAAGAAACACATGTACGTACATATTTTATAATGATTTTATTGAAACTAAAATTAAAATTCTAAAACATGCGTTTGCTAGATAATGTATTGATTTATTTTACTGCATGATTATATTATTTGAAATGGGTGTGGTATAATACAAAATCTTTTTTGAAAATTTAACAAATCTGCCAACGACCTATGGAATAACCTTATTATACTAAAAAAAAAAAATCTCAAAATTTATTACATGCGAATGCTAGATAAAAGAACAATCTTTCGAAATCCATTTATAATTTTTTGTGGAAAAGAGTCAATACGTCTAAAATCTGATTTGAAAATGACATATTTCTGGTTTTCTCTGGTAATGCCCTCTTAACGTCAATAAAACATTCTGAAATCGTTTCCTTGAGCAATTTAAAAAATAAGTACAGTTTGGCAAGTTTATTGTAGAAAATAAATGATGCGCTGCGATCGTTTTCTAGGTTTTAAATCTGTAGCGGTATGGCAAAACTTGATATGTCCATCTTGCCTAATTTTTCAGTAGAGGATTTTGAAAGTTTGAAAGGCCCCCTAAATTCTTGTAATTTTCTAGGTGAATAAGGAACTCCAGTGAAAAATATTATGGCTTTAAAAAAATATGTTCATATAGACCAAGAAACGCTGATTCTGAATATATAAGTTTTATTTCATAATATTAAACGCAGAGTTTTTAAAAAATTATTAAAAAGTGCATTTTTTAAACCTCTTTCAAAACACAGCGTTAAGTTGGCATTACTGAAATGGTTAACTGTGACGTCACACTTAACCTGTCACCTGGTGATAGTGTGTTGACATTTGAAATGACTTGAAGTGCACACGTACCTATGCAATTCAACATTTCGTGTGTTTGGTTTATTTTCATACTGTTTATAGAGATTTAGATAAATAATAGTTATTGTGTTTATTGAAACATAATTTAGGCCCTCAACAATTAACGAAAAGGGCTATATTTGCGGACAATCTGCAATAAATTTTGCCTATTTGAGGTTAAAGTCGTGTCATATTTGACATTGTATTTTCAAATTGTTTTTAGTATAGGGCTTTTTATACAAGTTACTACACAATCGTCATGATCAGTGTATTATAAATACCAGTGTTTCTGTATGTGTTATACTTAAAACAATGTACAAAATCACGCCTGAACACAAAATTGAAGAATGATGTCACTTGTATTTGCAATGAAAAAGATGATTTATTATTTTTATATTGCACTTTGTTAAAATACAATAACAGTAGCGGTGAAATGTGGACATTTTACCAATGTTTTTCTATATTAAAAGCAGTTAATCTTAAATAAAAACGCCTCAATTTCTCACACAAAAGTCATTGAGTCATCCTATATTAATTTTATTCCGCCATTTTCTTAAATTCAAAATCAGGGATGCTCAGCCCAAGAAAATTATTTCCCTAGATTTCGAAGTGAAATTTCACATTTACGCAATTACCTACGTAGCCACCCGATTGTGTAACACTAATCCTGTTATATGTTAATTAATATGATAATTAATTGGAAAGATATCGGAACTTGGTAAATATACTAATAATACCGTGATTTTCCAAATAAAACACTTTTTGCTACGTGAAGTAATAATTTAAAAGTACGAATACACTCACCACTGAATTAGAAACTGAATTCCAAATAAAAAAAAAAACTTTGCAAAATAAAAATCATAAGCAACCCGCCGCTCATTTGTACCAAGCGTGGTATTTTGAAGACCCCCCCCCCCCCCCGAACGTGTCACGTAGTATGGGTACGTTCCATAATATCATTTTGAGTTGTCAGTGTTAAAAATAACATTGCATGTAAGTACATGAACAATAATTAAGATTCATAGGAATTCCAAAAAAATATATATACGTATATATATATATATATATATATATATATATATATATATATATAAATATTACCAGTAATATTGTCATATGTAATAAAATTTTTGCCAGCGTTCGAAATTTCCCTAGATTTTGTCCTGATTTCCCTTATCCCTAAAAAATATTTTTCTCCCCTAGATCTAGGGAAATTTCCCTCGACATGACACCACTGATTCAAAATGACAACTTAAAAAGTAAAAAACTATGGGTGGGTGAAGACCACCATAGATACGGTGCGTTTCTGGGAGTCTTTAAAAATTAAAACTTTGACAATTATTTTAACTATTAAAACTAACTATAAAAATAAAAATAAAAATGCAGTTATTTAAGTTTGAAGGTCTTTATTCATTAAAAAAAATAAAAAAATTGGACTGGAGTTCTCTATTGTCAATGTTTTTTTCAACTTACTAAATTACATGTGCAATGAAATTTATTAATATCGTTTAATCGGTATTAGCTAATTGTTTAGTGAATACCTTTTTTTAATGATCGTCTTCAAAACAGTAGATATATCATGTTTTGCTAACCCAAAAACACAAAGTAAATGGACTTATCAAGCAATGCATAAAAATAATAAATTACTTTATTTTTCTAAAACAGTAAAAGAAATCAAAGTTTTATTTATTTTAAATTAAAAAATATGTATTATATTAAAAAATATTTTTTATTAAATAAAAAATTGTGACATAATATCACCAAATGCCTCCCCATAGTCAGAGATCCTCGGCCTAGGGTATGGGATTAGGCAGAACTTGATATGTAACATATATGTAGGTAACATATCAAGTTCTGCCGTATCTAATAAGTACCGCAGCTGACATAATATCATATAATTCCATTTCATTTTGAACGGTTTTACCTTCACCACAGACATATCAACTTCTGCCAACTTGAAGAAATTTTACCAAATTACATATCAAGCCCATAATCTGATTTTGCCAAAAAATCGGACATATCAAGTTTTGCCATACCGCTACAGAAATAGCAACACCAAGATGGCTCGTAAGACAATGAATGTACGTTAAAAAAAACTTCGGCCAAAATGCATATTTCATAAAGTATTTGTATTTTCAAAAATTTTGCCCAAAAAACTGTAATTTAATAGAAGTAAAATAATACAAACCAAGTTTTAAGTGGGCGTTTATTTCGTTATGAAAACGTAGGTTTTTATAACATAGGTATTTAAAAATCTGAGTAATAATTCAACACCCGACATAAAATAATCGTCTTCGTTCTCATGTGCTTCTTCAATCTTCTTCTTCCGTATCTTCATCTAAACGTATTATCAGTTCATCGATATCATCGTATAGAGTAGGTACTGCCTCGTGCATAATATTCTGCCTCAATTTTCATCACTTGTTTGCAACAATTTTTCCAATCACCAGCACTTGTGCTATTACATATTATTATTATCATGCCCATTTTCCGTTTTCCCGGTTTTTCAAATTTTCCATCTGCCCTTTCCCCTTCTTTGACAATTCGTCTAATACCGTTGATTCAGATTTACCTGTCTGTGAAAAAATCATTAAAATCATTATTAATTTTTGGAGATCGCTGGCAACGGTTAATATGCACTTTAAAAAAAAACCTTTTGATTCACCTTAATTACATTAAAGGGCAACTATTTGCATTGGGGGAAGTGGAAAATATTTCATTCTAAATTTCGATTACGTAAAATTAAAATTAGCTTTCGTCTTGTGAGATTGTACGCCATTAGCTATTAGCTCATTCGCTGTCACTTTGGTATGTTGGTATTCCTGATACACTTGAATGTATAACGAACTGCTGGAAGATTTTGAAGGTACGGGGCACTTTCTTTTGAATCACAAACCATGTTACACAAACCTAGCGTAGCCGCTAAACTACTTGAAAACTGGGATGTTTTTCTTGTCTTGACGCGAGTAGGCGTTATAAAGGGGCACTTTCTTTTGTATCACAAACCATGTTACACAAACCTAGAATTCCCATGAAGTCTGCTACGCTTTGCTCTAGCATCTTTTCGTACAGTAACAAGAATATCAACATAACAAAATGATATTTGAAAATAATGTTTGAAAATGGACGGTCTCGTTTCACAGAATGAAAGCTTATTTTAATTTTACGTAATCGAAATTTAGAATGAAATATTTTCGATTCCCCCAATGCAAATACATAGTTGTATTTTAATGTAATTAAGGTGAATCAAAAGATTTTTTTTTAAAGTGCGTATTAACCAATGCCAGCGATCTCAAAAATTTACCAAAAAGTTACTTTTCTATGAGTTTAAAGAAGTTGCATATTATTATTTTATTTTTTTAAATTGAGTTATTCTCTTTTTCCTGTGGCCCCATATAAACTGTCAGTAAATTTTCGATCGCACTGTCCACGCTTATTACGAATAATTTTTAGAAAAAACCTTTAGATTCGCCTATTACTCTAAAAGGAAACTTTTTGCATTTGGGGCGGCGGAAAATTATGCATTTTAAATTTCAATTGCGTAAAGTGAAATTTTTCTTCGCGTACCGAATTTGCTCCGCTATTTACGCTGTCATTTTGTTCCCTTCGTTCTGTTGGTAATCTTGATACAATATGCAAGTAATTCGTATAAGTTCGTAGCCGACTTCATACGGAAACATGAGATGTAGTAATAATATTATAAAGACAAAACATAATATAATATTTAAATATGGAATAGGTTTTAAGCAAGATTATTTTTACTTTAAAAAAAAAATTATATTGCAAATTTATTTTTTAAGTAAAAAACGCGCGTTTTTTTTAATTAATTTTTTTTTAAATACTCTTATGTTAGTAATCGGCTCCATATTACGGTTGTCAATGCAATGTCGTTACGGTTGTCGCATCTTGCTTAGTAGAAATCGTCTCAGGTGTTCTGAGGACCACTCTTATTCAACATTTATATAAATTACATTCTTTCTCCAAAATAGTTACTTTATGTTGTACGTGGATGACATGTAAATTTTTAAACCTATGCAGCCGTTATCCGATCGTATCGAATTACAAAGCGATCTTGATCATTTGTGCGCATACTGTGAATCAAATTTATTGTCCTTTTTTTTTTTTACAGTGAATACCGCACAAGAATTTCAACTGCTCCCGTCTGGAGCCAGTGAGACTATGGCATCCCCAATTGGGGTATGTATGTATGTATTGGGGTATGTCCTTAAATATATCTAAGTGTCTCTCGATTTCGTCTACTAGAAATAAAAATAAAATTATCTTTCCTTACAACTTGAATAATAAACCTTTACAATATATGTCAACATGTAAAGATCTACGCATTCACTTAGATAGCAAACTAATTTTTGATAAGCACAGCAAAAACACATTAGGAATTAGGATATCAAAATCTTATAAAATGCTAATAGGAGAATATGTAGTTTTCAAAAGTGCTAAGACCCTGGAAATATTATTTTGTTCATTGGTCCGAAGTCCACTGGAGTATGCTTCCATCATATGGAATCCTCAATATAAAGTGTACACAGATTTAATAAATAAGTGTTCGGATATATTTTTTAATGATTTTATTTGAACTAAAATTAAAAATTTGAAACATCCGTTTACTAGATAACGTATTGATTTACAATAATGTATTACATGATATGAAATATGTCTTATAAAATAATATTTTTCTTTTGAAATTTTTTACAAATCTGCCAACGACCTATGGTATAACCTTATTATACTAAAAATAAACATTTATTCTCAATATTTAAATCATGCGTTTACTAGATAAAAGAACAATCTTTCGAAATCAATTTATAATTTTTTATGGAAAAAGAGTCACTCTTAAGAATTGTTCAAATCCCAGGCAAAATTATCTACTGATATTCTACAGACTTACGTAATTGGTAGGTACTATACCATGTAATAATTTCATTTAATATTTCTTATAACTTGTTAACTTATGTATGTACCTACTGTGTGTGTCTTAACCTATTTTAATAAACAAATAAATAAATACTTAAGCATTTGGAAATAATTTATAACAATAGAGAACTCCAGTCCAATTTTTTTTATAAATAATGACCTTCTAACTTAAATAACTGCATTTATATTTTTATTTTTAGAGTTAGTTTTAATAGTTAAAATAATTGTCAAAGTTTTAATTTTTCAAGACCCCCGAAAACCACCGGAAATATGGTAAATCGTGTGACGTCATCACTCCTGAAAAATTAGTATAGGTTTGGGAAATCAGCTGATCAACTGCCGCCATTTTGAAATTCCGTTGTTCGAAGTATTCTCCCTAGAAGAAGCATTACTATTTTTTTGTGCAGTAGTTTTTGAATATTTTAAATAATTGAGATAAACTAATAGAGGTACCTCTATTTTTGATACTGAATTATTAAGGCTAAAATATTGTTTCAATTAACACAACAACTAAATCTCTATAAACAGTATGAAATAAAGAATAACATGAAATGTTGTTAATAATGATGGCTTTTGCTATACCTACATTTCAATTGATTTCAATACAATGTGATACAATGACTGGTGAAGCGTGAAGTCAGCGCTAACCATTCAATCGTACCAGCTTTACAGTGTATTTTAACGAGACGTTAAAAAATGCACTTTTTAATAATTTTTTAAGAACTCTATGTTTAATATTATGAAATAAAACTTATATATTCAGAATCAGCGTTTATTGGTCTATATGAACATATTTTTTTAAAGCGATAATATTTTTCACTGGAGTTCCTTATTGTTGCAAACGCCAGGCATTTTTAAAAATTTAAATCTAACTAGTTTGATCATTATTTACTAAAATTATAATATATTAATCAATATTTTCTATATATTTATTAATGAAATATGAGATCCTTCGGCCAATTCATTTGGTAAAAATAATCTTCATAATAAATTATCATATTTTTTTTAAATTCTGCTTCGAGTATTTTCGATGTTAAAGTCATTGGATAAACTACAAGCGAGTTTCTTCAGTGTTCATGAGGTAATTGGAGGGGACCCCACCACTTTCCCAACGGCGTTATAAGGAAACATATGGTTTCCTCCTTCACCGCACACGTCAAGACTCTACTTTTTTTATAACAAAGCTACATTTAATTGAAAGACTAGACCCTCCAATGTCCATGCATACGGGGTTGGTAAGTAGTATGCAAGTACTTACATTAACACTATACAAAAGATAAATGTTCATGAGGTAATCTACAAACACCGCCACCAAGTACATATAATTCAATTTGCCGTCATTGAAAACAACGTCAACATGGTACACTAGCGCCTCTAGCGGCCAGCGTTGTTGATACTGTCAATAGTTTTTTTTTGGTCCAATAATTTTTTGTCTTACATTTTACAGTAGTCAGTGCCTAGTATAAGTTACCTATAGTATATTTATTTTATTTTTATTTTATTAATATTTTCTTTATTTATTTATTTTATTAATATTTTCATATTACTTATTGTTAAATTAAATAAAGACGCATTGTAAACCCGTGCTGAAGTTCACGAACTACAGTCCTGAATTATTCAGGATTTTCCCATGTGCTATGCTAAAAATGTACCTCACTGTAGGGTACCTACATATTGACATTTGTCACATGGGAACGGGTCGCTTCTTCGACTCGTTCTTGAGTTCAACAGCTCGGCTGTGGAATGATTTGCCAGCCTCTGTGTTTTCTCCTTCCTACAACAACCCTAAGACAACATCTCTTCAACATTCTTCCTCTCCTCAAAAAGACCCCCCACACATCATCTCAGATGACATTTTTTTTTACATGACCTCCACACAGGAGGCCCTGAGGAAAATAATTTCCTTCAGGGCCTATGTCATCTTTGTGGATGCTGTTTGGAGGGTTTTTTTTGGGAAAGGAAGGAGAGGAGAGTTTTGGGAAGGAAAAAGGTTTAAGGGTGGGTAGGAATCTGGGGTTCAGTGTGTCCTGGTCATCCGTCTTCAAGACCTAGACAAACCTCACCCCATGAACCCGGGCACCCCTGCTAAATCACCAAACGTAGCGAACCACTTGGGGTGACCTATGGGTTGACATAGGTCCTAAGGGAAATTATTTTCCTCAGAGTCTCCTGCAGGGGCGGACTAAGGGGGGGGCGGTCCGCCCCGGTCCCCCGGTCCTGTAAGTAACTGTAGGAAACTGTAAATATTTTATTGTAATTTTTTTTATTTCATTTTTTGGAAGAAGCACTTGTTAAGAATGCTCCCACCATTTTTTTACGGAATTTCGAAAAATTGACGGAGATAGAATATTTTAAGTGAAACCGTTTGAAACAGTTTGTATGTTGAATTATCCTTCAGCCAAACTTTGAATGCGTTTTTCTCGAAACTTTTTTAACACGTTTTTCAACCTGGTTGACAACATAATATATTAAACAAATTATACATCCGATTTGCATGCACCAATTCTTAAACTGTTCGAAAATCTAGTGTTTCCATGTAGGTGAATTTCAATATCTAAAAAAAAAAGAAAAAATGGCAGACCAGCGAATTTTATTTTCAATTTTTTTTCGTCATTCATAAAAATTTATATAATAATACGGCCCTGGCTATAGTGACTGGATTTTCGAAGGCAGTGGCCTACACTGCCTTATGGACAATAGGGCCCTACCAGGGCCGGCTTAAACGTGTCGGGGCCCCTAGGCAACACTAGGGCCCCTTTACCCCAAGGACCCCTACCCGATGCGGGGCCCCTAGGAAGTGGCCTACACTGCCTTATGGAAACATTTATGGGCCTGCCAGGGCCGGCTTAAATATGTCGGGCCCTCTATGCAACGCACGTCTCGAGGCCCTTTTACCATAGGGGGCCCTAGCTGATACGTGGCCCCTAGACAGTGGTCTACACTGACTTGTAGACAATACGGCCCTGCCAGGGCCGGCTTTAACATGTCGGGGCCCCTAGGCAATAAACGTCTCAGGGCCCTAGGCAGTTGCCTACACTTCTTATGGATAATAAGGCCCTGGCTATAGTTACTGGATTTTCGAAGGCAGAGGCCTACACTGCCTAAGGACAATAGGGCCCTGCCAGGGCCAGCTTAAACATGTCAGGGCCCCTAGGCAATGCACGTCTCGGGGCTCCTTTACCCTAAGGACCCCTACCCGATGTGGGGCCCCTAGGTAGTGGCCTACACTGTCTTATGGACAATAGGGCCCTGCCAGGGCCAGCTTAAACATGTCGGGCCCCCTAGGCAATACACGTCTCGGGGCACCTTTACCCTAGGGGCCCCAAACCAATGCGGGCCCCCTAGGCAGTTTCCTACACGTCTTATGGATAATATGGCCTTGGCTATAGTGACTTCATTTTCGAACAGTTTAAGACTTGGTGCATTTTTTATACTATCTTAGACACTTTGCAAAAGGTCATCATATCATTACAGATAATATAGATAGTTAACAGGGGTGTCCGGGTTCATGGGGTGAGGTTCGTCTAGGTCTTGGTGGCGGATGACCAGGATACACTGAACCCCAGATTCCTACCCACCCCTTAAACCCTTTTCCTTCCGAGAACTCTCCTCTCCTTCATTTCTTTAAAAAAAAACCTCCACACAGCATCCAAAAAGATGACATAGTCCCTGAGTGAAATTATTTTCCTCAGGGCCTCTTGTGTGGAGCTCATGTAAGACAAAAAAGCCTCTGATCCCGGAGGGCCTCCAAACGCCTACATGTTTCCTTGATCAAATCCTAGACAAGGCTTCAAGGCACCATGATATCTACTGTAAAAAAAATATTCTAATTTTTTTTTTTCTGAAGTTAACAATGCTCTCACCAAATGTTTTTTACAGCATTTTATGTGAAACCGTTTGAAACAGTGTGTATGTTGAATTATCCTTCAGCAAAACTTTGAATGCGTTTTTCATGAAACTTTTTAATTCGTTTTTCAACCTGGTTAACAACATATTAAAAAAAACTTTACATCCGCCTGTACTTATTTTTATTGCTTTTGCATTTACATTTGCATGTAACAAGTCTTAAACTTTTCGAAAATTCAGTGTCTATGGCACCACGTAGATGAATTTTGATATCTAAAAAAAATAAAAAATGGCGGACTAGTGAATTTTACTTTCGGTATATTATGGAAAATTTTCAGCGTCCATAAAAAAAAGATAAGGTCCCTTTATAAAAAAATCCCTATGTGGTGCCATAATAACTAGATTTTCTAACAGTTTAAGACTTGGTGCATGCAAATCGGATGTATAGTTTTTCTAATATGTTGTCAACCAGGTTGAAAAACGTAGTTTCGTGAAAAACGCGTTCAAAGTTTAGCTGAAGGATAATTCAACATACAAACTGTTTAAAACGGTTTCAGATAAAATGATGTATCTCCGTCAATTTTACGAATTTCCTTAAAACTTTAGGTGCATTATTAACAAATGCACCTTTTAGAAAATGAAATTTAAAAAATAATGACAATTTTTTTTAAGTGCTCTGGTGCCTTGTTTAAGATTTGATCAAGGGAACACGGAGAGGCTTGGAGGCCCCTCAGGACCAGAGACCCGTGTGAACTGAATAAAAATCTTGTAAAATTACATAAACTTATTCAACTAGGGGGGGTGGCTGGGGCTCATTCAGCTTTGCCGCCCCGGGCCTCTGACGGTCTTAGTCCGCCACTGGTCTCCTGTGTGGAGTTAATGTAAAAAAAAAACTTTTGCTGACCGGTAAAAAACCATGTTTTTTCCGACATGGATTTAAAAAAAAACATATTAAAAAAACAATGCATCTGGCAGCACTGGATGTAGTTAAGGCATTCTTGGATATAATGTTGCCACAACTCAACTTCCCCACCTTCCTCTGCCTCATTTCCTTCCCCTCCCCGATACCTCCAGCCTCACAACATAGGTACCCCCCAATTGGGAATGCCATAGACTCACTGGCTCCAGGCGGTTGGGAGCAGTTGGAACTCTTGTGCGGTATTCACAATAAAAAATACTCAACCGAATCAGAAACACCCGGTGTCCCATTATATCAATGGGACACCGGGACAATGTCGGAAATGTCAGTCCCTCGTTGTTTTTAATATTACCAACCTAATTTAATGACGACTTTTTGGAGGTATAGGTACGGTTCCATGCCAACTCAGAATGAAACCAACTAAGAAACACCTTTATGACGTCATTAATGACCTTTCTGAGGTGGTTCTGAGTTGGTTTCATTCTGAGTTGACCGGTCACCGTAGGTATACGTATACACTTAAGTAAATATTAAAAAAAAACATATTTTATGTTGCTACAATTCAACTCTCAACTGAATCCATTTGAAATTGAACCGAACTCCCGTTTTCCCGACATTACGTCAACAATTTAAATTGTATCTTGTAAATAATCGGTCCAATGCTGTAATTGTCGGTCCCTCGTGGCTTGTCAATATATCCCGCCCGCGCCACCGCGCTACAAGTCTCCAGGGACGTTGTTGGAGGGAGGGTTTCCGCAAGAACAATATGATTATCTGGACGGACTGGATCCAGCCCCGCGGCCATATTGGGTTATGCGGAACATCGTTTAGCTCGTGGGAACCTCGGTACCTGACGGCGGGACCGCGCCATCTTGTCATATTGCAATATTGCACACATTCGATGAGTCCTGCGGCTAGACTGACGCGAAAAAATCACACATTTCTCGGAAAATGTAGGTAAGCGTAAAATCTAATTTTGCGCTGCAAATAAAAAACGGAGAAAAGTATTTTGTTCCTGGAAAATATTAACGTTTAGGTATATAATTTTTAGAAGCAGATGCCGTTTTGTAGATATTTTGTTTACTCGAGGAGATGGGTAGGTACCGGTACCAATACCAATAGTGTTTTGTAATTTTTATACACATATTTTAAAGATATAAGTATCTACCAAAATATACCTATTCCCATAACAAATAATGAAGTTCCAAGTGATCCTCGTCGCTTTAAGGGCAATGTGTAAAATAATAATGCCTCAAAACGTCGACCATGTCATACTTGGTCGAAGCTCCAAGACAATAACGTATTATGTTTGTCCCTTATGCATTCTCAAACCATTCATCCGATTGCGATGAAACTTTGGGGATTTGATGTGCGTACGCCCGCAATGGTTTCTGTATACAATAGTGAGCTCTAAAGTTATGAAATTATTTCCTATACTATTCATCTGATTGCGATGAAACTTCGGCGAGTTGGCACATCCGCGAAGATTTCTATATATACTGAGTGAGCTCTGGCATTATGGCGGATGGTGGGGGTGGGGAATCCGGGAGGGGGAGAGGGAACGCGGGATAGGAAGGGGGTGCGGGAGGGGAAGGGAGATGGAATGAGGACGGGTACGAAAGGGAAAAGAAAGGAAAGAGCAGAGAGAAACCATTTCTTTATTTAAGAGGCATTATAACGCTTGCCGGGAACTCGCTAGTTAATAATCTATAATAATAAGTCAATTAAATAAGGTCCTACCTTAGCATTTATTTTCCCATTTTGTAGCCATAAGGAACTCCAGTGAAAAATATTATGGCTTAAAAAATATATTCGTATTGATTATAGACCAACAAAACTAATTCTTACTGTATATATTAGTTTTATTAAATATTATTAAACGTAGAATTTATAAATCGTCATTTAAAACCGAATAAAACACCACCACATTAAGACACATTGTTTAGTTGGCCCGACTGAATCTGCTGATTCTGACGTCACGGGTCTCGGAACCAGAGAGCCAGTCCACAATGTCCACATTTGAACCGATGAAATAGGTGAACCTCAGGTTTGGTTTGTAGTATTCAAAAGATTTCTTTGTTGTTGTTTCACATTGTTGCTGGAATTGATACAATTTTTAGTCCCTCAATAATTAAAAACCCGACGAAAATCGGTTACATTCGGAAATTCTTCACATACATGGTTGAAACTGAGATGATTATTTTATTCTAGTGTAAAACTGTAGAAAATTTCGTGGAATAAAACCTTCTATGTAAAAAAATCATCTTAATGCTTGTAAAGTCATAGTTTGATACAAAAAACCTTGTTTAAATATGTGCAGCAAGTTTCAGACTGCTTGAGGTTGTGATCGTTTCATATTTGACATTTTCTTTTCAATAATACCCATATCTAATATAAATTATATTTTTTAATTGGTTTCATGATCAGTTTCATTCAGATGTGATCAGTATATTATAAAATCAGTTAGTAGGTATGTTGCTTAGACGTAACACGATGTATTTTTTTCATAGTAAGTACCTACTCGTAGGTAATATAGTTTTGACTGAAGATTTTTTGATAAATAGGCCACTTGCATGGATTTCATAACGACTTGAAAAAGTCGTATGGATAGATTTTTTACTAAGATTACGAAAATGTTAGTAAAAAATTTTAGAAATGTACAGTTTTTTTTAAATAAATAAATCCATTATTTGGGCTCGTGACGTAACTAAATGAAAATGTCCCGTCTCCGAAAATGTTCCTATTAATTTTGAAAAATTCCACACTGATTTTTTTTTATATGGCAACACTTTGATTTCAGGCGAATTTTTGAATTCGGCAATTAACGTTCACTACATTTATTGTTTGTTCTCTGCGAACTTATCATTTGGTTTGACTTTTTGACAGATGTTATGAAGAGAACCCCGTACATTTTATGCTGTCTGTACGTATTTTAGAGGTATAATGATGGAGGTATAATGATTTTAGAGGTATAATAGGTGCTGATTTTAACAAAATCAAATTTTATAATATTCTTATTATTATTATAATTTACAAGTACAAGTATATTACATTGGATTTAGTAATATAGACGTTGAACATTATAATGATTTATGATCAATAATATGGATCAAGGAAAAAAATATTTATGAGATGTAATATTTTTGGTGTGCCTCGTTATTCTCCTGTGCCAGTCGTGTGGAAAACGTTATTTTTTTTAAATGATTTTTGGCTATGTATTTATCGTTTTTTCGCACCCAATTATGTCCCGTCTTTCCGGTTTATAAAAAATGGTCTGATTTTTCGGATTGAAATTTTCAAAGAATCGTCAGCGTTTTAAAAATACGAAAAAAAAAAAAAACATAATGTCTTAGAATATTTGCCTAAACCGGAATTAAAAAAAAACGTGATGCAAGTGGCCTATTGTTTATCAGATACTGCACTTAATACAATAATAGTAAGTAGTGAGTAGTGGTGTGATGTTGACATTTTACCTAGTGGTCTTTAATATTAAAAGCGGTTAAACTTAAGAATAACAAAAAGAGTCTCGACTGTCGACACCTCCATACATAAATAAACCAAACCACTCACCCTCCATACAAAATACAGTGCCTTTTACAATAAAACGTACAGTTTTTGAAACCGCGATGACGTCATACAGAAAACCACAGATTTGGTGCGATTTCGGGAGACCCAAAAAATTGAAACTTTGAAAATTATTTTAAAGATTAACTAAGTACCTACAATCATAAAAAATACACAGGTATTTAAATTAGATGGCTATAATTTGTTATTGATAAAAATAAATAAAAAGGACTGGAGTTTCTTGTTTCAGAGATGCGTACCGGCGTACACCTGTCTTGTGATCATAATAAGCGGTTTATTATAAAGTACCTACCTACGTATATATTTTTTAAGATTTGCTCTATGTCTAAAGTTTATTACCCTTGTTTCAAAACCTCAAGCGAGGACAACCGAGTGTTTTAGATGACAACAGAAAATAACATCACAATGTAAAATGCTCAATTTATCTCCGGAGAACGGTGCAAGCATCACAGAGCCGGTCGAGACTTTTTCGCCGCATTCCGGTACGATTCAGCTCAAAAATAATATTATCGCCCCACTTCATAACCTCAGTTCGGACTGTCAAACGACATCTTTTGGCGGCAAAAAGTAGCAGCGTCCTGCGCCTGCGCGGAATCCTCGGCTGCGCATACCCGCACTCAGCAAAAACTGGTATACCGCGCAGCCGACGCGCGTCGCATAACGTGAGGCCGGCCCTTGGATACGTTTTTTTCACCCAGTTCTCATGGCTGCAGCGTTGATTTTTTGCCGAACTGGATGCCTCCCTGGCAGACTGGGGTATTATTATTTGCTAAATTCTATGGTTATCATTACTCGGACAGTTTCTTGGACCTGCAGATCGACAAGCTTAACTTTGCAGTTAAAATTGTTGCCAGTGTTGCCACAATGTTGCATAATGGGAAATTTAAATTAATTATTAATTTAAAATGTATAGTAACTCAAAACATAACTCGACTTATATCCCTTGTACATAAGTAGGTACCGACCTACCTATTTTATCGTAGGTTTTCCCATTTGTATCACTTTAAAATCATAAAAACACAATATTATTTCATAAGTTTGAAGAAACCCAAATTCGAATATGTTAACAGCCGAATAACCAAAAATTCTTAAGTCTAATGGCCGTTGTACACGACATCTTTTTTCAACCCGATTCCAATTAGAGACCAAACTCAACATTTTTCGCTTTATGCGATCGCTATTTTCATCTCTATTTTAATCTACGATTTCAATAATTGCCATCACTGCAAATAACACATGAACCATGCTGTTTGCTGTGATGCCAACTGGAATCGTAGATATGAAAATTGAGATGAAAATAGCGATCGCGCAAAGCGAAAAATGTTGACTTTGGTCTCTAATTGGAATAGTACTGAAAAAAGAGATGGTGTAAAACCTACTTAATCCACGAGTAGGTACTATTCTCTTTTTTTTCGACGCAATACTAATGTCGATGGGAAGGTACAAACCCCCGTACCCCCCCCCCCCCCGCCCTTTAAAAATACGGAAAATTTGAATATGTTATTGGACTGAGAGCATCGTAAGATTCTGTGGGTTCCAAAGAAGAATGCCAGATGATAGGACATCAAAAGTTATGACTGTGTGGGTCCTCCAGTGGAAGCGAGCAGTGCCCTAATTTCGGTTGTCGGTGCATTCATGCGTCATGTGAAATATTTCTGCGTAATGCGTACAATTATTAGGATTCATGTTGAATCTTTTAGGAATATCTACTTTATTTATATAGTTAATGAGATCATTTAATGCCTACAATACACGACATATTTTTTCAGCCCGATTCCAATTAGAGACCAAAGTTCAGCAAAGTCAATATTTTTCTCTTTACGCGATCGCTTTTTTCATATCTACAATTTCAGTTGGCATCAGCCAACAGCAACAGCATCACAGCACAGGTTCTCATAGTGAGGTGTTCACGAAACATACAATATTACCAACCAACCGTTTTACCTTCTCAAATCTGCCTTTACACCCAACATAATAAAATGTAATATTAATATGTAAAAATGTTTTCAAAATATATTATGTAAAAATGTTAATAATAAGGTAAAAACTGTAATATATAGAAATAAATAAATAAGCATGGTTCATGTGCTGTTTGCAGTGATAATAATTGAAATCGTAAATATGAAAATACAGATGAAAACAGCGATGGCGTAAAGCCAAAAATGTTGACTTTGGTTTTTAATTGGAATCGGGCTGAAAAAATATGTCATGTATAGGCATTATCAAGGACAACTGTCGATTTTTAGCTTAAAAGCAAAAGTAGCACTTATCTAATAATTAGAAAAAAAAATGAGCAAATGCGCGTTGCATTTTTTCCGGTCTCTAATTGGATAAAAATTTCCGGTCTCTAATTGGTCTCTAATTGGATAAAACCCAATTGGATAAATTTCAGTATCAGGTTATGTCTTGGGAGGCTGGAATGGGTACCGCCGCCCCGGGAACCTTTATTGGATAACCAACACCTCTGCCATAGGTCACCCCAAGTGGTTTGCTACGTTTGGTGATTTAGCAGAAGTGCCCGGGTTCATGGGGTGAGGTTTGTCTAGGTCTTGGAGGCTGATGACCAGGACATACTGAACCCCCAACCTACCCACCCCTTAAACCCTTTTCCTTCCTAGAACTCTCCTCTTCTTCCTTTCCTTAAAAAACCCTCCACACAGCATCCCCAAAGATGACATAGGCCCTGAGGGAAATTATTTTCCTCAAGGCCTCCTGTGGAGAGCTCATGTAAGAAAAAAAAACCTCTGGTCCTGGAGGGCCTCCAAACGCCTACATTTTTCCTTGATCAAATCCTAAACAAGGCTTTAAGGCACCAGGATATCTATTGTAAAAAAATATTGTATTTTTTTTTTCTGAAGTTAACAATGCTCTCACCAAATGTTTTTTTACAGCATTTTATGTGAAACCATTTGAAACAGTGTGCATGTTGAATTATAAAATGTAAGCAATACAAGAAAGGTACCTACTCTCTCAGGTATATTGAAATTATGGATATGAAAGTCTAAAAGGGTAAGTTTTTAATTTGGAATCAAATTCTGTTGGGCTTGTTTTGCGTTGTTCCTGAGGGAATAGGTTCATACACTCCAAGTTGGTTTCCTGATACTCCAAAACTGCGAGAGACCGCAGCCAATGGAGAACATTTATGGAAGAGATCAAATCCCACCCTGGAATGTAGCGCAGTGGTTAAATTACGAAAAAACCTGCTGTATTTAGATCATCTACTGTTCGCCTGCAAAGTTATCCTTGTTAAACTGTACGGTGTGGCCTTACATCCCATCAGTAATGCAAAACTCCCATGGGGAAGGAAATTTTGCAGAATTAATTGAATCTTTTGACTCAAAAGACAGTTTTACTGTTGAAATAGTTAGGAAGGTAGGTACCCACTTATTTTTAAATTTCAAACTTGTTTATCTTTTTTTGAATACACGTTACCTAACTACCTACCATAATTTTTTTTACAGAATATTTCTTCGTATTGCATCTAGGATTAATAAATTATGGATAATACGTATTAATTTTGTGTACCAGTGATTTTTAATAAGCTCAAAAATAGTTTTGCTTTAGAGGTAAATGAGAATTTAAGCATGAAAACTGTAAAAATGTGGCTTATCAATGAAAAATCTATGTATCTGTAAAAAAAAAAAATAAGCAAAGTAAAAAAAAGAAAGATTGGTGATGTTATGGCAGTTAATTTTTAATATTTTTTTTAATATTTGTACCTTTTTCTTAAATGAAACCAAATCTGCTATTTTATTAAATTCTTCGGGAAATTATTAAAATATTGTATCCCATTGTATTGGTTGTTGTGCTATTGTGTTGGTTGTTATGTTATTGCATTATCTCATTGGTTGTTATATTATTTTTTGTTACATTTTCTTTAAATATTTGTAATATTAAATCTTTTTACAGAGGTCTTCAATTTCCTTTACATTTTTGAAATTACCCATATTATTTTTTTACTTCTAATATTAACGAGTGTATATTGAGGTAGAACCTGCAGACAAGCAGCCATGTCGCATCTTCGCGGGACTACCGATAAATTATTTAAATCATATATTTATGTAAACTATGTTTTCGTTGGAATAATAAAAAAATAAAAAAATAAAAATTGCAAAACAGATTTTTTTTTCATTATACAGCCCCTGCCCTACTCCGCCTCACAACGCTGCTCAAAAGGGAGGCGACATGATTCCCCTGTCTTTATACTGTACCAAGTGAAAATGAAAAGCGCCAAGCGCAAGTGAAAATTTCTTTAGCACCGCTGTGATTTGAAACACAATGAAACGAAAAAAGCGACACTAAAACATACAACTATAGGATTTAGCTAGCGAGAGAATGAGATAGTATAATAGGTATCCTCTTTGCGCGGTGTTTTATAGCCTCCCCACCCTTGTCTACTTTAGTTTTATGAAGGTTTCACGTGTACCGCGTCTGAATTGCACACTTTTTTTTTTAAATACGGCGATGCGGCTTTCAACTATGTACTGACCTATTATGAAAATATAACATATTCTTTATGTATCCGTGAATGTTCACTTTTAATTGATTAATAATAATAATCGCAGCTATTCAAAATCAAATTCGTATATATTTTCCCAATTAATTAAACATTCGGCATGGCCGCGAAAAATACTAAAAAGCCGTTTCTGAAACGATGTAAAATTCGATTTACCAATTCAGGTTCCATCGTGGATGGTGGGTATCACAGGAAAAGCTATACTTGCAAAATGTGGCCGGACTTGTTCTTGCTAACATTCCGAAAATAATATCGGTTTTAATGGAAAACCCGAATTACATTTATTTGCAGATATTTCTTAAGAATAAACGAATGGGTGCGATCAGGAATGGCGCTTTTTGCCAATGCGGCTGTGGTTTAAAAAATCTCATTAAAGCTTAGGTAGGTGCTGTAGGTAGGTAATGGCGTACATTAATTTTAGTTGTGCTGATTCTATGACCAAAGGCAAGCTGTGCATAGCTTTTCAATGTTTAAGAGGAAATACTAGCGGCGTTTTTTTTCCATACAAACGTATTCCCCGTTTATCTCTCTGGATTTTGACCCTAGAGCAATTTTTTTTTACATAATATAGATATCAACCACTAGCGTGTCGGTACGTTTTTCTTTTTTTTTGATAATTTACTTGTTATAGAAGTTAGGACCTTTCAAAAATGAATAAAATTGCCTGGTTTAAACGCCGTCAAAAGACGTTCAGTATACAAACTAAACAATGTATTTTTTTAAAAAGCAAAACGTACCGACATAGAATATTTTCTTCTAATACAGTTAGTGAAAAAAAAATAAAAATCGGTCCAGTTTTGGAGAAGAAAAATGGGGAATACAAAACATCGATTTTGACGATTTTATTTAGGTATTTTCGGCCCGATATGCAGTTGTCCCTTTCGCTCAGTTCCCCTGAGGGAGCGCGGAGTGGAACAGAAGACATTCGTTACAATACCTATCGACGATATTTTTAAATGACCGGCATAGCTCATGTACGAATTTTATTGTTCACTGAATATTAAAGGATGACCTTTTTACTATCACCAATTATAGAAAATTCACTTACCTAAGTATGTAAAGTTTTTTTTATAAGTTTTTGATTTGATATGATTTTAGGTTTTCACTACCAAAAGTATTTTCGATATTTATTTTTGGGGTGTTATGTGTGCTACCTCCTTCTTTAGCCAATGTTTCGCACGGCGTTACAATGTTCATCATCGTCCGCAAATCTGCCCTGATAATGGACACTGTAACGCTGTCCGAAACGTTGGCTGAAGAATCAAAAAAATAAATAACGAAAAGTTTTTGATTTGTTTGAATTTTTTTATCTTCATGCCCATTGAAAATATTTAAAGCTCTGTTGTATTTAATTGATTTTGTGTATTCGATATTACGTAAATATGTTTGTGATCCACCTAGACGTGGGCAGAATGATTCCCAGGAGTGAATCGATTCAGTCTGATTCCCATGGCCTTTTGAATTGATTCCTTTAATTCATTCCTTTAATTCAATTAAATCCCAAAAAAAAAAAAAAAAATTGAAAATTGAAAATTAAATGAATGGGGAGGCTAACACCGCACACGAGACCGGGAGGCCACGGAGTACCCGGAGTACCGCGAAAGAGCAGACTGATAGGCTACCAAGCATCGCACAAAGAGGAGACCGATTATTCTATCTGATCATCTCGCCGGCTAAAACCTATAGATTAATGTGTTTGACTCTTTTTAGTGTCGCTTTTTCGTTTCATCGGTTTTCAAATCACAATGAGTGGGGAGGCTACGAAGCACCGCACAAAGAGGAGACCAATAGGCTACGGAACACCGCACAAAGAGGAGACCGATTATTCTATCTCATTATCTCGCAGGTTAAAACCTATAGATTAATGTGTTTGACTCTTTTTAGTGTCGCTTTTTCGTTTCATCGGTTTTCAAAATCACAATGAGTGGGGAGGCTACGAAGCACCGCTCAAAGAGGAGACCAATAGGCTACGAAACACCACACAAAGAGGAGACCGATCATTCTATCTCATTATCTCGCAGGCTAAATCCTATATTGTTTGTCTTTTTTTAGTGTCGTAATTTTTCGTATGTAAAATGTATTTATTGCTAGCAATTATATCTTAAAATTATACAAGTTTTCGTTTCACCCTTAAAATTTTATTGATTTTATTTTATTTATTAAACTTATAATTTTGTTCCATTTCACGTGATAAACATACATTTTAACATTAAGATGAGTATTTTATGACAGCTAACCACAGCTAATTGACCTTATAATATCTGCAAATTTACATATTATATCGACCCAAGATCTACGTCTAATAGTAGGTAGGTACAATATCTTCCGTACGTACCAAAAAACAGATAAGCATCATTTTAGCTTCTCACTGCTGATGTTCAGATTCAAAGTCGAAAGTTTTCAACTAACTATGTAATGAAATTGACGGCTTGACGCGCGGGGGAATAAATGAACCGCGCGGATGGATTAAGGGCTGGCATTGAGGAATGAATTAGTAACTTTTGACTAATGTTTTGTGTCTTACCTAGCAGTGACTTGATTTACTCGCGAGCTGCGGATCGAGGACTGGGATGCGTTTGGGACATATCGTGACATTGACGTGACGATGACGCCTGACGTCATTTCTAGGTCTGAGATTTACAAAAGACCATGACGTCACAAGTGAAAAAGACTTTTGTTTTAATTCCTCTGTCTGTCGGAATCGGACAATCTCGATTTCGACAGACTAGATACCTGGGACGCGGACATTGAACACGGACCAGGGACGGCGGGACCTTATGACAATCTCAGGACTATTGATTAGGATAAATGATTAATTCCTTGCGTGAAAGTGATGCTCGGGCAACCCGGATGAATCGCGGCCGCGTTTTGGCCATTTTGGGACATGGACTTTGATGATGTTCGGGTGTTTTTAGAATGGCGGCGCGGCGGTAGCGGAATACAATCGTAATAGGCGAGTCGTTCACAATACCGTCCGTCGACCACTTCGCGGCGCGCGGCCCGTTTAATAATATTTAAATACCTATGAAACAATATAATATTTAAATCGTTTACAGAACACATTATTCATTGAAATAATTTAACAGTAAAATAAATGGAAATTAAAAATGTATGGTGTCATTAAAAATCGTAGGATGCAAGGCCAAAGATAAGGAATGAAGAATCAATTCCTTTTGAAATTGAGAATTAGATTGAGTGTGTCACAAGATTGAATTTATTCATTTAATTCGGTCATTCAATTTTGCCCACGTCTAGATCCACCATGTTTGTAATCTTCAAATATCCCGAAAAAGGTTTGCGTATAAACAGTGGCGCACCCAGAAGGAGGTGGCCACCCAAAGATATTGAAATATAGGCCACCACTCTCCCAAAATTAAAAAAAGTTATAGCAGTTTGTTAGTTTCATGTTGGAGTTTTTTCTATTACCCACTTCAACTGTTAGGTACTGGCCAAAGCACTGTGCTTTATGGGATTTATTGTGTAATTCATAATCATTATTTTTCTAATAATTATTACGGTCTGCACCACGCGGCGGAAAATTAGAGAGATGCACTGCGCCTTGCGAGGATAAGAATTTTGTCTATGCTTATGCGATCAGTCATTGCACTGCACCTCATGGCGGAAAAAATCGAGAACGGATAGCGCCTTGTCATTATAAAATATTTCTTTCCATGCTGATGTTTTTGACCAATCATTGGATTTGGGAAAGTCCAGTATGTTAACAAAATTCAAATTGTGCCTGAAAAACGTACGCAAAGTGATAATAGAATGAGATTTTTTATAACAAACAATAAATTCAATTTTTATTAGAAAAACTCTATTTTAATAATTTTAGAAGGTTATTCACCAATACTACCCACATACCCACCAATCAAATAATGTATATAATATGTATCTTCATATATATATGAATATTTTCGTTTAGATCATTAGTAGATATTTCTATTTTTGGTACTGACAATTCGTGGTGAAATTCCATTAGTCTACAAGGGTTTTATGCAATTTAGGTATATGGTTTTCCATATAAATTATTTCCATATAAAATTTCCATATAATTCATATAAAGCTAAGAGCAAAATAACTAAAAATCCGTATCGACGCAACGATTGTATTTTTAGTTTTTTGGTTATTAGCGGTAGATATAATAACTAAACTAACCGCTAATAACCAGATAATTAAAAATTCAAGTCAAATACGACATACATATGTGGAAAAACCAAATAAATTCTTGAAGACTACCCCCTTCCCTCTCCTCCACATGTTAGGTACATAAACTGTAAATTAAGAATTATTTGTATCTGTCTGAAGATGGCTTTAACAGGCTGAAACCGGTTACGGTCAAAAATAAATTTACTGGAAATAAGTTTCATTTGTTTTATTATAGATATTATAGATTATTAGTGTTATCTTCTTCTTCAATGATTACTTACATTGGTGGGAATAACCTAAAAAGTTATAAAAAAAGAATTGTCCTAATAAAAATTGAATATTCATTCAGACTTTTACAAAAAGGTAAATAGATATTCCATTCCTCAAATCATCAAATGTAGTTAAATATTTGGGAATAATCATAGACAACCAACTACGTTGGTAAGCTCACATCGGTGACACAGTAAAAAAACTTCGTAAACTCTGCCATATATTCTGCTTCCTTAGGTCTATCTTAGATTTACAGACTCTAAGAAGCGTATACTTTGCCCTTTTCCAATCCATAGCAACATACGGTATAGTGGGATGGGGTGGTTGTGCTGAAACCATTATTAGACAAATTATTTTAGTTCAAAAACTAATTATGAGAATTATATTTAAATGTCAACCTACTCATCCCTCAAATGAACTCTTTGCAAAAATCAGGGTCTTAGATATTCGACAGCTATTTACTAAAACAAGCATTTGTTATATACGAAAAAATAATCTACTAATTGCTCCACAACATCAAGCACACACCCGCTTTTCATCAAACCTGGGTCCAAAAAACTAAAACCTCATTCGCTCAACGACAATTCTGGTTCATCGCTCCTAAAATATATATAAAATATAAAGTCAACTAATTCTAATTCTCTTTTTATAACACGTGTACAACATTGGATTTTCGAAAGTGGACGAACGTACTTTAAAGAATTCCGGAGTTCTTAACACTACATTTTAATTATTAATTTTTGCATTTCAAAATTTTAATTTCCATTTCCATTTTTATTTCTATTTTACTTTAAAATGTTGTTATTTTTTTTCTCTTAATTTTTTCACTAAATTTTATTTATTTTTTAATTTTAATTTATTTACTTATATGTTTTAATTTATATATTTGTATAGAACACTTGAGTTCTTAACATTTAATCTTTATTATTAATTTTTGTATTTCAAAATTTGAATTTTCATTTTTATTTCTACTTTTCTTTAAAATATGATCTTTTTTCTCTTTATTTTTCATTTACTTTTAAATATTTCATAATTTTTATTTAGTATGTTTAATCATCTGTTTTAATAAAATAGTATTTGTATTAATTTAAATAAATATTAAATATACGACTACCATAACACGGGGATGAGCCCAGTGTGGTAGCCAAAAAAAAAACAAATATCTGTAACTAATAAAAAATTTATGAAAAAAAAAAATAATAAATAAAATAAAATAAAAATAAAATCTATCTAAAAATACTATCTAGGTTGAAAATCAGTTTCGAATTTGTTTACAATGAAAAAGGTAGCTGCCAATAAAGTGGAAAAAATAGTCGGAGATAATATTGTTAATTCTGAAATTCCAAATATGATATTGACAAAAATGACGTTTAATTAGGAAGATTCAGTAGCCGAATTGGTAAAGGCGTTTGTCCCAGTAAGACAAGAGAGTCCCAGTTGCGACTGTTTTTTATTTTATCTTTCTGTATCTGTTCTCTTTCATAATTTCGTTTAGATTATTAGTGTTATCTTTTTCTTCCAGAAGAATTTATTCACATATAATGTTAGCGGCAGTTTGATAATGCCAGTCGTGATTTTATGAGATACCTTTAAAAAAAGCGAAGTATTCAGGTCCCTAATATATTACGTAGGTATCCCAACTTTTCGAAATTGGCATCTTCACACATCTTTTGTAAAACCTGTATTTCATGGTTATGACTTTTATTGAATTTGAAAATAATTATGCATAGCATATTTTCAGTCTTTTCTTTACCCCGCCCACTATTTTTGCTCCCGAGCTTTTGAGCCTAACGAGCTGTAGGGAAGCCACTGTTACTGAGTTATTATATTAGGTCCTTATTTTTATTTTACTTATTTATTTACATTTAAACCCGCTAAACTACTTATGTAGTTTGTCAGCAGGTACATAATGACAACATTGGTACATTTTCAAACATTGTATACATATAATTTTATAATTTTGATGCTAAATATCAATTCAATAGATTATTTAAATTACCGAAATAGTATATACATGTGAGTAGCACTAGAAGCCTTAAATAATAAAAAAAGTACAAATGGATTTAGTATGATATGATATAATAAAAAATTAGTATGTTATGATATAATAAAAAAGTACAGATGGATTTAGTATGAACACATGAAATATAATCACAAGTAAATTAAAAGTTTCATATACATTAGGTATTACAAAAATTGTAATGAATTTACCAATTCCTTCAATGTGAGTTTCAATAAAGAATACAAGGACTTCGGTAGGGCATCAATATAAATCATCCCTATCTAATAGCCATTTCCTTAGTTTATATTTGACTTAACCATTAAAAACGTTATTATTTTTGATTTGTCATTGGTAGTTTATTGAATATTTTGGGTACAATATAGTTTAGGGTCCTTTCACCGTATTTATTGGTACATTTCGGAACCACCAATCCTTCATTTTGAGTGAATCTTGTATTATGTTTATGGTAAACTCTTTCCCTGTACAAGGAATCGGACAACATAACATGTTGACTTATAATATTATAAAACAATAATCAATTACAAATGAAATTGGCGTTTTGTATGGGAGGAACATAAAGTCGTTTTTTTTAATATAATATATTTATTTAATCAAAGTATGTACCATTGCTATCTATGCACTTTTGCCATCTCATAGGTAGTTCATCGATCCCTTTACTAAAAAAACTATTCGGACGGGAATCAATAAAATCTTTGAAGGCGGTTTGGACTGCCCCTTTGTTTCTCTTATCTGTGGGACTGCCCCATCGGGAGTTGAATTTTTTCCCTTGCAAGAAGTTATCCAAATTTCGAAAAAAATGGTAATCTGCTGAGGCAAGGTCCGGAGAGTACGGGGACTCTAATTTGGTAGCCGTCTGTTGTGCAGTGTGTGGTCTAGCGTTGTCGTGAAGCAGCAGTGGCCTAGAGCGATTAACCAGCCTCGGTTGTTTAGCAGCTAGCCATCATGGTTTGAAGTTGCTGACAATAGACATCTGCCGTAATCGTCTGGCCAGATTTAAGAAAGCTGTACTGAACGACACAAAAAAAAATAAAATAAAATAAAAAATAAAATGAAAAAAATAACTGTGTTTTCTTTTGCGGCACCGTGGCCGTACACATCATTAAATCCTTCGAGCCGTTTCCGCAGCACTGGTGCCACGGTGGAACTCGTACTCGTAAATAACGCGACATTTCAAGTTTCCATTTTGTAAACTAAGTGACGCAAAGAAAAAAAACAATTAAGGAAAAAACAAATGAATTGTAATTTTCGAAACACAAATACGTGAGTAAATAGCTGTATAAATTTGAATTTGGAATTCCTAACCAAATAGAAGATATTTGAGATCAAAGTTGCCAGTACGGCAAAACGCCAATTTCATTCCAGTAATAATTTATTTACTATGAGTGTTATTGAATAACATTTTTGACAAAGAAGAGAAAGGCAACAACCTTTATTAGACAAGAATCGTGTAGGGAAATATTGTAGCTTGTTATTGTAACTTATCCATGAAAAACACATGCAGACTAAACAAACTTTGATGGAAAATTGTTTGCTAAAAGTTGTAATGATCGATTCTCTTTTTTAACGATATTTTCAAGATTGTGATGTAACTCGGTCAACAAAGCGTGGGTAATAATCCGTTCTTATTAGAATCCTAGGATGTTCCCACCCCGTGCATTCGCTACCTAATACGAGTGCAGGAATAAGCAACCATGTGTATTATTTTTTTCATTCTGGGGTGATTTTAATACAATAGAACATATTCATTTATATCTACCATTTTTCTAAACACTGTGTGCTGTATTTTTTAAACGGTAGTGTGTGGAACGGGTGCATCAGATCAGATTAAATCCATTGTCATTTTCCATCAATTTTGTGTATTATGAAAATGAAACTTATATAGGTAGATATGAGGTTCTTAGAAAATGCGCTTATCGAGGGGGTAGAGCGGTGATTGGCTAAATTCGAATTGGCTAAAAATTCGTGACGTACCTTGGAGTCCGCATCTTCCACCGGGAGATTTGAATTAACTGTAGTACGTGACAGTGTTTTACTTCAAGCTATATATAGTCTGTCAAATAATAGTAGAAAATATAAAAACAGAACTACAATATTTATAGCTAGCAACACCAATTTAACTGTCAAATATTATTTTAAAGCGCAATGACACTGAATACGGAGAACACTGTAATCACATTTTAAAATACATTTTTTGTTTTCAAAGAAAAATAAAATGAAATCGAAGAAGCGGTAACTTAATGACATAAATTTGAATCAATGGTGTTTTATAAAGCGATTTTCTTTCATTTAATTTAACATAAATTTGAATTTAACTGTTGGTAAAAAGGAAGAATCACTAATGGTGAGTTTAGTTACACTGCTTTTAAATCAGAATGAGTTAAATATATTCAGATCTAAAATTGGAGATATGATCTAAGGGCCTAGGTACATAAGCTAGTAGTAACTAAATGTGAGCAATTTCTAAACTGTGCTTTATATTTTGTTACAATATTGTTGTTCTTTATTATGTTGAAACAAAATTTCAAAAGTATAATATACCTTTATGCAATTCTAATGATGAGATCAGCGAGTATCTATAGGTATTTCAAGGAAAAAATATTTTTTCCACTATTATGCCTTTTTATTTTTTTACAAAAATGTAGGTTAGACAGCTTTACATTTACACCATGTGTTATATTTTAGTATTTGAACTACAGTGGCCCCCTCCTATGTTTTCTACTCTTATTTGACAAACTGTACGTCACGCGTTCGAAACTTCGAAAGCGGCCCGACGAGTTTATTTTAGAAAAGATCTGAATGAGCTTTTTTTACATTAGCTCCACACAGGAGGCCCCGAGGAAAATAATTTCCCTTAAGGGATGCTGTGTGGAGGGTTTTTTTAAGGAAAGAAAGTTCTGGGAAGGAAAAAGGTATGAGGAGTGGATAGTAATCTGAGGGTCAGTATGTCCAGGAGTGACGGACAAATGAATCCATCCCTGCAACCGCAGTGCAAGGCGATGGGCCGAGAGATGGATTCCGGCTGGAAAGGATAAAAAAACCTCCCTCAACCAGTCTCTCTCGATCCTGCCCACCACGCGGCAGAAGGGCAGAAGCATCGGCCACCAAGAACCTCACCCCATGAAGCCACCACAAACCTCACCCCAAGAACCCGGGCACCCATGCCAAGTCACCAAACGTAGCGAACCACTTAGGGTGACCTGGCAGAGGTGTTGGTTATCCATTAAATGGTTCCATGGCGGAGGTGTTGGTTATCCAATAAATGTTTTCCGAGGCGGCGGTACCCATATCTGCCTCCCAAATTGAGCTAACCTTGTTAAACGCATTTTCTACGAACCTTGATACCTAAAAAAAAAATTTCTTAAATGAAAACAAATAACTTTGTGTACACTAGATACTTAGATATTATTTGACCAATTAATCACCACTTTTTGTAATGTTTTTTGGTCTGTCGGTGCTTATTTGTCTATACTTCTTTATTGTAATATAAATAATAATATGAGTTACATATATCTATATTTTACAAAATATTACATATAAGGTCATCATTGGTCATGTATTCCTTATCAGAAAAGATGAGCTCTTGTGCCTGATAAGGGAACCACGATTCTCTACAATACGCGACATCTTTTTTCAGCCCGATTCGAATGAGAGACCAAAGTCAACATATTTCGCTTAACGCGATCGCTATTTTCATCTCTATTTTCATACGATTTCAATTGTCATCACTGCAAACAACACATGAACCATGCTGTTTGCTGTGATGCCAACTGAAATCGTAGATATGAAAATAAAGATGAAAATAGCTATCGCGTAAAGCGAAAAATGTTGACTTTGGTGTCCAATTGGAATCGGACTGAAAAAAGATGTCTTGTATGCATTACTTTGGTTGTATGTTACAATATGTTTTGTATAAAATATTTACTTTTTACTACAAGATTGTTATTTTTGTTAGTTACCATTTATCCTGAGGAAGAAACCAAACATGTTGATAATTTTGATTGAATGAGCGGTCTACACAAAGTAATTTGTTTTAATTAATTTTTAAAAAATATTCAAAATTTCAATAAGCAGGACTGAAAATGTTTCATGAGGGTAAAATGTTTACATAAGGTACCTACCTATTTCGTTTCTTTCTAAACGGTTTTTCTACATTTATAAGTATTTTTAACGCCAAGAGCAGAGTTGCCATCATTAGGAGGAATGTATCGAATGTCTATGTACGGAGCAGTGTGAATTGACGATTATCACGAAGGAATGCAAAGCTAGGAAGTAGCTACCGAGGACACTATAAGATAGATGGACGCCCTTAGATGGCTTGGACACGCAAGCTTTATTATATCGAACGAAGTTACTATTAGTATTGGGATTAATATATCTATAACTATCTACCTAATACCTACAATAAAAATTCTTCCTCGCATTATCTCCTTAGGTACCATCTTGGATATCTACCATCCTTAAATACTAAATAAAGCCGTCAAGTAAGTTTTGAATTTTCATAAAATTCTCGTGTTTTTTTCATTACTATGGCAACACCGAATAACACCGATTTCAGTACATATTACGGTACGTTCAAATGGGTGACCGGACAACTCAGAATGAAATCATTAAATGCAAAGACGTTACATACTTTAGACGCGGGGTAGAAATCTCAAAATGGGAAGCCAACAACAAGACAATTGCAGAGTACTCGATTTCTAGTACTTTAGTACTAAACTGCCACGCGTCGAGTAAGGTCGTGTCCCACTAGTAAGTAAATTGCATTAAAAAGCGCCAAAATTCCCTCCTGTGTGATGAGAAAATGTTTCCATTACACGGTAAACAGTCGTAAAAGCGAAGGAATAACATTTCATTTGTAAATACATGCAAATTACTTATTATTTATTATTATCGATTATAAAAATAATACAATTGCTTTCCGCCCAAAGATTTTATGCGTCATTAGAGAACTCAAGGCCTACTAAAGTATAGGTCTGGATGCGCAACAGCCAAATTACAAAGTCGATGCCATGCCGTCGCTAAGTAAAATTTACTTTTTATAATAATAATCTAATGATTCTTTATTTACTTGCCTGCGGTAAAACAACATACAAATCAGCAGAAATAACAAATACAATAACAATCAACGCCATTTGCAAACTATCGTTGTTCATTATAGCTATTTGACACCTCAAAATTCGACTGGTGCCCAGGCCTACTACTTTAGTCGGCCTTGAGACAGTATTTGGCGGAACTTTTGAATTTTGAATACGAAAATGCCGCCCGCGTTCTATCTTTTGTTTCGTTCATATGCACATATTCTTTTAAGCGTCTATCTTTATCATACACGAATAACTTTTGAATTCAGAAATTATTGAAAATCGCTGAAAACAAAAGAGTTTTGATTAATTGCCACATTATATCTTGAGTTTGTGAGACTATGGCAAGTCTATTTATATAACGTCATAGATTAAATGTGTTGAAAAAAATATTAAAAAATTCTTTATTTATATTATTTTAAAATGATTATTTCATAGATTTAATGACGTTTCAAAGAGGCGTTGAATTGACTTAATTCTGAGTTGGCATGGAACCTCCCTGTAAATAGATGGTTTCACAGCGACTTCACCACAGTTGATCAATTTTTTCAGAAGGCGGTATAGCTTTATCCAGTAAAAATAACAACGCCTAACAAAAATTTTAAAAACAATTATTTTATCGAATTAATTAATTTTATTAAACAATTATTTTTTTAATAAATTTGTGTTATTTCACTGTTTACTACAATTCAAAATAATTTATAGTAGGTTGGTACCTAACTGTATTTGCGTAACGTTCCTGAAAGGTAGATATTTTCAGTATCGCCTTGGTGAAAGACCACCATTCACAATCAAAAGTTCTGGTGTTGTTGGTCACCAGATATGAATAGCCAGATACTTCCCCACCTTCCTCTTTCCCTCGTACTTCCTCTCTCACTAACTTCCTCTTCCCCCTACCTTCAGCCTTACAATGTACCCCTGTTGGGGGTGCAATGGTCTCACTAGCTCCAGACGGCTTGGAGCAGTTGGGACTCTTGTGGGTACTCGGATAAAAAATAAAAAAGGTTATAATTTTATGAAAAAAATTGATATAGGTTCTTAAAAAAAACGTGTTACGAAAGATATTTTTATGAAAAAAATTGATATAGGTTCTTAAAAAAAACGTGTTGCCAAAGATATTAAAATTATTATTATTATTATTTAAATATAATTATTCTGTATTTGAATATCTTTGCGTGTTGCGCTACCTCCTTCTTTAGCCAACGTTTCGGACAGCGTTACAGTGTCCAACATAAAAGCAGATATTTGGGCACAACACGGCACAATACCCCAAAAACAAATCACGATATCTAATAGTTTTGGCCGTGAAAATCTAAAATCATATCTCACTTTTAATTATGTATATTGGGATTCTGGTGACCAAAACTGAATATAAATTTAGATTAAATTAATGTCTTTTTTTAATTTTCAATATTATCACCATAGGAAAGTTGTACTTCCCTGTATGAATTCCCAAACTGCTAATAATTTCTCACCGAAAGTAGTGGAGTTATAGTGGAAGATACTCTAAGTATCGCCCTGATATAAAACCACCATTCAGAATTAAAACCTAGCTTGAAATGGCTTTTAGCCGTGTTTGGTGACCAGATCTGAATAGCCAAGTACTTCCCCACCTTCTTACCAATCTCCTTCCCCTCCCAACTACCCAAATTCGGGATGCCATAGTCTCACTGGCTCCAGACGGGAGTAGCTGGGACTCTTGTGTGGTATTCAAATAAAAAAAGTACCTGCCTTCTTTTCAGAAATAAAACAAAGTTTTTTTTCCTAGAAAAGGACACAAATTTGATGAAAAGCTAGGGTGAAAGAATAAATAAAAAAAAGCTTACTACCTTTTGATACCTACCAATAATATTGAAACATACACAGATATGCTATAATGTCCGCCCGACTGTCGGTGGAACCACGGTTTTAATAGTCCTAGTTTGAATACGGAATTTAGTTGGTTTTTCGAAAGTGTGTAGTAGTATTGGTTAACAGTATCGGCGACACCAGGATGCACAGTCCCACCCTTTAAAAACTGCCGATAGCCCATCTCCTTATATTTCTATATCTTTGGTACCTACGTAAATAGAGAATCTTTATTTATTTAGTTACTCTATTTTGATTTTTCCATTACATTTTTATATATACATTTTTACACCCAGTAAAAACTGCCGATAGCCCATCTCGGGCTATTTAACTGCACGGAACATAGGTACAAGACGGCTATGCTATCATATTTTTTTAATCACTATTAATTTTATATTTTTGAATGTAGCTATTACTTTGTGGTTATCCATTATAATAAAATGAAACAATGCAACTTTGTATAAACCACTTATAAAATGTGCAAACCCGACCGGTTTCGGAACAAACGTTCCTTCGTCAGGGAAAGCTTATACTAATTGAATAAGCTTTAAATAATATAAATAAATAAAAATAATATAAATCTTATAATAATATCTTTTAATATAAATCTTATACTAATTAGTATAAGCTTTCCCTGACGAAGGAACGTTTGTTCCGAAACCGGTCGGGTTTGCACATTTTATAAGTGGTTTATACAAAGTTGCATTGTTTCATTTTACTATTAATTTTATTTGTATTATAGATTTTTGCATGTAAATGTATCTCTGGTGTCACTTCCCAATGTATCGTCACAATTAACTGTTATACATACACTGTTTTACCATTACTAATATTTTGAATATGAATTTGTGACATGTAATTAATGTTTATGGTATACTTATGCCGTTTGTATTAAATAAATAAATAAATCTCCTTATAATATTTCAATACCTTTGGTACCTACGTAAATAGAGAAACTTAATTTTTTTAATTTTTTTATTTAGTCACTATATTTTAAATTTTACATGTATAGAAGATACATGTTAGATATAATATAAAATAGATGTGGCTTATATTCGTAATCGTCCTATTTATATCCTGTGCTGAGGCGGGCTATTTTTTGGATAAGTATTCGGTGATTTCTATGGTACAACTTCATGGTTTGGGTAAGTTGTTTCAGAAACTTCTATGACGATGTTTTTAATATACTAGTAAGATATTTTTCCGGGAACGTTTGCGCGGCTTGTTTCTGCCAGTTTCATACAAATCTTAATTTTGGATTTGAGATCACAATACCGAACCAAATTGAAAAATTATTTTTGAAATCAAAAGTTGTATCAAATATCTAGAGCGGATGTTTGCTACTTTATGTATTTGTGTTTTGAATGATAAGATATGGTCGATTAAAGATTTTAATGTTTAATGATTTTAGAGGTAACTTGGGCAATGTAATTTGTCAATTATTTTTCAATTATGTCACTTTTAAAGGCTCCTATTGGTTGAGATATGAAACGGAAATTACGATAAGTTTGCGCTCATTGGTCGCTTTGATTACGACCTCACTTTGCAAGTATTGGTTGAGATTGTTTTGGTAAAGATTCGCTTCTGCCGCATGTAAAACTGCACTCGAATTTTTTTTATATGAAAACCTCACAAGACTCCCAGCTGCTCCCATCTGGAGCCTGGAGGCTGAAGGTAATGAGGATGGGAAAAAGATGGGGAAAATGAAAGTGGGAAAGTACCTGGCTATTCATATCTGATCACCAAACACGGCTAAAGCCATGTCAAGCAACGTTTCAATTCTGAATGGTAGTCTTACACCAGGGCGATATTAAGAGTATCTTCCACTCTGGAAAGTGCTGCAAATATACTATATATTATTTTAAATGAATTAATTGTGAAATAGCACACATTAATCAAATAAAATTTATTTGCCCACGCAGGGATTCGATCCCGCGACCTTCGGATTGCGAGTCAAGAGCCTTACTCCTAGTTTTCAGCGACTTCTATGGTACATCTTCATGGTTTGGGTACCTATAAGTTGTTTCAGTAACTTCTATGACGATATTTTTATTATACTACTCGTAGTAAGTTATTTTTTCCTGTAGTTTCTTAAGCCAAGATTTAATGTCCTTAACGTAGTTATTTTTGTTTTATTTTGTTTGATACTGTGTTCCTTCCGACTTATAAAAGCTAATTTATTTTTTCTGAAATTTTTAATATAACCCTTACGTCTTCGTTTCATCAACAAAAAGCGTGGTAAGAACGGCGCTCTCAGCGGCAGGACGGTAGGTACGTTCTGGGTGATTTTTATGCTGAAGTCGTGATGGCGGCAGTCATGAGAACCAGAGGAAAAAATGTTCAGCAACCTTCCCGACCGGCGAGATGACGAGATGACGCTAAGCCAAGACGCCATGACGCTTCGCACCGAGCTCGGCCAATGGGATCCGCTCAGCAAAAAGCGGCATTACATTAATATCAATTCATCGCTTACTTATACCTACTTACTTACTCTCGGGCACTTATTGTTGTCCTGTTTAATAGGTAGGTAATGTGCGCGAACCTGGGAACTTTAATACCTAAGTATGACAAATGTGGTTCTATGACAAGGACAACATAGTATACCTACATACATGTATACAAAGTGTTAAGGGACATACTTGTCTTTCTTTAACAAGTGATTCGTAACATAATCGATATACCTATTAAAATCAGTTGTAGGTATTTATATGATGTTGTGACTTTTATCAAACAGCTGGATATCAGGTCGAATTCGGGGCCAGATATGATTCCCTCAATATTACTTAAAAACTGTGTTCATGTTCTAGCTCTTCCTATTACTATAATTTTCAATTTATTTTTATCTACAGGTTGTTTTCCTGAAATTTGGAAAAGTAGCTTTATAACACCTATTTTTTAAAAAGGTGATAAAAGTCAAATTGAAAATTATAGATCAATATGCATTATATCATCACTACCTAAACTTTTTGAAAAGATTACATTAAGTAAAATCATGCATCAAATTAAACCGCTTATATCAATATTTCAACATGATTTCATGCCAAGCAGATCCACGTCATCTAACTTATTGCTTTACGAAAATTTTATTTCTAATGCACTTTACAAGGGTCATCAAGTTGACACTATTTATACTGATTTTAGCAAAGCCTTTGATACTGTTTCTCATCGCATTTTAATGGAAAAATTAGTACACTTGGGAATAAGCGGCAACTTTCTCAAATGGCTTAGAAGCTACTTATCATTTAGAAAACTATCTGTAAAAATTAACTCCACAACCTCATACACTTTTTTGCCTTAAGGGTCGGGTTTGGAAAACATCGCTCCGCATTAGCAGTAGCATCCGCGTCTCGTAGCAGCAATACTAGAAAATTATATATGGGTAGTTAGAAAAATGTGTAAAGTTACTAGTGATTAAATTTTTTTTACTGTAATCTTACAAATTCTATAAGTTTTACATACTGCAACTTTAGTTAAAACGTTGAAAAAGGCCTTCGCGATTATCTCTCCTGAACCTGTTGTAAACATTTTTACCAAAAATCCTTCCGTAATCTCAGAGTAAACATTATGTTAAATCAAGCTATTAAATTAAAAGCACTTCAGGGTATCTAGATTTTTATTGTAATTCGCCTAAACTTTCTGAATTTTTCAACTATTCTCCGCCATACAAAAATGTATGGCAAAATAATACGCCGCGCGATGTCTTATATAACGGTTGAATTTCACAGAATTCATTCAGTTGTGAGAGAGCGGTCAAGGCGGGAGCACGCATATTTTTTTCGCAGCAATTTTGTTCGCTGTTTATTCGATTTTTGAAGGAATCATTGAGGAGATAGGTGTTACAGTAACCGGGTAAGTAGAAATAAAATATATTTATTATTTTCTAATAAATTATTTTTAACTTGATTTACAGATTTTATTTTTTTTTAAACTTCCGGTACCTTAAAAATGGGTAAAAATAAAGGAATTCTTGCTTACCGTGCCATAAAAAATAGACCCTCCCACTGGAAGAAAAGGAGAATAAGGTAATAATGTCAAAATTTAATTTTTTTATCGAAGGAAGCAAATACTTTGTGGTGTGACATTATATATTAAATTAAAAAAACACACTTTGTAAAGCACCACTTTTTATTAGAATTGATATTTAACAGCCAACCAGGTTTCGCTCATCTCGAGCTTCATCAGGGCTCATTATAATAGCAGTATAGGCAGTTGTTATAATAAGCCCTGATGAAGCTCGAGATGAGCGAAACCTGGTTGGCTGTTAAATATCAATTCTAATAAAAAGTGGCGCTTTACAAAGTGTGTTTTTAATTTAATATTTAATTTTTTTACTGATTTCTATCAAAGGTAGTTTGAAGGTGGACTGAAGTCATTTTGCTTTTTGACATCTAAAGATTTCGGCATCCATCTTGAATTTCTCTGTAGTTATCTATCGATTTGGTTCAATATCAGAATTCGGGCGTTGAACTCAGATCTAATGTCAAAATGCAAAATTTCGGCATCCATCTTGAATTTCTCGTGTTCTCTACCGATCTGGTTCAAAATCAGTATTAGGGAGTATTGGCGAGCACTGAACTCGGATCTAATGTCCAAATGCAACATTTCGGCATCCATCTTGAATTTCTCTAGTTATCTACCTATTTGGTTCAAAATCAGGATTAGGGCATTTGGACGTGCACTGAACTCGGATCTAATGTCAAAATGCAAAATTTCGGCATCCATCTTGAATATCTTAAGTACTTGGACGATTTGGTTCAAAATCAGGTTTAAGGAGTTTGGGGTTCACCGAACTCGAATTTAATGTCAAAGTGCATAATTTCGACGACCATTTTGAGTTCTCTACCGATTCCGTTCAAATTGTCACTAAGTTTTATTGAAAACAACGACTGTCAGATCCATTGATAAATCGAATGAATTTCGATGTTGGGTAAATTCTGGGTTGTATTATTACAAATAAATTTATTTTATATGTTTTTTTAGAAAAGCAGCAGAAGCAATATAAATGACGTCGTTATAACAGAAACTATCAGTGAACATGTAAGTTTTTTAAATAAACATAAGCGGCCTGAATAATGGCCTTCCATATAAACTTTTTGCTATAATGAATGATCTACCACACTTTTTGTGAATGTTTAGAATTATCGATAATAGACCTGGAGAAAGGATGATGTCATTACAAAATGACAGTCTTATGAATAAATGAGGAGCTAACACTTATCACTCTGTATTGTTTTGTATTTTTTTATTAATAAATTTACATTACAAATGTATAGTATAATGTCCTCCACGCTAGGAATTCACCTGTGTTGTGGAGGACATTTTTCAATTGTAAAATTATATAATAGTAAACAAGTATATAATAGTAACTTTGTTATTTTTGGATAATGCTGTGAAATAACTATAATAATTGTGGGTAATAATTAATTTATTTTGAACTTACATATAACATTTGCAATTTTACCTGTAACACGCACAACACGAGTTACAGCGTGTTTTATACAAAGAAAAAAAAACTTTTCAATAGCCTTCTATAAAAAAACAGAGTGGAAGATACTTTATGTATCGCCCTGGTGTAAGACCACTATTTAGAATTGAAACGTTGCTTGAAATGGCTTTAGCCGTATGTGGTGACCAAATCTGAATAGCCAGGTACTTCCCCTATATTATTCCCCTCCCACCTTATTCAGCCTCACAACATACCCCAATCACTGGCCCGAGGCGATTGATAACAGTTGGGACTTTGTAAGGTACATAAAAATAAAAATAAAACATTCTTTATATTTTTGACTGTCTTTTTCTAAATGTGCTTCGTTCTACTTTATGTATATCAAAGATAAATTGTAAAATATATTCTTTCTTACTAGGTATTAAAAAAATCTGTATGCATATAAATAAACTTTCAAAAACAAAACTACCTGTTTTTTTTTTTTAATTTCTAAGGCACAGAGTAAAAACTGGTTGTCGTAACTTATTCACACCCATTATTTTCTGGTAAAATTATAAAAAAAATAATGACATTATACAAACCATATATGAACCAGAAATTTTTTCCACATCAAAACACCATTAGATTTTATGTCACATTGAGTCAAAAACTAAGACGTCTGTAAAGGTCCAGGGGCTAAAAAAAGTCTATGTATCCTTGCCCTTGCATAATATGATTTATAGTCTGTCGAGCTGTATCAATTATGTTGGAAATAAATTAAAATTTTACAAAGCAAGTTTATTTTTATTCCGTATTTTATCAAAATGCTGAGCAGCCGTGCCTGAATCTAACCGAAATACACAGTAGATCGCGGCGGCCGAGCTTGTTTGCAACTACCAAAAATACCTAACGGCAGTGAATGGGCAGTTTGACCCAGGCGCAAATGTCTCTAAGAGCTATCCACGCTATTCGACAATACGATTCTTAGTATGTTAAGCTGTATCCATTATTATGGTAGGAACTAAATTTTAATTTTATAAGGCAAGTGTATTTTTATTTCCTAAGTCCGTAGTGTCTAGTATACCCACATCTCCTCTAGTCTAGTTTGTCTACAAGTACAAGAAATACCTAACTGCAGCGTCAGCGCGGTTTGATACCCGACCCTTAAGTGGGATCCCCCAAGGTTCCCACCTAGGACCAATTCTTTTCCTACTATTTATTAACGACATTTCATTAATTTTCGATAATATTCACTTTCTTCTATTTGCCGACGATCTAAAGATGTTTAAATCGATTGAAAATTCTTCTGATTGTTTAACTCTACAAATGAACTTCAATAAACTTTATGAATGGCGCATCGCAAACTAATTATATCTTTTATAATTATAACTTATAGAAATTATCTGAAAGGCGAAAAATATTTGATCTCCTTTTATTGTATAAAATTGTACATTCAAGGTTGGACTGCCCTGACGCTATAAACTTGTTATCCTTACATATACCTCCAAAATACACTAGACGAAATATTTTATTTTACAACAATAACTTCGCTACGAATTCTGTGATGGAAAGAATACACAGATTGGGCAATGAACTAACTGATGTCGCTAACATTTTTAATTTGAATTTCGATTCATTTAAAGCCAAATTAGTCTACCACTTTTTAGATGTAAATAATGAATAAGAAATCGTTTTATTTTATTACAATTTTATTTTGTTTATTGTTTTTTTTATTGTTCTTATTTCAAAAGCATACAACGGGTGATTAAGTAAAAATTGATGTGTTTTGATTATTTTTAATGTTTTTCTTGCTCGTAGGTATATGTACATACGAGTTCTCTAAAGTTATCCATGTGGAATTAGCATTAGATGTATTCCTATTATTTTACATTGAGTTTATGCTTTATTTGTATATTTTGTATTATTTTTTATTTTGTGTTATACTGTTGTTATAAATGAAATTTGTATTTTATATGTAAAAGCCCAATAGGGCGTCAATAAATAAATAAAAATATGAGTATGTATATGAGATGTCTATGCGTTGCTAAACCATTCATCTGATTGCGATGAAAATTTGGGAATTTGATGTGTGCATGCCCGCGATGGTATTTCTATACAATAATGAGCTCCGGTGTCATGAAGTTATGCGTTGCTAAACCGTTCATCCGCTCGCGGTGAAACTTTGGTGGAATTGTGAGCATGCCCGCGAACGGATAAGTATATGCTGGTGAGCTCTGGCATTATGAAATTTGTTTTAAAAAATTACAATAGGTGGCACGAGTGCTGTTTGAAAACTGAATGTACCGGAACTGAATGTATGGAATGCGGAAAGGGGGAGGAGAACTCGGGAGGAGGATTCACGGGACGGGGGAAGCGGGAGTGGGGAGAGAGGGAAGGCGGAGTGGGAACGCGTGAGAGGAAGAGGACGCGTGAGAGGAAGGGGAACGGGACGAATGGGAAAGGACACGCAGGGAAAACAATTTATTTATTAATTTTATTATTATGAAGTGGAATAGCAACGCATGCCGGGAACTCGCTAGTTTGAAATAAAAATGTAAAATAAGTTTTGATTGTTTTTCAAAAAAAATTTCTTCAAATTATAACAAAAAAAATTCCACATGTCATCACTGTTCACTCAGCCGAGTAGCCAAACGAAACCTCACCTCGACCCTTACTCTCCTATACTTAGTGATTTTTTATGGTTCAAGTTGAAAAAAAATGTCACCGAAGACCAAAATTTCATTTCCATCTTTTACTCCAAATAATGTCAAAAATCACTGATAAAATTAACTAAGTCAAGTACGTCCAAAGAAAAGTGGAGATTAAAAACATGCAATAAATAATATCAGAAATAATCCTAAAAGTATCCATTAGAACTTCGCCATTTTTTTTTTAAATCTCCTGTTTTCGGTATTATAAAACACTACTCAATATCTTTCTCAAAAGATAGGACAAGTGAGTAGGTACCTACAGACCAACACGACTAATTTAGGTACAACATTCCAAATTTTAATAACTGGGAACTTTTCATTCCAAAATTAAATAACTGGAGTCTTTTGGCTAGAAAAAAGTAATTTCCATGCAACAAAATTAAATGCAATGAAATTTAAAATAGCATGGACATAAATAAGTTTAAAAACGACTATATAGGGATAAGTTTAACTAATAAAAGTAAATGCTAATTATGAAGAAATCGTTTAAACATTGAAGTAACACCAACATAAGAACCTACAAGTCCTACAGTCAAAAAACGTGAAAATTGGGAAATCAACAAACACAGTCAACAACATGAAGATAAGGAAATCATAAAACTCATGAAATAACATATGACACAACAGCCTACAGCCCGCCTCGGAAAATCCATAGTAAGTAGGACTGTGAATGTAAAATATTGTTCATTAAATAATGCATAAATAAAATGAAAGAAACCTAACCTATCCTATTTTTTATGCCATGATATCAAAGAAGCCGTTAGATGGTAAAAAAGTTAATCAATATGTCCGCAAGAAACGCACACATTTTTTCTTAATTTCATATTGTCTTTTCATACCTAGTGATGTAGTGACGATGTTTTTTTTATTTTTGTTATACGTAGTTATTTTAACTGGTGAAAGCTACACCGCCTTCTGAAAAAAATTATTTAAAATAAATATATATTTAGATACGAGTGGGTAGATGTTTAGGTATAGATTCTCCCTAGTTCCACGAAATAAAAAACTAAGCACTAGTACTATCTATTTACAAAATTTTCTCGTTCTTTGCATTATGTGAATAAGAATTCGACTA
This sequence comes from Limnephilus rhombicus, assembly GCA_929108145.2. Lineage (NCBI taxonomy): Eukaryota > Metazoa > Arthropoda > Insecta > Trichoptera > Limnephilidae > Limnephilus > Limnephilus rhombicus. The sequence continues at coordinate 20,972,901 of OV815286.1, forward strand.
TTGAATAAGATAAAAAAAATATAATCGTTTTCTGTGTATCATTGATATTCGTACTAAATAAACAGTATTTTTCTAACTGAACTGAGGTTTAAAAACACTTCCAACCAATTTTCCTAAGTTCACATACTCAATCGCCATGTTTCACACATTGAATACAGCTGAATGAATGTTGCTGCAAAGTTTTTCACAGTTTTCAAACAACAGAAAACTTTTCTGTTCGAGATGTTCAACAAACGGCCGCCAGGTGCGCTGCGAACAAAATGGCGCCACAAAGGGCTACAAACAAGCCGAAAGGGTTCCCGAATTCAAAGAAGGTTGGGGTAAGGGGCGAATAGATGCATTTCGTTCCCCTGCTTTAGTCGCATGCCGTCCGCCGAACGGCTTGGGTCACGTGCGGCTATAGAAAACTAACCTACAATATCGCTTTTACGTTTACGTTTGACAGCTCGGTTCGTTTCCCGCGTAAAAACACGGGACGATCGCCGACGCGCCGGAACGCCAGAAAAAGCGAAAAAGCGTCGGAGTTTTTTACGCCAACAATTCGTTCGCTTTGGCGTGAGTGCAGCGTTGCATTACGAATTGTTTATTATACGAAAACAACCAGTTCATAAATACATATGCACTTTTTTGTTTTGAAACATACATCGTACCTGCCAGACGCTTCTGAAATTACGATTGTTAAAGAATTATTATTGTGTTACGTGAGAGAAATTGTGATTCGAAAACAGACAGAAAACTAATAATATAAAAACTACATAAAATCCATTTTTAATATTATCGAGGATCTCGTTAAACTTTCGCGTGAACATGTATCGATGATAAATGAAGCATTTATTTTTGGACCAAAAAAATGTTTTTCGTTTTTAGACATCTCAGAAAGAATAAAAAAATCATCAAGTTTCTCAAATTCAAACGACAATAATAATAATAATAAATCAGTGAGACTGAACTGAAGACATAAAATTGGGACTGAAAAACAACTATTCGACAAATTGAAAAACAGACTGAAAGGACAACAATCCCCAAAAACAAAAGAAAACCAGAAAAGTTCCGAAGAAAAAAATCAAAAAGTTAAAAAATTGAATTACTAAAAAGTTTCACTACTAAAAATTAACAAAAAGTTTTGAATTTGAAAGGCTCAAGAAAAGTTTCAAGACAATAATTTGATTTTGAAAAAGTACCAAAACTAAAAAAAAATAAAAATCTTAAGTGTTTCTGGAGTGATTGCTGTTTTAGGCGGCTTGCAGAGTGCATGGTGTGGTGCAGGGCGGGCATGGAGGCGGGCAGCGCCGCCCACCCCTCGCCTCCGGCGCTCCCCGCGGCCCCCCACACCCCCCACACGCCTCACCCAGTCCCCCACCCCAACACGGACACCCCTAACGGGACAGCCAAGATCCTGGGGAGGAACGCCAACGGGACAAGTAAGTTCATTTTTATGGTTCCATACCAAACAGAACATTTGTCCAACTCATAACCTAATCTCTTATTTTTTCATGTTCTGTTTTATCACTGGTCTGTTTTATCCTGTTGCCATATATTTTTGTACTTGTCTTTTTAGATGTTACAAAATAAATATCAATATATCAAAAAGGAACTAAGTAGGTACCTAACTAATCATCACGCCGTTTCCCCGCACGGGCAGGCTCATAGGATAGGTTACGGGAATCATGTCTCACTCGGGCATCCCCGACTTTTACATTTCACTTTCGTGTCATATATTCCACTTAGGTACACTCCTTACTTCGTTTATCCGACGGCCTCCATGATCGAGAGGCAAGGCTCTTGACTAGCGATCTGGAGGTCACGGGTTCAAATCCCGGCGTGCCCAAATAAAAAATATTTGACAGATTTGTGTTTTCACAATTTAACCGTTTAAAATAATATAAGATATATTTGCGGCAGTGGAAGATGTTATCGGTATCTGAATTGAAACGTTGCTTGAAATGGCTTTAGCCGTGTTTGGTGACTAGATCTGAATAGCCAGGTACTTCCCCTCCTTCCCATTTCCAATCACCTTCTCTTCCTCACTTACCTTCAGCCTCACATATAGTACCATAGTCTCACTGGTTCCAGGAGGATGGGAGCAATTGGTACTCTTGTGCAATATTCACATTTTGAAAAATCCGATCTTCATGCCTAAACCTAGTATTTACGTTATCATTAACTTTTTATTACATAATTCCACTCAGGAGGTCCTGAGGAAAAGAATTTATGACTCCTAACATCTATGCGTCCTTTGCTTAATTTTATTAATTGTACCTACGCTTACATCAGCCGTGCATTCTTTCCAAATCTTAGCATTTTGTATGCGTCTTACGTGGTTTTACCACACAGGCGCCTAAGGATATCTTTTACGTGGCGTTTAGTTCACTTTCATCCCTTTTCTCCAGTTCCACGCCTCACTGCCATACACCGGGTTGGTATCAGCATTCCATTGTGGATTGCTAGCTTCCCTTCTTTGGCGTTAAAAATTCATAAATAGGAACTTATGACGTCTATTTTTTTTCATTTTAGAATTATTGTGGAAAGCGTCCAATCACGGCGCATTTGATTATAATAAACTAGCAGACCCGGCCACACGTTGCTGTGGCTAATGAAACCTTTCTAACCAACGCCATCTGTTAAATCAAATCCACATCACGTTGCCCGCTGCCCGCTGCCGCTTGGCCAGAATATATTATGTATTTCAACCAATTTACACAAAACCTTGACAAATTATATACCTAAAAACCTTCCTCACGAATCACTCTATCTATTGGTGAAAACCGCATGAAAATCCGTTGCGCAGTTTAAAAGATTTAAGCGCACATGCATCGTGAGCGACTTCATTTTATACTTAGTAGTAGGTATAATAAATTATTATGAATATCTTTATTACGATCACCAAAGATGGATATGAGAGAATTTGAGAGGCGAGTTTGCGTACCGCCGTCCCGGGAACCATTTATTGGATAACCAACACCCCCACGATAGGATACCTAGACTGGCTTGATGCAATTAGTGATATAGCAGGGGGCCCGGGTTCATATGGTGAGATTTATTTAGGTCTTGGCGGCGGATGCCCAGCCACTGCATGGCGGCCGGATCGGGAGGGACTAATTGGGGGAGACCTTTTAACCTCTCTAGCCGGACTCTCTCGACCAATCCGAATCAAAATTCCCAGATCTTTGTCTCTTTCCTTAAAAATATCCTTCACACAGCATCCCCAAAGATGACATAGACCCTGCGGGAAATTATTTTCCTCAAATAATTATTAATAATTAATTTGCGTTCAAAATTTAAATATTTTTAATCGCGTGATATATTATAATGATTTGTAATAATAAAATCTGAAAGAATCTTTCAACTTCTTTTAAATCAATATTTCATTTTTAAATTCGTTCAAAAGCATCGAATTTATGTAGAATCGAATGTAAAATTAAAAAATTTCCCGCGCAATCCGCATTGAGACAGTTCGCTTGAGAATTACATTGCAAAATTTAGAGACTCTAGGGGTTTTTTTTTTCAATTATTTCTGGCTTTCACCCTTCAAGGGTGTTCTAGGCCATCATTTATAATTACAGAGAAAAGAAAGGTGAATTTATATATTAATTTTATTTAAATGTGCAAATTGACTCTAGGGGTTAATCTGTTTAAATATCGGTCGATAGGTACCCACTGAAATAGAACATGGCCTTTTTTCATCCCGAATCCATATGTAATGACGTCCCGTACGGAATTAGGACGAAAAGAGCATCGTATAAATCGCCTATTAGAATCACTCTGATGCAAGACGAATATTCAGAGTAGAAATGGCAATAGTTGTATCTGGTGATCAGTATTTATATAGTCGGATACTTCCCAACCTTCCTCTTGCACATGTCCTTGCCTTCCTGCATATTTTGTGGGCCCGCAACCTTGCATTTTTACCTTGGCAGCCGGGTAAGTTTTAAAGCTCTTAAAAAATATATGTTATTCTTGAAGATAATAATATCTAAACTTTGCCCGCGCCGAAACGCAAATTATATAAAATACCCTCGATAGAAAAAAATCGCAAAGTATGCTTCAAAAATTATTATAAACACGTTTGTTTCAGTTATTTTACAAGTTGTATGTATGAAAAAATTCACAGTGTTTCTTTAAATGCTGTTTAAGACAATGCTTGCAAGATTTTTGCTCTATTTTAAACGAGTCGTGTTTAATTAAATATTTTCGCAATTTTCGCATCGATTTTGTCACTGTAAATGTTAGCTCTCTCCTCTAACAATCGTAATTTCGTATCTCTCCATCATCTTCTTTTCGAGCCCGGTTGCAGAGCCTTAACCCAGGGGTCGGCAACCTTTTGAGTCGGAAGAGTCAAAAATTCCAATTTAGAAAATTTCTAAGTTTTTAAAGAGCCACAAAAAAAAATTAATTAGGGGGGGCTGGATATTTTTTTTTTGTGGTAAAGGGGGCGATTCCTTCAATACTTCTACCAAAACATAGGCTGGGTTTTCCTTTTCTTGCAGTTTTAGGTTCAGCTCATTTAATTTCGCCGTGATTTCCACCATAAAGTAAAAAATTGCAACCATTTGTCGTTCTCTAATTCAGAGTGATTAATGCCTTTTTCATTGAGGAATTATTTATTTCATTCAAGCACAAAGCAAAACGTTTCGACACTTTACCTTATTGTGTTACCCACCTTTACTTCAGTTTTTTTTATTATTATTATTATATACGTACATACATACCTTTGAGAAGATAATTTGCTTCTAACTCGTCTACTTGAAACAACAAACTATACGTCACAGCCAAAGCACTGGTGAAGACGCCAAACTGTCTTGCGTCGAAAGCGAATTAAAACCTACATAGAAACTGAATTATTATTTTTAATTGTTAAACTAACGTTTAAGACAAGATTTTAATGCATATCACAAAGGGTAAAAATTATTATAAGCAATAATTATCAGCCTGAAACACACATCCACATTGAAAAATCTTACGAGAAAAAATACATGACGCCAACGGGACTTGAACCCGTGCCCTTCTGATTGCCGGTCAGCTGCTCTCCCAATTGAGCTATCGCGGCTTATCTTATACCCGCCAAATGATTCAATATATACTAGTGTTTCATTCAACAATTAATGCTTATTATATTTTTTCCACCTGAAAACAACCAACTTTATTTTTGCAAGAGAGACACTGTTAGTGTTAAATCCGTCGCTAGGTGGCGTCGAGACAAATTATGCCTTCATTTATTGGGGAAATACTTAAACTTGTCAAATATTAATTATTATTTTTAATATTAATTATTATTTTAATTAATTATTATAATTTTATTAATTATTATTTTTACTACATAGAAACATCCGACGACGGCATCATTCGATAGCTTCCGACGGACGGACGACAGTGACGACGCGTGTCACGGGGGAGGGGTGCGGTGAAAAGCGAGTACAATTTGCTGAGAGATAGAAATGGTGCCTAATCATCGTTCATCGATTCAGAACGATTTTTAAATGCTTTTTTTTATAAAATAAATAATATTTGCGTATGGAACTAAAGAGCCGCAGCTTCACATCCAAAGAGCCGCAGGTTGCCGACCCCTGCCTTAACCTAATGACGCACGTTAAATTAAAGACGCGCCGCGGCGTATGGGAGTCTACGGCGCACCATAGGTATTACCGGCGGTTGGGACATTTGTGCAATAATTATATATTTAAAAATTCTCCATCATTTTTCTCGGTTCCTTTCTAATTCACAAGTCACATGGCATCCCCAAATAGATTGTTGTGAGGTTGCAGAACATGGGGAGGCGAAGGAGGTGCGGGAAGATGGGAAAGATGAGGAAGATGGGGAAGTGCCTAGCTATTCAGATCTGATCACCAAATTATGAATGATCTTTCACCAAGGCGATACTGAAAGTATCTACCACCATGGAACATGCCGCAAGTAATACTCACAATACATGGGTAAGGTATCTGGAGGGCGCGTGACCACGTGGCGAACAGCGTGCGGGCTGCGAGGATTTAATTTTCATACAAATCGACAACTTTATTCCGAGGTTGATGAAATTTTACACACTTGAACTTCAAATTAGGAGGAAGTTCTTCAATAGATTTCGAAAACCTCTTCCTAAAACTCTGGCAACGCCGGGACTAGTAATTATTTTACTACTTTAGTTACTTATAGAGGAGAGGGATTGTATTTCATTATATGAAAAAATAAAATCTTTATTTAACAATTTTTACAAGAGTAGTTCTAAAACGATAGTGCAAAAACCGAATACACGACCTTATGCAATAAATGAATGGGTAAGCAGTGAATTATTATGTCATATAAATAAAAGGGATAAACTTTATAAAAAATGGAAAAGTACACCAACAAACAAAACATATGAAACAGAATATAAAAAAACACGAAACCTTGTCAATAAACTCATAAATAAAGATAAAACGAACTACTATAATAATAAATTTAAAAACTGTTTTAATGATACAAAAAAAACCTGGGACGAGATAAATAATATTTTAGGACGTAAACCCAAAAACGATTGTGATCAAACTATAACACGATATATGTTAAAAGATAGAACTGAGGATTCTGTGTCAAATGATTTTGTGAATTACTTCTCGGATAGCATCAGCAACATGTTACATAAATGCAATCACAAAGCTACTAATATAGTACTGGAAGAACTACCTCACAGTTTATATATACCAAGAGCTACTATAACCGATATTGAAAACATTGTTAAAAAAATGAAAAACTTTAAAAGCACAGGTATTGACAATATAAGAATGTTTGATTTAAAAAGAAATATAAAAACTCTTGGGCCAATAATTACTCATTTAATGAATTTGATAATAAATCAATCAAAAATTCCACAAGAATTTAAATGTAGCATTACTAGACCAATATTTAAAGGTGGAAAACACATTGAACTGGGAAATTATAGGCCTATTAGTATTCTACCAGCATTAGAAAAAATTCTTGAAAAATTTTTATCAAATAAATTAAATAATTATATTGAAAAATTCTCTATCATTGATCCAAGTCAATATGGTTTCCAAAGAAAAAAAAATACTGAAAAACTACTGCAAGATTTTTCCAATTACGTAAATAACCAATTGAATAATAAATTACATGTTATTGTTTTATTTATTGATAACTCTAAAGCTTTTGACACAATTAACTCAAAAAAACTGCTTAAAACTCTAGAAAAAATTGGAATAAGAGGAAATGTGTTAAATTTATTTAAAGATTATCTTACAGATAGAAAAATATGTATCAAAATAAATAATACTTTTAGTAAAACAAAAAATGTATCTGCAGGAGTTCCACAAGGTTCCATATTAGGACCTACACTATATATAATTTATGTAACCATAATGAAAAAACTTTTCTCTTTTGTGAAACATTTTGTATTCGCAGATGATACGGCATTGGTCATATCACATAAAGATCTAAAAATTGCAATTGAACTCATGCAAATTGACTTTAATCAACTCTGTAAATGGTCACATGATGCAGGACTATTAATAAATGCTAAAAAAACCAAAGTAATGCATATAAGATCACCTAATGCCAAATTTCAATTTAATCCTAATATTATATCTCATAATTTTAATTGCATTCATAAAAATATTCCAACTAATTGTAATTGTGAAAGCTTAGAATTAGTTTCGGAATACGTGTATCTTGGTGTTACTGTAGATTGTTTTTTTAAATGGGATATACATATAAAAAAAACCTGTAAAAGACTCAGATCGATTGCTGGCAGAATGTACACATTAAATTTTTTCCTATCAATTGAAACACTTAAAATAATTTATATGTCACTAGCAGAATCTATTATAAGATATGGATTAACAATATGGGGAAATACTTCTATAACCAATCTGAAACAAGTGCAAGTTTTACAAAACGCAATTGTAAAATTATTGGTCGTCCCTAATATTTTCAAACAGAGACAAAATGAACCGTTGCTGTTTCAGAGTGCAAAATTTTACCTGTTAAGGCAATACTTTGGCACAAAATTATAATTCAACATATATTTACCCCGCAGCATAAAGAGAAATTAGAACATAAATACAGCACTAGATTCACGCGTAACGACGGGTTAATAGTTCCGAAATTTAACAATAAGTACGGACAGAGAACGTTTGAATATATCATACCGAAGATATTTAATTTATTACCTGACACTATAAAGCAATGTAATTCTATGAATAAGGTTAAATATATGGTGAAAAATTGGCTATCGGAAAAAAAAGATTTATATTGATTTTGATATGTATGAAAAAATGTTGTATCTGTAGATATAAGATGTAAATTTTAAATATGTATAAATATGTAACTAAAATATAAGCACCTGTTGACAAGCCGATTCAATTGGCTTAGCAGGACTTGTTTGTTGATTATATTATGTATTATCTATTATTTCAATAAAAAAAAAATAAAAAAAAAAAAAAAATAAAAAAAAACTCTGCAAAGTATCCAGGAGTTAGTACATTAACTTCGGAAGGTGTTTTTACACGATGGTGGAAGTAAAAAAATCTTAATTCCAATGTTTTAAGGTAGCTTTCAAGTGAAAAAGTTAAATTGTTTGTATGGAATTTTTAAAAAATCTTTTTACTCTACCATCGTTACCGAAGTTAGTGCACTTTACCCCGGATACCCTGTTTATTTTTTTAATTTATAAATTGTGTACTAACACAAATTAATCAAATAGAATTTACTTGCACACTTTTGGATTTGATCCCGCGACCTTCGGATTCTTTTGTAAATTGGAGATGACATTGTTCCATTCGCTGGGACTCTTGTGCGGTTTCACAACAAATCAAATCCAGTACTATGATAGTGGAAGATACTCTAGTATCGCACGTGAAAGACCACCATATTCAGAATCGAGATGTTGCTTGAAATGGCTTTAACCGTGTTTGGTGACCATATATAAATAGCCAGAAGAGTTATTCTCTATCTTTTGTGGGATCGTTATCGAGATAACGGACGTGATCCCTTGTAACATTTGTGTGATTTTTACATATTTACCTACTATCACATATTTTAGTTTAGATCGTTTTAAACACTAATGAGCGAGTATGCATGATTATTTATTCATTTAATGTACGTTGTTCATAATGTACATAGAAAAAGCAAATAAATCACATAAATCTGACAAGAGATCACGTCCGTTTCGATAACGATCCCACAAACTATAGAGAATAACTCTTCTGATTCTTCCCAACATGCTTCTTCCCCATCTCCTTCCCGTGCCCAGCCTCCCCTTAGTATAACGATGACCCGATAATTGATCCGCCGACAATAAATTGCCCCCCCCCCCGGGAAAGGTTTTTACGATAAAGTTAAAAAAATTTGTTCATTAATTACCAATTTCAAACGTAAAATCGACTTAAATATACCCTCTGTAATAAGTTGGTATGAATCAAAGATATTGAAATATAAGGTATGAATAGTAGATTTTTCCTTGATGCATTTGAATGAAAATATGTTTTATATACTTTTGAATGTAGCTATAACTTTGTGGTTATCCATTATAGATAAATGAAACAATTTTACTTTGTTTGAACCACTTATATATTTGAGTAAAGCCGACCGGTTTCGGAACGACCGTTCCTTCTTCAGGGCAAACGTATACTGATTTGACAGTAACAAAATAGTGGATGGGAACAATGTATTATTATGTTAGGGATGGAGCTGTTGCTAATACCTTAATGAAGAGTGGGTGGGTAGGGGAACATATCCATGATTGGGCTATAAGACAATATTTTTTGTTTGTTGATAATAGATTCATTATTTTTAAGGGATTTTTTATTTCCAAGGCTTCTAAGTCATCTAAGCGTTTTCCTTTATGATTAAAAGGCGATCCACTAGTTTAGGAAAAAATCAAAATCGGAATTCACGCCCTTTATGGGAGGAGTTTAAAAATACTTGAGAAAAAGCTTTTGGAAAGGTTAAAAAAGGTATTTGAGAGTTTTGTTTTACAGGTTGATTTCGTAAAGGCCTGTAAAAAATATTAATTCCTGTGTTACGCATTGTTCATTGTAATAAAACGGAAATTTAAAATTGATTTCACGAAATCAAGCGACGCGGAGTGACGCGTCCATCTCCCGCTAAGTTCGGGGCGTGACTGAGGTTTGGCGACTGTGGCGTGAACAGTAGTTCTTCGGTGGACGCCATAGGGTTCACTTTGAAAAACCGAATTCATCGACTAGCGGCCGTATTTTAAAATAACAACGCGAAAATGCATATTTTATTTTATTTTGGGAAGATTGGGTGTAAATATCAACTTTTTTTGCGATCATTATAAAATAAACTGAATTTGCCACATTATACAATAAAACCATAACCGAAAAGTGGTTTATAAATAGGAGAGTTTGGACTTAAAGTGTATTTTTTAGACCTTATACTTTATTTTTTTATAGGCTTATTAAAAGACTTATAAAAAAAATGACCGATATTTTTAAGAGCCAAGGTATGTTCTACACGCAGTATTTAATTGAAGCATCTACAATACTTCTAAGCGATCAAATTTTCAAAACAAAAACATATGATTTTGTATGATTTTGGAGAATATTTATCCCCGTATCTAGTTTTTTCAAAACTATGGTTATTTTCAATGATATGGTTAGCGGACTCGGAAAAATTTATATTTTAAATTACTATTGTATAAATCTTGCGTTCTTTCTTACGTATCCTTTACTTACTTATTACAATAATTTTTGTTACTAACTTACATGATTCTTCCATTTATAATGATTTTTTAATTTATATTATGATTTTTTTAAACTCTTCAGGATTTTTATTTTTAAATTATACAAGATTTTTTAACCTTCTTATTATTTACAATAGCCGTTATTACTAACTTACACGATCATTAATTTACTAATTGAGCTAGAACTCCCTCACCAAACACAAGAGCATTGTCTCTTTATGGTGAGGAAAGGCAATTTATTTTTATTTTTTGTTAACCTTATGTAACTATATAACTATGTAACTGTTGTAACTTCATATGTATTTTTAATAAACATTGCCAATAAAAAAAAAAAAAATAAATAAAAAAAAAAAAAAAAAAAAAAAAAAAAAAAAAAATTCCTTTCATAATCAAATAAAATTTAATAGGCAATGAAAAATTAAACTTTTTGGATTTAACTTTATCTATTATAAATAATAAAATCGATTTTAGTATACATCGCAAGCCCACATACACTGATATAGTACCTAATTCTTAAGACCTCCAACCACCCTGTCTCACAAAAACACTCCACCTTCCATTCCATGATACACCGCTTAGTAAATGTCCCAATGTCTAATAATAATTTCCTTTCTGAACTTTCTATAATAAAACAAATTGCTGTAAATAACGGATATGAACCAAGTTTAATTAATAAAATCCTAAATAAAAAAACTTAAGAAAATTTCAAAGGATAATAATCTGTACAATTCTAATAATATTAATGATAAAGAATGGCGTAAAATGTTGTATATCAATCATTTTTCAGTTCATTGTTGCAAAAATCTCCCTTTAATATTAAACCAGCTTTTTTTACAAGAAATAATATCGGTAATTTTTTGAGAAACGCTAACCATAAATTGACTAATTGAATATATAAACTCAAATGTAATGATTGTCCCTCATTTTATATTGGGAAAACGGAATATTAAATCAGAATCAAAGAACATTTAAGGTGTCTTAATAATAATAATTTTTCTGAATTCGCTAACCATATCATTGAAAATAACCATAGTTTTGAAAAAAATACGGGTATAAATATTCTTCATATTAATCATAAAGGAAAACGCTTAGATAACTTAGAAGCCTTGGAAATAAAAAAATCCCTTAAAAATAATGAATCTATTATCAACACACAAAAAATATAGTCTTATAGCCCAATCATGGATATGTTCCTCTACCCACCCACTCTTCATTAATACCCAACAACGGCTCTACCCCTACCAAATAATACATTGTTCCCGTCCACTATTTCGTAATTGTCAAATCAGTATACGTTTGCCCTGAAGAAGGAACGGTCGTTCCGAAACCGGTCGGCTTTACTCAAATATATAAGTGGTTCAAACAAAGTAAAAATGCTTCATTTATATGTTTTACAGTTTGTTATTCGACGGAAAATCCTGACTCAGTCACTTAGTTATATTTTGTGTAATTAGGTGTACCGTATTTTCCCTAAACCAACAGCATATTATGCCGGGGGGCCAATTGTCGGCGGATCAACTGTCATGGAACTAGTCTAACAACAGAGGGGGCCACAATCCCACCGGCTCCGGACGGTGGGGATCAGTTGGTACTCTTGAGCGCTATTGACATATCCTCTAAAGCAGACTAATTCACTGAAGAGTCTTCTATGATCGAATCATAAAGTTATAAAAAAGAATAATTTCCATAAAATTGTATATTTATCTAATTTATTCGTCTCTTTTTGATAATGATTTCTTCCCAGTGAACTCAGCCAATGAGTTATTGAACCTATACCAAGCCCAATCAAGGTAATTGACTCATTAACACCGTCTGTGCAAAAAGCAAATCCATTTTTTTGGCTTTTATTAAACCTTCCCTGCTAAACACGCAGAGGTAATACAAAAATGCAGCTAGCGTGGTATGAATAACTAATGAAAAATTTTTTACCAACGTAATTAAGGCGATATTTAATGCTAAATCATTATTTTCGATTAATCTTTTCTTCGAATTCGTTTACAATATTAATACAAAAAAATATACATAGGATAAATTAAAGCTTTTCCTATCGTTTCCCTTGAATAGAATTAAAATAAAAAAATTAATTACTTTATAAAAAATATAAGCATAAACCATACTTTTTTTTCATTTTAAACGTATTAACGCATTTAAGAAACAATTTAAAAAATATATAATACTAGCTGGTCCCCGGCATGCGTTGCTATGCCGTTTAATAAATAAATTGTTTCTCCCTGCGTGTCCTTTCCCATTCGTCCCGTTCCCCTTCCACCTCCCCTTTTTTCTCCCGTTCCCGTTCCCACTCCGTCACCTCCACCTTCCCCCCTCCCAGGTCCCCCTCCCCCTCCCAGGTTCCTCTCCCCCTCCCTGGTTCCCCTCCCCCATCTCTCACTCCCTCCCGCTTTCCATAGCAATAGCCGCTTCCTCGCGTGCCACCAATAGCAATTTTTTTATACAAATTTCAAAATGCCAAAGCTCACCTGAAGTTTTATAAAAACCTTGTCCTGACAATAACGAACACACAAAAAAAAGAATTATGCAATTTGGTTCAGTCGTTCGAAAGTTATATAATTAGCTATTATAAAATTATGTATTCACAAAATAAATCAACATCACTTTTTCGAATGAAATCGATGGCTTCTGGACACCATTTGCCAAGCGATTTTTATAACTATTACCTATGTTCGTGGGGATTTAAGGCACACTGAAAATATACACATTTTAGCTTGTGGATTTCTCTTAATATATATATATATATATACATATTCTTGATAAGTACAGAGTACAGGGCCTCGAATCAGTGCCGTAAATAGGGCGGTGCCACCGGTGCCCAGGCACAGGGCGTAGACTCTGGGGGGCGCAGAATGACCAGACTAGGTAGGACTATTATTTTTTCGTTTTGCTCCTGATTGCTCCTGATAAGTTCCCGGCCCCGCTGCGCCCCTAGTGTTCGATTCCAACACATACGTACCTACATGTCAGTACCATCAAAAACCTAATTAGACAAAACAACGCTCTCATTTTTATATTTATTATCCAGCTGAAGAACTAAAAAAATATGCCGCTGATTTGAGTATCAAATATTCAGCAGATATTAATGCTACTGAATTTTGGGCTGAATTAGACACTATAAAGAGTCAAGTTGAAACGACTACATTATTTGATAAATGTGACTGTAGTTCAAGTCTGGGTCTTCTTTAAGCTATAGTCGAACTAGATTTAAAAGAGATGTTTCCCAATGTAGCTTCCTGCGAAAGATCATTCAGTAAGCTCAAATTAATAAAAACTTACTTACGCTCGACGATTGGCTAAGAAAGGTTGACCGGCCGGGCCTAGCGATTTTGTCGGTTGTACGCGACATAGGACGGTGCCTGAGTCGTATAAAAAGATTATCAACGATTTCGCAATGAAGAAAGCGCGAAAAGTAAATCTTTAAAAAAGTTTATAGCTTGCTTTAAATCTTTACTAGGTATCTGAACTTATTCATTTGTGGTCTTATTCATTTGTGTATTGTAGTTGTGAATAATCTTTGCAAATATTTTCGTACAAACGTTTTTTCACCAATTCATACTTAAACGCAATTTAAAGTATGCTATACTAACTACCTTCCTTATTCAAAACTCTACCATACTAAGTACTTAAAATTAAATTAATACTGAAACTTTGCAGGGTGTTTTATTATAGAAGTATGAAGACCAAAGTGGCCCAAAAATTAAATCTTAAGCATCAGGGCGGGCAACGCATTTGCACTAGTGAACTTGCGTTTGAGTTTTAGTGAGTAAGACACAGTGGGTGGTATAATAGGCGAAGGGTCCACTTAAATAGGGCGCAGTTATAGAAGCTCGCACAGGGCGCAGAAAAGGCTATTTACTGTACGGCACTGCCTCGAATATCCATTTTTATTATGGTGTGAAGATTTTACCCTGGATTTTTTGTAATTTTTATTTTTATTTTGAAAATAATAATTATACAATTCGGTTATTAATAAGCGTTTTTTCTATATACTTTAAGTACTAGCACTAGCGGTTACAGAGTTTCAACTCTTACAGGCTGTACAGGCGAAAAAATGAGATAAAAACTAAATAATGAACTAAAATTAGTGCCACGTCGCGACGCCTTCACCGTTTTTGAGGAAACCGGGCGACTCTTACAAACGTATTCCCCACTTTCTTCTCTGGATTGTGACGCTACTACAAATATTTTTTTAATATAATATGGATTTCGACCACTAGCGAGTTGGTACGATTTTTTTTAAATGTTACTTCTTATGGGAGATAGGACCCTCCAAAAATCGTTAAAATTACCTAGTTTTAACGCCATCAGTCGTTCAGAATACAAACTAGACAGTGTTTTTTTAAAAAAAGCAAAATGTACAGACGAAGAGTATTTTCTTATTATATAGTTAGTAAAACAAATTTTAAAAATTGGTCGAGTTTTGCAAGAGGAAAGTTATTATCAGCTTGAGATGCTATTGTCCCTTCCGCTCTATATTTTAGGGAGTAAGCGCTGCAGTAACAGCAACAGTTTGGTAAAATACCTATAACTCAAATTTCTCGGCGACCAGGTTTCCTCTTAAGGCGATCCACTAGTTCAGGAAAAAATCGAAATCGGAATTCACGCCCTTTATGGGAGGAGTTTAAAAATACTTGAGAAAAAGCTTTTGAAAAGGTTGGAAAAGGTATTTGAGAGCTTTGTTTTACAGGTTGATTTCGTAAAGTCCTGTAAAAAATATAAATTCCTGTTTTACGCATTGTTTATTGTAATAAAACGGAAATTTAAAATTGATTTCACGAAATCAAGCGACGCGGAATTACGCGTCCATCTCCCGCTCAGTTCGGGGTGTGACTGAGGTTTGGCGACTGTGGCGTGAACAGTAGTTCTTCAGTGGACGCCATAGGGTTCACTTTGAAAAACCGAATTCGTCGACTAGCGGCCGTATTGTAAAATAACAACGCGAAAATGCATATTTTATATCATTTTGGGAAGATTGGGTATAAATAACAACTTTTTTTGCGATCATTATAAAATAAACTGAATTTGCCACATTATACAATAAAACCATAACCGAAAAGGGGTTTATAAATAGAAGAGTTTGGACTTGAAAGTGTGTTTTTTAGACCTTATACTTTATTTTTTTATAGGCTTATTAAAAGACTTATAAAAAAATGACCGACATTTTTAAGGGCCAAGGTATGTTCTACACGCAGTATTTAATTGAAGCATCTACAATACTTCTAAGCGATCAAATTTTCAAAACAAAAACATATGATTTTGTATGATTTTGCATTATTTACTATGACTTCATCTTAAGTGTGTAATATAAATATTTGGAAAAGTTGTAAGGCGCCATTTTATTGGAAAATCATCTCAACAGCGATGTGTATTTTTTTCCAAGACTCTTTGCTCTAAGTAGCACTAACTGCAACATACTATAATACATAGTAGCATCTGAAATACAAACAATAATATTAGTAACGTTAACTGCAATATTTATTTTATTTAAGAAAAAACTAGGATAGGTACAGACTGTAATTAACAAGACCATATAAAATATTAACTAAAGAATTCTCCTGCATTTATTTACGACTATTTTTTACGGATTAACTTGAACAGCAGATAAATAACATTAAAACAAATATTAGTAAATTTAAAGGGACTAAAATATATATGAAAATGATCAGACATATGAGGGAAATGCTATAAATTAAAGTTAATAAACAATCATAATCAATTTATAATAATAATAATAAGCATAGTAAAAGTTAAGCATTATTTGCCTAACTAACTTTTCTAAAGAAGCTACAACAAAGGCCTTAGCTGTGTGGTTTTTGTTGTTCTTTGAATTCCTGCTCTGACTGATTGTACAAACTTTTACAACATACTTTGTTTTATAATATTAAAATATATGTAACAAAAATAACTACTACCTACTGCAAATAAACATCGTACCTATTTCAATAATCTGTTACATCCTATTACAGAAGGTAATAGGAACATATACATAAATTTAAACGAAAGTTTGTGCTTTGTATAGGGTGATAAGGGATGTAGTTGACTTAAGGAGCGATTTCTGATGAATGATTCCTGACATTATCTGGAGTAAAAATTGTAAATGAAATTATCTTTATGGTAACTTTTAACGTGTTTTTTTTCTCCAAAACAAAAATCACTCAGCCGAGTAACCACCCAACCCCACTCCCCGCCCCCAACTCTACAATACTACCTTTTAAAAATGTTTTTGGTTAAACAAAAAATAACATCAACAATGTTACTTCATGTGAGAAATCCTTAAAGAAAGTCAAGTACTTTTCTTAACATCGTGTATAGGTAAGCATAATACCCAACTTTTTTTACAATAACTGCAACACTGGAGGCCCTGAGGAAAATAATTTACCTCGTCTTTGTGGATGCTGTGTAGAGAGCTTTTTCGTGGAAAGGAAGAAATGAACCTGGGTCTTGAAAAGACCCATGTTGTAGGAAGGTTTTTTTCAGGCATTTCAGGGCTCCGAATCGAGGGGCGCGTTTTTTAATCAAAAGGTAAAGTAATAATAATAATAATAAAATTGGATAATTTGTACAGCGCCGTTTTTGTGAAAAATCACCTCAAGGGCGCTGTACAATTTTTAATTATTTCTAAGGCTCTATTTAATTTTATTATTTACAAATAGATTATTATACTATTAAATTATTATACTTTAAATATTTTCAACATTTTGGAGGCAACTTTGACAGTTGAGGAGTTGACGATAATTGTTAATAAAATAATCTTGACAAATCTATTATTATTATTTTTTTTTAATTTACGCTATGGTCTTATTATCCAAGGTATGCATGCGCTTCACGGGTCTTATGACAAGAAGGAAGTTCTTCCTAAGGAATGCAGAAATAACATTATTATACAGCACCGCGTTCCTCCTTCTTGTACACATTTTGGTATCATGAAAACCTTTAACAGAATTGAACAGAATATTGGCCAAAAATGTCCGAGTTTTAATAAATACTTTTATTAGTAAATGTCAGACTTGCTTATGTTATAAAAGTACTAATTTATTACCTCCAGGCCTCATGGGGGACCCAAAATTAGTTGAGCGTCCATGGCAAATGATTGCGACGGATTAATTAGGACCTTATCCTAACTCTTACAAGAAGGGATATGCTTAGTGCTTAACTCTTAGTGGTGTTGGATTTCTTTACAAAATACACAAGTCTGTTTCCTCTTACAAGACTTACTCCTTGGGTTTATGGTCTTGTAAACTACAGTTTTAAAATGGTCTTGTAAACCGAAACAGCTGTAACAAAAATACACACTAAAATACTTACAGAACTTGATAACAATATTATCAAATTTTATTTTAGTTAAATTTAAAAAAAATTAAATGTAGTTCTACGAATTAAACACAAAAAACAATTAAATCAATTGACCAATCTTAATTACATCCAAGCTTAGAAAAATCATGTATCTTTTAAATAATATAAAAAATATCTTCCCACGCACAATACTAAGATCTATCTACTTTGCTCTTTCCCAATCTTTAATCATGTATGGTCTTCTGTCTTGGGGAAGTGCAAGTAATATTTCTCTAGATCCACTAGAAAAGGCACAAAAGGCAACAATCAAACTAATACTTCAAGTAGCATATGATACAGACTCTGAAAAAATTTACAAGATGCTCGACGTTTTGTCAATCAGACAACTCTACGCTAAATCGTCTATTCTTCACCTCTTCAAATTCAAACTTCATATCCCTTTACTTTCTCAGTCCTCATTAACAAGCCGGTCTTCAACAAACCAAACACTCAACATCCCGCTAAAGCACACGACCCACGGACAAAGATCCTTTAACTACTAGTCTATCAAACTATATAACAGCATGCCACCTTCTTTGAAACCATCTGCTGATTATTCACCAACAAATAAACTAAAAAAACAAATCACAGTCTGGATAAAAGCTAAAGGAACACTATTTTTCCAAAACCTATTTACTCCAAACCAAACATAAAAATTAACTTCTTAATAACCAATGTACAATAACCATTAAATAAAATAAATATAAAAATTTCTTCTACAACACATTAATACTTGTCACACATAATCATAAATAAACACGTAAACACCTCAGCACAGGTTCTCCTAGTGAGGTGTTCACGAAACATACAATACCTATCCACAGTTTCACCTTCGCAAACCTACCATACACCCAACATAATAAAATTGTAAAATATATTATGTAAAAATGTTTTCAAAATTTATCTATTATGTAATAATGTTAATTAATAGGTAAATACTGTAATACATAGAAATAAATAAATAAATAAATCTATGTTTAAATATAATGAAATATAAAATTAAAAAATGAAACATCGTAATAAAGGCATTTTTGGGACTAAATTTTAAATTCATGTGCGACAAATTTATGTTCTCATTTAAATCAATCGTTTGTAATTTGAATTTACGACCATCAAAATGTTTTCTTTAATAATATATCTACTTAAATTAAATATATTATTTTTTTTTTATAAATGTGATTAGCTCACAAAAAGTGGTCAAAATTGCATATAAAATCATGAAAAATTGAATCCTGTAATGGCTTATATTTTATGATTTAAAACACAAATTAATGAAGTAGCACATATCCGTACTAGTTATTTGTATACCTTTTTATTAGATAATTTTTTTTTTGTTTGGTTTGGTATTTTGGCTTTAAATGCAAAATTAATGTTTCAATGAAAAGGGCGCAGCCGTTCCATGTCATTTTCTTCTTTCAGGTTACAAAATTAAAGCAACATACCCTCCACAGTTATTCTGTCATTGTTTTTCCATTATTATGTTCCACTCATTACGGGCAACACAGAATGTTATGGCGGGAAAAAGTATCCGCCAATCACGAGATAGCGATTTGAACTCGCCCGCAAAACATCATAAGTCAGTTAATTGGTTATTTGAATGCAAAAACAAGCGTTATCCGCCATCGGAGGGTCGGTACTCGGTACCTACCGAGCCACATGAAAATCTCGCGGTGCGGGATATAAAAAGGCGAAATACAAGGTTTAAACCAGTTCATTAGAAGTCAATGAAGAACGTAGCCGATTGTTGGAGGGGGGCTTTAATGAAACTTTTATCAATTCAACGATTTCTTAAATTCTTTACATTTCGATGCCAGTTTGGATGTCAAATTTTCTAACCCACTTACATGCATTTTGAAAATGCATGTGAATGGATTTTAATACATTTAAAAAAACATTTTCCACGCAATCATTCCGCTAAGTTAGTATTCAAATATAACATGTTCGAATATTCAATTTCCTTAGTACCTACCTACAGGTGTAGATTGTAGAATTATCTTCTTTCGGGAAGTAGGTAGGTACCTACCACTTATTACTTCCGAGCCCCGTTTGAAATGGAGGTAAAAGATAGTCCTTTTTTAATTTCCTTTTTTTCATCCCAATCATCTTAATTAATAGCAATAAAACCATTTAAACTTTAAACAATCGCACCGCCTTTCACTAATGTCAAAAATTAGTTAACATACCTACTGCAGACAGGTAAGTTATCTAAGGCATATATTTTATTTGACGGCCTCCACGGTCGAGGGGTAAGGCTCTCGACTAATAGAAATCTGAAGATCACGGGTTGAAATCCCAGCGTGCGCAAGCAAATTTCATTTAATTGAACTGTGTTATTTCAAATTTAACCATCTAAAATAAAATAAAGTATTTTTGCGGCACATTCCAGCGTGGAAGATACTCTCAATAGTGCTTAATGTTACTTGAAATGGCTTTAGTCGTGTTTGGTGATCAGATTGGAGTAATTTATGCACTCTGATGAAGCATGAAGGGCCAGGTAGTTCTTCCTCGTCCCCCAATACCCCAATTAGGATGCCATAGTCTCACAGGTTCCAGGCGGTTGGGAGCAGTTGGGATTATTGTGGGGTATTCACATTTAAAAAAGATAGCTGTTTACAGCACACATCAATGTTTAAAAAAAAGAACTGTAAACATTTTCAGTTAATATTATGAATGAAAGCATATTTCTGGCAGAATTATAAAACAAAATTCCCGTTGATTGCCGCCTCGGTTTCTCAAGCAGTTTAAAAATAATTATAAAATTAAAAGTATCCCTTTAAAATGTTTATCCTCTACCAGTGCCTAATCCTAGTCACGGTGAAATAATGTGATGCGATACTACAGATCAAATATTCAAGATAAAATGCAAGTTGCAAGCGCATTTATAGGAACAATAGAAAATAATTCCTCATTTTCAGCGCATTATGTTAACAAAACAATCGTGAAACAATTACTATATAGTTTCATGTTTTTACTACACGCCATGCTTTGGTACCTATCCACCTACTAGAGATATGCATTTATATTTTAAATTAAATAGACGTTGGTAGGTACATTTTATGTTTAAAATCATGTTAATTATCTTCACTCGTCCACATATAGTTTACGATTATAAGATAAAGGGTGAAACATTATCGCGCGTAAAATCCGCGAAAGATCTCGGTGTCGTCTTTGAACCTGAACTGACATTCTCTGGCCATATTTCTCTCTCAGTCTTGCTACAAACTCCTTGTGTTCATCATCAGGATTTGAAAGCAATTTAATAACCAAGAAGCTATGCTAGCATTGTTCGATGGCGTACTGAGAAGCAAGCTGGAGTACGCGAGCGATGTTTGGGCACCACACCAGAAGTACATTGATATGTTGGAGCAAATCCAGAAGAAGTGCCTCAGGTATGTTTATATGCGGAAGCATGGAACCTATCCAAGGTTCATGCATCACATTAACTTACTTGAGGAAACTGATTCGGTGAATCTGGAAACGGCGGAAAGCAAGTCTTGCTATTCTGACTATCAAAATTTGGAACAATTTCATCGATAGCCCGTTCTTCTTGGGATGCTACAGCCAAAGTCGACAAATAACCGAACGGCAGAACAGACGTCCTGGCAAAGCATGGCGTGACGAGGGGAGCGGTGCTGTTAAATGAACTTGTAAACCATTTGGATGCAAGTGAATGTTCTTTAAATGCCATAAAACTATTATTAATTAAGAGTCACTTGCCTAAATGCTGTTACCGTAACTAAATTGTACTGTAATTGGAATAATATTCCGTTGTACAAAAATAATAATAAAATTTTAAAAATGATACGTAAAGGAATTATCGCCTGTAATTTTATTTGACATGAAAAATTACCTGGATAAGTCTACAGCTTTATCTTCGAGTACATATTACCAAGCTGGCCATGTGAAATTTGAACTGCGACTAATTTTAAATATTCATGGAAGCTTTTCGCCTCAAACTCTTTTTTATTCTTGGTGTTAATTTAATTATTTTAGGAAGAAAACCTTTTTGCAAGTTATGCTGTAAAATATTAAGGTGAAACCCCACGGAGTAATACAATTTTTTTGATAAGTCTTTATATAAGCCCAGAAAAAAATCAGACCTATAAAAACTACTTTAAAGTTCAAAATCTTCTACTTCCAGACCGCATTTGGGATTTGGTTCTATTGCATACTATGGAAAATTATGTGCTTTAGAAAATGATCGTAAAACTTTTAAACATTTATATTTACTTCGCAAAATAAAATAAAACACGCTTTTTGACGATGTTTTTTTCTTGTCTAAATCAAAACAGGCGGCTCGTGTTAAGCGGGAATTTATACCTTATGGCCATCTACATAACGAGTGTTATTGTTAGTGGCCTGTTTATCTAAAAATCCAAAACTTCTGAAAAGCAAAATCGTATGGAAAGCGATCGGATCTCTTCGAACCATTTTTTCCAACCAAGGCGAAGCTTTTTGGGTTGAAACATTGGTAACCACCTAATTCTTGGACAACCCTCGTATATCACAATTTATAATGTACCGTATTGGCGTACAATATAAATAAACTAGCAGTTAAAAACCCGCTCCGCAGGTTTTTGTTGCTAAGCCCTGCGAGCGGCTTTTGGTTCGGCTTCGCCCAGTTTGAGTAGGAACTGGTTCCAAAAATAGCCAGTTCCTCGGTCCACTGTGATCCAGTGACGGCTAGTCACCGAGACAAAGTAACCGTGACAAAGTAACCGAAACACGCAATGATGCCATAATATGTTATATACTCGTAGGTATATAGCATATAGCCTATAACCGCCTATAAATCCTAGTACTTTTACATAGGTAATGCGAGCTGCTTACGGAAGCAGTAACATCATTTGGCAGATTCTTGAACTAAAACCCGAATTACAACGGTAGCTTTGCTTGAAATTTCACGAACACAATGTTATTTGTGGCGCGGCGTATAAGGCGTGACGTCGGACATGCAATGGAAGTCGGGTTCTGGAATTCAACCACACGCAGATCCTAGGCTATTAATACTGTTTGATAAATGATAAATTTTACCACCGAAAATTATCCAACTTGCAATAGTGTAAAAAGTATTTGTCAGTGTAAAAAGTGCAATTAAAAAGAATCCAGTTGTTGAAATCATACTACCGAACGAAAAAATTCATATCCAACTTGTCCAAGTCCGATAAATTTCATGAAATCGAATACAATGATGAATACATCATAATTATCACCAATAAATATGTATTTTTCCAGCTCATTATCGCAGCAGCTTGTAAATTAATTACTGTGTGAGTGGACAAAGAAGCAGCAGTGAGTACCTACCAAGTGTGTTCATTATTGAAGATTTTATTTGTAGGCGGCTGGCTGTTCGTAGAATGATATGGAATAAATCCTGTCTTGATTGATTTATTGTAACGAGGGTAATTAATAACTGCTAACAGACAAGCGGAGTTTTAAAAGAGTGGTAAATAAACTGCTCGTAATTTAAAGTATGTGGATCCTCTACCGTATTAAAACAAGGTAAGAACGCGTTACATTTATACTTTGACTTGAATAATTGAATATCATTACAAACAGAGCTTCCTGATTTTGTTCGATGTACAATACAGTGGGTACCAAGTAGTGATGTTCCAGATATCCGTATCCGTATCCATATCCGCGGATATCCAGGGGAGAAGAAAGATCCGTATCCGTTACTTTTCTCGCGGATCTTTTACGGATCTTTTACCTTATTAATATTCAATTGATAGGATGAAATGCTATACGATGCTGGTGATTAGATCGAATTAAAAAAATAATAAAATTCCATTCAGAGATTTTTTATTTCTTAAAATGAAATATTTTATCGTATTAAGTTACCATACCGTCGTTGCGGCGGGCGTAACGTCAACTATCGTTTGAAGGTCTCGCGCGCTCACACCGATTGAAAAAGAAAATAATGATCCGTATCCGCGGATCCGTATCCGCAGATATACATTTTTAACGATCCAGCACATCACTAGTACCAAGGAAGAAAGGTCACGAACCATTTTTAGCACCGTGCGTACCGTAAGTCATTCCAACATCGTACTTGTTGCCAATGCAACTACGCACTTTAGCGCCTCGCCCTTGTTTCTATCTATACACCAACGCATAATTTTCGTTGGTCATAGCAGCGTGATCGGGTTCAGTCGGCACACTGCGATGACATATATTATATCCCTTTATTTCTATTAACTACGGATAGCATAAATGAGATTTTTTTCAAGTGATATAGTGCCTACTTGATATGTGTTTCTGATAATACGAGGGCTGTCCGTAAAATAAGGTCTCCAATGTGCTGCGGTCACGATTTTACGCGTGATTCGGCAACACTGGCGTTTAGCCTAGTTCACCGCGCTAAATACCCACTATGCGGCACTCTGTGCGACGCTTAATCTCAGCATGGCAGTCGTTCGCGATGGACGTTCTACTCTGAATTACGCTCTGTAATTCGTTTTTTGTGTGCAAAGAGCAAAATCCCGGTAAACATTAATTTATAGCTACGTGAAGAGTACGGAAAAAGCGTATGAGCACCAAAAACGTGCTGAAATGGTGCAGAGAATTTTTAAAAACGGACGGACCCAACCCATGTCTCGACCCCAGTCACCATCGAGTTCAAGAATTCCTCGCCATCGCCTCTCGAAGTTTTCAACTAAGATCACAAACAAATTCCTTGAGTGCTACGACATCGATGGCGAGAAATTCTTGGACTCGATGGTGACTGGGGTCGAGACATGGGAACGTCCGTTTTTAAATTCTCCGCACCATTTGAGCACGTATTTCGCGCTCCTACACTGTTTTCCATACACTTCACGTAGCTGAGAATGAAAGTCTACTGGGGTTTTGTTCTTATAATAATTTGGAACGTTATAAATAAGGATTCGGATTGGGTAATGTGAACACCGATTCCCATATGGAAACTACACAGGACCCATGTAAAAAATCTTTGCTTTACACTAATGATTGATTCCCAACGGGGGCGGTACCGCCCCCCCTGGCGTTGGTGAGATCCAGGGGGGCAGCGATGACCTCGAGTGCAAGCGGTGGACGGTGAAAGGCAGAAATGGGGGTTGATAAATCCTTCCTTTTTTTCATACAAATTCGTATGAAAAAACCCCGAGGAAAATAATTCTCCTTGAGACCTATGTCATCTTTGGGGATGCTGTATGGAGGATCTTTTGAGGAAAGGGAGGAGATGAATCAACCAATCGCTCCCGATTCGGCCTGCTGGTCCGCAGATGCATCCACCGCCAAGACCAGAACAAACCTCACTCTGGCACCCCTGCTTAGTCACCAAACGTGGCGATCCACTTGGGATTGTTATATTGTGTTGAATATAATAACACGATTGTAATTGGAATATCATTTATTAAACCAGCCGTGCTGACTGACAGTTCACAAGTGCAAGACAACTTATGAAAGTAGTCATAGACAATAATATAAGATCATAGATAATAATACCAACAGGGATGACTTATGGCCGGGGTATAGTTACCATTAGAGAATGAATAATATTTTGGCCGGTTCAAAAACACAAATGAGTTTTTTATTTCCTCATATACATAATCATTTATAACTTTACGTATTTCATTTCATTTATGCAGCTTGATATTATCAAAAAAACTGCAGCGGATCAGTTTTAACTCGATTTGCAAACCTCAAAGCCTCAAAGTCGAAGCCTAAAAAAGTAAATTTCTGACACGGACAAGAATTATTACAAACTGAACCATCCCCCAACTTTTCAGGCTATAAGAATAAATCGCTCGAAGCTAAATGCTGCAGCTCTACCATTACGTTTTTCCGTACAGCGAAACATATTTTTTGTATTAAAAGTATTGTGTTACAGTATGACCACAAAGTTGCATTTACAGGGAACAAGAGAATTTGTTAATGTTCTTCCGCTGTCTACGCATATGCCGCTTCATCACTTATTCTTTAAAAAAATATCTAAATTATTCAGTTTTTTATGGTTTTTTAGAATTATTTTATAAGTGTTCGGCATCTAACCCTTGCGGTGACCTGACAGCCCCCCTAAATCATATTTGTTTTAAAATTGTAATTTGTGTGCATTATTTACCTAATATAAACCTCAAATCGATTTCAAAAATACCTTTAATAATAAGTTGGTATTGAAATCAAACTAATTTATTTACAGTGTCATTTTTTGTACTTACACAGACGTATGTTTTATGTAGGTGTATTTTCCCCAAATTAACTGCATATTGTACATAAGTATGCCCGGGGGCCAACTGACTGGGTATCAACTGTCATGGAACCAACCCCTTGTAAACGTTTGAAGTAACCCTTTATTAAAAACTTTATGGTAATAAATTACTCCACGGGTTCTCCGATTTTCATTTCAAATTTCAACTTGGTTCAAATGCATTCATAATAATTACATCTACCTATATTATTTTAACTAATTATAAACATTATATTAACCTTTTGATTCCAATTTTATTTTTACAACCCCGGGTTAAAACGCAAGATTTTTGGGCCCAAAGCTTACGCAAATCATCTGTTTCGGCTGATGGGTAGGTAACATCGATTCAGAAATACTGGCTGGAAAATTGAGGAGTTTAATGAAAAATAGCCGGAAAAGAAGGTGCGTACGTACGTTGTACCTACCCACGTATTTTATTTATACTTATATTGACTTTTGTTGACACTACTCTCTCTTAACAGTTAATAGACGTAGCTACGAGCGAAAGCGAGCTCTTTTTAGAATGAACCGCAGACGTAGATCATCGCGGGGTCGGTTAAAATGGTATAACGTAAAACGCTGACGTTACCGAACAAACGACACAATTTAATCTGCCCGTCTTCCGCGTTACAAGCACAAGCCTCGCTCATAAACGTATCTCTGAAAATATATATTTCACGTAGCTTTAACGTCCCGAATTTCCCGTTAGGGCGCGTAGCTCCGGGAAGCGGGAAGCTAGCATCTATTCCATAAGATGGGCTATAACAATAAACAATATTTATGTTGGAAAGTAAGTCGGCGCCATTACTAAGGGAATGCTGGCAACACTGCTACGTGAAGTTGGCTATGGGTTGCCGGCCCTGCAAAACCGCCCGCACACGGAAAAACAAACAAACCCACCCACTTGTTAAACTGGCAACACTGAATGAAAAGGAACAATCATAGCAAAATGTCGACTTTCCAACTTGTTCGAATGGTTTGTTCGCTTTGCCGCGGGGTCTTCTTACTTGATTGGCCGCGTAGAAAATTTAGGGACGCGGGTGAAAAAAAGCGCGCGCGATGCAAGTTTAAAAAAGAAAGCGCCCGGCAGCCATGTTTTATTTTCTTTATCGCCGCTGCAGTTTTTATTACTGCGGTCCGTAGACCAGACGGAGCCTCGCGGAGAAATTCTCCCGAACTGCACCGGCCAGAAAAATGCACTTAGGAGGTTGTGCATGTAGCCTCGCATGTAGATATGTGAGCTCATTGCAGACGGTATAAAAACTGTCTTTTTCCGGGAACTTTAAGTACGAACTACGAGTAGCTAGATATACATCCACCGCTACCGAGTGGTAACGTAGGTACACATACGGCCCGAACGCTGCGGACTTTTCCCGTAAAGAATAATTGCGTTCCAACTGTGAAAAGGTAGAAGGAAACAAACCAAAATTTTCTCTTTATTAAACTCTCTGCGCCAAGTTGATTATGTTCAATTAATTATTATTGATGAATTTAACCTTTATTAGAAAAGCGATTTTCGAAGTGCAATTTAAGTCAAAAAGATTCATTCCAGATATACTCGTAGATTAGTTTTTGTTAGTTCCGCATTTGGCAGCATGCACAAATAAGTTTATAAATTAAGAAAGTGTAGGTATTTCTTTTTTTTAACATTAGACGAACACAGGAGGCCTATATCTTCAGGCCTCAGTCTATATCTTATTGAGACAACGCCTTTAACCACTCGGCCAGTGACCAGATTTTTTTATGTTAATTTCAGAATCAAAACATTTTCCTCAACTAATTTTTCGGCGTTCGGTTTCATGATTCGCTTAGATTTATTAGTGTTGTCCTTTTCTTCGATGATTAAATAATACATTGAAGGGAGTAACATTCAAAAGTAAAAACAAGTTAGTCCAGTAAAATAAATTATTTTAGGTTTTAGGTTTTTTTCACAATTTGGGAGGCGAGAATGGGTACCGCCGCTCCGGGAACTTTTATTGGATAACCAACATCTCTGCCATAGGTCACCCCAAGCGGTTCGCTACGTTTTGTGATTTAGCAGGGGTGCCCGGGTTGATGGGGTGAGGTTTGTGTAGGTCTTGGAGGCGGATGACCAGGACACACTGAACCCCAAATTCCTACCCACACCTAAAACCCTTTTCCTTCCCAGAACTCTCCTCTCCTTCCTTTCCTTAAAAAACCCTCCACGCAGCATCCCCAAAGATGACATAGGCCCTGAGGGGAATTATTTTCCTCAGGGCCTCCTGTGTGGAGCTCATGTAAAAAAAAAAGGTGTACTTTAGAGTTTGAACTGTTTTTTTCGTAACAGAATTAATTTATCATTTAAAGTAAACATCGGGGTTAGCGCATAAAGTAAACGCATATAACCCAAACTAACGGCCGTTGTTTCGATCGATCAATCTGGGTCTCCAATTAGCTAAGTGATTTGTTTAGTAACGCTCGATTCGACTGTTGGCCGGAGAGTTGCGTTGGGAAGAGCGTATTTTTGCATTTGATTTAAGGAGACTTGAGCAAAAATTTCGGCTCAACAGTTGATCAGTTGGACTGGGAACAACGGCCGTTAGTTTGGGATTATATACTGGGATCAAAATTGACGACAAACTTCATTGGAATTCACATATTGACGGAACCTCGAAAAGGCTAACTAAACTCATCTACTTTTTCAAAAAAATAGCAAACATCTTGTCAACTAGTTATCTAAAACAGGGGAGCCTGCCCCGGGCGGCAGTTTTAGGGGGCGCTAAAATCTTAATTTATGTGTTTGATTGAAAAAAAAAACATGGCCTGGCATCCAGCGCACTTTGTTGTATCGATTATATATTTGATTTTAAAATGCCCAGTCGGTTTTTGAACACATCTTAAGTTGATTTATCACATCCTAAGTCAATTTGAACGCGTGCTTAGTATACGCCATAGTACATTAAGCACGTAAAGCAGTAATTTTAAATTTGGGAGGCGGGATTGGGTACCGCCGCCCCGGGAACCTTTATTGGATAACCAACACCTCTGCCATAGGTCACCCCAAGTGGTTCGCTAAGTTTGGTGATTTAGCGGGGGTGCCCGGGTTCATGGGGTGAGGTTTGTCTAGGAATTGGAGGCGGATGACCAGGACACACTGAACCCCAGATTCCTACTCACCCCTTAAACCCTTTTCCTTCCCAGAACTCACCTCTCCTTCCTTTCCCCAAAAAAAGATAAGACCCAGATAAAATTAGGGGGCGTTGAGATGGCACAGTGAGGGCGTGGGCAGGTAAAAAAAATATGGTCTAAAAAGACAAAAAAAACACGCTGATCAGTAATCACGTACTAATAAAGCAAAATAAACTTGAAAAAGTCGTAGACCCGGGGCTGAAATGGAGTGTATTATTATGCTTTAAGCCACTCTCATTTGGAATATGGAATATTAGGATGAGGTTTAGCAGCCTCAAATCACGTAAAACGACTCAAGATAGCACAGAATTGCATCATAGGTATCATAAAGGTCCCCATAAGGTCGCCAACAACTGAAATTTTTAAGCAGTTTGAAGTAAAGAACAAAAAAATCTATGCCAAAATATTCTGGTTCATTACCTCAAAAAAGACAAAGATCTAAACACCTCAAATAGATATAAATTAAATATATTTAAATGTAATTCGACCTTTGGGCAAAGAAGCCATGAATTTTTATATAACAAACTCCCGCACAGTATCAAACAAAATAAAACTAATAATAACTACATTAAGGACACCAAATCTTGACTTAAGCTGTTTTTCTATCGGAAAAAGAGCTTACGCAAGTTCATTAAAAACATCATCATAGAAGTTTCTGAATAAACCTTACCAAACCATGAAGTTGTACCATAGAAGTCGCAGAAAACTTATCCAAAATATAGTCCTTCTCAGCACATCAGGATCTGCTAGTGAGGAGGACTACAAAGATAATTTACATCTATTTCGTATTTATACTATTTTAACATGCAGATATCTTCTATTAATGCAAAAAATACAGTAACTACGTTTAAAAAAAATCGGAGTGTGCAATTCACACGCTGTTGAAGTGAAACCTTCAGAAAACTAAAGTAAACAAGAGTGCGAAGGCTACGAAGCGCCGCACAAAGGGGAGACCGATAGGCTACGAAGCACACACAAAGAGGAGACCGATTATATTTTCTCATTATCTCAAAGGCTAAATTCTATAGACGTATGTGTCTGTCTCTTTTTAGTGTCGCTATTTTTCGTTTCATAGAGTTTTAAATCATAACGGCGCTAAATAAGTTATCGTTAAAGGCTGGAATAAAATGTAATGCAATGTTTTTTCCCGCCGAGCTGTTTTGTAATTGAAGTGAAAACTTATTTAGCACCGTTGTGATTTGAAACTCGGTGAAACGAAAAAGCGACACTAAAAATAGAAACACGTACATCTATAGGATTTAGCCTGCGAGAGAATGAAATTAATTACCGGTCTCCTCTTTGTGCGGTGCTTCGTAGCTTAACTCTTGTCTACTTTAGTTTTCTGAAGGTTTCACTTCTACCGAAGTGTGAACTGCACACTTTTAATTTTCGTGTTATTATATTTTGTATGGAAACTAATTCTATTTTTAAAATTTCTTTTGTTGGAAATGTTGTTAGTAATAAAAATGAAGGGGGGACGAACGATTTTTGTGTGATTTTAATGTGAATACATTATATTAATTTATTGGTTTAAGTAGAAATACGATTTTATTTCGCCTATTAAGGTAAAATTACCAATAAAGGTATAATAAGACAGATAGAAATCAAAATCAATTTGTTCAGTTTTTAGTATGAAGAATGTTCATCACCAGCAGTGGCGGCTCGTGGCTTTTGGGTGTGCTAGAGTGCTGATATTACAAAAAATGGCATTATTAATGTTGTTGTAGCCGAAAAAAAAATTTTTTTTTAATAATTTTTTTGTATGAAAAATTTCAGGAAGTTTCAGTTTGGCCGTGCGCCGCACGGATTTCCTGAAAAATCTTCATACAAAAACCGATTTTGAAGAAAAAAAAAAAAAAAAAATTTCGTCTATGACAACATCTGTAATGCCATTTTTTTAGTAATAACACCCTAGCACACCCAAAAGACACGAGCCGCCACTGCACCAGATTAATACGTCCATAAAATTCTTATGAGATTTATTCCAAGTTTATTAATGATTAATTAATATCTGTAAGCACGTAAATAAAACGAGAAAAAGTGCCCTTTTACAAGGCCCATACATGGCTCTAGAAATCGATGTACATTTACCTATACCTACCAACGTAAATGCTATTTTTATTTACAAACCTATTTTTCTGGTTTATCTGCTTTGATTTTAATATTTCCACTTTGTATCATACCTAAACAGAAAATCGATCATAATAAATATGATATTATAATGAAACCTTACGGCTCTCAATTTCAATGGCGCTAGATCTCTTCCATCGAGTAATAGTGAAAACAATTGATGGAAAATGCAGTATAATATTTTTTTAAGGACCTAGAAATTTGAATAAAATGAAGATTTTTATGTTTAGGTAACTAGACAGCGATGAATAATTAAACCGAGTACTTTCCTATCATTTCCTAACCACATAATCTAACCTAGCCAAATCTTTTTTCAACTTTCTTCAAGCAGTTAATATCGATAGACGAAATGCAAGCAGGACTCGTCAGGAAATGCAAGCAGGACTCGTCAATTAACTCACAGTATTTCGCCAGTAGTTATTAAAGCACCTCGTTTCTAGAAAAAAATACCATCTTTACGATCCCATTACCTGATACCTGGTCGTACCTAGACATAGATATGTAAATGTTATGCATATGATCATTTTGATTGAAGACGTAGAATGAAAATCCTTTCATTCAATTGTTTGAGTTTTGTATATGGAGCAGCTGAAATCATATAAATAGATCGGTTTAAGTTAGGTTATGTTAGGTTTAACTGTGACTGACATTTTAATCGCTTCGTTTTAACTAAGTACACACGGCCTATTATTTGGCGGTTTGATGGGCCCGATCCAAAGATAATGGAATACGATTATATTATATTATCTTTAGCCCAGTGGCGTAGCATAGTGGGGATGGCAGGGGCGGTCCGGCAATATTTCTCAATGCATAATAATAATATCTTGTAAAAATTTGATACATCTCATTTCATATGTTTGTCACACCTGCAATTCAGACCGATTGAAATGAGCACTATTTTTTTAACTTATTCTCTGGCGAAATCGGAGAATCCTCTTTCTCTAAATGCTCATTATAGCGAACGGCAATAACATCTATACTGAATTGTAGGAATTCTCCGTATTTTATTTTGTGCTTCGATTGTATATGACTAATATTCAGCAAGAATGACTTCAGGGCAGTCCGTGAGTGATGCTTTGGCAATTCTAAGAAAGTTTCATTCATCGATAGATCATCTGTCAGTGTTCCATTTCACATTACCTTAATCGTATATATGTATTCGCTTTTCAAACTGCGATTTTAGTGTAGTGTATTATAAGTACGTGTCGTGATTGTTAAATTGTCGCTTTTAGTTTCATAACATCTTTCTTACATGTAATGTAATGTTAAAATCAAAATATAAACGAAAGAAATTTTGTTTTTAATTCTAACAATTATATAATTTTCCAATAAAAATATAAATAGTAGGAGTATCGTTCTAGTTCCAATTGGAAGTCGATTTGTGTTTAACATTCAATTCGCTAATAATTTAATCTTGTCGATCGTCAAAGTATAATCATAGGTTTTCTTTTCAAGAATTTTTGTAATAAATGTGATTAATATATTGTACGTTACTTTTTTATGTTGTAACCTGTACAATACACAATAATGATGATTGTTCTTGGAAAAGTTCTATATAATTACTATATTTTTAGTCTTTTTAATTGAAGTACCTAAAGAAAGGGGCGGCGAAATTTTCCTCCGCCCTGGGCGGCCGACACCCACGCTACACCACTGCTTTGGCCCGATCCGATATGATTAACGTCAGTTGAAATGTTTGTTGTTAATGTTGATTTAATTTTGTGGCACTGCGCAGAAGTAATGGGATCGGACATATTCGTATCTTAAAGAAAGGGATAAAGGGGTGTTTATTTGTTTTTTTTTTTTGGGTATTGTGGAACAACATGTGCCCTAACTCTTACGATGCAATTAAAAATACTGGTTAAACATTCTGCACGCGCCATCAGAAGTCTCATAACAAAGAAGAATTTAGTGTTTAAAATGTTTTACTTTAAATATACTCACCTATAGGGTGTTAAGGGTCTCTCCAGACAAACTTTAACCCCTTGATTCTTGAGCTTATTTAGAGTAAATAAAAGACTTTTTATTTATTTGCAAAAACAGTGAAAAAACCAATACACTGCAAAAGCGGTATATATACATAACACATATTATATTTACATAAATGAAACAATTTAACTTTGTTTGAACCACTTTTACACTTGAGTAAATCCGACCGGTTTGAGAACGAGCGTTCCTTCTTCAGGGCAAATGTATTCTGATTTGACAGTTATAATAATACATTGTTTCCATCCATATTTCAAAACTGTCAAATCAGTATACATTTGCCCGGAAGAAGGAACGTTCGTTCTGAAACCGGTCGGATTTACTCAAGTATAAAAGTGGTTCAAACAAAGTTATTTTGTTTTACTTATTTATAATGGATAACCACAAAGTTATAGCTTCATTCAAAAGTACATATATTTACATTTAAGTTAAAAATTAAGACATGATTGATATTTCACGTTCAAACTCATTGTAGGACATATGAAAAATATCCACATTTCCTGCGAGGCAATTAATTAACCTAGTGATTCTTCCCAGGGGAATCACCATTGGTACATTTTCTGCACCTGGGAAGAATCAAAAGCCTGTGTTGGCGGCCTCGCCTGAAATTATCCGGGAAACAGAATCCTATTTTTGCCAGTATATCTAGTACCGATATAAACCATTTAGAAGCTTATAATAAGCCATCAGTACCTAGTAATGCGACATCTCTTCTGGAACTAAGGCTGCAAATACCCAACATTCCCGAGATAAATGCTGTTGGAAACAGCCATGGGTAAAAACCAAACTCTCTCATACAGAGGTATCATAAAATTTTCTTTTGTATTTTCTCGACCATTTGTACATAGACGATGTCCTCTGGCCCCCATATCTGAGATCCACTCTCGAGAATGCTACGCACCAAGCAAAAGTAAAGCAGCCTTATAACTGTAAGATTGGTTAGTTCCTTCGAATTATGTATGACAAAACCCAACATCTTTGTAGTGATTTACATATCTTTTCAATATGAGCATGAAATGTTAAACGAGCGTCATTCAATTACAATACAATACAATTCCTAGGTCCTTGCAAGTCGCCATGATTTTCAAAGACGTGTTTTTCTTTTTATAATTAAAATATATGGTCTTTTGTGACCTCGTAAAGCACATTTAGTCTACTGTGACATTCTTTGTTGTTTTTTTCGAACACCTACGTTGGGCACTCGGGCGATTAACTCAACCCCCCACCCAACCCTACTGTTTACTATAGCAATACCTATGGATTTTAAATGTTTTAAATTGAATAACACATAAATAAAAATAAAAAAACAAAGATATATGTGGAGACCAAAGTGCTATCTACTTATTTTACTCCAGATAAACTCAATAAAGTGGCATTTTAACACCCATTTCATTAAAAGTGATAAAATTAAATAGTTAATAACCTCAACTAATTTAACCAAATATTTTTTCATCACTTATAAGACTTTTCAAAGAAGTTGCACATTATTGATAGTTGTAAGGTCACCCAGGAATTGCAGGTTAAAGTAAGTCAGGTATGTCTCTTAACACTTTACATAAAGTTTTTCATACGTTTAATTTCATACGTTATCATTTAACCCTTTCAAACCCGAATTAAAACTGGCACCGATAAAACATATTTGATGCTCTATTAAATTTATAGAGTTATTTGAAAGTTTATATAATATATTATTTAAATACTTCGGCTATTGCTACTTTCAACTTACTAACGTTAGGTCTTAAATGACAAATCATACACTATACATAAAAATATAATATTTATGAGTTAAAAAAAACACACACACACACAAAAATGAAAAAGGTAATAATAATCGAGACATAAAAAACACGGGCGAAATTAAGGGCCCGCAACCCGGATTTGTACCGATTTATTACATATTTCCCTTAAACACGGTAAGTTTTAAAGCTCTTAAAAAAATATATGTTATTCTTGAAGATAATATCTAGACTTTGCCCGCGCCGAAACGCAAATTATATAAAATTCCCTGGATATAAAAAAAATCGCAAAGTATGCTCAAAAATTATTATTAACGCATTTGTTTCAGTTATTTTACAAGTTATATGTATGAAAAAAATCATGGTATTTCTTTAAATGCTGTTTAAGATAATGCCCTTGAGATTTTTGCTCTATTTTAAACGAGTCGTGTTTTATTAAACATTTTCGCAATTGCATCGATTTTGTCGCTGCAAATGTTAGCGCTCTCCTCTAACATTCGTAATTTCGTATCTCTCCATCTTCTTCTTTTCGAACCCGGTTGCAGAGCCTTAAACACAAAAATCACCTTTCAAAATGTAATAATGACAAACACCTAAACGCGTGACTAAAATTCAATTTAAAAAATAACACCAATTATACCACTTTCAATTTGGGAGACGGGTATGGTTACCGCCGCCCCGGGAACCATTTATTGATAACCAACACATCTGCCATAGGTCACCCCAAGTGGTTCGCTACGTTCGGTGACTTAGCAGGGGTGCCCGGGTTCATGGGGTCAGGTTTCTCAGGGTCGGATCTTGGCGGCAGATGTATCTGCCACCGCGTGGCAGGCCGGGTCGGAAGAGACTGGTTGAGGAAGATCTTTTGACCTCTCCAGCAGGACTCTCTCGCAACATTGCCTAGCATCTCAGTGGATAGGATGGATTCATTCATCCATCCATTCTCCTGGACACACTGACACCCAAATTTCTACCCACCCCTCGTACATTTTTCCTTCCCCTAAAAAGATCCTCCACACAGCATCCCCAAAGATGAAATAGGCCCTGAGTAGAATTATTTTCCTTAGGGCTTCCTGTGTAGAGCCAAAGAAAAAAAATACCAGCAATTGGAAAACGAAAATGAGCAATTTTTTTACGCTCGAGATAGTGAAAAAAAGAGTTAGGCTAAGTTTACACAAAGCCAGTGCTCTGCCGCCAGTCTTACAGACAAGCCAGCGCTGGCCCGGCCCGTGTTGTTTAGACGAGGCCAGTCATTTCTGGATTTTTCATTGTGGTGAGCACACGTTCGAAACAAAATGAATTCGGGACAAATCCGGCTGTTGAAGAAAAAATGTTTAAAAAATATCTCTGCACTATTATTAGAAGAGATAATTAATAAAATAGAGGAAGAAATCGTTAAGAAAAAACGACTTTGGACAAGAAAATGGATAACCGATAGAACCAGTACTGGAGCCTCTTCTTTGTTGCTACAACAACTTTAGATTAGAAGATCCTTCCGAGTACAGGTTGGCCTTGCGAGTTACGACTGAAAACTTTGAAGAGTTACTTTCACTTATAGAAAGCTCAATTCAGCGTCAAGACACTCTGATGAGAGATGCATTACCAGCAAAAATAAACGTGTATACACTCCACGGATATGCGCCAGTGACTGGCGCGATGCGTCTACACGTGTTGCAACGCTAGCACGGGGGCTGCGGGGCACGCGGACAGAGGTCACTGGTTTGAAAAATAGACTGGCGCCCTATTTTAGCCAGTGCTGGCAGCCAGCGCTGGCTTGGCTTGAAAAACTGTTTTTAACTGACCAATACCAAGCCAGCGCTGGCCTCGTGTAAACCATACTTTAAAACCACGTGTTTTCAGATATACGTGTACGGTTACTACTAAAGAGTTAATTAATAAATGTGCTTTCAAGAAATCGATGAAATAATAATAAAAAAATGAAGGGTTAATTTCATTTTCAAAACCCCAGAACACCGGGTAAAGGTCAAAGATCTACTCCACGGTTCCTACTCACAGGTAATTAGTTATATTTCAATTTGGGAATCGGTAACAACTTGTGCCTTAGCGGAATTCGTGACTTAGCGGAATTATCCGGGTTCATGGGGTTTGTCTAGGTCTTGGCGGCGAATGCGTTTGCTCATCTACTGCGTGCCGGGACGGGAGACACTGGTTGAGGGAGACTCCATCGCCTTGCACCGCAGTGAGGAGGGATGGATTCATAGGTTCGTCATTCCTGCCTACCCCTCACCTTTTTCCTACCCGAACTTCCTCTCCTTCCTTTCCCTAAAAAGACTCTCCACACAGCATCCCCAAAGATGTCGTAGACATTATGTCAGATATTTTTTTCCTCAGGGCCTCCTGTGTGGATCTGTTGTAATTTTTTTTCTACTTTATCAGAAAACCTGCCCTTTTTGAAGCTTTCAGTAGAAACTTGTCGCTAGGCAGAATGTGGAATGTGTTTTTTTTAAGTCTCACATCGTTGCAAAGTTCGGTATGCGATTTCCAAAAAAGCGGTCACGCCATGGTGCGGCTATAGTATGTAGGCTGTAGGCTGTATGCTGTAGGCTGTAGAATCTGATTATGATTAGCTATAAAACACCGCGAGAATACTGCGGACCATAGCCAGGTGAGTCTGCGTCGAGGGCCGCCGCTTTTTAGGGAATAGGGCTGTAAAAAATACAGATTTAAGAAAATCCAGAGGATGCAGTTGGGTGATGTTAGATATTAGGAATTATTTGAGATTTTCACCGCCAATAGTATTTAACGTGATGAACGCACCGAACACGTAAACATAGGTAAATACGATGGCAATTGAATAACATAGAAATCAGATTAATTTTAATAGAGACAACGGACGGAGCTGAGCTTCATAATTCTTGGTATCTGGTACTTGGCTGCCACACCAAATCAAATGCCGGAAACCGCTTTAACATAATTAAATATTGTACTTAAATACCAGCCCTAAGAGGATTCACTTCTCACTGTATCACTGTTGTATCACTATTGTATCACTTCTACAAACATTTCACACATTTCACCACAATCTGCACATCTGCCCTGATGATGGATACTGTATCGCTGTTCGAATTTGCTATGGATTCTTAAAAGAGTCTCTCCTCATTGGCGGGGTCTTTCACCGCTGCTGCCTGAATTTTATGTTTTGCAAATAACATATTGTGTAATTTCTTACATGTACGAGTATTAAAATGTAGTTTGTAATGTAGGTATAAGAAATTTAATTAGAAATATTAATTCTAAAGATGTAAGGACAACATGGCACAATAACCTGTATATGAAGGGTATCTACCCTCCCCGGTACATCGTCTTTACACTATGGGAAACCAATATTTAGATGACATTGACCTGTATTATAGTTTTTGGTGAATTTAGGTAAAAAAAATACTTATTCCTACCCTACTCCTTGTGTTGATTTTCTGTTAACTGAAAAACTGAATTTACAAAAAATGCTTCCTGTATTTTTTTATCCACTGCAATTTTATTATTATTATTATCATTTTCCTATTGAAAACCAACTGCATTCCGGGTTCGGAGTGTACAGATGTGCAGTGATCTTTTTTTCAATATTATCAAATTGGGAGGTGGGTATGGGTGCCGCTGCCCCGAGAACCATTTAACGGATACCAACACCATTGCTATAGGTCACTTCAAGTTTTTCGCTACGTTTGGTGACTTAGCAGAGGTACCCGAGTTTATGGGGTGAGGTTTGCGCAGAGCGCAGACCTAGCGTCATTTCCGTTTTATATCTCAACCAATAGGAGCCTTGATAGGAGTTTGATGCTTCGCAGGCGCTGTAGTGCGTCATTTCCGTTTCATCCGAATTCCAAATCACAACGGGGCTATAGAAGTTTCACTTCAAAAACTCGGCTAACTTATACGAGTATATAACATATCATATATAGCCGGTTCCATGACGGTTGATCCGGCGACCTTTGGTCCGGCGACAGTTGGCGACTTTGGTTGTACGGCCGTATGTCCTCTTTACATACTTACTTGAAGAAAAAATCTTCTAAAGGATCAGGCCGGATCAATTGTCGCCGGATCAAATGTCGGCCGGATCAAATGTCGATCATTTGATCCGGCCGACATTTGATCCGGCGACAATTGATCCGGCCTGATCCTTTAGAAGATTTTTTCTTCAAGTAAGTATGTAAAGAGGACATACGGCCGTACAACCAAAGTCGATGTACTTACATCTGAAGGCATCTTGAGTGAAAATCGCTGTAAAAATATTTTTACTAACAATAATTTCGACTCTCCGAAGAAGCATGCGGCAATACAAAATACGACATATTATACGTGCAGTCAGTTTAACAAAAAAACCGTAAAAGATTCCTACTTGCACATAACTTTTTTATCTGAAAATTACACTAGAGTCCCAACTGCTCTCAACCGTCCCGAGCCAGTGAGTGCCAATGGTATCCCCAATTTTGGTATGGTGTGATACTGAGGGTAGTGAGGAGGGGAAGGAGATATGGAAAACGTACCTGGCTATTCAGATCTAGTCACGTCATTTCAAGTAATCCGATTAAACCCACATACACTGTACACCAGCGAACAAATTACAAAAATCATATGATATAATTTTTTGAATATTTTTTAGAACTTTTATCAAACTGCTCCCAACCGTCTGGAGCCAGTGAGACTATGGCATTCCTAATTTTGATATGTTGTGAGGCTGAAGATTGTGGGGAGGAGAAGAATATGTGAAAAATTTTCCTGGCTATTCAGCTCTAGTCACCAAACACGCCTAGAGCCATTTCAAGTAAAGTTTCAATCCTGAATGAATACTGACGAATAGCAAAATACGACATTCTTATATGTGCAACATCTACTTAAGATTTAGGAGGCGGATATGTTTACCGTCGCCCCGGGAACCACTTATTGGATAACCAACATTCCTGCCATAGGTCATCCCAAGTGGTTCGCTACGTTTGGTAAAGGGTTGCCCGGGTTCTTGGAGTGATGTTTGTCCAGGTCTTGGTGGCGAATGCTTTTTCTCACCTTACTGCGTGGCGGTCCGGATTGGGAGAGATTGCTTGAGGCAGACATAATCTAGATCTCTCCAGCCGGACTCTCTCGACCCTTAACCTTGCACCGGAGTGGGGGAGGTGGATTCATACGTCTCTCACTCCTGGACACATTGAGCCTAAGATTCCTACCCACCCCTAATATTTTTTCTTTCTCAGAACTTCCTCTCCTTCCTTTTATTAAAAAAGACACTCCACACAGCGTCCCCAAAGATGACATAGACCCTGAGTGATTCTTTTTCCTCAGGCCCTCATGCGTGGAGATATTGTAAAATTTAAAAAATGCAGTCGGTTTGGAAAAATAAACGTAATAATAATAAATGGTTTTTTAGTCACGGGGGGGGGGGGGTTAAAATTGTGACTGCACGTATAAGTATGTCGTATTTTGTATTGAAAAATATTTTTACAGCGGATTTTCACTCAAGATGCCTTCAGATATAAGTACATCGACTTTGGTTGTACGGCCGTATATCCCCTTTACATAATTACTTGAAGAAAAAATCTTCTAAAGGATCAGGCCGGATCAATTGTCGCCGGATCAAATGTCCGCCGGATCAAGTGTCGGCCGGATCAAATGTCGGCCGGATCAAATGTCGCCTGACCAACTGTCGCCGGACCAAATTTCGCCGGATCAAATGTCGGGTCACCATATAGCCACTACTCATAGGTAACTCAGACTTTTTAAATAAGTAAATCGTGTTTAATTAATCGAAAATGTACATTATCGTATGGATCTGAATCTATGAGGAGGATGTGTTATAGTTACATGGGATTGAATAAAACATTGTAATGGTTGATGTGTTATAGTTACATGACACTAGTAAATGGTCGGTATGTTATGGTTACATGACACATCCTACCGTTCTTTCGTCATTGCAAAAAAGTGCTCGCGACCACAGGAATATAAAGATATTTGATGGGTCCGCTACCTTTATGGGATTGGGAGGAGTTAGTAAACTGTGCCAACATTGGATAGGACCTACTTACTGGTGTAAGAACCCACATCACCTTATATTAATCTCAAGTTCGGCTTTTTGGGATTTAGGATGCGTTAAAGAGTTTAGGTCTTTAACTTCTAGGTACCTTTTAATTAAATTAATAAATTTGGAAATAACACAAATTAATCGAATAAAATTTACCTGCGCACGCTGGGATTTGTACCCGCGACCTTCGGATTGCTAGTCAAGAGCCTTATCCCTTGACCATAGAGACCTTAAAATATTCATAATACGGTGTAGTAAGCAGCTTGGTTTTTTTATCATACTTTTTTTTTACATTAGCTCCACACAGGAGGCCCGGAGGAAAATAATTTCAGGGCCTATGTTGTTATAGGGGGAGGTCTTTTTAAGGAATGGAAGGAGAGGGGTGGGTAGGAATCTTAGGGTCAGTGTGTCCAAGAGTGACTGACTTATGAATCTATACCTCTAACTGCGGTGCAAGGCGATGGTTCGAGGGATTCTCCCAGTAGAGGTAAAACGACGTCTCTCAACCAGTCTTTCGATTCGACCAGCCACGCAGCAGATTGCCAGACGCGTCGGCCGCCAAGACCTGGAAAAATCTCTTCATAAACCCGGGCACCAATGCTGCTAATTCACCAAACAGTACCTACAGATATGGCATAGAATCGTACCGACTTTCGCCGAACTACAATCAAACTGCACGGAATACTATGAAAGCGAAGGAGCCAATAATAATGTATGGATACAATTTGCACTTGTATGAGTGTACGATGCTGGCGGTTTCATGTTAATAATGGTGCACGGCCAATCTCCATTGTTTCTATTTTCTATACAGGCTTTCAAATAAACCAACTTCTCTATATCAGAATTACCCACCCTTTTTACTTATTAAAATAATTCCACACAATAAAAATGCTTGGGTGTTTCACTTATTACATATTTATTTTAATAATATTCCAAAAAGTTATTTTAAAAGGCGATATAAAAATACCACAATAAATCACACGATCCGCAGGTACTTTACCTGACGATAAAAGTGCTGGTGTTTATCTTATAATTTTATTATAACTTCTTACTGACATGCGCATAATAATTTCATATGAAAAACTAAACTCTCCACATCACAATAGGTAATAAAATGGTAACGAAGTATTGAGAAAATCAGACTTTTCTTTCATCATAAGTTATGATACCATTTTTTAAAATTACATTAACGTTATAATATTTCCTACAATACGTTTCGAGAAACCATATTCTTTGATTTGCCTCCAGACATTTTTTTTTTCTAAAATCAACAGTAAATCTCATAATTAACATGCGTATTATAATAAAGAACTAGTAAATTATGCCAATTATAAAATTACCACTGCTGATAGAAATGATAAAAATAAAGCGCAAATGAAACTGTTGATTTACGAGTTTTGTAAAGACATCGTAAAAAGTATGAATTTTTGAATAGGTTTTGATTTCGTGCTTTTGCAAAATGTGTAATAGGTGCATATAGGTGCATATAGGTGCATATAGGTAGAAGGTATAAATATACAATATGCCTTGTGGTGCAAACAGTGTTGGTGAGGGCTTCGATGTATGTTTGTGGATTTTTTGCCACCCTCCCGAGACGTAGAATTCTCTAGACAGAATATAATTATCCCGTCAGAGAAAAAATATAATGCCCCGGTAGTTTTTGCTCGCAGCCGGCCCTTGCAAAGGGGTATCGGTAATAATAATTTCAGTCTGAATTGGCCCATTAGGAAAATTAAATATGCACAGTATAAGCATAAACTGTGGATGCATCATTCGTGTTTGATGTGCAGCTATAGCTGATGTTTTTAGTCTATGGCTATCTTCGTTGCAGTCTTAAGTCTATGCTTATATATGACCAATTAGGTCAGTTTTGATTGGGGTTGATCTATTATGTTCTTTCTGTGGTCGGCACGAAACACGCCTTGATGCAGTGGATTTGAATTGTGTGTGCATCTACTATGCAAAATTAATAATTTTAAAGTGGTACGGAAGCAAAGCCTTGCGGAATCTATTATGAAGAGAATGAATAGATCTAAAACACAGTATAATAATGCTTCGAAGGCGAAACAGATCTTAAACCTACTTTCCAATACCTAATTCCCTTCACAATAACACAACGATTTAAGTTTTATTGTTACTCACGACCTTTATCAATAGCCGACTTCAGGTGTATTAAAATGCTTGAAACTTTGAAAGCAATGGGTCACTCAACGTTTATCGCTGAAACAAATCGTTTGAATTATTCCGCCGTTTACTTTTTTACGAATTTCAAAATTCTGTAAAGTATTAGTATTTTGATTATGCTTGTGGTGATTGGCCCACTTCCGGGAAGAGTTATTACAATAATAGATTGGCGATGCCTTGTTTTGCTGTCTTCAAAAATATGAAAACCCTTTTATTTGCTTTAAAAAATTCTGTAAAGTATTAGTATTTTGATTATGCTTGTGGTGATTGGCCCACTTCCGGGAAGAGTTATTACAATAATAGATTGGCGATGCCTTGTTTTGCTGTCTTCAAAAATATGAAAACCCTTTTATTTGCTTTAAAAAATTCTGTAAAGTATTAGTATTTTGATTATGCTTGTGGTGATTGGCCCACTTCCGGGAAGAGTTATTACAATAATAGATTGGCGATGCCTTGTTTTGCTGTCTTCAAAAATATGAAAACCCTTTTATTTGCTTTAAAAAATTCTGTAAAGTATTAGTATTTTGATTATGCTTGTGGTGATTGGCCCACTTCCGGGAAGAGTTATTACAATAATAGATTGGCGATGCCTTGTTTTGCTGTCTTCAAAAATATGAAAACCCTTTTATTTGCTTTAAAAAATTGAGAGTCAAGAATCATTCTTGATTCTTTTCTGAAATTCTGTACTTCGTGAACATCTTTGCCTCAAATGTACCGGATATTTTCGTAATGTAAGTTCATTGCTTCATCACCAGTCAAACATCTAAATTAAACCGATTTTTGAAAGCGTTGAAAGAGTATATGAATTTTACCAACACTGGTAGAGATCGTACCCACAATAATAAATAATATCGTCCCCCAAATTAAAGCTGCCAAACTAGTTTTTTGATTGGCCCCCTCGCCGAGGGGTTGACCCCGCGGCCACTTGGAAATAGGGGGATAATATGTCACGGGGGAAGGGCTGGGTGGAACGGTGAGGGGTGGTCAGTACCAACATTACAGCTTGAAATAAGAAATATTTTGAAATTGGAAATTAGAAATATATCGTGCTGTATTAACTTTTGATCATCAACGAAAAAAAGGGATAATGATTATAGCAAGTACAATCAGGTAAATTAAAACAATTATATGATTTGCTTGAGAATTCAAACTCACGATAACGATAAATTATTGAGAAAATTAACAAAAGAATCTTTTTCCCACCGACAATCGATTAATTTACAATCTGTAATAATATACTCGTATTTATCAAATGATAATTTTAATTATGCTTTTGATTTGCAAAACAATTTTTTTCAGTTTTCTATGGTTTTCATCTTAATTTTCAC
This sequence comes from Limnephilus rhombicus, assembly GCA_929108145.2. NCBI lineage: Eukaryota > Metazoa > Arthropoda > Insecta > Trichoptera > Limnephilidae > Limnephilus > Limnephilus rhombicus. Next base: position 21,017,692 of record OV815286.1, read on the forward strand.
GGATAACAAATATCAACTAATACATGTCTGAGAACTGTAATATATGTAACTAAAAAATGACAACAACAATTTATTCTAACCTAAGCATACACAAATTTAAAAAATCTAAATCAAAATTATTTTTGCGTAAAGGATTACAATTTTTAGGAACTAGCGCCATTATTTTCTGCTGGTATTAAAACCAGTTGGTATTTTCCATATTTTTCAAATGCAAAGAAAAAACAATAATACAATTTTTTTTGTTCACAGCGTGCACAACATTTGAAAAATTACTAAGAACAAAAACCAACCACCATCCGATAATAATGACGAAAACACCATACGATAATAAACACGATCCGATAATCCAGCCAATAAAGCCGTAGATGCGTGGGAATAGAATAATACGAGTATATATATATACACTATCGAGGGCATGTGTTGCATGGCCACTAATAAACAATTTGTTTCTCCCTGCGTGTCTTTTCCCATTCGTCCCGTTCCCTTGCACCTCCCCATCCCCCCCCCCCATGTCCCCTTCCCCTCACGCGTTCCCCCTACACATTCCCCGCCTTTCCTCTCCCCTCTCCCATGAACTCCCTCCCCACCCCGCTCTATTGCAATTTTTTTTTACAAGTTTTCATTTTTCATATTATTTTTTTTTACATGAGCTCCACACAGGAGGACCTGAGGAAAATAATTTTTCTCGGGGCCTATGTCATCTTTGGGGATGCTGTGTGGAGGTTTTTTAAGGAAGGGAAGGAGAGGAGAGTTCTGGGAAGGAAAGGGGTTTAAGAGGTGGGTAGGAATCTAGGGTTCAGTGTGTCCTGGTCATACGCCTCCAAGACCTAGACAAACCTTACCCCATGAACCCGGGCACTTCTGCTAAATCACCAAACGTAGCGAACCACTTGGGGTGACCTATGGCAGAGGTGTTGGTTATCCAATAAAGGTTCCCGGGGTGGCGGTACCCATTCCCGCCTCCCAAATTGATAATAATAATAATCTTTATTCAATGAAATAACAACAATATAACTAAAAAAAAAAATTACATACTTAATGTAGTTTACAAATAGATTACATCAATCAGTACAGAAAAATTAACAAACAGAAAGTAACGTAAGAAAGGTTACACAGGAGTAGTATAGTTATACAGTATTTTTAGTTGTGCATTGCCTGCCTCACTAGGTGAACCTGTATTGAGGCAGAAATTTTGTTAATTGTTTCTCGCAATTTTATCTATGGTTTTTTTATAAATGTGTAAAGTAGGTTTCCATACAGCAAAAACTTTATTTTAGTTAACATTATTGTTTGCATATACCTACACAATTCATAAACTGCAAGGTTATTACTACAATAACAACTGTCAATGATATATTATAAACATTCATTTTTGTTTACAAGTATAAGAACAATCATTCAAATTTGGTGCCTTACATAGGTACCTACCTAATTACAATAAATATAATTTTTGATTAGATTCAAAGTATTCGATTTTAGTCAGTACCGTTGGTGGTACTTCATTTAAATTCATTGATTTAATGAGTTTATTCGAAAATTGAATTTAAATTTAACAATCGATGGTTTGCAAAATGTCATTCTTAAATTGTGATATTTTTGACAGTTTCGTAAGAATTTTTGTAATGATTAAAATTTCAGTTGTATTGTCATGTGGTTTTAATAATCCCGAAAGCTTCGCGAGGATGGAATGAAGGTATTTTGGAAGTTTCAAACATTTCCTATGCTTAAGAGGAAATAACCAGACACAACCGAGAATATGTCATTTTTAAACGACTTCGAAAAGGAGGAGGTTCTCAATTCGACTGCATTTTTTTAAATTTTTTTTATGTTTGTTACCTCAGAACTTTCGACTGGGTGAACCGATATTAATGATTCTTTTTTACTTGAAAGCTGGTACTTCCCGTGTGGTCCCATTTTAATTTGGTCCAGTTCTGACAATGGCATCCATGAGAAAATCAATAAGTCTTAAATTTGTATCAAGTATGTGCGCGAAAAATGGATGAATAACTCAATATCACGCCAACCGATTTCGATGATTCTTTTTTTATTGGAAAGGATGTACTTCAAGGGTAGTTTGATGAGAGTTTGGTTAGGTTCTGATTATGGGATTCATGACAAAGTAACGGAACTCTCCAATTCTTAAGATACTCGGCCGAATCTTAATCGAATAAGTTAGTGTACTTCAAATACACTAAAAATCAAAAAATAAACAAAAATTTTAACAAAACAAAAAAATTACTTTAAAAAATGCACTAAGAAGTAAAAAAATAATTTCGTATTCTTCTACAACTTAATAATCAATTTACTTTTTCTACTCATCAATATGTAGGTACGATTGTTATTTTTGGAGTCGGTGTAAGCCAAGGTACCCGGCCCGGCGTGTTCACTTGACAGCTCCCCTCCCGCCGCGCGCCGTGGCCCGATCTCACCTATAACTATGAATATAGTTACAAATCTACCTTGGCTGACACCGACTCCAAAAATAACAATCGTACCTACATATTGATGAGTAGAAAAAGTAAGTTGATTATTAAGTTGTAGAAGAATACGAAATAATTTTTTTACTTTTTAGTGCATTTTTTTAAGTCGTTTTTTTGTTTTGTCAAAATTTTTGTTTATTAAATAAAATTTTAGACGTATTGACTTCTTTCCTCAAAAAAAGTATAAATCGTTTTCGAAAGTATATATGTTATTTTTTAAGATAAAATCTAGACGTTCCCCACGCCGAAACGCAAATTATATGAAATTCCCTCGATAGATAAAAATCGCAAAGTATGGTCCGAAAATGATTAAAAGCACGTTCAATTTACTTATTTTAAAAGTTATATGTACGAAAAAATTTACAGTGTTTCTTTAAATGCTATTTTAGATATTCCCTGCGAGATTTTTACTCTATTTTAAATGAGTCATGTTTTATTAAACATTTTCACAATTTTCGCTTTAACTTTATCGGTTTAAATATTAGCACAGTATCTCCAACATTCGTAATTACTTATCTCTCTATCTTCTTAATTTTGAGCGGTTATACGGCGCGCCTTAAGCTTGATATTAAGTATTGTAAATGTTCTGAGGGCTATCGCTAATTTTGAGCGGTTATACGGCGCGCCTTAAGCTTGATTTTAAGTATTGTAAATGTTCTGAGGGCTATCGCTAATTTTGAGCGGTTATACGGCGCGCCTTAAGCTTGATTTTAAGTATTGTAAATGTTCTGAGGGCTATCGCTAATTTTGAGCGGTTATACGGCGCGCCTTAAGCTTGATTTTAAGTATTGTAAATGTTCTGAGGGCTATCGCTAATACGTCTGGAATCATGGCACTATTGGTGTTATATAGTCAACGCATTAACACAAGAGGTTGAGAGAAGGTTAAATTTGTTTAATTGGAGAGGAATATGGAAAGTTTCGGAACTACTTAGATAAACGGTGATTAAAATTTCTTTGATTGTTCCCAAGAGGATTTGTTTATAATATGCTAACACTGTTCAATGCCAACTCAATAAAATACCGTTTCAACACCCCTTTGAAAAGCCATTAAAAGCGATGAAAAAAGCAGCCCGCAACCTGACCGAACGTAACGTATTTAACCTAGTTTTTTTTCACTTTTAATGAATTTTCTGAAAGGATAACATTATAATGAAAAGTCAATAACATATTACCTTTACTACACAGTAATACGTATCACAGCCGAAACCTACTAGTGTAGCTAGGTGCCCCATTACACTACGCTATATAAAACGTCCACACACAATTTATTAGACAGCCCGGTCAATAAGTCGTGCAATTAAGAGTGTAATTTTTATATTTACGGCATAAATTTTACATTCAACGATTTTTTTAAATAACTGCGGTCATTAATTCTTTCATTTATTATTACGTAATGCGACAGTTTGCAAAACAAGGCGTGTGTAACCTTTTATTGATGACTAAATAACTTGACGTAAAATTTACAATGACCTCAATATTACGAACGCAATTTTAGTAAGAAGTGAAAAAGAAAAAAAAATAATTTGGCTAAGGATTCGATAATATGTTAATTCGATAATACGTTTTGTACGTGAAAAATTAGTTTTTTTTATAGAAATAAAAAAAAACAAAGTTTTACGTTTTTAGATTTTCACGGCCAAAAGCATTGTCGTTATTTGTTTTTGGGGTGTTATGCCGGATCTGCCCTGATGATGGACACTGCAGCGCTGTCCGAAACGTTGGCTAAAGAAGGAGGTAGCGCAACACGGCATAACACCCCAAAAACAAATAACAACAAAGTTTTATTTGTTTTCAATTCGTTATTTTCAAATGTATTATAAACTTTAAAAAAATGGTTTAACAGAAGATTGAACCTTCCTACCCAGTGATCGTAATTAACTAGGCTAACAACCGGGCCATATCCAAAGTTGAAGACCGACATTTATTTCGTTATTAAGTGTCGTAATGTTCGTATTTCAGAGAAATGTCTATCTGTCCGCGTTTGTGTGCGTGATTGCCATAAAAAATTAATAGAGTGCATTGTCATTGACAACGAGTCTCTCTGCCGCGTTTCAGCTCTATCGGATGTCGGGAAATGGGTTAATTTTCACTTCCAAGATTCCACTTCATTCATACATTCGTTCAATCAAGAAAACAAAATTGAAATTCAAACAGATGTATTTAAAATGGTTATAAATATTCCCGAGCATCTAGGTAGGGATATGTATCTATTACAAATACGCCTTGCGAGTGCATATTTTTAATAATTACAGTTAATACCCTTCCTGAATTTAGTGTACTAAAGAACACTGAACTTCGAGTAAAAGTTTTATTTGAGTGATGGATATCAAAAATAATAAATAGTACAATGAAGCTCAAAACTGGTTACTGAGAAACAAAAATAAAATTCGTGTGCACATCGCAAGTTGTTAGTTCATTCCATGAAATGAAATCGTTGTATTGTGAATTAGTTTGCTTATTTATTGGTGAAGCTGATTCAAAATCATAAAAAACTTGTATTCGTAATGTCTATTGTAATAGTATTTTTTTTTTATTTATCTATAATAAAATATATTAACAATGGTTTTATTTGTATGCCTGTCTCACTAGGGTATACCTGTGTCGAGATAGGCGTTACGTTAAAGAAATATAGTTTGAATTAAGATGGCGGAATAATAGTCGGTAGGACTCTAATCTGGAATCACAGATGGTGATGAAAGAGAGACAGTGAAAAATCTATGCTATTTTATAGTCATTTCTTTGCCGCGCTCTCTTGTCGCCTCTTTCATACTAGACGCCAGTCTCACGGTCGTTACAACTATTAAACTTTTTTTATTATTATTTATACGATGCGCCTCAGAAACCACAGGTTGCGTATCCCCGATCTATACGATTGCGAAGAGCTGCGTTTTTGCAGCTAAATGCGACGTTGTAAATTGTGAACACATAAATACTTTATTTATTTATTTATGTTCTCAGTTGCAACTGCTTTATGGCGAACAAAAAATAATATTATACCAAACAACTACATATCGTAGACTCATTTGCAATGCATGAAACCTTCGAATACGTTTTTTCTCCTAGCAGAAACGTGGCTCGAGTTGGTAGTTTGGAAATATTTAATGGGGATCGTGGGGTAAACAATAAAACAAATAAAACCTCAACTTTGGAAATAATTGGAGCAATCATTCTACGGCTCACAGCTGTCCTGTAGAATCTAATGCATATTGCGCACGGGGCGTCCGGTCAGTACGTGATGTGGCGTGTTTTGTACCCACACCATCGACGTAGGGTCATCGATGTATTAACTATAGATTAGCCCTCCCATACCCAATGCCAATCCCAAAGTGACACCATGTACGAGAAATTTCATATAACAACTACCTATTGAATTCAGTTGCATCTCTTGCGTGACTTAGTTGTTTTACTAGGAAGAAATTAAACATTTTTTATCAAATGTTACTTTTCTCGATACGCTGCCTCGAATTCATATGTTATGTACATATTTTTTTAGATATTCATATAAATGATTAAATTGTTACTGATAAAGTCCGCGATAGCCCATACCTAAAATATTTCTAACTGCCTGAAATTTGTGTTTTAAAAATGATCTTCGCAAAGCTAGTAATTCCGCTACCGTGAACTTGCTCGAAAACAAATTAGCTTCACGCAGACCAACTAAAGGTACAAACCAATGCTTCTTGCGATCTTTTGACTGCGAGATAATGGACTTTCTTTTTGATAAATGTTCTCGTAAACCAATATTTTTGGTTCCGGTGTCATTTTTAAGACTTACACGCCCCGTCTAGATATACCTGGTCGACGCGTAGGGTAAATAATATTACATCGATGTTCTTACATCGATATATTATGAGGAATGCCTACCTCGATAAAAGCTGTTGAATATTATATCGCTGCATTAACCTTTACTGTGTCCAATGCTGTCGGAACAGAGCGGTGGTATAAGCGTGCAGATATAAGTTCTTGTAAGTGGCGATATGTGAAGGGAATAAAAAAATATTCTTAAATGTAAAAAATTATTACCGGCGACCAAAATGCCATGTGCATTTTTTACGTAAGTAATTAAGTTACCGAAAATGGAAAATAATGTATTTTAATGGTTATTTTATTATATATATTTTTGAATGTAGCTATTACTTTGTGGTTATCCATTATAAAAAAATGAAACTATACAACTTTGTATAAACCACTTAAAAAATGTGCAAATCCGACCGGTTTCGGAACAAACGTTCCTTCGTCAGGGAAAGCTTATACTAATTTGACAGTTTAGAACAATGTTTTATTATGGTAGGGGTGGAGCCGTTGTTAGTTAATAATGTTGATTGGGTGGGTAGGTATTAGTGTAGAGTGGGTGGGTAGGGGAACAAATCCATGATTGGGCTATATGACAATATTTTTTGTTTGTTGATAATAGATTCATTATTTTTAAGGGATTTTTTAATTTCCAAAGCTTCTAAGTTATCTAAACGTTTTCCTTTATGATTAATATGAAGAATATTTATCCCTGTGTTTTTGTAACTATACCATTGAAAATGATATAGTTAAAAAACACAAACCTAACCATATCATTGAAAATAACCATAGTTTTGAAAAAAACACAGGGATAAATATTCTTCATATTAATCATAAAGCAAAACGTTTAGATAACTTAGAAGCTTTGGAAATTAAAAAATCCCTTAAAATAATGAATCTATTATCAACAAACAAAAAATATTGTCATATAGCCCAATCATGGATTTGTTCCCCTACCCACCCACTCTACACTAATACCTACCCACCCAATCTAGATTATTAACTAACAACGGCTCCACCCCTACCATAATAAAACATTGTTCTAAACTGTCAAATTAGTATAAGCTTTCCCTGACGAAGGAACGTTTGTTCCGAAACCGGTCGGATTTGCACATTTTTTAAGTGGTTTATACAAAGTTGTATAGTTTAATTTTTTTTTGTTATTTTATTAACTTTAATCCACGCGAAATGATAAAATAACAAAATAAACAAATTAACCATTAAAATGCATTCATTTTCATTTCCAGTAACTTAATGACACTTTTTTTAAGAAAGACGAAAATTCCCGGGTTACGAATAACCTGACAATCTCCTGCTACCGTCACAGTAAGCAGAAAATGTTGCTTGTGTCGTGATGTAGGACTTAGCCGGCCGAGGAATTGAACACGCGACGCCTGTGTCAACTCAGCCACTGATCCGACGAATACTTACATCTAACTATTGTCTAACGAAGGCAATGTTTATTTTATTTTTAATGTGCATATTTTGTAAATATTTACCGTTTTTACTCCAAACATACACAGAAATCTCTGATTAGTTTGTCAGTTACAAACTGATACAACTTTTATAAAAAAGTAATTTATTGAAGTGAAAATTTTTTTAGCACCGTCCTGATTTTAAACTCGATGAAACGAAAAAGCACAGTAAAAAGAGACACACCTACATCTATAGGATTTAGCCTGCGGGAGAATGAGAGAGAATAATCGGTCTCCTCTTTGTGCGGTCCTTCGTCGCTTCCCCTTTAGTTTTCTGAAGGTCTCACTTCTACTGCCTGTGAACCGCACACTTATGTATTTTTTTAATCGTAAGTATACATATGTATATATTCTATTGAGGATTTTTTACTTATTGAATTTTGTCGTTTTATGCCTCGTCTATTTCAAAAATTTTAATATTGACTCGACTGATAGACAGATCAATGTTGTGTATTCGACAATGTCAGTTTGTCAATGGTAACAAAATGTTTTTTAGCACAAATGTACCTACTTGCAATAAATTTTTCTGCATCACACAAGGCTGGGTCTCTCTTCCCCACTTTACCCCAATTATATTAACTCATAACGAGGATGTGTCAGCCTCAAGAACCTCAGGATTGTCATAAAAGCGAGGAGGTGGCAGCTGAAGAGATGTGAATGACCTTAATCGGTTTAAATTGTATTATGTTATTGATAAACAAGCGAGAATGTCCATGAACGCTTATTAGCATGAAATCACAACGCATCGCGTGTTAGGCTGCGTAATAAAACATGTAATAAAACGTGCATGTAAACAAGCATGTAATAAAACGCCACGCGAACCACAAAGTAAGAGTGGAAGATACTCTTAGTATTGCCCTGGTGTAAGACCACCATTCAGAATTGAAGCGTTGCTTGAAATGGCTTTAGCCGTGTTTAGTAACCAGATTTGAATAGCTAGGCACTTCCCTACCTTCCTCTTCTCCATCTCCTTCCCTTCCCCACTACCTTCAGTCTCACAACGTACCCCAGTTGGGGATGCAATAGACCCACTGGCTCCAGGCGGGAGCACCGGGGACTCTTATGAGGTATTCATATAAAAATAAGTATGGGAAAGGAATGAAGCAACATCAAACGGCGCGAAACGCCACTTGCAGTTATGGCTTGTTCCCATAGAACAAGTAGTAAGTCAAGTAGCGAGTATGCTTGCTGTCGCCGAAAACCGTTATACGCGCCGAAAACCGTTCGCATTACTTTCAAGTAGAGTAGATTAGTGCTTGCCGCCCGGTGCAAGATGACGGGCTGCTACACAGCGAAGTAAATACGTTAATTAAGCTGATTTGAAGAATAAATTAGTGAGATGAAAATAAATGAACTATGGACACGAAAAGATATTAATAGGATAAATAAATAATTTTTGTGTTTCGCTCCAATGCCACGACATTTCCGCGAGTCCACAAATGAACTCTGCTAAAACGGCGGATTTGCGCATTGTCATGTCAGTGCGCAGGAACGCGTAGTGGGGGTCGTTACTCACCCGAAATATAGAACGAAATGGATTGAATCTACTAAAGAGCTGACTAATCCACTCTACTAAAATTATGGTGTTCGTACGCGTTTACTTACTACTATACTCTCCACTCGACTAAAGTACTTGGTGTGTCCAAACGGCTCTTATCTTCGTTTTTTTCCCATAATGTAGGTGTCACATACAAAGATAAAAGCGCGAGCACTTACCTGTTGAACCGCGAGCGCCTATGTGTTTTACCGACACACCACGCTATAAAACATTTCTTCCTGTGGTAGGAGAGGGGATCAGTTGAATTAGAGAGCTGCCGCGAAATGTCATTTCTTTGTACTGGATCTGTCACCACGAATTATGGGAAAGGAATGCAGCAACAGTAAACGGCGCGAAACGCCACTTACAGTTACTTCGTTCCATAATTCGTGGTTCACGTGGCGTAAATGCATGTATACGCAGCCTGGAAGCGTGCCGAATGTCTTTCGAGCAACGACAAAATTGCACGAAATGTCAAAGCGAAGTTATGCGTTATGCAAGATTCCATGATAGTTGATCCCCGACAATTGAATGGTGGTCTTACACCAGAGCGATACTGAGAGTATTTTACATTCTGAAATGTGCCGCAAATACGCTTTAAATTATTTTTAATTAATTATTTGTAAAATAATACAAATTAATAAAATAAAATTTATTTGCGCAAGTCGGAATTTGAATCCGTGACTTTCGGATTGCTAGTAGAGAGTCTTCCCCTTCGAAGCCTAATCGTAAAAAAAAAAGAAATGGAGATGAAAGTACGAATGTAAGAGGGAGCGCGCTAATATTAAAAATATATTATAATTAAGCGAAAATAATTAATAAAACGACAGCATTACTGGATTTTACTTTGAAATTTTATAAAATAATATATCAACAATAAAAAATAATAAAAACACGGCTTGTTTAAAATAGAGCGAAAATCTCTCAACTTAAGGCCTTAAGGGCCTTTAACCAGCCAGCGGCCGAAAATCCGCATTTCATCCGCATCCAATGAGAAGATTAATTATTCTCCTTACTAGCCTTTTAATATTATAACTCAATATCGTTCCAAATTTGCTTTAATTTATACCTACATCCAAAAATGCTGAAAGGCGTGATGATAAAACTATTAAAATTATGTACTTTTTGTAATTGTTTTTTGATCATAAGTATTTATAATTTTTCAATAATGTCAAAGCAAAATAAGAAAGTAATTTTTTTTAAATATATTAATTTGTAAGACCGTAAATAGATAGACAAAATTAAATAAAATTTCGTCATAAATAAGTGTTCGGATATTTTTTTAATGAATATCGTATAATTACTGTTTCGACTCGACAATGTATAGACATTATCTTCAAAAATAACATATACTTTTTAGAATCAATATAAATCGGTAGAAATATGGAAAAACGGAGTTCTCAGTGGCAGAACCATAATAAAACCTACGTGTACCTATTGTATCTGTTAAAAGTTATGATTACCTACTATGAATCATCTTTTCCAGCAAAGGTGAAACGTGATTGATTTGATTTAACCACCTACCTATTAAATATATCCCTTCACCGACCAATATTGATATCGGCAAGGTGTTTAGTGTTATAGTCCTATGAAATTAACTCGGGTTTATAACTTTCACGTAACCGTAATAAATCTTCCTGTAATTGAGTTCATTCGGTCTGATTGATTTAAACTGCTGATATTAATTTCCATAATTTAACCATTTTCATTGATTTATTTCTCCGAATTGAAAATCCACCAAATTAAATAACTATTGCAATATAAATGCTTCTCTGCAAGGACGGATCCAGGTTTTTTTCTGGGGGGGGGGCACAAGGAGCGGACGGGCATAAAAATCAACAATTACTGTTAGGATTTTTTTCTCAGAGGGGGGCACAAGGGGCGGACGGGCAAAAAAATCAACAATTACTGTTAGGTATTTTGTCTGAGGGGGCAAATGGGGCGGACGGGCAAAAAAATCAACAATTACTGTTAGCAATAAACTTGAAGTATCATACTTCAAGTTTATTTCTACAAGTTCAAGTATGTATGGGAAGGGTTATGAAAGTGTCAAAACAATAGAAAAACTAAATGTTTAATAAAGACAGTTTTTGCTGTACCGTATGTACTAAGTATGTACCGTGATGGGATCTCCACAGTACACAAAAATAACGTCTGGGGGGGGGGGGGCACGTGCCCCCCCTAAATCCGCCCTTGCTTCTTTGTAATGTAAAACTATTTTCATCAAACGGGCATATGTGCCAGGGTGGGAAGTATTAATTAGTCTATATATATAAACATCAAAATATGCTTGCGTGAGTATATTTATATGAGTTTATGAGATGTCTATGCGTTGCTAAACCATTTATCCGATTGCGATAAAACTTTGAGGATTTGATGTGCACATACCCGCGATGGTTTCTATACACAATAGTGAACTATGGTGTCATGAAATTAAACGTTGCTAACTATTGCGATGAAAACGTTGCTAACATCTGATTGCGATGAAACTTTGGGGATTTGATGCGTGCTTGCCCGCGATGGTTTATATATATATATATATTAGTAGAGCTCTGACGTCATTAAATTATGCGTTGCTAAACCGTTCATCCGATTGCGATGAAACTTTGGTGAGTGGTTGTGAGCACGCCCGCGAAGGTTTTTCTATATATACTGGTGAGCTCTGGCATAATGAAATTTGTATAAAAAAATTGTAGTAGGTGGCACGCGAGCTATTTGAAAACTGAATGTACCGGGAATGAATGGATGGAATGCGGAAGGGGAGGAACTCGGGAGGAGGGTTCGCGGGACGGGGGAAGCCTGAAAGGGGAGTGGAGAGAGGGAAGGCGGAGAATGCGTGAGGGGAAGGGGACGCGGGAGAGGAAGGGGAGGCGGTAGGGGAACGGGACGAAAGGGAAAGGACACGCATTGACAAAAAATTCTTTATTAAGTGGCATAGCAACGCATGCCGGGAACTTGATAGTGTTTTATAAATTTTGCCTGTCAAAGTAAAATAAAAAATTACATTAAAAAATATTTTGAAAATGATTTTTTATTTTTTTCCATTAGCTTCACACAGGAGGCCCCGAGGATAATAACCAAGCCAAGACCTAGACTAACCTCACCCCATGTACTCGCGCACCCCTGCTAAGTCACCAAACGTAGCGAACCACCAAGGTGACCTATGGCAGAGGTGTTGGTTATTCAATAAGTGGTTCCCAGGGTGGTGGTACCTATTACCGCCCCCCAAATAACCGTTTGGATACAATAATAATAATTAAACAAAAAATGATAGGTGTGCGAAGCAGTAATGAAGGAGAGAAAAATGAATTTAAACATTAAAAATAATATAATGCATATTTGTGGCACTTTTCAGAGTGGAAGATACTCTCAGTATCGCCCTGGCGTAAGACCACCATTCAAAATTGAAACGTTGCTTGAAATGGCTTTTGCCGTGTTTGGGGACCAGATCTGAATATCTCTTCTCCTCCCCACTACCTTCAACTAGTCTTACTGGCTCCAGGCGGCTGGAACTCTTATGCAATATTTACATAAAAATAAAAGTAAAATCCCAAATTTTTTTCCCTTCAAAATTTTTTTAACCTGTTTAATCACAGGAAACCATATTTGTCCCAGCTCACGCAGGTCTCACAGAAATCGTTGTGTCTCCCTTAGATAATAATATAGTTAGAAGTGTGATCCAAACGGTATTGGAAAGAGAAAACAACACGCTTTATATTCAAATCTAAAATTTAACCACAAAGTAATTTAAATGTACACTTTATAAAACTAAAGTTGTAGACCGCATTAAAAAAAACATAAAAAAGTGAATTTTTTTAGAATTATTTTTACATAAAACATTTATAATTCATTTGTCTAATAGAATATGTATATAATAAGTTGATACGTTTAATTCCTTTTTATTAATTTCTAAATAAAACACTTGTGTTGCAAAGTTTTTTTTAACTAAGAAACGACATTTATGTTTATTAATATCACTTTGAATGTTTTTTTTCTAACAATCAAATAATAGAATAACAAAACAAATGAAAATCGATGATTGCATTCTAATTGACATTATAGGATTCAAATTTAAAGGGAATATATTTCCTTTACATCTCCCCCCCCCCCCCGCGGGAAAGAAAATTATTGCAAAAATTATTTTTCTTCATTATCAGTAATTTAAGTCTGAAAAAAACGTAAGGAGAGCCATTTTTAAAACTTTTTAAAATTTGCCTCCAATTTTTTTATATTTAAAAAAGTATATGGTTAATTCTAATTATAAAATTTGAAAACGTATTTCATCAACTTTTAATCAAATTAATGTAAACGACATCGTGATTTTAATGCAAATTTTATGATTTTTGAAGTGAAATTTGTTTAGCCCCGTCAGTGATTTGAAATTCGGAAATGCGTCACAACTCAGTTCTACACAAGTACTCGGTTCTAATATAATGCGGTTAATTCGCGCTTTAGCTCGGGCCGTTGATAGCGCAGTGGGCAAGGCGCCTGAAAAGTCTCAGCGGCCAGAGACACAGACATCAAGCGAACGGAGGTTCGAATATAATAATGATAGAGCATTTACCGGTGCACTCACCCAAATTCGAAATTAGTAATGAACCAATGCTGTTATTATTGTACGAATTTTATTTTTATTATTAATACAACCAATGTATTGTGTGATTACATTCTAATACAAGTGTGGGTATTTTCACAGTATCATAAAATGATGTAAAATAACTGCTTCAACACAGGCTAGCCTAGTGAGGCAGGTTACGAGAAACCTAAATTTATAATTATAAATATCTACTCTCTAAGTGCCTACTGTTTATATGTATTTTTGCTTTTTTGTTATTAACTTTTGTACTAATGTTTTTATTTTATTTATTTTATTTATTTATTTTGGAAAATCAACAGATATTTTACACTTGTAATAATAAAATTAATAATATACATAATACCCAATGATAGATTTTCACATAATTAAAATTATAATTAAAAAGTAAAACAAAAAGTAAGGGTCCTGTACTCATAAGAACTTAACAAAAATATAACCCTGAAAATTATTAAAAAAAAAAAAAAAAAGATATAAAAACACAATATAAACTGTAATAATCTGCTTACAAAATTTCAAACATGAAGTAGAGGAGTCAGAAATTTGTTCTCACTTCACAACACCAATAATAATAATATGTACATTGTACATACCTACAACTGAGTAAATACAATAGTAAGTCGAATGACAAGTATGCAACTGACTGGAAAGGATTCAAAGCAATAACATGGTAACTTGCAATACGGTCAAAAAATTATTTAATGTTGACTATGACATACTTTTTTAAGGTACTTAAATTACATGAGAATATGTCTATATCATTAAAATTCTTATCAAATACATTACATGTTCTGAATATAAAAGCATTTTGTCTGAGATTAGTAGAACATTTTTGAAGATGAAAAATTGATTTTTCTCTGGTTCTAACGGAGGGGACTCTAAAATTAATCTCAGCCAAAAGGGGTGAACAATCAATAAAACCATTGATAATTTTATGAAGATATATTATATCTGCGGAGTCTCTTCTAATTTTTAATGATTTAAGTCCATAAGGGTCCTGCAAGCTGTTAATGTTATGATAACCAATATTAAACTTGAAATTTAAATGATGAACAAATTTTCTTTGGATGGCTTCAATGCGTTTAATATAAATATTATATTGAGGATTCCATATTTGAGAAGCGAATTCAAGATTACTGCGAACATGTGAAAAATACAATATGTTACTTTTAAAATATTGTAAGATGTACATTTTTTCTTAAATCTTTAAATTTTTGTTCAATAAAGATATATATATTATTATTATTATTATTAATCCTACGAATTCCAAAAAAAAAATATTATTTTTTTTGTAAGCAACATCCAATCTTCAAACTACTTTAAAATAAACAGGCAAAAGAAAAGAAAGCGATATCTAGCGACTTTCTAGTTTCACTTCTACCGCGTGTGAATTACACACTCTGATTTTTTGTTTAAAATTTACTAGCGTTGCGAAACCGGGCAGTAGGTAAATACTTTTTGTTCACGTTATAACAAGATGCAAAAGCCTACACTTTACACAATGGTATTTTTACACGCTATCGAAAACAAATTAATATTTGATTGATTAACCGACAAAATATTATGACACATGGCAAGCCACAACACCAATACAAGACAATATCCAAATAATACATATTAATATATCATCCTTAACACTTTCCCCATTTCCCTTTGCCATATTTCACTTTCATTTCGGCTATTCGTCTCGCCCTTATTAAAAAATAACCTCCAAAATATCCGCCGCATCATTTAACGTCCATCAACTTGTGTGTTTTTTGTCGGGACCTATTCAAGCGTGACCACCATACGGAGACCAATACTTCTTTGAGGCCTTTTTTATATCGTCTTAACCCTTCTAAAGCTTAATGGATTTTTAAGGTTACTTTCAATTAATTTATTTGAAAGGGCGCCCAGCATTGAAATTTTTTCACCCGCACTTTATACAAGACTCTTCCTGACCTAAGTTTTTTATAATGCAGTAGAATCTCGATTTAATTTGTTTGGTTTAAACCGGGAAGCGGCTTATTCGGGATATTTAAAAACTCTAAAAAAATTGGTCTAAAATTCTGAATTGCACATAACCTAAAATGTGCGAAAAGTTTGATTATCTTTTGATTTGTAAGAAAAAAAAAACAAACATCATTCCGTCATGAATCTGAATTCCAAAAGGATCTACAAGAGCAACAATTAAACGGACGATTGTCAATCACACAGCGAAACAATTATTCCTCTGTGT
Source organism: Limnephilus rhombicus (assembly GCA_929108145.2). Lineage (NCBI taxonomy): Eukaryota > Metazoa > Arthropoda > Insecta > Trichoptera > Limnephilidae > Limnephilus > Limnephilus rhombicus. The sequence goes on from OV815286.1 coordinate 21,033,790, forward strand.
CAATGGCGCTCAAATCCTAAGATTTACCAACATTTAATATTGGTAAATCTTAGGATTTACTAGTAAAACCTAAGATTTATCAATTTACGGGCTTTTACAGTAACATATGCTCGTATATCATTTCTCCCATTCGTCAACGCGAAGTTTTGATTGAATTAATTGCCTCTTTAAACAACGAATTATCAATTGTCAATCGCATCAAAGGCGTAAATTGACACTACACACAAAAGATTGTTGCTTTGCCATTCAAAGAGATAATATAATAATACTAGAATTTTATTCATGTAAAGAATATTAGAGACTCTCGGTCTAAATAGGAATCGAACCCAGGACCTTAGCCTTGCCCTGGCAGTGCTTTGTAAGAGTCGCTAGTGTTGTTCAAATACATTAATTGTTTTTGTGTCTAATTCGTAGACTAACTCCAGTGACCTGTCAGTGGTTGAGTGGGCATAGCTCTTGGATCCCATCCGTGCGTCGCGTGTTCGATTCCTCGGCTGGCTAAGTCCTCCATCACAACACAAGCAACATTTTCGGCTTTGTGTGGTGGTAGTAGGAGATTTTCAAACATTGTTGGGTTATTCGTAACTCGGGAATGTTTGTCTTTCTTTATAAAAAAAAAATTGAAATTTAGTATAAATTGAATTTAATAAATTTATTATTTCCAAAGTTCTGTAACTATTTTGTTTTTTATTTTTGTGACAGCTGTTAAGGCTGGCAAGTCACTTTTCAAACTGTATTCACCATTTGAAAATGACCTTGTAAGCCGAAACCGCTGTCACAAAAATAAAATCAAAATACTCGCAGACTGTCTCGACACAGGTAAAGTGTGACAGGTATCGAAAAACCCAATGTAAACATAGTTTATACGGATAAATAAATTTAAAAAAATATTATAATAATATTACATATTTAATTTATTTTAAATTGAAAAAATATTATAATAAAATTGTGTTCATTAATTAAATATTATAATTTCAGGTTTTACTCTTTAAGGTAAACAAAAAATATTAATAATATAATAACAGTATATATAATAATTAATAATAGTTTATAGTTTAATTAACACTTCCTTTGTAAAAGTCTAAAAAGGGCGTTAATAAATTTTGTTGTCACCTTTTTTTGTTTTCATTTTATCCGGAAATCAGTGTAACAGAAATTTTTAATCCTCTATCCCGTAAAATCGTGTCCTTACTGTACCTACTTTGTATTTTTCTACTATGTCATCCCCCTAAAGATGGCAACACTGAAGAAGGAACGTGAGACATATGCCGAACGTTGGTTTGTTTCCGATCATTTGTATTAATTAAAAACGAATCATCATTGACTCTGTTCTGTTCCTTACATAAAAGGGTTGACTTTGAATCACCAAGACGTCCATATTTACAGTTTTGCCTTTGAGCAGCAGTTAAGGCGGTCGGTTAATTGTCACAGGGAAGTTAGCATCCGGTATCAAAGTCTTCTTAATGAGCATTATACTTTTAACTCTTTTGTTGAGAAAAAATTATGCTTGGTTCAATTGCGTGGGATTCACAAGCTCGTTATGAAAGGGTTTTGTGAATATTTAGCCCTGTTCTACAGATTTCGGATAATGGGTTCATGGGGGTTTTGTCTGGGTCTTGGTAGCGGATGCGTTTGCTCACCTGCTGCCAGATCGAGAGATACTGATTGAGAGAGCCTTTTGAACTTTCTAGCCGGACTCTCAACCCATCGCGTCGCGCTGCAGTTCAAGGTCATACGTCCGGCACAACTGACCCCCAGATACCTACACACCCCTCATACATTTTTCCTTCACAGAACTTCCTGTCTTTCCTTTTCTTAAAAAACCCTGCACACAGGATCCTCTAAGATGACAAAGGTCCTGATGAAAATAAAGATAAAACATTTAAAAATATCAGTGTGCAATTCTGTCGCTCGCTTCCGTTTTACCGTGTTTCAAATCACAACGGTACTAAAGATATTTTCATTTCAAAAACATGTGTACAGTTCACACGTGGTAGAATTGAAACCTTCAGAAAACTAAAGTACACAAGAGTGGGGAGGAGACGAAGCACCGCACAAAGATGTTCCGATTATTCTATCTCATTCTCTCGGAGGCTAAATCTTATAGATGTACTTATTTGTCTCTTTTTAGTTTCATCGAGTTTCAAATCTCAACGGTGCTAAATAAGTTATCACTTAAGATGAAGCCATAGTAAATAATGCAAAATCATACAAAATCATATGTTTTTGTTTTGAAAATTTGATCGCTTAGAAGTATTGTAGATGCTTCAATTAAATACTACGTGTAGAAAATACCTTGGCCCTTAAAAATATCGGTCATTTTTTTATAAGTCTTTTAATAAGCCTATAAAAAAATAAAGTATAAGTTCTAAAAAACACACTTCCAAGTCCAAACTCTCCTATTGATAAACCCCTTTTCGGTTATGGTTTTATTGTATAATGTGGCAAATTCAGTTTATTTTATAATGATCGCAAAAAAAGTTGTTATTTATACCCAATCTTCCCAAAATGATATAAAATATGCATTTTCGCGTTGTTATTTTACAATACGGCCGCTAGTCGACGAATTCGGTTTTTCAAAGTGAACCCTATGGCGTCCACCGAAGAACTACTGTTCACGCCACAGTCGCCAAACCTCAAACCTCAGTCACACCCCGAACTGAGCGGGAGATGGACGCGTCATTCCGCGTCGCTTGATTTCGTGAAATCAATTTTAAATTTCCGTTTTATTACAATAAACAATGCGTAAAACAGGAATTAATATTTTTTACAGGACTTTACGAAATCAACCTGTAAAACAAAACTCTCAAATACCTTTTCCAACCTTTTCAAAAGCTTTTTCTCAAGTATTTTTAAACTACTCCCATAAAGGGCGTGAATTCCGATTTCGATTTTTTCCTGAACTAGTGGATCGCCTTAAAAATAAAATACTGAAAAAATTTCAACAATATGTAAAAATTTTTTTTCAAGTGGAATAAATTGATTATTTTGTTAAGTTTTGTCAAAGTCTTCCTTCATTTTTTTCTATAGCAACATTTTCCTCTTACCCTGCATATGCATGCATATAACAAAACGCGAAACGAACCACGAATTATGGGAAAGGAACGAAGGAACTGCAAGTGTCGTTTCGCGCCGTTTGCTGTTACTTCATTCCCATAATTCGTGGTTCGTTTCGCGTTTTGTTACATGCATGTACTCGTATATGCAGCCTTATAATTATGATGATTACCTCTACATGTCTACATCTCTTCTCTACTCTCTACATGCCCAAAATACTAATGGAGGGAAATAATTATACCAAATCAGTGGACATCTTCAATTTATCTTTAAACAAATACAAAATACTATATTTTTGAATGTAGCTATTACTTTGTGGTTATCCATTATAATAAAATGAAACAATACAACTTTGTATAAACCACTTATAAAATGTGCAAATCCGACCGGTTTCGGAACAAACGTTCCTTCGTCAGGGAAAGCTTATACTAATTTGACAGTTTAGAACAATGTTTTATTATGGTAGGGGTGGAGCCGTTGTTAGTTAATAATGTAGATTGGGTGGGTAGGTATTAATTAAAAATGGATTATCATGGATTTGTTCCCCTACCCACCCACTCTACACTAATACCTACCCACCCAATCTACATTATTAACTAACAACGGCTCCACCCCTACCATAATAAAACATTGTTCTAAACTGTCAAATTAGTATAAGCTTTCCCTGACGAAGGAACGTTTGTTCCGAAACCGGTCGGATTTGCACATTTTATAAGTGGTTTATACAAAGTTGTATTGTTTCATTTTACAAAATACTATTACTGAAGCAGTTCAGTTATGTACAATAAATACTATATTTCTTTGTTAAAGAAATATATAGTAGTTATATTTTATTTAATCGAAGTGTAATTTGTAAATTTCATATTTATGTAAAAGCCCAGTAAAAGGGCGTAAATAAATAAATATTATAAATTAAAGTCCTCCGACGCTTCTATCTGTCTGTTCGTGATAAACTCAAACATTAATTAACGGATTTTCATGCGGTTTTCACAAATGTATAGAGTGTGTCATGAGGAAGGTTTAGGTATATAATTTGTTATGGTTTTGTGTAAATTGGATGAAATATATAATATACAAAGGGAGCGGGCTGGCAAGCGTGATTTGTACGCATATTAACAGATGATGGCTTTGGTTATAAAGGTTGGGTAACCAACCAGTAGATGGCGTTGCGTTTCGTCAGCCACAGCATTGCGTGACCGGGTCAGCTAGTAATGATTAATGGAGGAATGAAAATATTGTTACATTATTTGTAACCTAGTAATGTTTGTCCTTAAATAGTTCATTTTTAATTAAGTTTTCCTCGAAGGCTGTATAGTATGGACGGCTTTTAAAATATGTTTCACTGAAATCAGGTTAAACTTCTACCAAGGTATTCAACTATTTACAGCTAATCTATATTACAGCCAACATGTTGAATAAATATTACTGTACGAAGACAATAAATCTGTCTTGAATTTTATAATGATAAAACCGTTAAAAATCAGAAGATATCATAATTTGAATTTTGAAAAAGACCATTAAAATAATTTTCTTTTAAAATGTTATCTTAAGCCTCGATGACACACGGCTAGTTTACAAGCTACTATCTGGGAAATTCACTATCTGTTAGTAAACTCGCCCAGTGTCATCGTGTCACTTGCTAACTAGCAGCAACTAGCAGATAGTTGACAATCTACGAAAAAAAGTTAAAAGGTCGTCAACTTTACTCGCCTACACGCTTGCTCCGCTTGCTCGTGATTGGTTTATTTACGTTTCCAACATGGCTTCCGATAAACAGCTGATTTCGACTGTCAAAAATGTGAAGAATTAGTTCACGCAGGCGTCGTTATTCTTGTTACTGGCGCTAAAAGCGACCTCAGTTTCCTACGCTTCTGAGCGAGCGGACAGTTTTGTCATCATGACAATCTCACTCGCCGATTTTTCCGCTTTTAAACTTAGTAGATAGTAGCTTGTAAACTAGCCGTGTGTCATCGAGGCTTTACGGGTAGGTACTTTATCACTAAATTTGTTCAAAACAACAGTTACAATTTTGAAAATGACACTCAAATTTAAAGCAAATCCTATTTCTACACTTCACTGAACCGTAGTTACAGACAACACGAGCGAAATTATTATTTTTGAATGAAATAAAAGAATAACTTTGTTTTTTAACCACAATTTCCAAAGTTATTGTTTTATTTCATTAAATATGTCAAACCACAAAGTGACTGCTTTTTATCAAAATATTATTATTTTTGATTCATATAAAACTTGATTATAATTTTGTACAATTGTCACAGCACATATTTTTATTATTAAGGAATATATATGTATACTTTGTTCATAGATAATTCGAACAAAATAATATATATGTATACTTTGTTCATAGATAATTCGAACAAAAGAATATATGGCACAAGAGCGCCGACTATCGTCGAGCTACGACCAAATTATATCAATGTGGCAGATCCAATCAAAGTTACGCGTTTGGTGCGTAGTTAGACACATACTTTGATTTTATTTCGTACAGAGCTCAGGGCCAAAAAGGCTCCTTTATCTTTTATCATGAGCTTATATTTTTAGAAACATAGGCGGAGCTAAGTCAGGTTAGTGCCTTTATCATAATAAATGGTTTGTGGTTTTTTACGCACGCTTGACTTGGGGAGTAAGCTGGCGAAAGCGTGATGAGAGCGTTACGAAAAGCGAGGCGAAGGGTAGTTGAGTGGGAGATATAAGTTAGTGAAGATATAAAGAGAGAGAGAGTTACGCTTCGTATATTAGGTTCTGTAGGGGCAAGAGAGAGAGGTGCGATCACACATTTTCTTTCTCTCGTAGTCAGTTACGTTACACAGTGCAGGCCTATTGTCTGTATCACACTGTAGGAGCAAGAGAGAGCAGTGCGCGCACACATTTTCTTTCTCTCTACCTATATAGATGGAGCAGAAGTTTTACTTCAGTTGTGTGGTCTCGTTTTTTTCTCGGCACACTCGTTTTTTTCTGACAAGTATGGCCCAAATTGAACGTTAAGCGGTTTTGAGCACAAACAAGCAAAAAACACAATTTTCTAAACACTGTTGGGAAGTATGATCTCCTTATGAAAGTACGCAGTTGACAGCTGGTCTTTATTACAATTCATTCTGTTATTGTATCGAACCTCTGTTTCTTCTTATCTCTTATATCTTCATCACCGTCCCTCCTGTAAAAATAATAATATCATTCCCCTCCAACTGTTATGAGCAGCTTGCGTTCACTTTTTGGTTACTTTTTATTTGTCCTTCGGACAATCCTTGATCCTCGGGCCTTTAAAAGTTCATCTGATAAGATTAGATTCCTCCTGACTTGAGACAAAATATGGTTTGGATTTTTATTTGTTAATATTTTTATTTATTGAATACATTTGATACAAAAAAAAAGTAATAATTATGTAAGTAAATCATATTATTTGACGCCTTCCTCCAAATGTACTCCAATTGGAGGTTCCATTGTCCCACTGGCTCCAGATGGTTGGAAGCAGTAGTTGGGACTCTTATGCGATGCACAAATAAAAATAATAAAAGACACGGCCATAGACAAACAAACAGATTTCCGTTCTATAGTTAAGATACTGTTATCTTACCCAGAAAGGGTCAAATTTGATTATTTAAAAATCCATTATGCATAAGAGACATTCTTGACTTATGAGTGATTCTTGAAATTATGTTGAGGTTTTGGCCTCTCGTGACAGTGGTGTTTTTTTCTTCAATTAAAAACATTTAAAAAATCAGTAGATACTGGACAGTTAGATGCGTAGTGAGGGGTTGGTTGGTTACTCAGCTGAGTGACCAGTGACATGTGAAAGAAAAAAAATTGTTAGATTTTAGAGAGACAAAATTTAAAAAAAATACATCTAAATAGTTACCGGAGACCAAAATTTGATTGACATTTTTACTCCACATCATGTCAGGATGTCAGGAATCACTGGTTAAAGTAAGTCAAGTACGTCCCTTAAGGTCCGGTAGTCAGCCCTCAAAAAGAAGAAGAATGGGAGATATGTAATTACAAATGTTAGAGGGAGAACGCTTATATTAAAAACGGTAATATTTATGCGAAAATTGTGAAAATGTTTAATAAAACACGACTCGTTTAAAAGAGCAAAAATCTCATGAGAAATGACTTAGATAGCATTAAAAGTGAATTAACTGTGAATTTTTTCATATACCTAACTTGTAAAATCTATTTATAGAAAAATCAAAATATGCTTACTTCTATGTATGTATGTGAGTCTATGCATTGCTAAACCATTCATCCGGTTGCGATGAAACTTTGGGAATTAAATGTGCGCATGTCCGCGATGGTTTCTGTATACAATGGTGAGCTCTGGCGTCATGAAATTATGCGTGGCTTACCATTCATCCGATTGCGATGAAACTTTGGGGATTTGATATATGCATTCCCGCGATGGGAGTGAGAAGGGGAACGCGGGAGGGGGGAGGGGAATGCGGAAGGGAGGAGGGGAACGCGGGAGGGGATTTAGGGGGACGGGGAAGCGGTAGAGGGAAGAGAGAAGGCCGAGAAGGCGGAGTGGGATCGTGTAAAGGGAAGGGGACGAGGGAGAGGAAGGGGAGGCGAAAGGGTAACGGGACGAATGGGAAAGGACACGCAGGGAGAAACGATTTATTTATTAAGTGCCATTTCAACGCATGCCGGAAACTCGCTGGGCTAGTAATAGATTTAAAAAAAACGTGTGTATTTAATTCATTTACGCCCAGAGGGCTTTTACATAAATATATAAAGGCAGTACAATTTTAACACGAGAAAGAAAATTATTTTTAACACGAGAATAAAGTTACGATAGAAAACAAAAATAAGTACATGAAATAAAAATAAAAACATCAATATTTTAAAGTACAATGAGAAATAAAAACATCAATATTTTAAAGTACAATGAGAAATAAAAACATCAATATTTTATAGTACAATGAGAAATAAAAACATTAAAGTTGCAATAAAAAAATACATGCATGATATAAAAAAAATTGCAAAGAATGCACCGAAAATTATAATAAACATTATAAATAATAATAAATAATTATTATTGATAATAAAAAATAATAATAATTACTATAATTCCATGGTTCAATTAGGAATTCCACAGAGCCGAACCCTCTGATATGAAAATATCTGGAGTCGGTGATTTTTTTTTCCATTTGGTCTCTGGTAGGTTGACACGTTATTTTTGTATTGTTTTGTATTTATAATACTTATATAGTGCAATTGCATAGCGTGGATTGACTAGATGATCATTTGGGAAGTGTGTGAAAGGGTTTAGTTTTTCCTGTGGGGAAAATTTAACCCGGACATTTAAATCTGGTGCGTAAAAAAAATAAAAAAATATTTATAATGTTTATAACAATTTTCGGAGCATACTTTGCGATTTTTTCTATCGAGGGTATATCATATAGTTACAGTTTTGGCGTTGCAAATGTACATATATAATCTTCAAAAATTACATACATGTATTGTTTTAGAAACGGTCGAATTTTACAAAATCCAAAAAAATTCTTCAAGTGCTCAAGAGAAATTAGAGAAAAAAAAGATGTGAAGAATTCTTGATTCACACATTGTCAAAAAAACGCTCGTGTTACCAGCAATGAAAGGATGAATTACAATCAATGTACGACTAATATAAATACATTATTTCACGCGCTTCTCATCTATCAACCATTACCTATCGTTTCTTCAATCTTTGTTAAAAAATGACCAGCTGGTATTCGTCAACATCTGATATAAATTCCCGAAACAATCAACCGAAATAGAAGGTGACCAGATAATGGGTACTATTTGAACATCATTCAACCCTTTGTGTACAGGGTGGTGCGGGTAGGTCGCTCCCCTAGTGTCCGATCCTTTCCCACAGTCCCTGGTCCGCCGTATGGAGATGAACCCCAAAACGCAACAAGAGTAAAATGTCTACGTAATCACTTTTTTCCTTGCCCACAAAAAAGGGGTACCTCATAATACAAGACAAATAATAATAATTGAACTGCATAGTTTGGATAATGGTGGAGGATGCATCGTTAGAATGAAATCAAATGAACGACGTTAGGTAAATAGTTGTAATTGTCATCATATACTCGTATGTTCTAAAGTAAAATATGTATTTTGTTTATATAATGACCTTTATAATATTATTCCTACTCCAAATGTGACCCTTCAAAAATCAATTCATTAATCAAAAATTCCATATCATCCTATATATAAAAATCTTGTGTCACGGTGTTTGTGGTCGCACTCTTCCGAAACGGCTTGACCGATTTTTATGAAATTTTGTATTTATATTTGGTAGATATGAGAATAGGTTTTAAAGTATATTTCAAACCGCTAGGTGATTAGGGTGCCCCTATCCAGAAAAAAAATCTGTTTTTTTGACAATTTTTATTTATTTATTTTATTTATTTGGCATCAAAAAATAGCTATAACCCCAAATTTTAATCCTCCTACCCCCACCTTCCCATTTTTTTTTAATCGCGATTTTAGTATTTTTGAATGAACTTAACCTTTCGTATATCAAACAGAACGAAATTATTTATGTTGTTGAATGACAGATGGCGCTACGTCCACCTTATTGAACTTTCATCCACACATGCGCAAGACATTCACGAGAAGCGTCGCGTCATTTTGATATTTCATTCGGCATCATGTTCTCGCGTGGGCAAACCATCGAGCTTATTTGTGTTGGCTAAAGACGGACTGACAAAAAATATCGTACATTCAATTGCTCTTCGAAATTCATATTGATGTTGTTTATTTCGTTTTCCTACTTTAGTTGGTGTTTTTTATTTATTTTATCGGCGGTCATCGTCCAAAGCGCTCCATTCCTCTTTCTGTCATAGATCCCACCCCCACACACTTACAAAACATTCCTATTTTTTATTTAACAACCAAAATTTTCACTCGAAATAATTTATTTGGCAGAACAACGTTTGTCGGGTCAGCTAGTCATATATACAAATATAATAACGATTTGTATAATAACGATTTGACATCATTAAAATTAGGTCATTAATAATTCATGTCACTTGTACGGTATTCCCCACACTACCGGAGTAAGCTACAAACCGGGGGTAATTTGGCCTACTGGGAATATCCAAAATAATTAGAAATTCGACAGACAAAGACGACTTAGTAACAATGTAAGAAAACCCATATAATTGAATTAAATCCTTGCAGACCACCCTCTCCCCCTCCCCAAATGTAATGTATATAAATCATAGTTTAAGAATAATTTGTATCAGTCTAAAGATGGCTTTAAAAAGTTGTTTTTTTTACATTCACATATAGGTATATCTATAAAATAGATTTTTTTATTTTTGTTTATTTATGAAGCATACAGTTGTGTAAAGGTAGTTGTACATAAAATAGTGAACATAATTTAAACCAGTTAAGTTCCGTTTATAATATAGATGTTGATTATATTCATGATCCTTCTCACTAGGAGATCAATGAATATTTTTATAATTCCAATGGTGTATCTAATGGAATTGTGTGTCATTTTTAGAGGTTTTGTAAATATTTTTTACGTATTTTTTTAAACCTAACCTAACCTAACCCATTTTCATCCCCCAGCATATAGAAAAACATATTAATTATTTAACGCATAAACAATATAAAATTCATCTAAACTTTACATCGAGAATAGTTTTTTTGCGCGACATGCAGAATTCTGCTCTTAAGATTTCTTAATTCGTCAATAATGTCAGATAATTTTTTTAAATTAATTTTTCATTTTTATTTTTCATTCATCATCCTACATTTCTTTAACCCCAAACTGACCATGTAGATTCCCAAGGGGTACGTCCGAACTTCCACCTTGACTGGGTACGTATTCCCTTTTAGGCTTCACCCTTCCCATGTTTTAAGGAGGTGAGCTTTTTTAGGCCAGTTTTTTGAGAGGTTCGCATGACGGACATTTGGAATAACTGGGGAGTGGGGAGGTACTCGGGGACAGGAAACGGACATAATACGGGTGTATAATTTAAGTACCTACATAATATATTTTGATTAACGAATTGTTAATGCGTGTTTCTTGGTGTCTGTAACTCTTAAGGTATTTTAAACGTGGAACAATTTTAACGTGCATAATTAAGAGAATGACATTTACCTGGATTGTTAGGTATAAGTTGACATACTTAGGACCATCTGCAGGCGACCAAATTAGGAACTGAATGTACAGATATTCTTATTCCAAAGATTTTTTTTTAATTACTTAATCTACACCAGCGACGCCTACGAATCCATACACATTTATTTAGATCTGTACTTGCTTGTCCACTTGTGATAATTTACAGAAAAAAAAAATTGCGTCAATTATGTGCGTTTTTTAATAATAATTGTTTTAAAAAATTTATCTCATTATTTCATGTTATTTAACATTAAAAATGAAACGATTTGTCTTATTATTACATAGAACGACGTTGTAAGTTGAAGATAGTTGCGTTGAACTAGAACTTCCAGAGTATTTAAAAAAAATTAGTTCATGTAAGTACCTATATAATTTTTATTAAATTAGTGATATAGTTTAGCTTTCTTCCTCAATTGCAATACATATTATGTTACGTGCATAACCTTTTCAAAATTGCTTTTTAATACAACACCATATGATGTATTCGAAGGGTAAACTGTAAAGCAATCCGAAGATAATTTTGTTTATTTAGTAGTCGCCAGATGTCAGTAGTAGCAATCCCACTTCACAATTATTATCAACCATTAAACCCTAAACCAGGAATAAAAGATTAAAATAAGATGTGTTCGTCTGACACCTGACGGGGATGAAAATGAAGGAAACATTTTAGATGTTAATGAAATCCTTTTATTTTTCACAAAAACGGCGTTATATGAATCTGTCAAATATTAACAGTATTTTATATCGGCCTAAACGACGACAAGGTTGTACTGAAACTGGTTAGCGTGCTGTAGTGCATAACTTTCGAACGACTGCACCAAATTGGATAATTCTTTTTTTTTGTGTGTTCGTTATTGTCAGGACAAGGTTTTTATAAAACTTCAGGTGAGCTCTGGCATTATGAAATTTGTATAAAAAAATTGCTATTGGTGGCACGCGAGGAAGCGGCTATTGCTATGGAAAGCGGAGGGAGGGAGAGATGGCGGAGGGGAACCAGGGAGGGGGAGGGGAACCTGGGAGGGGAGAGGGGGACCTTGGAGGGAGGAGGGGAACTCGGGAGGGGGGTTCGCGGGAGAGGAAGGGGAGGCGGAAGGGGAGCGAATGTGAAAGGACACCCAGGGAGAAACAATTACTTTATTAAATGGTATAGCAACGCATCCCGGGAACCAGCTAGTTATAAAAAAAGGAATATTTTGATTAGATTTGTAATCAAAGCAATTAAAGCGCGAATAAATCAGACAAGACTTAAAAATAAATTGTTTTATTTTTTTTATCTATATAGCATCAAAGTAACTTAAAGCATATATAAATAATAAAAACAGTGAAAATAATTGGTTCTTTCAGACAACCGCATAGCTATTGTTTTTTGTACTCAACGTAAACACAATAGTTATTATTTTATGGTCGTTGACTACACAGACAGCTTTTATTCATAGTCCTTATAATTGAACTTAATTGGTTTACAATGGGCTAGTGTTTATAACGTTAATTTTTTAAGTGAACTTCTGTAGCCCCGCTGTGATTTGTATTTAGCATAAAATGGAAATGACGACTCCTGCACCTGCGACGCATTATCTGCGCGTATTTGCCGATTTGATTATGATGTCACTTTTAAAGGCTCCCGTTGGTTGAGATATGAAACGGAAATTACGCTAGGTCTGCGCTCATTGGTCACTTTGATTATGAACTCAGTTTTCAAGTATTGGTTTTTGCTAAAATTTCGCTTCTACCGCGTGTAAACTGCACTCGATTTTTTTTGTTTTACTTCAGTTCCACACAGCTCTGAGGAAAATAATTCCCCTCAGGGCCTATGTCATTTTAGGGGATGCTTTGTGGAGGGTCTTAGTGGCAGACGCATCCGCTGGACCTGGAAAAACCTCACCTCATGAACCCGGCACCCCTGCTAAGTCACTAAAAGCGAACCACTAGAGGTGATGGTAATCCAATACATGGTTCCTGGGGTAATAAATGATACCCATACCCGCCTCCCAAATACTTTTTATTACGAATGACCGTTTCCTTAATAAAATAAAAATATACAATACATCAACACCTTTATCTATCCGATCGTATGTCCATCGATGGGTCAAAACTGACCTTTTTATTCCATATTTAAAAACCGAATAAATTATCCATTTACAAGCAGTAGTTACTCAATCGTCTGCTGTGATGGGTAACGACCCCTGTAAGGAATTTTAACCCTTATGATGTGTGGGGTAGGAGTTACTTTCCCGTGAACGGAGATCGGACAATGCAACCCTTTCCAATGTTTGTTTGTTTTTTACCCCACAATGAAATGCGGAAGATGGGTTATACTTCTTCTTCCTGGTTTATAATCGAATATCAGGGGTGCACTCAACGTTATATTTTTTTAAAATAATTTTAATATTCCAGAATATTTACCACCTTTTTATAATTTAGGCACCTCAAAATTGTTTTGAGTTCCTGCATTTGTAAAATAAGATTAAGATGAAGCCATACTAAATAATGCAAAATCATACAAAATCACATGTTTTTGTTTTGAAAATTTGATAGCTTAGAAGCATTATAGATGCTTTAATTAAATACTGTGTGTAGAACATACCTTAGCCCTCGGTCATTTTTTTATAAGTCTTTTAAAAAAATAAAGTATAAGGTCTATAAAAAACACTTTCAAGTCCAAACTCTATTATTTATAAACCCCTTTTCGGATTTGGTTTTATTGTATAATGTAGCAAATTTAGTTTATTTTATAATAATCGCAAAAAAAAATTATATTTACGCCCGAACTTCACAAAATAAAATAAAATATGCATTTTATCTCGTTGATATTTTTGACATCAATCAATACGGCCCGCACTCTACGAATTTGGATTCTTGAAGTGACCCTTATGGCATGGGCACAAGAACCATGCACTGGGCAACGCCTATTTCGTATCAGTCACGCCCCAACCGGCGCGGTAGACAGTCTTGTGATTCCACGTCGCTTAGTTTCGTGAAATTAATTTTAAATTTCAGTTTTCTTACTATAAACAATGCGTAAAACAGAAATTAATATTTTTTACAGGCCTTTACGAAATCAACCTGTAAAAAAAATTCTCAAATACATTTTCCAACCATAACAAAAGCTTTTTCTCAAGTATTTTTAAACTCCTCCCATAAAGGGTGTGAATTCCGATTTCGATTTTTTCCTGAACTAGTGGATCGCCTTAAAGTAAGGGTTTGAATATATTTTTAAATTGTTGTATTAGTTGGTGAAAATGAAATACCTAGCTACTATGTTTTTATTACCTACCCTTTAAAGACAAAATAGCTGACATGTTGATCGTCCAGTTGATTAGTCAGACATCTCCAAATACTAAGTTTTGCTAAAATGGGGAAAGCAATATTCGAATGCTCGCCATAAACTAAATATTATTTACACATGTCGGTGTGTTTTTTTAATTTTTTTTTATCCTTCCAGGAAAAAAGAATATTACATTTTCACTCATTTAACTAGAAATAATTACTAATAACACATTAGGTTTCTTCATTTACCGAGAATGCTAAATGCAATGCTAATTGTAAAAGTAAACGGTCAAATGCATAGAAATTTTTAAATTTCGATCGTTTATTTTTACAATTAGCATTGCATTTAGCAGTCTCGGTAAATGAAGAAACCCACCCTTAATATAACAATACAGTGCTATTCTATGTCATTACTTTGTTTATACAAAAAAAAACATTATTAATTTATTTTTTTAATTTACCCAGCTTTTTTTCGTTTTTAATGTCGTTTGGGATGCAATTATATAAGTTGCCCCCCTCGTAACCAATGGATTGTTTACCATAGTTAGTGTGGATGGTGTTTAAATGTATGTTATCGTGTTGTCGTGTAAAGTGTTTGTGTAATTGGTACGTTTTGATGAATTCTGTGTTTGTATGTACGAGTTTATTGTTTATTTTGTAAATAAGGAGACATACATGTATTGTATTCATATAGTTTTTTAATGTTAATAGTTTTGTTTCCATATATAATGTTTTTGTGGATGTTCTGGGCTTGTAGTGAAATAGTTTTTTTATTACCTTGTTTTGTATTACCTGTAATTCATTTATGTATGTTTCACATACGCTTCCCCAGATTTTAAATATTCTGTAAAATATAGATACATATTAAATATACTATAAAATAACACCGGGAGGCATAACGGTCCGCTAATGTAACGGTCACGGTGTTTTATAATTTATTTGGATGTATTTATGAGTAATCTGATCATTATACCAGATAGAGGGTACACTTTTACATGTCACAGCAACAGCATAATCAACTCAAATTTCGATAGATTACGATATGTTAAAATATTTTATCCAGGAGAACATAATACTTGAATACTGGTAATTTTTGGTTTCAGTTTCGCCAGAGATAGGTATTTACACATATGTTAGGTAGGTTGGTACCGAAAAATAATTTTATTTATTTATTTAATTAATAATAATGTATTACAAAAAACATGGTAAGTAACACATAATTCCCAATGAGTTAAGAAAAAAAAACTCATCACGGGAAGGACAGACACATATAAGTACATTTTACACAGATATAACACGTTTAAAAGATGCATTGTCAAGAATAGAGATTTTATAAATTCTGAGAGACATCCATACACATAAAACATTAAAAAAATAAACGTATGAAGGCGAGCGAATATTTGAAAACATTTAAAGCGAATCATTTAAAAACATTTTCAGAAAATATTCTTTAAGCGTTTTAACTAATATTTTTTTGTTAGCTACTGGTTGCTTTATTTCATGAGGTAATGCATTGTATAGTTTAAATGCAATGTATTGTAATGAGTTAATACCAAATTTAGTTGTGTGGGTAGATGATGCTAGGTGTATTTGATTTTGGGATCGTGTTTTGTGCTGGTGTATGTCTGAATTAAAGGCTGGTCTGATGTTAATGTGTGAGGATCTATGTATGATTTGTAATATTGCACTAGTGATATTGTATTTAGGTAGAACTGTAAAAGGAAGTATGTTTGTCTTTGAATATATATGTTTGATACGTGTATCCCATGGCAGATGGCAGATGGCAGATATTCTTTATAGCTCGATTTTGAATCACCTGTACTTCTGATATTCCATAACTAAATAAATAACATCATCCTCCCATATAGCCAAGCGTAACTTTTTATGGAAATACACCTTTAAAAATATACGAAATCAATACAAAATCAGAAAGATGAAATATTTATTGAAATACTTATCCTAATTATTATTCTGTTAGCAATAAAATCCGCATACCTCAAACACACACTACAAAATATGGAATAAAATCTCTGAACTATGTTGCCTATACACTATATAATTCGCTACCAGATACGTACAAGGGAATCCAGCAAAATAAAAAAATTCAGAGTAATGCTTTAAAAGAATATTTTTTAAATATGTTTACTTTGTAATTTTCTTGTCATATTCAATTGTCTTGTTTCTTTTCTCTTCTTTTCTTTTCCATTTAGTTGTAATCATCCATATCTGTATAACCTTGTTTCTTTTTTCTTTAATTGTTTTCTATTGCTGTTTGTTCTACTCAACCTGTCTTTTATTTTTTCGTCCATATTGTATGTGAAATTTATATTTTTAATATCTAAATTCATATGTAAAATTTTAACTATTTCCTCCCACCCATGATTTGTATGTTCCTCCTGTCCTAAAATGAGTTCTTTAACTCATCGGGATTGCCCTTGCAAGAAATAAAAACATTAAAAAAAATTACGTTTATATTTTGTACAAATAAATATCCGTAAAAAACGTATCTCTTTCAATTTATAATTTAGGTTCGTAAATTTGTACCTACCTAAAGTGTCGTATGTAAAAGATCGTCATTATCTCAAATATGTAAGTGCTGTGTAAAATAAATAGATAAAACATTATCACTCCCAATACGTCCGACGAATGCACCCACCTGCGATCTTCTCCGCTCTGTAAAAACTGTGGGGTGTAAAAAAACAACCCTTCACTTACCTCTCCCTACCTCCTCACTCCCTGCTACTTCACCCTTCTGGTCGCTACCCTTTACTAAATACATTAGTCACTTGTATTGTACAAAACAATATCCTTAGCAATAAAGTAGGTTTAGTGGTTTCCTTTCCTTGGGAATTAATTAAATTACTAGTAAAGGAAAATGATTTCTAAGGTTTAAGAAAAAAATATTTATGTAATTTATTAGAGATAGAATCTGCCCCCATCACATTACCACTACGGTAAATATTTTAATGCCTTTAAGTACCTTTTTGTCTTCGTTAGGTCAGATTTAATTTTTAAAGGGTCGGCAATGCCGAAACCGGTTTGCATAGTAGTACAAATGAAGTGCAATGTTTCTTGTAGTACTGTTTCCAAACGCAGAACTTCTAATTTTCGAAAAATGGTTTTAGATTAACGAATTAAAAATATCCTGAAGTTTCAAAATCTATTTCCTGTAAAAATATAGAGAAAAATTCTATTCAAATTTATTACTTGCAATTCAGGTATTTTTTTCATTTATTTTTATATTTGATACTAAAAATAAATTTTAAATATTTTATGTACGCACCCGCCCCACCAGACGAGGTTCTGAGACTTACGACTTACTTAAAAATTAACTTACGAAATCTAAATTTAGCACATCTATAAAAACTGCCTTTCTAATTTTCTACCATTATAACCTACCTGACGCCACATATATAAAGAATTTAACAAAAACCACAAGATTGATGCTACGATCAATCCAATAGAAAGGTCGATGACTTTCTGATCTACGAGTATTTCCCGAGGGATGGGGGATGCATTGACTACAGTCTATTGACTACTTAACTACCCATCAGTCGATCACCCCTTATCCATTTAATCATCACAACAATTTATTAGCCCAGTATTCTGGACGTAGGTCTCTAACTACTAATGAAAAATGTATAAAATACCGACTCAAATATAAATTATATTTATTAACCTTACCTTAGGGTATGGACTATATGTTTGCTAGAAGTAATTAATTTGAAAATTAATTATCAAAAATAAGGTATTTAGGTGTATATAATACAATTAAGATTTTTCGTAACCTTTTTTTTACATTAACTCCACACAGGAAAATAATTTCCCACAGGGAAATGTCATCTATGTCATCTGAGATGCTGTATGGAGGGTCTTTTTGAGGAAAGGAACGAATGAACATTGGTCTTGAAGAGACCTATGTTGTAGGAAGAAGGAAACCCTGAGGCGGGTGCACGTGTGATAAAAACATGCGAAAAATAACAAATAAGTAATAATTCAGCTTTTTCTTTATTGATTCGGTATTGTCATTTATCTAACTATACTAGTATATAATGTGCATACACAAATATTTTTTTAAATTAATGACTTTGAAAATCCAGTAAATCTATGTTAATTCTTACGCTTATAACGTAGGTAAATTTCTAAACCGTTTTGCTTCTGTTCGTGAATAAAATTAAACATTGTCTGTATTTTCAAAGTTATTATTAAAGATTCTCATACCACGACTAGTAAAAAAAATGAACGCCGAGAACCAGAGCTATCATTAAAAAAAAGGTTCGCGAAAAAAACGCAGACGTTTAATTATCTGTTCCTAGGTATGCACGGACACGCACGTCTTTCCCATCGGACCAATTCCCAAAGAGAAGAATAAAAAAAAATGGCAAAGATAATAAAAGGCCGAGACGGTATGCAAATGCCGACCTGCTTAATGGCAAAAAAACAAAAAGCCCTTCCAAAAGTTCGTCACTTTCCCATACTCTACAATTACGTAGTAAAAACCAATAAAAAAAACGCAGACAAAAGGGAAGAGCTCCCGGCCAAAAGAAAGGATAGCTTTTTTTTAATCATCAGCATTAAGTACAGTGGAAGTCTGCAAGTTTAATTATTCTGCTTCTTTGCCTAAACAATGGGAAGTCTCCGCTCATATGCATAAGTAATCGGGATTAACCCGAGAAAGTTGCCTGTTCTAGGAAAAAAATGACAAAAAACATCGCATGCAAAACAGTTTCTTTCGCCGCAAAGTGTGAGAAGCGTCAATAGGGACAGCCTTCATCCCTTTGTACGGACGTGGATAATTTATGCAAAATATAAGTTAGGTCCCTTCTCGCGATGGGCCACTCGGTGTTAAGTATTCTACGAACGTGTTTCTGAAGTCTAAAACGAAATGATGCAAATTTTTCGCGTTTTTTTGCTCTGTCAAGATCGATTGTCTCTGGGAATAAATCCGCAATTTTTTTTTACTTCACTTGAATTTTTTTTATGAGTTAATATTACGAATTGTGCATTGCATTTTTATGTGTGAACCATCAAATGATTTGCATAATTGTTATAATGGATCAGGTTAGTTTGTTCGTATCTAGATTCTATTGTAGATGAACATTATTTAAAAAAAATAAGTTAACTTACAACTGGGAAAAGATTATTTACAAGACAAGTTTGAAATGTGCAATGCAAAATAACGATATTAAACATTGAAACAATTAATTTGAAATCAATTTTGAAAATACTTGTATGTGCCATATAACATATAAAGAACCTAATTAAATTTTTATCGTAAATAAACGTTTTTCTTTGTTCTAATAGAGATATAGGTAGAGACAAATTATTAAAGAGGAGATGTTTGAATGTATTTGTGCCTTGATTTAAGCACACAGTTAGTATCAAATGTTTCAAAAAAGTTTTTCGAACATGTTTGAAACGGTGTCCGGACAACTCAAACGAACTGAACTCAACACCTCGTTTGAAAGGTCATTAAAAGTGATGATTATATTTCATAACTTTTAATGTCTTTTCAAAGTGGTGTTGAGTTGGGTTGATTCTGAGTCGGCATGGAAGCGTTTGGAATATCTTACCTTGCAAATGCCCGAAGATACTAAATACTAAATTCCGTTTAAGATATTTTTTATACTTGCGATTCAAATCGACAAAATTCTTTTAAACAAAACGAAATTACTTTAAAATTAAATATTTTTTATCCATCCAGTACACAACTACACAAGCAATGGTCTATTTAAAATGATTTACCTTTTTTATCTGCGTACCGCACAAGTGTGCATCTGGAGCCAGTGCGACTATGTCAACCCAAATTGAGGCATGTTGCGAGGCTGAATGTAGTTGGTAGGGGGAGGTGGAGAATTAAAGGGCTATTGAGATCTGGTCACCAAACATGACTAAAGCCTATTAATTGCTTTTGTGTTTAATTCGTAGAACCCATTTATTTTTTTTTTTTTTTTAAATTTAAATAAATTAAATTTACTTATGTCATTATCAAGTTCTGCAAGTATTTTGGTTTTTATTTTTGTTACATCTGTTTCGGCTTACAAGGCCATTTTCAAACTGTGGTTAAACCACTTTGAGTCGACTTATTTATACGATTTTGAATATCAATTTTGGATGATGTCTATATTGATTTATTTCAAGCCATTTAAAATCTAAATAGTGGTCTTACATCGAGAGTATTTTCAACTATTGCCTAAAATATATATATATTATTTTAAATTGTGAAATAACACAAATTAATCAAATAAATTTATTTGCGCTCACCGGGGTTTAAACTCGCATTGCTAGTCGGGAGCCTTACGCCTCTACCACGGAGGCTGCCTGATTTCTTTTCGTGTACGTTTTTATACAGTTTAAACAGCATTGCATATCAAATTAAGGTGTAAAATGGGAGGAATACTTAGGTAATTATTATATCATCTCTATTGAAACCCTCCCAGTCTTCCACGGAATCTTCTTACCATCAAACAATAGTTCAGAAGCTATCTTCACACGCCGAGAACACTAATCACATTCTAATTCAGAACTCGTCTGCATTTCTGAATAAAAACAGAAAGATTAGGTGCGAAACATTGAGATAAATAAAGGATCTAAACAGAGGCAAAGGCCAATTATTTAAATATTATCATGGGTACAAAGCCGCAGTGGTAATTAGGTTGTATCTGGGTGTGCTGGGTGGGGCGGCACCTCATCTGGTCGTCAAACATTGCGGTTCATTTGCATAAGTATACGGGGACTGAACCCGGGGCTCTGAGAACAATATGAAAGCGCGTTACCTGCCAGGCTCTCAGAATATAATGGGATGTAAGCGATGCAAAATGTATAAATACCGTATAATATTTTTGAAATGAAACTTCTTTATCGCCGTTAGTGATTTGAAATTCGGACGAAACGAAAATGCGTCTCAACTCAGTTCTACACAAATACTTGCTTCTAATATAATGCGGTAAATTTGCTCCTCGACGCGTGCCTCCCACAGCGCAGTGGGCAAGGCGCCTGACAAGTCTCAGCGGCCAGAGAGGCAGACATCAAGTGAACGGAGGTTCGAATCCTACGAAATCCAAAAAAAAACTTATTTTTTTGTGAAATCCAATCTTCAAACCACTTTAAATAAAAAGGCAAAAGAAAAGAAAGCTAGTTTCACTTCTACTGCGTGTGAATTACATACTCTGATATTTTTATTATCATGATGAAGTATTTATCGGATTTTTTTAATGGATGACAAAATAATTAATAAAATTGATAATAATTAATAATTATTAAACTATAGTTTTTTTATACATATTTTTTTGTTAATACCTCACAAGAGTCCCAGCTGGTTCCGTCTGGAGCCAGTGAGAATATGGCATCCCCAATTGGAGTACATTGTGAGGCTGGGGGTAGTGGGGAAGGAGATGGGGAAGAGGGAGGAGGGGAAGTACCTGGCTATTCAGATCTGGTCACCGAACATGGTTAAAACCATTTCAAGGATCGTTTCAATTCTGAATAGGGTGATACTGATAGTATCTTCCACTCCAGAACGTGCTGCAAATATACTAGGCACATATTAAATGAGTTAATTGTGAAATAACACAAATTAATCAAATAAAATTTATCCCTTACCCCTCGACCACTGCAGCCGTCATCTGCAACAAATTTTTGAAAGCGGGTTCAAATCCCGGCGTACGTAAGTGAATTAAAGTAAATTTTTGCGATTCAAAATTAATTAATTATGAAAATACCACTATTTATTTATTTTCGGGAAATCAACCGTTTACATTTTTACAATTTGTACATGTTTGTATAGCCAAAATAAAACTAATTATGGATTTCCTCCTTGTGACTTTACCTCTGATTTTTCTCTAGGTCTTGGAGAGACCTAGAGAAAGAGAGGTTTAGAGAAACCTTTTGATCTCTCCAGCTGGACTCTCTCGGAACATCGCCTCCTTGCACCTCAATGGGAGGGATGGATTCATACGTCCGTCACTCGTGGAGATATTGACCCCCAGATTCCTACCCACCCCTCTTAACCTTTTCCTTTCCAGAAAAAAATGTTTAAAAAATGATTTGGGACTATTGCACGGTGTTTACATTACATAAATGATACTTTGAATTAAATGAAACTCTAAAAACATTCAACATAGTTATTTATTTGTATAGACATTAAAAATGCAGTTAAGTTGCTTAAAAAAAAAAAAACAATTACATCTTGAAAGTTTTGTCACGGAGTAAAAATATAACACATTACAAAAATGCGCTTTTTAAATATTTCTGCATGTCGGGTAAACATTAAATGGTAAGGTGTTCGCGTGCAGACCTTTATCAGGTAGGAGCAGGAGGGGTGACGAATAAGGTGATAGCATGATGTGTGCCGACCCATTTATCAAAACCTAACCTTTGACGTACCTACAATTTGTTACTTATTAACGATTTATAATTTGTCATTGTAGTTGGACCGAACATAAAAGGCTGTTTGTTGTTCTCTAGCGTCGCGTCGCATCGTAGGGAATGAAGAGCATTGCAGGGGTGCAAACACTGCAAACTACTAATGAATGCAATCGAACTACCAATAAATCACGCCCTTAAAAGTCGAGCATCTTCGCACCTTCTTTTGCGTGCGGTCTACCTATTTTATGACCTACACCCCAAAATAATGTCAATTTCTTCATACTGGTAACATACAAAGACGTACGTTATACACCTATCCGAAGACATAGTATACACAAATCCGAAATAACGTCAATTTCATCTTACTTCGGGTGATTTTGTTTCAATATTTTCAAATATTAATTCTTTGTTTTACGTATTATTATTCTTTCCAACCTGGTTCCCGGCATGCTTTGCAACGCCATATTCAAAGAAATACATTGTATGTATACATTTATTAAGCCTTTACAAAATGCTCAAAGGCGAATCATTAAAATTATGTATAGTAGAAATAAAACATTCCCGACCGAGTTATTATTCAAAGAGACAAAAATATTCAATGTCCGTAAATTATTTATATTGCAAACTATGAAATATGTATTTCAAAACAAAAATTGTTTCGTCAAAAACGAAAATAGAATTAGCAAAAGAACTAATAATGTGTTTCAAGTAGTCCTGGGTCGATCGATCGTTTTACACGACCCGGGTCGCTCACGACACACTGGCGTCATGAGCGGGTCGCGAAGACCCGCTCTTTTCGCGACACAAAATATGAAACTCGATTACGCTTCACCCAGCTACTTTCTACTACCTGAGTCGAGAGAGAAGGTGGCGAAACCCGGGTGTTGACAACCCGCTCGCTCTCTCATATTACATCTATCTATCGTCGCTCGCCCCGCCACTTCCGCACCCGAAACCCAGGTAGCAGTAGTAGAGCGGTTGCGAGAAGTGGGTCGCGGGACCCGGGTGCTGACGAAAAAATGACCCGCTCGCTCTTTTGTGGTCCGTGAGCGGGTTTCAATGAGCGGGTTATTCACGACCGACCCAGGACTAGTTTCAAGTTCCTCAAATCAAAACCAAATTAATGCAAACACATAGCAGTTTTATTGGTCCTTATACATTTAATCTTCTACCAAAACATATTCAAATGACAGATAAAATATCACTTTACATAAAAGAATTAAAATTATAGCTAAATGATGCAGATGTTGAAACACTTTTTTTATAAACTATATGTAAACCTTCATGCTTCACTTTTTAATACAATTCTACTGTAACTTCAAGACTAACTTTATTTATCTTCTTGAAACTGTAACAAAAAAATCCACTAACTTGTATGTGTCACTTTGTTACTACAATATTTTCAAAGATACATACCTATAACTTTCACTTTGAAATTTTACATTTTTTACTTGTTCCACTAACTTATTGGTGTAATTTAGCACTTTAGTTTATATTACCCACGCACAGGCAGCACCTTAGTGGGTTCCCATTATCTATACATCATCTGTCTTAGGTATACATATTTTTTACTTTTTTACATTATTTGTATCTTGCGTTATGTTATATATATTTAGAAAATATGTGAAAAATTACTTTTGAAATGTATCAAGATATAATGCGAAAAAATAAAGGAAAAAAAATCTCCCTGAATCGGTATCACCTTTCCCGTGCGTTCCCGTTCCCCTCCCGCGTCCCCTTCCTAACTAGCTTTATAAATTATAGCCTATATGTTATTCTGATGCATGAGCTACATTATCGTAAAGTTCCATTAAGGCGATCCAATAGTTCAGGAAAAAATCGAAATCGGAATTCACGCCCTTTATGGGAGGAGTTTAAAAATACTTGAGAAAAATCTTTTGGAATGGTTGGAAAAGGTATTTGAGAAATTTTTTTTACAGGTTGATTTCGTAAGGGCCTGAAAAAAATATTAATTTTTTTTTTACGCATTGTTTATTGTAAGAAAACGGAAATTTAAAATTGATTTCACGAAACTAAGCGACGCGGAGTCACACGACTGTCTCCCGCTCCAGACGGGGCATGACTGATACGAAATAGTTGTGCCCAGTGCATGGTTCTTGTGCCCATGCCATGAGGGTCACTTCAAGAATCTAAATTCGTAGAGTGCGGGCCGTATTGATTGATGTCAAAATAACAACGACAAAATACGTATTTTATTTTATTTTGTGAAGTTCGGGCGTAAATATCAATTTTTTTGCGATTATAAAAGGAACTAAATTTGCCACATTATACAATAAAACCAAATCCGAAAAGGGGTTTATAAATAGGAGAGTTTGGACTTGAAAGTGATTTTATATAACTTATACTTTATTTTTTTATAGGCTTATTAAAAGACTTATAAAAAACAAAATTACTGATATTTTTAAGGGCCAAGGTGTGTTCTACACGCATTATTTAATTGAAGCATCTAAAATAATTCTAAGCCATCAAAATTTCAAAACAAAAACATATGATTTTGTATGATTTTGCATCATTTACTATGGCTTCATCTTAAAATCCATTCAGAAGATTTTGCGTGAAAGATTAACACAAACATCCACACGAACTTTCTCGTTTATAATATTAATAAGATATTAGGTTCACATAGACAGTTCTAAAATCTTTAACGATTTTCTTAGATTGAGTACTTTATTTTTCACGCCTGACAGCAGTTTCGCTCATTCCCGAAGTTATGGGTATTATGTATACATGTTGGCATTTTATCATAATGTTATTAAATATGTATACGCAATAATAAATACCTTAACATTCCTACATTGCATGTAGGTAATACGATCGTTAAGTGATAAAATAAAAGGGGAGGAACAAACATACAGTGAATAAATTAGTATTTAATTGATCGGGAATTTGTGTAGTACCAATTATAGGTACAATCTACTTGCTTAACTTATCTTCACATCAGGATTGCATTCCACAGACATGTTAAATTGATCATTTATAAAAGAATTTTTTAAATTTCGAAAGTTAATTACGCGAAACGTCTTAAATATAAAATCTTCATAAAAGGTTAAAACTTTGTTCCAATTCTCCGTATGCAACAAGAAAGCTGATTCGGTTGAATATTTCAACAGGTGTTCTATGTTGGGTAAAAAATCCCACTTTCGATTTCGTCGGAAGATATTCATTTTAATACTTAATTATTCAGGTTCAATTTTCGACGGTTATAAAACGATAAAACAAAAAGTGTCTACCTACCCTCCTATTAAATAATTGTACCTTGCATAAATAGTTTTCTAGATATCTACGTACTAAACTTAAAATAATTCCCAGTCCCAGATGTGTCAATATCTTTTTCTGATTTTTCTGTTTTCAGATTTTCGATTGAGTTTCGCTTATATTGTCTTCATTTAATTAAATATTACAATTTGAGGTTTTACTCATAAAGTTAAAATAAAAATAAAAATATTCATCCTAGACTTGCAGAAAAGTCAATAGATGTCGCATATTAAATAAAATGGATGAAGATTTATCCAGACACTATCTAGAGAGCATTTAGTTCGGGTTTGAATCTTGCAATCATACATAAAGATAGCAGCCAATAGTATATGCGTTAAGAAAAATGAAGATAGTGTGCGTGGTTCTTAGTCGAAGTATGATACAGTTAAAAGTGACCGAATTGGATATCGACACGGTGGCGCAGTGGTTAGCGCGTTCGCCCGGTAAGCGAGAGGTCCTGGGTTCGTGTCTCAGATGTGTCAATATCTTTTTCTGATTTTTCTGTTTTCAGATTTTCGATTGAGTTTCGCTTATATTGTCTTCATTTAATTAAATATTACAATTTGAGGTTTTACTCATAAAGTTAAAATAAAAATTAAAATAATTCATAATCTGCTCTATTAACTCTGGAAAGATAGTCTGCGTAAAATTTACGCATGCGTGTTAGAATTATTGCTCTCTCGTTCTAATTAGTGCGAATCAGTCGTTGTGCTTTTTAGACATCTCACTCGCTGCTAGGACCTTCCGTGGGGCGCGCGCGTCGCCGAGGTAGGTGTCACCAGTTTTGAGACATAAAGACCGCATGAGTCAAAAAGCATAATACTGATACGTTCCAAAGCTGTTTGGATAGATTTTTATATACCTAACTATATGTTATTATTAAATATAATATATCTTAATTATTATGAACATTAGTCACAATGGCTTTTTTTTTACATGAGCTCCACACTGGAGGCCCTGAGGAAAATAATTTCCCTCAGGGCCTATGTCATCTTTGGGGATGCTGTGTGGAGGGGTTTTTTTAAGGAAAGGAAGGAGAGGAGAGTTCTCGGAAGGAAAAGGGTTTAAGGGATGGGTAGGAATCTGGGGTTCAGTGTGTCCTGGTCATCCGCCTCCAAGACCTAGACAAACCTCACCCCATGAACCCTGGCACCCCTGCTAAATCACCAAACGTAGCAAACTACTTGAGGTAACCTGTGGCAGAGGTGTTGGTTATCCAATAAAGGTTCCCGGGGCGGCGGTACCCATTCCCGCCTCCCAAATTGTAAATGATTATTAGAAAGAAATAAGCGATTTGAGAACAATAAAATTATTCCTAAGTTTGGTTGATTCTTGAAGAACTTTTGCGTTTCGTTTTTTTTTCACATAACAAATAAATATAGATACCTATATTCACAAATTGTTGTATTTATAATGTCATTTGTTTGTAAATATATAATACCAATTGGTTTATTCAAATCAATTAACAAAATAAAATATTACAGCTACTTAAAACTCATGCGTCAATTTTACGTATGATTGATTATCTTTACCGTATAACAAAATATGATTATCATTCTAGGGCTAAGGTGATACTCAAAAGAAACCATAAGTTACTCTTTCATAGATGGCGCGAGAATAATAATATTATTTTAGGGAAAAACGCTTTATAAAAGAATTGCTTGAAATATTAAGACGAAGTATTTGTTACGCAATATGAATATGAATAAATAGTTTTGTCCATAAACAAACTCCGACCTTTCAAGAAAATCTAAAGGCTTGGATTGAATCGCCAATACAATGTTGTATTTGTAGGTATGTCTTTTTTGAAAGATTGGGTTTTCATACTAACAATATTTTTATTAATATTCCTATTTCGTGTGTACGGGTGCAACAAACAACACATCTTAATATTTTACAGTATAATTTGCAAAAGTGATAATTATAAGAGTATTTTCCCAAAATAATTTAATTCCCGCTGTACATGAACGAGCAGAATATGATTTTTTAAAGTTTACCCTTTGAAATCTGCATAAAGTATTTCAAAGGCACCTACTTACCTACCCTAAAAAAAGAATTGTACCTACAAAATATATAAGTTGGTACCATTAATTAAATAAATTTAAAGTCGCCCTTAGAATATTATGTTGGTAACTAATAACAAAATAATTTTTGGCCGTGAAAATCTAAAATCGTATCTTGGTAACTAATGTTTAATTTTTAAACCGTTGCATTCATACCTACTACCTATCATAAAAACCAGCATAAAATAGTTGAAAGAAAAAATGTTTTACCCACAATACATAGACAGATACACAAACATATGTATATCCAGTACATTATATACACCGATTATTTTACCGTTAAAAGATTGAGTAGAATTGATAAAAAATACAATTAGCATAAACGAGATCTGCATAAAATACTATTAATTATTTAACCCTTAGAAGAAAATCTGCATAGTAAGATACTCGCTTAAAATCCAAGTCACACGGCGAAAAAAACAATAAGCGCATCATTACCGGCATAGATTCCCACGAAAAATCTCCATATGCTATGTCTACTAATAAAAAAAGACAAAACCACCCCATCTCTAATAATAACACCCTCTAGGAGTCTAAGATACCCCTGCATTAACCCTTTGGTAGCTTCTGCGGCCCTTAGCCTAAAAAGTTGAACTCGGCCAAAAAAAGGTATTCATAATTAGTTTTTTCGGCTACCCAGTTTTTTTTGACCGATGTTACCTGTGGAAAAAATACAGGTGGCTTGTCCAGGGGAATTTTTAACCCTTCGGGTTGATATTCAAATGACTCGGTAGGTACCTCACCGTCCTTTCGCTTTTTTAAATCTCTGTTTTGTTTTTTATGTTGCTTTTTTAAATATTCATGAAGCGTTTTTACGTGAAGACCTTATTGTTTATATTTTTTTATTATTTTTTTTTCTACTTTACTATAAGGAAGTAGGTAATGCGTGTGTATGTAGGGAGGAATTTGTTCATAAAAACGTGAGAAGGTTTGAAAAAAGATACCTTAATTTTTATTTGATAAATTTGATTTTTTTTTTACAATTGGGATGATATTAAGTTTTTATATCATTTCACTTCCTTGTCTGTTGTCAATATAAACAGTTTATTACCTACATTTCAACAAGTTATTTTCTTGGTCGTTTTATAATCAACATTTTTGATGGATGTTTGTCTTAAAAAACCGTTTTTTTTAAGTTTTAATTAAAGATAGATAAATATCTCAATGCTAAATTTAAACTGTCCAAAGAAGCGAAGCTAGCAGTCCACAATGGAGTCCACTGGTACCTACCCTGATGTATGGCAGTGAGGCATGGAACTGGCAAGGAAGGGATGAAAGTAAACTGAATGCTGTAGAAATGAGATCCCTGAGGCGTATGTATAATAAAGAGATCCGCAAAGAATGCAAGGCTGATGTAAGCGTAACGATTTGGACACGTAGAGCAAATGAACGAAGAAAATGGTGCAAGGAGAATATATAACGCAAATGTGAATGATAGAAGAAGTTGGGGATGCCCGAGGAAGACACGGCTCGATTAAGTTAATCAGATAGTCGAGTCGGGCCATGTCGAGAGTCAGAATAATAGAATAGTACGGCGTAGAATTGACGGCCGGCGTAGTGCAGCGGTAAGGCGCTTGACTTGCATTCCGAAGGTCGCGGGGTCGAATCCCGGCGTGGCAAATAAATTTTATTTGATTAATTTGTGTATTTCACAATTTATTCATTTAAAATAATATATAGTATCTATATTTGCGGCACGTTCCAGAGTGGAAGATACTCTCAGTATCGCCCTGGTGTAAGACCACCATTCAGAATTCAAACGTTGCTTGAAATGGCTTCTGCCGTGTTTGGTGACCAGATCTGAATAGTACTGACAGGTACTTCCCCACCTTCTTCTTCCCTATCTCCTTCCCCTCCCCACTGTCTTCAGCCTCACAACATATCCCAATTAGGGATGTCATAGTCCCACTGGTTCCAGACGGGAGCAGCTGGGACTCTTGTGCGGTATTCAGGTAAAAAAAAGTACGTATGAGGCGATGTATGAAAGTGAATGAGGCAATGAGTGTGTGCCAAGACTGATTTGTTTGGCCGTCCATACTCACTGCCTACCTTGGGCGTGATGATTAGTTAGTTAGTTAGTTAAATTTATCAAAAAAAAACAGGTACTTCCCCACCTTCTTCTTCCCTATCTCCTTCCCCTCCCCACTGCCTTCAGCCTCACAACATACCCCAATTGGGGATGCCATAGTCCCACTGGCTCCAGACGGGAGCAGCTGGGACTCTTGTGCGGCATTCAGGTAAAAAAAAAAGTACGTATGAGGCGATGTATGAAAGTGAATGAGGCAATGAGTGTGTGCCAAGACTGATTTGTTTGGCCGTCCATACTCACTGCCTACTCTTGGGCGTGATGATTAGTTAGTTAGTTAGTTAAGTTTATCAAAAAAAACTATTTTTAACAGAAGGAACCTTAAATTCTTTTTGTTATGTATAATGCGTGTATTTACCTACCTATTCAATGAAGATGTAGAATTTGTTGAAAGTTTTATTTTATTGTATCGAATGTCTTCACGTAAAAGGAATCATGATGTAAGGTGTTACCATGACAGCTGTTTTGTCCGTAGCGCCTTTTTTGTTTTTAAAATGTTGTCTGTCAGCAGGTGAAAATCGATCACAATAAGAATACCATGGTTCATAGTTTTTAATCTCGGTCTGGTAACAATTACATATATATTATATATGCAAGAATCAAAATCATACGGTCATTCAAATTTCAAATTTAAAACGTTATTATTTTTTTTTAATGATGAAGGAATACAAGTAGGTACTTACTTACTTGGGTAGAGCCTGCATAAATATATTTAAAAATAAATACTAGAGATTTTATATTTTTAATATTTTTGAATTAAGAATGGTGCCTGCGTGTACATACCTACACGAATTTTAGTGATTTTTTAAATTCTCTAATATCTAAGTTATGAAGGCGGGTACCTACTAGGTACTTACCTACACCGTTCCGGAAAATAATTTTTAATTTATTCAAATTTTTAACTTTTTACTCGTATCTGTTAAAGGATTTAAATAATTTTCCCCTTACAAATAAATGTGTTTATATGGTTGCTTATCAGTTATCAGTTTTGTAAAATTTAAAGGTCTATATTTTGGTAGAAAGCAGTCACTTTGTGGTTTAACAATTTTAAAACAATTAGGTACTTTGTTTATAACCAACATTTATTTATTTAATTTTTTTTAATACCGACCGGTTTCGCTTAACACGAGCAAATTAAATTAATCAATTTAATTTTATACCCTGATGATGTTTGTGTTAAAGCGAAACCGGTCGGTATTACATTTTTTTAAAATAAATTGTGGTTATAAACAAATGACATGGCACGACCAAGTGAATCAGATACTTGAGTCAGGCCATGTGAAGAGTCGGAATAATAGAAGAGCATGTATGAGACGATGTATGAATGTGAACGAGGCAAGGAGTGTGTACCAAGATCGAGTTCAATCAGGCGTTCAAAGGATGATCTAAAGAAATAAAAAGAAATAGTTTGTTTTAGACTCTACCACAAAAAAATTCTAACTGCATAGAAAAGTAAAATTAGTTTGTTTTTATCTTCAAATTAAAGCACCCATTGACAAACTACTTAAAAGTAGTTTATTGAGATTTTTTTTTTCCGTAACATTTTTTTTAATTTTTCCTGAATATACATATTGTATTACTTTGTCTTTATAATAAATAAATAAAAAAGAATAGTTAAAGACGTTTTCG
Source organism: Limnephilus rhombicus (assembly GCA_929108145.2). NCBI lineage: Eukaryota > Metazoa > Arthropoda > Insecta > Trichoptera > Limnephilidae > Limnephilus > Limnephilus rhombicus. Next base: position 21,065,675 of record OV815286.1, read on the forward strand.
TAGGTAGACACAATTTTGAATATGTGTAGGTAGCTACTAGGTACTTGATCATCTACATTAGAACAATATTGATTTTTCTTATGAATTTATTTAATAAAATAAATAGGTTCGTACCTACATAACTGGTGAATAATATGTCTTTAAAAATTACGAACAGGTAAGTAGCTACCTAAGAATTATGAAATATTTTGCGTTTCAATATTTTGCTATAAAGAAATTATTTGCATAATTCCAAAATAAACCATGTGAAAAATAACGGTTCACGATGTAATCATTTATTAACGAAAAAAATTTTATGCAAAAAAAAATTCAGGGCGGTCTTAACGGGTATCCCGCCCTAAACATTTTTTTACCCCTAGGGTGGGGATTCGCACAACACTGACAATGTTACCCAAGAACCTTTTTTCTCTATATACCCTTAAAACCTACCCCCTGATTTTTTCATTAGAATAAAAATGCATTGGTTGGTGGAAACTAGAGAAGGGGGAGCGTGTCTAACAATAAAAGGCCTAGGGGGATGCGACCCTAATATTCTAACGGACTTTTTACCTGACTTGCCCTTCAAGGGGTGCTATTTTTTTGACCCAGCCTCTATTTTATTTTGCATCTGAATATATGTTTTGCATAATATTGTACAGAAGTTGTACAGTTTTCAGTAACGATATATAATATTAATAACGCCGTCAATTTAAAACGCTATATTTGAATTTCGATTTTGTTTTCTTGATGGAATGAATGTATGATTCTTGGAAGTGAAAATTAACCCACTTCTCGACATCCGATCGAGCTGAAACCCGGCAAATAGACTCGTAGTTGATAACAATGCATTATTTCATTTTAGACATATAAGAATTTCTCTGCAATTCAGTAACATTACAGTAGTTAATGTACGAAATAAATATCGATATTATCAAATCGGGATTTGGACCAGTTGGGGAGGTTAATTCCGATCACTGGGTAGGAAGGTTCAACCCTCAGTCAAACAAAAAAAAAAACATTAAGTTGTAAAAGACATTTTTTACCTACCTGCCCTAAGACGCCAGAAATAAATGAAGAAATAGAATATAGACGGGCAGGTACCATTTATTTAATTTTATTAGTTTTAACTATTATAATGCTACTAGTTTTACTGTCCTGTTTCACCGGAGATATTGGTTTTTATTTTTTTTATTGAAAATTTATAATACAATACATATAATACGAGTAGATACATAAAATAATGAAAAGTATCTATATAAAAAAGCTTTATACAACAAATGTATGAACAAAAAAATTCCACAAAGGCAATGCCTGTGCTTGGGTATTATAGTGATTTATTTTTATTTTTTTATTTCTATGGTTAAAGTGAAAATTTATGTATGTAAATTAGGGATTTGAAGAGAGTAACTGTATAAATGCAACTAAAAACTACAACATAATAACAGTCTGCACTGTTATTATCGCACTTGTAAAAGTTTTATAAGAATTAATTTTACAAGTCCAATTAAAAGACAAAAAACACAGCAAACAATATAATATATCTACTCTAAAAGCTGTTTAATGTTAGATATAAAATTAATGGCTTTGTTAAAACTTATAAGAAAAAAATATCTGTAAGGTGTTTTTTAGCCAAGTTTTGGTATATTTGAATATACTTTAAAGGTTGTACATAGTAAATTATACATTTTTGGAGCTATAAAACTAATATGCCTTTGGGACAACCTAGTTTTGCAGTGGCATACTCACAGGCGCCACGTCTTTGGCTGGTACGATTTGATTTTTTTTTAAAGTTGTTTGGACGCATGTTAATGAAATGTATAATGTACATGTATAAATTAAACGATGCGAAACAAATGTTTAAACTTCGTGTTCAATTTTTTACAGTTAAAGCATGTTAAAGCTAAACAGGTAACGACAGAAAAGACGTTGGAAACTTATGTACCTATTTGGATTAAATAATATTTAAAAATCATTTATAATACGCAATGCAATACCCAAAGTTCTATGAAAAACTAAACTCCAAAACATTTTACAATAATGAGTAAATTTTAGAATATTATTTAATCTCAGACTTGGCACAGTTTTGATTAAAATATTTCTAGCCTCGTTCGATCAAACCAGTTCCAGCGAAGGGTAGGAAGCTGACCAAAAAAATCTTAATACCCCCGTTATATATTTTGCATGCAAATTTCTTTTATATTCGCCGACAATGAGTTTAAACGCTGCGAGGGAACATATAACAAAAACGCACACAAACAAAAACTCACACTATTGCGCACCCTAACAATTCAACCATTTTACCCACACATATAACACGGACCTACCAACTCTATTATTATTATTATTAACGTACCTACGGAGTTCTTACCCACCCGATTTTTAATTCATTCAATAAAATTTGGGGGGATTTTTTGCGACCGTAGGGATGGGGCAGATAATTTTTAAGGTACGAAATAAGACCGGATAAAATCTTGAGAAGCTTTTTTTGTTAACGTCGTATTTTATTTAAATTTCAACGGTGTATTTTGATCAAGCATAATTTTACAGGTCAGATTTTCCGTTAAGTTTTTTTGCAAATAATCATAGCCTTTAATCGCATATATTAGTGTTAGTTGGTAGATACAACCAATTGTATTGTTCATTTGCTGTCCGACTGTAATTGTTGTGTGCATTTGCTGTCCGACTGTGATTGTTGTGTGTATTTGCTGTCCGACTGTGATTGTTGTGTGTATTGTTATCTATGTGTTATGTTTTTATGTTTTCTTTCTTGTTTTGCAGTGGTAGTGACAACAGCTCCCAACAATGAAGCAGAGCTACAGCTGTATAGAGTTCTTCAAAGAGCCAGTCTTTTGGCTTACTATGATACTCTTCTGGAAATGGGTAAATACATTAATAATTTATTTCTTCACATCAAAATAATATTAAATACCTTTAAAAAAATGTTAAATTCATGTCATTGTTGCGTTATGTTTCAGGAGGAGACGATGTGCAACAGTTATGCGATGCTGGTGAAGAAGAATTCTTAGAAATTATGGCCCTTGTTGGAATGGCATCCAAGCCCCTACACGTCAGAAGACTTCAAAAAGCTCTTCACGAATGGGTCACTAATCCTGGAGCTTTCCAAATACCAATAGCCCCTGTTCCTCCCCCAGTTCTCCACTCATCAGAGCCTTCCTTCCTTTCGTGCAGCCCAAGATTGCTAGGACTGCCCCAAACACACCCCGTCACGCTGCACAGGTCAGCGGCTGCGAGTCCAGAAAACAGTCGGCCAATGTACAGCCCTTCTCCGGGCATTCCTGAAAGCAGCTGTGGATCTAATTCCTCCGCTCCTAACGCTAGTCCAGTTCATGTAGTAACCACAAACCTACCAACAAACTCCAAAATCTCTGTAACTCCAACATCAACAACAAATCTCTCCACAAACAATACGAGATCATATTCCCCTCATCAACCCACCTGTCCCACATCTTCAAATTCCAGTCCATCTTCAGTTCCTTGCTCCCCTGTCCAGTTAACTCCGTGTCTCCTAGAGTCCCAGGTTCAGAGATTAGCATCAGCGGCTCAGAGACTCAGCTTGCACCTTCCTCAGCTAGAACCAAAGCCACAGAATGCGAAGAAGAAGATGTGCAAAGATTTAGAGGCTGTTATGATGATGCCAGATGATGATCCAAGAAGAATGGAAGAGATCAGAAAGTACGCGGCGATCTATGGACGATTCGATTGCAAAAGAAAGCCGGAGAAACCATTAACGCTCCACGAGGTAATGCTTGTTTTTATTTTTCATATGGTAAAACTTGTTTTTATTATAATTTATGGCAATTTATTGACACCGGCGTTCTTACTAGATTATTATCATATTAAGTATGCGAAGAAATACCAGTTTTCCACCTAGAATCCCTTAACACTCGTTTATACGTTTGTCCAATTAGAAAATTGTATCGCTTCTAAAGATTTTTTGGTTAATTTTTAAACAGGTATCCGTGAACGAAGCTGCCGCCCAGATGTGTAGAGCCGTCCCCGCTCTCCTCACTCGAAGGGATGAACTCTTCCCTCTAGCTAGACAGGTGGTCAGACTTTCTGGTTTCCACTACTCTAAGGGGCAATCACAGTAAGTTGAACTAATTAACATTTGATGGTTCCATTATATTCTTCACCTACCTGTTTGGTAGATACAAACGTGCAGAAATTTCAATTTACTTGAACCATTTGATACATTTTGTTATTGTTATTGACATTTCAGTGTGGCAATTGCTTGCTTTCCACATATTACTTGTTTTTTTTTTTATGAGCAACTGAACAAAAGTATTTTGTGTAGGTATGCCTATCTAATAAACTTTGCCATTAAAACCTGCAAAGTACGTTGTCTGGTCTGAGGTCGTAAAAGTGTTTAATGATTGTAGAATCTATTTACTTTCTGCTGTATTACCTTTTATGGTTTCTTATGTCCGCTACATGGTTTAATTTTATTCCTTTGCTATATTTATAAATTGTGACCTATCTAATATACAAGTCAAGAAATTGAGCAATTTACATATTTTATACAGGCACTTCCAGCATTAAGCGCCAGATATAATTTTCTTTGTTCTCTTCCAGGATATCCTCGACCTGCAGCAGCCGCTCCAGATCAGAGTCTGAGGGTGGGGGAGGTGGTGGGGCTGGCGAGAGGAAGAGACCCCGCCTTGAGAGGGGCGAGGGAGGAAAGGTCAGCTCCAAGGACCAGTCCAAGCCAGCTGACTCTAACAAATCCGCTGATGTTATTTTGCTAAAAGATTAACACCCGCTTCCTCTTTCTTCTTCACTTAGATTATAGGATGCTAAATCAAATAACAACACCTTCGAAACTGTAGAACTTAACCTTTTTGTTGGTATTATAACAGACACACAATCTGTTTTCATTTATTGCATTTTCCAAATCTAACTTATTGTCATTTTGACAAACAAAACTAACATTTCTCATGTTCGTGGGGTTTCTGTGCATATTGCAATATTATGCAATTAACTGGGATATCTTTGTTCTTACAACAACCACTGCCACTGTCTTATCAATTTTAACTTCATCCCACTTCCATCATATATTTATCTCTATATTCTACACTCAATACCGACAATGTTATGCCTAACCAAAAACTAAACCTAAAACATTTTCATTAACGGGGTTTGTATCTTAATTGTCAAAGGGGCTTTATCACACACTTTAAGTAAACAACTGTTCATTAGCACTACTCGTGTAATAATTTATATTTTACTATATATTACTTATTTTACGAGAAGCACGAATGAACACATTCACGGAGGTTGTGAAATAGCCCCAAAGTAATCTAACAATTTATTTATTATTTTTTTTACTTTCCTTTATTAGTTCAAATTTCTCTTCTTCTCAGGTGAGTGTTTATTATTTTCTAAATATTTTTTACTTTTCTTTCGTTATTCTTTATAACATCTGCATGGATAATTTAAGTTTTTTTTAGCTAATGACAGTTGTCAATGAAGTCGGTTAATTTTTCGTACTTTGAATCGACCTTAGTAAATGTGTTAAAAAGTGTTAAATCTGTGGTTCAAAACATGTGACTGAAATAACTTCTTAATCTTAAAGCATGAGATAACCATAGATTTTTTTTAAACAAATAAAATGTTCTGTTTGATCTTTTATTTCTTCCGTTTGAAGTCTGATGCTGCTGTGTTGATTATGCCATTTTTCTAAATGGATCTTATGACTTAATTAAATGTTGTATCTTTTCCTAAAGGATGATGACATGTTACGGAGCAGAGGGGGCGGGGAGGGGCAAGGTGACGGAGAAGGGGATATCAGACATTCTTTCTCTTCTGCATCGTGAGTATTACACATTTTAATTTAAATAAATATTTCTGAATTGCAAGTACCCAAACGAATATAGATGTAGGTACGGAAAAAATATACGCATTACAATTTAAGTCTTATGTTTTCTAGTGGTATGTGGACCAGACCAGACTCCGAGGATGGTGATTCTCGATATTCCTTCAGCAACTCCTGTTCTCCTCCGTTACATGTACGTATCTTAACTATTTATTTTTTTATTTTTTAGGGAAAGATCGAAGAAAGTGTTGATTGAACAGTGTTGGAAATTACCTACTTGTAAACGTTATTAATTTTTACCTTTTATTCGGAATAGAGGATAAACTATTGGATAAAGACCTACGAATTCTTCAAGTAAAACATAAGTCTAACGTGTCACACAAATTGAAAGCTTATAGCGGTGTATCTCAAGGGTCGCATTAAGGCCCGATACTCTTCTTACTTTTTATAAACTATATTGTCACTGTTTTTGATAATAATGTTGAAGTGTTGCTTTTCGCTGACGATCTAAAACTATTTAAACTTATAAAAATTACAGATTAATGTAATCAAATTAAAATTAATTTAAATAAACTACAAGATCAGTGCAATCTTAAGAAACTTTATCTAAATGTCAGAATTTACTAAATCAACCTTTCATCCATCAATATAAAATTAACAATGTTTCCCTCACCTTTGTCAATGAAATTAATGATCTGGGCATTATTTTCGATTCCAAATGTCACTTTCTTTCCCATATTATTATGAAGTATTAAATATGCTTGGCTTCATCCTCCGTAATGGCAGAAACTTAAAAAATATTTAACATTAAAAAGCTTTTGTTCTTCTCTAGTGGTGGAATAGTCAAGTGGTAAATAATATATATTAACATGAATGTAAATATATTATAAAAACGTATTAACTATAACCTCGGTCTAAGTTTAGAAACAATAATTAAATGAAATAATAAATAACACTTGTGATCAACGACTTGGTGAAAGAATTAAAATGATTACAACTCTAAGATACAGGACTTATCTCTGACTTGTCTTTTATTTTTAAAATTATTAACGATGTTATAGATACCTCGATTAATTAAGCTTAATCACCTTCCATATATCTACAAAAACTACATAAACATTTATTTTTAATCAATAGAGTAATGAAAATGTATTAATAAAGTGAGGAATATTATTTATTCCCCACACCTTAGCATGTTTACAAAACCTAAACAATATAACGCACTTAAATTCTTATAATTAAGAAAACATTAACATTTAGTGAGGGGAAAACAGATTTCGAAGTATCTCACATAATAGAGTACTCACTATCTCAATTATTTTATCAGCAAATTGGTTTAATTGGTAATAAATCAATTTAAACACCTTCAAAACATTTAAATTTAGAATCGTATAAATAAGTCGTCTTAAAGCGGTTTAACCACCGTTTGAAAATGGCCTTGAAAGCCGAAACAGCTATCACAAAAATAAAAACGAAGATAAAACCAGAATTTAAAAATAACATTATTAAATTAAATTTAAATTAGTTTTTCATATATTTAAACGCCCATAGGCCACGCCATATTTAAAAAAATATATTTAAAAAAACAATTTTCACACTCACACTGGAATGGATATCAAAATAACCATCACGTGTTATTTTCCAGGAGCAGGATGATATAAGGGTGGAAGGTGAAACAGAAAGCAGCGGAGGAGCCAGAGTGAGGGTTGTTGCAGCCAGTGGAGACCACATCATAGCCGTGGCCAACCCCGCGCTCGAACTACTGTCCCGGACTCTCGTGCCCAAGAGAGAGTGCCCCGAACCGATGGACAACAACAACTAGAAATCAACATCACAACACGTATAATATACGGATCCAAGTGAAAAATACGAAAAAACAGAACAGTGACAAAACAGAATTAAAATAAAATAATGTGAACACCACACAAGATTCACAGCTGCTCTCAACCATCTGAAGCCATTGAGACTATGGCATCACCAAATTGGGGTATGTTGTGAGGCTGAAGGTAGTTGGGAAGAGGAATTGTTATTAAGATCTAGTCACCAAACACAGCTAAATCCATTTCAAGCAACGTTTCAATTCTCAGTGGTGGTCTGTGGAACGATATTAAGAGTTTCTTACGCTCTGGAACGAGGCGTAAATATACTATAATATATTATTTTTAAATAAATAAATTGTGAAATAACACAAATTATTGAAATAAAATTTACTTGCACATGCCGGGATTTTAACCCGTGACCTATGTATTGCTAGTCGCGGCTGTTATTTATTATTTTACTTTTGTTTTTTACGTGTAACATCAGACGCGTACGCCGCCAAGATCTGGACAAACCTCCCCATACCGCACGCCGGTATTCGAACCCGTGACCTCTGTCTTTTAAATTAAAGGAGAAAAAGTAAAGCAAAAAAATCTTATTATTTTTTACTCGTAACATCAGACGCGTCCCCCGCCAAAACCTGGACAAATCTCACCGTAATAACTCGGGCACCCCTGCTAAGTCACCTAACGTAGAGGATCAAATTTGGGTGACCTATGGCCTTCCTGTAATCAATTTTTCATGTTCTGTTTTTTCACTGTTCTGTTTTATGTTACTCAAGAATCGGGTAAATGAATATTACAATGTTCTAAAGCTTCTGATGTTATATATCCCGAGGTTTGGAATATACATTTAAGTATTAAATTGTATTTCAACAGCTTTGATTAAAAACCAAGACGAAACGGCGTGATTTGTTGCATTTTTATCAACTGTTCAACTTTAAAAAGTTTTCGCGAAAATTGTGTTTCGAGAAATGTGAAACTCACAAAAAAACAGGTTAAATTAATATTTAAAATCTCTGCAGATAAAGGAGTTATTACTGTAATATCATACATCAACGCCCACATAACTAAAATAAGTAGGAAAAATCTTTTCGATTTGTGTAAGGTGTTAAAGTGAAAATCTTGTGTTTTTTATTGTAAATAATTTGTAAAAATAATAAAATGTCAATGCCTTATAAATTAACAAATAATGAAAGTAAACACAATTGCCTTGTGGAAACCCAAGCTCTTAGACGTAAGAGTTACTTAACTCACCTTAAAGATTTGTTCGAACAAATTGCTCGAAACTTTTTTAGTTAATTTTCTTTGTAATATTTTAAGAAAACTTTTGTAAATATTTCCTAATTTAGTCTTAAATTTTGGTGCTTATTAAGCTGAACCTGTGTTCACTATACTTGGTCTATCAGCACTTACCCCAACCATTGAAACCAGCTATACCTGATCATTTGGGTTAAAAATATACATGACACTTAACTGTGGGATGATAATGTTTTTCAATTATAAACAACAACAAAATATTTTTCCGTCATACGTAACGTGACCATTCATTTTTCCCCCAAACCGGGACACCGAAAAAAGCTAGGTACTTAATGATAATAATAAATTTGGGCAACTTGTACAGCACTGTTCTCGTGAAAACCTCGTACAAAGGAGGCTAGATTACAACTTAAGACGATCCAATACATAGTTCAGGAAAAAATCGAAATCGGAATTCACGCCCTTTATGGGAGGAGTTTAAAAATACTTGAGAAAAAGCTGTTGGAAAGGTTGGAAAAGGTATTTGAGAATTTTTTTTTACAGGTTGATTTCGTAAAGGCTTGTAAAAAATATAAATTCCTGTTTTAGGCATTGTTTATTGTAAGAAAACTAAAATATAAAATTGATTTCACGAAACTAAGCGACGCGGAGTAACACTACTGTCTCCCGCGCCGCTTGGGGCGTGACTAGGCTTGTTGAAAAAGTATCGATATATCGATATTTTTAATGCAATATATCGATATTTTTAATTCCATATATCGATATTTTTAGCCGACATATTTTGATCTGATCTGATATTTGATACAAAATATCCAATATCGAAAATTGTATCAAAAACGATATTTTTTTAAATTTATGTATTTAAAGTCACTAGAATCCACGGAAGGAATTAGGAACGAACGGAAAAAAGTAACTGTATTGGGTCATGACATCTGGCGGTTGAAATTTTAACTATTAATAGCTTACAAATCTATTGTCTTTGCATTAGTATTTGTGATCACCAATACTATCTCATGTGTGTAGGTACATACATAGAAATGCATGCTATTTTTCGCCATTTTTTTTCTAAGCCACTCCAATGTGTTGGTTCCCAATTGTCTATGATCATTGACTATACCTTGTTCCAAACACGAAGTCCTTTTTGACAGATTAATACGCCAATAGAATGTTACTGAGACGCATACAAACTTTGTATGCTTCTCAGTTTACATATAAGTTAGAAGACAGCTTTTTAGTTTTGAATATTTTTGTAATTATTACGTAATAAAAATGAATAGTGATAAAAATACCTTCATTTTTATTGAGATTTTTGTACATTAAAAAAAACACATTGTGTACAAAAATTACTATTGATAATATTGAGCTGAATACACTATTATTTTAAAAACGCAAAATCTCTTGAAAATTTGACCGATATATCGATATTTTTTCCTCGATATATCGACGTCGATATTGATATTTTAATAAATATCGATACATCGATAAATCGATTTTTTTTTCACTTTCGACATCCCTAGGCGTGACTGATGCCAAATAGGTGTTGCCCAGTGCATGGTTCTTGTGCCTATGCCATAAGGGTCACTTCAAGAATCCAAATTCGTAGAGTGCGGGCCGTATATCAATACGGCCGTAAATCAATCATGATGTCAAAAATAACAACGAGAAAATTAATATTTTATTTTATTTTGTGAAGTTCGGGCGAAAATATCATTTTTTTAGCGATTATTATAAAAGAAACTAAATTTGTCACATTATACAATAAAACCAAATCCGAAAAGGGGTTTATAAATAGAAGAGTTTGGACTTGAAAGTATTTTTTATAGACCTTATACTTTATTTTTTTAAAGGCTTATTAAAAGACTTATTAAAAAAATGACCGATATTTTTAAGGGCCAAGGTATGTTCTACACACAATATTTAATTGAAGCATCTATAATACTTTTAAGCTATCAAATTTTCAAAACAAAAACATGTGATTTTGTATGATTTTGCATTATTTAGTATGGCTTCATCTTAACTTGAAGCTGCCAATCGCATGGACGATTGGAATTCTAGACTCTTGTTCAAAATTTAAAGAGTTTTTTTTTCACTAATAAACGAAATAAAGCAAAATTTTACAGTAAAAATGTTTTTGACTAAAATAAGCAAGGATTTTACTTTAGAATTTATTTTACTATGTAGGAGGCTAGATTACAACTCGTCTTGCAGCTTCCAAACACATGGAATATTGGAATTCTAGCCTATTTAAATTAAACTAAATATCTCATAAACTTGTTCATTTTAGGAGTCTAACATTTTCATACAATTGTCAAGATAGTAATTTTTTTTTTCACGTCATATTAGATATTTTATATATTTATGTAATTCAAGATTCTCGGTGTGTTTGTATGGGCGCTTAAAACGCACATGAGCTGTTAAATATTTTTTGATAATAATTCAGAATTCTTATTCGCGCGCTTTTTTAATATTTTTTAAATTCTCCTGTGAGTTTCTTTCTTTTCGAAAACCGGAAATTTTGGCGCCCCGAATCCCCGAAACTGTGTTCGGGAACACCGGGATCCGCTGCCTGAAAACGGGACTGTCCCGGTGAAAACGAGACGTCTGGTCACATTAGTCATACGTCGCCACCAAAAATATTGAAATATAAGGTCGCCACTGTGTAATTGGGTACATCCTAGCGGGTTACGTGATACGCATTACATCTCGTACCAGCAGCATGGTCATAGTATAGACATAAAATGAAGAATAACACACGAAGTGCCTTGTTTGTGAGTGTGTTTCGTGATCCAATTATAGGCCTGATTTTGACCTATATTTCTATTCAAAACTGTATCACCATATTTGCAAAATGCAAATGGGATGGCTATATACATTAAGAAAGACAAACCGCGTGCTAAATGGTCTAGAACCAAAAGAAACTAAGTCAATTAAGACACATTTATTTCATTTCAAATTTGTATGGAAGGCACTTCAAGTGTTATATTCTTTGGTCTATGGTAACAGACGAGACAGAGTGCATATCGCATGATCTGTCGCGACTTGTAGCAGAGTGATCAGTGGCGACATGTGACAGAAAAATATGTTTTTTTAATAAATTGAAAAAAATATGTCATCGGACGGCCAAATTACATAATCATTTTTACTCCAAATATGCTCAGGAATATCTCAGGATTTTAACCATATTCTTGCTCAGGAATCTCAAGAACATGGTTAAAATCCTTTGGGTACGCGCTGTTACACCCTGTATAGATAGTATCTTCTAACGCTTCTAATATAAGTAAAATACATTATGGTTTCATGTAGTAATAAAGAGTATGTCATTTTTGGTTCACTTCATTCGTCGCATTAATACGAAACCAAAAATCGTCCATGTGGACTTTATTTTTTCGTTTCCTAGTAGAAATATGAAACGAGAAAGGACCCAATAAAATTTTTTAGTTAATAATATTGTTTATAAAAATGTATATAATTGGATTTAGGACAGTATTGTACTAAGATTGATTGAAATAAATATATTTAATATTCGAAAATTTTTTGGAAATTCATTTATAAAAAAAACTCAAAATAATGCAATATTCGGGTAAATACCCAACACACGTCAATGAATGAATAAAATATACTTTTAGGTTTGATTTTAACTGTTAAGAAGTTCCTATTCACATCAAAATAATAATAACTGATCTGCTGATTATTCACTATGAGGAAGGTTCAGGTCGAACCGAAACCGGTTGGTTTTAAAAAATATAATAAAATGGAATTTAACAGAGTTATTTTTTGTCGTTATTATAATTATGTACAGGTACCCACAAAGAGTTTGGTACATGTGAAAAATTAATAATAATTGAGATTTGAATAACAAAGTCAGAACGAAGCTTAGATAAAGAAAAAAAAATGCGTTTTTTCCTGAAGTATATAAATTAACATCATTAATGAGCGGTTTATTAATAATTATAAGTAAATAATTAAAACTGTCCAACAACCATCACAATTCAGGCAATTAACATAACGATATCACTTTCACAACTTTCAGAACTTCTGTGCAATCCTTTGCAGTGCTTTGCGATTATAATTTTTTTAATCATAAATTGTAAACTTATTCATTAATATAAGATAATATTGAAGGTAATATAAAGTTTAACGGTGAGAACTAAAAGTTCCTTGAGATTGTGACTGATTAAGGAGAACTCCAAAGGTAATAAATTAGATTAACATGTTTTAGGGTATGTTTGACAAGCCAATTAAAACTAAGTTTTAAGAGTTTAACAAAATGTGTGTAAGTTTTGTTTGTGTAGATAGAAAAATACATAAGAACGCATTTCGCTAAGGAATTGATGAAGCACAGTGCTAAAAAACGATTGTATGAGAAATTTGGAAATAAATAATTTGAATGTAACTTGAAAACCTTATTATTTTATAATATTAATGAGGGTTTTGTGCTCTTATTCCCAATGCGAACTCCTTTTCCCTTGTGTGTCCCAAATTATTTTTGTTCGTAAACAAAGTTCAACTATGCAGGTGGACTTTGTTCTATTCTTTCATCGTCAGAAATGTAACATGGATACATACCTTTACCTACATCATACATAATTGTTCTGAGCAAAGAAGTTATCATTTATATGCTAAAATGTTAACAATTAAGTCCTGTACCACCGATTACATGACTCAATTATTATGAAAATGAAATTAATGTCTCTGAAAAATAATGGAAAGGTAAAAAACAAAAGCTTATTTTATTTGATATTTTGTAATAATAAATATATTTTTTCTTACAACTAAACAATTTTAATAGGTAAAAAACAATGAATAAAACATAATACTGTATAACATTGATCATACAACACTAATTAATAACAATACAGACAGAGAGATGATGGTATACTTCAATATTTTGCCTTGCGGTGTATCCGATTTTATTTTCAATAATGTCAAACAAGCTCTCCTATCTCTAATCTCCTACGAAACGATATTTATATTTGCAATTATTTGTATCTGTCCTCCAAACCTCATTATAATTAAGTAATACAAAAATGTCATGTTAGTCACCAAGGTCAATGTTTTAATTTATAATAAATTGATTAAAAAAATTGATCATGTCTCTAAAAGAATACTTATCACAACCTTAGAATTAAATAATCTAAAACAAATTATAAAATACGTATTTCTGGACGGAATGTATCGTCTTCTGAACGATTCTGATCAAAAGGTTTCTCACCATTGGGAATACCAAAGTTTCATTGGCTCCATTCAGTTGGCGATCGTTTTAAAAATATTCCTGCCATTTCCTTTTATAAATTGTGTTTTTTTCGGTTCACGAATAGAATCCTGCAATTTAGCGGTTTTCCAAAATAAAAACGATCTAAGTAGATTCATATTTTGATAACCTAATCTGCTTTTTGCTGTATTAGTTGATTCTTGGACGATTCTGAACAATTCTAATTTTCATTCTAACTGGACTAAATTCCTCTACAATTCTTGCATTTTTACTAGAAATATTAAGTGTGAAAGAAGGAATGGAATCAGAATGAAGAGAAATAGATTAAGTTGGGGGAATGAGCCTTCTTTTGGAGTTGAAGGCTTGAAATGTGGTGATTTGTGTTTTTATTTGGTAATCAGTTGTTGAGGTTGTTTTCTATCCAGGGGATGAATTCTGTAATCCTGGTGTACACTCCTGGGAATCCAGGTTCTGCGCACTTGTAACCGTAAGAGACGACGCCGATAAGGTAGTAATAGATGGTGCTCCTGCCAACTGGGATCTGTAATATGAAAGATGAAGTTTATATAAATGATGGCATGAAAAAATGAAAGCATCTAGGAAACCATAGAAGAGCAGTATTTTGATTCAAATAACAAACTCAATGATTGACAAGACGTGATAAATACCCGTACTAGACTTTGAACAACAGTGCTGCATTTGGGTTGACAAGTAATAAAGCGATTAAATAACTATCACACTCAGCGCAAAAATGTCAATTATTAGCAAGGAAATCTGGAAAGATCTCTGGAAAGAGTTCTGTATATAGCGCTGTTAAGAGCCACGCCAAATTTCATATTTCCTTAAGAGATGGAAAGCATGATGAGAGGTTTGTGTCATTGGTTGGAAAAGGAGCCGACCCATAGAAAACTGCCAGCTTCGGATGGGTAAGTCACGATTTAAAACTGTACCCCGGAAGACTTACAATCAAAATCATTAGGACTATATTGATAGGTTACCCTAAATTGGAAGGTAAAACTATACAGGTACCAATCAAACAAAATACAAATATAATTCTTACATTGGGCCACATGAGTGGGCCACCACTGTCTCCCTGGCAAGCGTCCTTTCCTCCCTTGGCGTAACCGGCGCAAAGCACGCGCTGGTCGATGACCTGACTCTTGAACTTGGAGTATGCTTCCTCACACTGGCCGTTGGTCACCACGGGGATCTGCGCTTCTTGAAGGTGGGATGCAGCTGGACCACCTGAAATCCAGAGAAAGATGTTTAGGGTTTTTAGAATCGAAGGTTTAGAATTAATCAACCAGTGCTGCATAGATAAAGTACAAATTGGGAGACCCGGAAAGGTAAGGGTTTGATAAATATGTAGAGTTAATGAATGGCGGGTGAAATAGTATCCTGAAGAAGACTGAACCTCTTGTATAGATTTATCTGACGTAAACTTAAGCACAAAGTAAGTTCTTGATTAACTGTAGGCACTTACGGAATGATGTAGCACCCCACCCAGCGATGAAGGGAAGATTTCTCTCAAAGTTGTTGGCTCTCAGTTCAGGGGAAGCTGGCAGACAAATGGGCCAGATCAGAGCTGCAATACAATAATACACCAGTCAGTTACGGAAACAAGGCATTACACAACTGTAGTCACAATTCTACCAGTCCATGCTGTGAAGAATACAGGCAAAAGCCTGTTGATGTTTAGCCCCCTTTTCAGAGGAGAAACAACGTAATTAGACAAAACAACAAGTATAAATATTAATATTGTAATTGACCAATCATTTAAATTTCATACGATAGGTTGGAATTAAAAAACTGTTGATAAATGTATAAATTAAACGTAGCATAATTTAGAGAAATCCAAATGCTATTAGATCAAATGGAAGGTTCCGCTTTATGTATGTAGTCTATCATCATCGGTGTGAATCCCTTTATCACCAGTGCGTAAATAGTTCAATGAAGGTCATCCAGTCAAAATATTTCAAATAAATCATCAACAAGCTCCCTGGAGTTTGTCATTGAATATTTTGTAAAATAATACAGCAGTAATTCGGCGTCAGATTTTACCGGGGCAAACCAGAATATCACTCTGATTGAAGCTTTAATATGTAGCGACGTACTACTAAAATAATACGAACCATTCTCGGTGCAACCTATTCCAGATTTCTAGTAAGTATTTCTTGTATTATAATAACAGCCTAGAAGGTCCGAACCTCGCGACGAAAGTGCGCCAGTCTACCCACGACTTCTAGAACTCTCTCGACTCTACAAGGAACCGCGAGTCTGTATAAACGCAGCCGCTGCGCTCGTACTCTAGTCTAGTATTTACTTGCTAAGCCGAACTACTGAGCGGCGATCGCTATTGGCGACATTCGCGTCGCCCGCGCCCAACGCGAGCTGGTCGTTCGAGATCCACTAACGTCTCCGGCCCCGATCCACTAGTACCCACACTGCACACCGGCCGGCCGTTGGAGACCGACTTATATCTCCGGCGCACAGCCCAATCTCCTCCAAGGACCGACTAGGTCGCCACGACCGAGCTCATCGTTTATCTCCCGTATTATATCCACAGTGTTTAGCACCGCTCTGGAGGATTCGCCGCCATTTTTCTTTTCTTTTCTCTTTAGAAAAAGACAAATATTCTCGGGTTACAAATAACCTGACAATATTTGAAAATCTCCTACCACCACAGTAAGCGTCGTGTTGGAAGACTTAACCAGCCAAGGAATCGGACACGGGACACCTGGGTGGGATCCAAACGCGATGCCAATTCAGCCACTGACCGGTTATCTCCACCACCACGGTGTCGGGCATCGGCCTGGAGGAATTTACCACATTTTCTCCACCAACCACAGTGTCGAGCATCGAGGACTAGAAAGATTAGTGATCTCACCACCAGCAGCGATATATCATCAACATTTCTCATTGTGTCTTCTTACCAGTGTATTACACAATGTGATATTAGATATGTTTAGCTGTTGTTACCTGCTACTTTAAGAGTAGTTTTTTTTGTAAATAATGTTATTAGAATTCCCAGGAAATTATCAGAGATTTGTGTCTGAATAAATACAACATGTAATCATCCAATTGTTTATTTTGTAACTAAGCATTTAAAAGAAGCAACGTGTTGTTTTTATGCTTTGTTGTCATAATAGACCACTGAATAAACTATTTCAACAGATTGCGCCTGTGGAAACTCCCACGGTTACTATTTCACTAAGTGACCGATCAAACATAATATTTTGTTCAAGTGCTGTCATTATTTTATCTCACAATAAGGTGATTATTTTGTCTACACTAAACTAACACACACGTCTGTCTGCTTTTATTTATTCATATCACAAATACTCATGGAAACAATAATACAATATCACGGTTGATTGTAAAACTTACTGGTAAAATCGACGTCTCTGTTCAATTTAATCAGGCCGATATCGTTGGTATGTTGGACTGGGTTGTATTGCTCATGGACTGTCAGTTTCTCGATTGGAACATCGATGGGGGTTGCTCCCTCGTCATCCCTCTCAAGATCAAGCTCTCCAAGACGAACCACCGTTCTAAAAAAATACAGAATGACAAAATCAGTAAGATCCCTATAGAAAGATAGCTAGAAGGAAAACTAACAAGATTGGTGATAGGCGGCCAGGGTAAATACTTACCACTAACAGTCTTCTGTCGCTTTAGATCAGTGCGCGAGATCTAAAATGTGGTCCACGAAACATATATTCACTTACTACAAAATCGAAGGTATCCAAAAACTGATTCGTAACCCTTTTGTATTAATGATGGAGAGGTAGCTGAAGAAGCCCAAGAAGAGCACATTGAGTTGCAAAATGATAATAATCGTTTAGTTACCCGATAATAACAGTTTACCATTATTGTACCTTGTGGTCCCTGTGACAACAAATAAATGTAATAGTAAAATGAAACAATACAACTTTGTATAAACCACTTATATAATGTGCAAATCCGACCGGTTTCGGAACAAACGTTCCTTCGTCAGAGAAAGCTTATACTAATTTGACAGTTTAGAACAATGTTTTATTATGGTAGGGGTGGAGCCGTTGTTAGTTAATAATGTAGATTGGTAGGTAGGTATTAGTGTAGAGTGGGTGGGTAGGGGAACAAATCCATGAGTGGGCTATATGACAATATTTTTTGTTTGTTGATAATAGATTCATTATTTTTAAGGGATTTTTTAATTTCCAAAGCTTCTAAGTTATCTTAACGTTTTCCTTTATGATTAATATGAAGAATATTTATCCCTGTGTTTTTTTTCAAAACTATGGTTATTTTCAATGATATGGTTAGCGAACTCAGAAAAATTATTATTATTAAGATACCTTAAATGTTCTTTGATTCTGATTTCAAAATTACGAGTTGTTTTTCCAATATAAAATGAGGGACAATCATTGCATTTGAGTTTATATATTCCGGAATTAGTCAATTTATGGTCTTTATCTTTAGTATTTCTCAAAAAATTACCGATATTATTTCTTGTATAAAACGTTGGTTTAATATTAGAAGGGAGATTTTTGCAACATTGAACTGAAAAATTATTAATATACAAAATTTTACGCCATTCTTTATCATTAATATTATTAGAATTGTATAGATATTTATTTTTTGAAATTTTGCTAAGTTTTTTATTTAGGATGTTATCAATTAATTTTGGTTCACATCCGTTATTTATAGCAATTTGTTTAATTATAGAAAGTTCAGAAAGGAAATTATTATTAGTTCCAATATAAAATGAGGGACAATCAATTCTAAAATATAAATGTAATAGTGGTTCCTGGTCAAAAAAATATTGGGAACCACTGCTTTAGATCGATGGTTCACAACCCTTTTTAACCAGGGACCACTATGACATTTATTTCTTCTCACAGGGACCAAAAGGTACAACACTGATAATGCGTCTTTGCAATTATTATCATTTTGCAATTCAATGTGCTCTTCTTGGACTTCTTCAACTACCTCTCCATCATTAAAAGATCAAAAGGGTTACGAATCAGCTTTTGGATACCTTTCGATTCGGTTTTGTAGTAAACGAATAAATGTTTCGTGGACCACATTTTAGATCTCGTGGACCGCCAGTGGTCCATGGACCACCGGTTGGGAACCACTGCTTTAGATGAACTAAATTAAATGCAAAAGTCTGATATCACAAAAAATACAAATATGGTATGCCTCAAGGATTTCGATAAGGACCTCTCAAATTTACAATTTAAATTGGACGAGCCTAGATCCTTAGAAGATAAATATTATTATTATTTTTCAAAGCTTTCAAACATTAAGATGCACAGGTATTAACTAAGGCGCAATAATTATTGTGTCTATCAGCGTCCGAAGTTTATAGTACATTTAGCATTAACTATTAAAAATAAATTATCTAAGCTTCTTCATTTCTACCAATAACGGAAAATTTGGTAGAAAATAAGCATAATTCAACATTTTGTTTGAGTTTCGTCAATAACTAAATCTGTGAAGATTTCTCTAAAGCAAATACGAAAATAGTCACCATGCAAACAACAAATTCACTAAAGGTACCTAGAATTATGTTAACCGCAAAATCAATTTGCACACACACGATTCACACAATAAAAATGCAGAACACACTGGTAAAACGACGGTAATAATAATAACAGACAAACGTGATATTTCGGTAAAATCATCAATACAGAAGTAGTGCATAGTTTTGCTATTAAATGACAAATTTCACCGGAAGACCACTTTGCAGCGTAGGTTTCAATACAATGTAGAATTACCACAACCTTCAAAATAAATAGAATAAACGCTACTTTGCCATCGGAAAAAAAGGCAATACAAGTGTGATTATAAGGTAATTTACTTAACTCTCCCAAAATAGAGAGCACAGCATTTCATGCTATAGACTTGTGGATTATTCCATTTTTTATATTACTGAAGGTACAGAAAAGAGTCCTAAAAATGTTCGTCTCAAGCGTGACGGGCACAATTCATTCAATAGATTTATTAATTAATTATAAAATCCCCTTTTCAACGTTATTTTGAACACTTGAGAACGCAGACCTTATTTGTTTAAAACTAAACGTTTCCTGGCAACTTAATTAACGGCGTTGTGTAATGTTTACCTTCTCAGAGACTAAATCCTACTTCAAAGAAGACAGCGAAACCAATCGTCATTACGTCATGGTTCATAGTCACATGTTGAAGGAGATCGACCGAGAGGTTATTTGCTTTGACCAGTCCAATATGAATATGCCCGAACGCAAGTGATTTTCTTAGAAAATTATTATGAATTTTCTAAAATATTATGATCTAAATGTTTTAAGAATGCAGCAAAAGTTTGCATTTTCTCACAGAATCAGACGACACCTATTTTTTTTTATTTAATTGTTTTTTGATTTTTGCATGATTTAAGTAGTTATTATATTATAGTTATTATCTGGCTTGAGTTAGGTTTCCTTCACTTCAGTCAGTCTTTCACTTGTACACATTTTCGTACTATCATAATATGAAGTTTTAAATTATTTTGTATACATGTTACATTCGTTTTCAGAGTATTATATAAAAAACAGATGATTTTAGGGCAAAACGTTTTTGGAGTGAAAACTTCTTTAGACAACGGTGCTAAAGAAGTTTTGAAACTAGATGAAACGAAAAATAACGACACTAAAAAGAGATAAACACATGTCATACATCTATAGGATTTAGCCTGCAAGAGAATGAAACAGAATAATCGGTCTCCTCTTTGTACGATGCTTCATAGCCTTCCCATTCTTTTCTGAGGGTTTCACTTATACCGCGTGTGAACTGCACACTTGTAATTTTTTAATATTTTTTTTTCATTACTTTTAAAGACTTTTCAAAGGGGGAATTAAAGTTGGGTGATTCCGAGTTGTCCGGTCACCCTGCCTTTTATCAACTATTCGAAAATAATTTGAGAAACTTCTTCTAAACAAAATTCGTGGTATTAATCGGATCGCAGAAAAGATTAATCAAAAATAATCGAATCGTGATTAATTGGTGATAATACAATGAATGATTCAGTGGAGGGTCTTGGTGGCAGACGCATCCGTCGACAAGACCTGGACAAACCTCACCCCATGAACTTGGACTCAGTCACCAAAAGTAGCGAACCACTTGGAGTGACCTACGGCATGTGTGTTGGTTATCCAACAAATGGTTCCCAGGGCAGCGGTACCCATATCCGCCTCTCAAAATGCTTGTTAGAATGATAATTGAATCCTGTTTATAATAGAATGGTTAGAAAGAAAATTTAGTGGATCCAATATAAAAAACTGGTGGCACAATTCTTCAAGAAAGCAGATGGAATATTACACATCTTGTATCAGCCCGAATCCAATTAGAGACCAAAGTCAACATTTTTCGTTTTACGCGATCGCTATTTTCATATCTACAATTTCAATTGTCATCACTGCAAACAATTCATGAACCATGCGGTTTGCTGTGATGCCAACTGAAATCGAAGATATGAAAACAGAGATGAAAATGGCGATCGCGTAAAGCGAAAAATGTTGACTTTGGTCTCTAATTGGAACTGGGCTGAAAAAAGATGTCGTGTTTTGTAGGCAGAGTTGTTTTAGCCGGGTCAATAATACATTGTTATTTTCACTGTATATATTAACTATTTTTAAAAGTCAGCAAATAGGTGAGCTATGTTTTGAGTATCATTAGACTTTATGTGTAGCGCATATTAGAGGGTATGTTAACATGATAATTTTTCATAGGTTTTGTGTAGTTCCAAAAATGTTTTATGTCTAAATTTATTGACGTTTCTACCTTATTTATATAATTGTTGTAACAAATTATAGGCATATTTTTGCATCTTTTCTTATTCTACTAAACTCAATGTAATTTAAATAAATAAAAAGAAAATACTTTGTTTTACGTCACTTTATTGTTATTTTTTCCATCTACCGGTTTCGGTACCTCCGTACCTTCATCAGGACTGAATATAAAAATACTGACAAATACAGGGTAATTTTTAATTTAATTAATGCCAAGGACAAAGAGGATAAACTAAGCCACTCGGGCATTTCCACGTCACGCAATGTGGAAACTAGAGTAAAGGAATACATAAGATGCCTAACCAGTTCAGGGTTTTAATTAATAAAGATCACACATTTAACCGGGATACGGGTATTAAAGTCCTTCACAAAAATGGGATAGGCTTAAGATTAAGGCATTGGAAATAAAAAAATCAGTTAATAAAAAGGCTGAAATCATTAATAATCAACTAAATTTAACATTCAGCCCTAGTATAAGTATGTTTCCCGTTATCCCACTCGCTCCTCCCCCACTTCCCTCCCACAACTGACGCACTGTCCCACTCTAATTTACTGTCTCTTTCTTGCATAAATATTTCCGCACTGTCCCACTCTAATTTACTCTCTCTTTCTTTCACAATTTGTA
Source organism: Limnephilus rhombicus (assembly GCA_929108145.2). Classification (NCBI taxonomy): domain Eukaryota; kingdom Metazoa; phylum Arthropoda; class Insecta; order Trichoptera; family Limnephilidae; genus Limnephilus; species Limnephilus rhombicus. The sequence goes on from OV815286.1 coordinate 21,088,188, forward strand.
TATATATATATATATGTGTGTATTACCCTGCATTTGTCAGTATTTTTATATTCAGTCCTGATGAAGGTACGGAGGTACCGAAACCGGTAGACGGAAAAAATAACAATAAAGTGACGTAAAACAAAGTATTTTCTTTTTATTTATTTAAAATGTCAAGTCACAATGTGTTTTCTTCTTTTGAAAAATCAATGTAATTTGGTACGGATCTTCTCTTTACACTTTTCATGCCAAACTTTATTTTTTTCCAATAAATCTGTTTCCTTGTTTGAATCGTATAAGATGCTTTGATTCCTTGAAGTGAATTAAGGGTATCATGTGTATGATCTGGCATTATTTGTTTAATAAAATTATTCTATATTATCGTTGTATTGAAATAAATTACACTTACAGGTCAGATTCGTGCCCGTGGATGCAATGGGCAGCAGTGAGCACGTGTCTCGAGGTGATCAGAGCTCCTCCACATTGCCAAAGGATCTTTCCAGGAGTCCTCTTGGACTGAAATCCTAGAGCCGCCACCCAGGGCCATTGTCCTGAAAAAAAAAACATGCCAAAATACTGTTTTTAGATTTTCACGGCCAAAAGTATTTTTGTTTGTTTTTGGTTCATTACTTTGGATTTGTTCCTGAAGTCCTGGGAAGACCCAAAACTTATAGAGCACGCCTAATTACAGAGGCAATTGAAATTCATAAAAATCCTATTAATATTAACATTAATAGAGAGGACAGAGCTAAGCTCAATAGTTCTCGGTATCCGGTAATTGACGGCTACACCAAAGCTAAATGCAGAAAACCATCTTCAAGTATACTGTAATTCCAGCTCGCAGTGGAGTGGAGCTGGCAACACGGTATTGCTTCGAAGTAGTTAAGCACACATTTTACCACTAACATTTACACATCTGCCCTGATGATGAACACTGTAACGCTGTCCGAAACGTTGGCTAAAGGAGGAGGTAGCGTAACACGGCATAACACCCCAAAAACAAACAACAAAAATGCCAAAATAATGTTTATCCCTGAAACGGTCCTGCAAGGCCGTGAACCGTCATTGGTATGAACCGCGGGCACAAAAATACCGACAACATCGCCGTCATAAGCAAATAAAAAACACTGGCATTTTGGATTTGCAAAAGTCCCATTCTGATATGCTTTTTATTATAATAAGTGAAGGTCTGGTAGATCAGAATGTGACCTTTGAAAATATCTAGCAACCTTTTTGCTTACGACGTTGCTGTGACCATAACTGTTCAATACCTACTGATTTTTTAAGTTGAAATGATCAGAGTTTGCAATTCACACGCGGTGGAAGTGAAACCTTCAGAAAACTAAAGTAGACAAGAGTGGAGATGCTACAAAGCACCGCACACAGAAGAGACCGATTATATTATTTCTTTCTCTCGCAGGCTAAATCCTATAGATGTATATGTTTGTCTCTTTTTGGTGTAACAATTTTTCGTTTCATCGAGTTTTAAATCACAACGGTGTTAAAGAAGTTTTCACTTCAAAAATCTTCTAACAATTTACAAGTAATAATCTGAAACCTTGCTTATAATTAGTTTCATAAAACAGACCTAGTTGGAACAAATATTGACTGGGTTGATCTTTAGGTACACCAAGGAGAATATAGGTACTTATACATATCTAGAATTATATGTTCTCTCTGTGTTTGTCTCTTTTTACTGTCGCTATTTTTCGTTTCATCGAGTTTCAAATGACAACGGTGCTAAAGAAGTTTTCACTTCATAAACACCAAAAAAGTCACCGGAGTTCCAAATTTAATTAACATTTTTTTACTTCATATAATGTCAGAAATCACTGGCAAGTACATTTGTCCCTTAACATCGTGTATTTTGCAGAGGATTTTGTTTTCAAACTTGCTAGTTGATTCCAAGGAAAACCAGACCGTAAAACAAATTAAAGTTGAATGATATTATTATGTACGCTTAATATCGTCGAAGAACGATTGAAAATTATAGCTCTAGTAACAAATTATCGCCAGCTCAATGCGCTACCTATTTGGCCAAAACGAAGGTGATTTCATTTCACCTTGGGGAAGGTTACGCCGAGTCTCATTTGTAGTTTTTGAACGAATAAATGTGCGGTTTGGCTTATTTGCAGACAGAAGACAAACAATGCCGATCTGACGAAAATTTTGGGATATTACAATTTTTTTTAACGATTTAATTTACTCTAACATTACTTATGATTATTCAGGGGTCGATTCTCGGCCCAACATTATACGTAATATTCGTCTCTCTCATGAATAAAATTTTCACCTTTGTTAAACATTATGTGTATGCTGATGATACGGCATGAGTCATTTCGCATGAAGAATTATTATCCATTGCAATAAAACCCATGCACACGATTTCCTGTCCATACAGAAATGGTCACATGATGCGGGTCTTATAATAAATTCCAAAAAAACTAAATTAATGCATATACGATCTCCACATGCCAAATATACCATCACGCCTATAATAAAATCGCATACATTTGCGTGTATACCCAATTCGTCACAGTCAACCATTGAACTTGTACAAACGTATGTATTTTTGTAGATACGCACATGAAATGGGATGCCTACTCACGTAAGCAACATCTGAAAACGCCTACGAGCTATTGCGGGGCGAATTTACAAAATTAAATATTTTATGCCCATAAAATAATTTGTTACGGTATAACGTCTTGGGGAAACTCATGCAAGACAAAAATATAGGTTACATTCAAACAATTCAAAACTCTTTGACTAAGCTCTTGGTAAGCAAAAGTATTTATGCACAAAGAAGAGACATAAAATTATTATATGAGTCAGTTAATAATATCCTACCTTTTTATTTTTTTAATATTTTAACTTTATGAGTAAAACCTCAAATTGTAATATTTAAATAAATGAAGACAATATAAGCGAAACTCAATCGAAAATCTGGAAACAGAAAAATCATGAGGTCCCAGAGGTGTCAATATGTTTTTCTGATTTTTCTGTTTCCAGATTTTCGATTGAGTTTCGCTTATATTGTCTTCATTTATTTAAATAATATACCTGTTCGAGGTATATTATGTTTTAAAATTGTATGCCAAAAATTATTCTTGGATACAATATCCAAAGAAAAAGTAGATCATGCACATGGCACTAAATTTAGTAAACATGAGTCCGTTCCGAAAATTAAAATATGGGCAACGGACATTTACTTATCTTGTCCCTACCGTATTTAATAAGATGCCAATGAACATAAAAATCGAATCAAATTGCACCACCGATCTCAAAAAAAAGTAAAAAAATGGCTAATGGGTCAAATTTTTTTTATTGATATTGTTTGTAATCTTATGGATAAATATGACTGAGTAATTTGCCTGTGTCTGTCTGTATATTTTATGCCTTTGTATTGTAAGTTATTTTTCTATGTGTATACTGTGGTTTCTTGTTATATTTGTGCTTTAGTGTTATATTAATAACATTATTCGATTCGGCCCGCCACGCAGCAGGTGGGTAAACACATCCCACACCGAGACCTTGACAAATCTCACTCCATGAACCAGGGCACCTCTGCTAAGTCAAAAGTCAAACATAGCGAACCACTTGAGGTGACCTACGGCAGAGATGTTGGTTATCCAATAAATGGTTCCCGGGGCGGCGGTACCAAAATGCAAACTAGTTTGGAAAGCGATGTTTTTAAACGACCCTCGCAAATACGTGTTTTAATTTATTTTATACACATGGTGTCCGGAAACTCGTTGTACAAGCGGGAAACCGGTAAATCTTGGAATCTACATCACAAATAGCCTCAAAAAACGTCGATCTGAGGATTTCGATTTTTTTTTTACTTTTAATTTTTTTTCTGCAATTAAAAACTTAAAATATCTTTTGGAGCCGGGTCTATGCTTCATCGCATTTTGAAAGATATTTTTCAATTTTTGTTAAAAAAATTCCAACTTCAAATTCGATTAGCTTGAAAACGACAGCTTTCTTTAAAAAAAAACAATATTGTAAACTACCTACATAATTATCTTTGTTAATGTTATCTTTAGGGATGCTGTGCGGAGAACAGTGACGAAAAGAGTGAAAATTCTGGGAAGGAAAAGGTACGAGGGGTGGGTAGGAATCTGGGGGTCAATGTGTCCAATAGTGATGGACGTACGAATTCATCCCTCCCACTGTGATGCAAGGCGTTGGGGTCGAGAGAGTCTGGCTATAAAGGACAAAACTTCTCCCTGAACAAGTATCTCTCAAACAAACGCATCCGCTGTCAAGACGTAGACAAACTTCTCCCCATGAACCCGGCATCCAAGTCACCAAACATAGCGAACCACTTGGAATGACCTATGGCAGAGGTGTTGGTCATCTAATAAATGGTTCACTGGGCAACGGTACCCATACCCGCATCCCAAATTTTGAATTGCTTCTATCGATCTATGCTAAAAACTGCTAATTCTGCCTACAAGTTTTAGCTCGTTTTAGCTCAACAAACACAAAATTTTATTGTAATAAAGCATAACTTAAAGTTACATTATGTTTGAGTTAATGTTAAGTTCGGTCTCCTGCGACCGAGAACATGAACATTTACTTGCACATTTGCTTTCACATTACTATAAACATTGGGGGCGTGGCTTTGCACATTTTCGTATGCGTCTGCAGTAAGGCCACGCCCCCATTGCAATGTGTGAGCCAAAGATATTCAAGCTTCAATATCTTTGGTGTGAGCAAATGTTCATATTTTCGGTCGGAGGAGACCTTGCTTAAAGTAAAAGTAGGATTATTGACTTACCTAGGGCGGCAGGAACACCGTTGACGACCCTCTTGGTGAAGGATCCGTTGTTGACGCCGCAGTTGTCATCCAGGGTCAGGATTCTGTAACCCCCATTATTGGAATTTGGCTGATCTCCGCCGTCATTTGGACAACACACCTAAGAAGAAAGTCATGATTTAGCTATGTTTTCAAAGCTTTCTTGTCTGGATTAAGGGTTTTCGTGGTCAGAATTTCTTGGTCATAAGCTCATAAGAGTCATAAATCATAAGCAATGGTAGTTTGAATACCGTCAGAAAAATAATCCACGACACCGAATTGTTTATTCTATACTTGTAATGTTTTCCAAGGTGTTTTCACACAATGATGATCAAAAGAAGGAGAGGAGAGTTCTGGAAAGGAAAAGGGTTTAAGGGGTGGGTAGGAATCTGGGATTCAGCGTGTCCTGGTCATCCGCCTCCAAGACCCAGACAAACCTCACCCCATGAACCCGGGCACCCCTGCTAAATCACCAAACGTAGTAAACCACCTACTTCTAATTTTCAATATTTTTGACAGATAATTAAATTGAAATGAAAATTTGAGTCTTGTTCACACTTACAGTTTGCCAAATAAGTGAAGAAAACATAGGAGGGCGCCACCGTTGTTTAAATGGCAATACTAAAAATATAACTCATGGTGCAAATGTAAAGCTGTGTAACCTACATTTTTGTAAAAATTAAAATGGCATGAAAGTGAATTAATTCATTCTTATTGCAATACAGATACCCACTGATCTCAAAATTAGAATTGCATACATATAATATAGGTATAATGTACGAGTACCTTTGCAATTTTGTTTTAACATAATTAAGAAAAACGATATTGTAATAAAATATAAAGCACAGTTTAGAAATTGCTCACATTTATTTAATACTAGCTTAAGTACCTTTAATATTTTCTGCAAGTATTTTTAATACGTTCTATTCTTAATTGACAGACTATTGAAGAGTCAACAGATGGAATGTTGAATGGAGGGGCGGTAATTTTTGTTAAGGCTTGATAGACGAGAGTAGGTAGGTACATTTATTTAGAGAGAACGTCCAAATATATTGTAACCTAAACATTTATTATGACATAACCACAGAAAGTACAATCTGGGGAATCAAGTATGTGAATTTAAAGAAAGGTGTGGGTGAGCACTTTCCAATTACCAATAGATAAAGGGAGGAAATATCTTATTTTGGAAAAATGAGGGAATTAAATTAGAAAAACATTTCGGAAAAACCGCGTTGAAATAATATCGAGAACTTGATTTGGGTTTCGACTTTTTTCTTCCAGCGTTTTTAAGTGAAATGCAAAATTAATATGTTATACAATAATCCAATCACAACCCAAAAAAGTTAAAATTCTCCTTCAATCTTTGTAACTTTGTGACATCATTTTCAATTTAATCTTATCCTGACGAAGGAACCTTTGGTATCGAAACGTGTTGATAATTTTGATTAAATAGTGGTGTTTTACAAAGTGATTTGTTTTCATTTAATTAAAAACTCTCCATTTAGAAAATTCTATTCCAGTTTGACGAAGGTAAGGCCAATACTCCTTGGCGTGTTCGTGTAATGTTAATATAGTAGATACCTACAATAAAAATCACATCACAAATTTACAGCGTTTCATTTTTCTCACTATTTGCCTTTTGGATTTTTCCTACATTTTTGAGGAGAAAGTAACTCGTTGAAAAAAAAGTAATACAATGAATTCTATATGTATACTGACCACAGGGTCTGCACCATCATACCCGCACAGGGATTCCCTCAGATAGGAGTAGGCCCCAGCGTCTGTTCTGACGGTCCTCAGCAAGTTGAGCAGCGGATCACAGATCCTGATATTCACGCAGACCCCGCTCCGGTCATCGGGGGTCCTGCAGTTTTCGCCTGTGAGATCGAATAGAAAGTCTGAAATGGTGTACTGGTGATCAATGTTCATAAACCAAAAATTAGTAGTTATGATGATGTGCTTCTGTTAGATAATGAGTGGTGCGACACGAGGAGTCCACATTATTGATGTACTGGAAGGTATAACGCTTGTTAAATATCGTATATATCATATTAGCAATATTCTTAAAGAAAGACCCTGGTTTGTGAGTAATGAAATTAATAATAATAAAATAATATAATTAATATACATTAATAGAAAGAGATAGTTTGTATTAGACTCTAATATAAAAAAATTCTAACTGCGTTGTAAGTTTAATTTTTAACGTCAAAGTAAAAGCACCCATTGACAAACTACCTACTTAAAAGTAGTTTATTGGGACTTTTCTTTTTTCCGTAATATTTTATTTTCCTGTAATATTGTACAACTTTTTATTTTATTATAATAAAAAAGTTTTTAAAAATACAGGGTATAGATTATGAAGCAAACTAACATTATTTGTATTAAAGAATATTAAAAATTATGTAAATACCAGATGAGATATTTATTGGTATAGTAAAAACTGTGAATAAACAAACTCAATAATGAAAAAAGCACGTAATCCTAATTAAAAATCACATTTTTCAGGTGTGCCTGAATAGAAAGTAGGTAAATATTACAACTTTGTTAGGTATTAGGTAATTAAAACATATTTTGAGGACAATTAAAAAAAAAAGCTTTAATCAAAATAAAGAAATCAAAAGTATGTTACGAAAAAGATTTTATTGAAATAAATTAAATTACAAAAAATGTTGGTAAGTTTAATATAACGATTCACAACTTTAAATTTTGAGGAATCTTAACTACGGACAGGACCTTTGAAATCAAGCTGAGTGATAGCCTGCTTCACCTTCGTCCTGTTCCCTTTTGGCACATTTCTCGAGGCCATCCTGTTACCTCTCTGAGGATACCCCCTGTTAGCATTCGGAGTTGGGGGGGTTATAGTATCATTAGTCAGTTCTAAGAAAGTGCTCGAGGGAACCCCCATGGCTCTAGCCAAGTCCTCCACATTGAAACCGTTTGGCTTGGCAATGTGGCCATAAGAATTAGGGGTGTCTCTGAAGTCATAGCCGTTTCCGTGTCCATTTCCATAGCCACTACCATCCCCGTGTCCAGTAGCACTGTATCCATACCCTGCGCATTGGATTGGACAGATATCCACGCAGAGTCCTTTCTTATGAGCCACCATCAAGAGGTATTGCATCCATTTAAGGATAACGCAAATGCTTTCAATTGACATGGTTGTTTTATTACTATCCACAACACGAAATTCAACGACGGACTTATCAGAAATAGAGATATTCTGCACTTTGATGCAATTAATGCTGCTTTGGATTAAAACTGTTTTTAAGAAATTGAATCGGTGTCACTATCTTTCATCACTTGAACATAATCTACTGATTGCAACAACAGCGCGCGCATTACATTCAATATAAAATGGTGCTCTCGTATCCGACAACGAAACAGTTTTGAAGTTAAAGAGTAACTGAGAATAATAAAACAATTTTGGGACATTTTATAGTTCGAAGGGTCAGTCTAAAAATGTTTTTTTTTTAATCAAAATAGCTTAGATTTGGGACACAGATTGGGAACCAAATATCAAATAGAGCAAAAAGATCTTATCTCAAATGCATCTCATGCGGTAGATTCACTACACATCATTTATACATTTGATCACAGATTAATCACAAATTTTCAATGTTTCTGTGTCATTCTGAATTACTCAGTGACCTTAACATAGTTTATGTTTAAAATTATATTGATCACTCGGACGGATACATGCAGAAAAGATCCAACTAACTTTGGATCTCATATCTCACGTGCAATTATTTTTAAAAAATCAACACATAGAAAACAAAGTTTTTTTTTTGCTGTGATACATCTATTGTCAAATGTCTTTTAAAACTGGTTTGACTGGGAATTGAACCTTTCTTCACATGAACTGGAGTCAATTACGCTCCCAAATGAGTCAAATATCGAATGGATTAGACCGACATTTATTTCGTATATTGCGCTGCCTTATCAACGAATTTCAGAGAAATGCTTGTATGTCCGAGTGTGTATGCGTGATTGCCAACGAAAGTGGATAGAATGCATTGTCATCGACATCGAGTCTATCTGCCGAGATTCAGCGCGATCAGATGTCGGGAAGTGGATTAATTTCCACTTCTAAGATTCAACTTCATTCAAACATTCATTCAATCATGAAAACAAAAGAAAAATTCAAATAGATGCCTTTAAAAAAAAATGAGAATATCTCATTTAGGTACCCAAGCATTGTCAAAAAAATCCAGCACGGATTTCCCTTGGCAGTAATTCCGTTTTAAAAAATGAATGAATTGCTAAACTTGAATTTCACATTTGGCCGAAAAAGTCCAGTTATAATTGGACTTTATTCCATTTAAAAAGATTTTTGCATATAAGAGCCAATCGTATTTGGATCCTGCTTGAACACGAATCATTCCTACGACCATTTTTGTCCATAGAATTGAACGACTCTGAGCCCCAATCCACTTTGGATCTTTTTTTAGATTATTAAAAAAAATGGAAATCTTATTCATGTATTGACAAAAAAGATTCTGCCGGTAAAAAAATTCGAGTGCAGTTAACAAGCAGTAGAGGTGAAACTTTACCAAAACAATCTCAAACTATGAAGAACCAAGGAGCCTTGAAAAGTGAGGTCATAATCAAAGCGCAGTGAGCAGGCCAATGAACGCAAACCTCGCGTCGTTTCCGTTTTATATCTCAACCAATAGGAGCCTTGATAGGAGTATAATGCTTCGCAGGTGCTGTACGCGTCATTTTCGTTTTATCCGAATTCCGAGTAACTAACGGAGCTATTAAGGAAGTTTCACTTCAAAAAAATCCATTGTGCCTACAATACACGACATAATTTTTCAGCCCGATTCCAATTAGAGACCAAAGTCAACATTTTTCACTTTACGCGATCGCTACTTTCATCTCTATTTTCATATCTACGATTTCAGTTGGCATCACAGCAAACAGCATGGTTCATGTGTTGTTTGCAATGATGACAATTGAAATCGTAGATAGGAAAATGGAGATGAAAATAGCGATCGCGTAAATCTAAAAATGTTGACTATGGTCTCTAATTGGAATCGGGCTGAAAAAAGATGTCGTGTAGAGGCATTGGTAGTAAAAATCTCAAGGTAGTTGAATTTTACATTTTACAAAAAGAGTTTAATGTTAGTTGGTCTTGATTTCATATTTTTATATAAAATATCCAATCATCTTTGAATCCTTATTGAAAACGAATCATCGCTATGCTCATTTTTTGTCTATGGAATAGATCACTATTCGAGCTGCCAAACTATCGTTTTTTTTACTTATTTAAAAAAACACCATCAGCAACAGAAATACACATTCGAAAATTTAAGTTTAAAGCAGGCAGCTTATTGATTTTATATTTATCCAATCTTATACTTCCTCAAATGTCTGTAAACTGAGGAAATTTTATTTGTCGATTGGATATTTTCTGCAATACACACGTCCAATTGTATGATGATTTTTGAAAGTCTTTCTATATAAACGCCTAGTCACTCATCACCGACATGCATACAGATTGGTATTACATTCGGATGCACAGATTTGAATTTCAGTGTGTATCTTTTGCAATTGAATAAAAAAATCTTATTTGACTGCTAAACATCTTGCTTGAAAAAAGTGAGGGGAAATCTAAGCCTTTAGTTTTTGATTATATGCCAAATGCAAATGTGATCAGAGTTCATTATATCATCAATGCATCAAGCAGCAATAAGAATTTTTTTATCTTAATATATAAAAATGAGTGTTTCTTTGTTTGTCCCTTAAGCTTTCCTAAACCATTCATCCGATTGCGATGAAACTTAGGTGATTTGTTGAGCGCACGCCCGCGATGGTTTCTGTATATAGTGCTAGGAGCTCTGGCGTTATGAAATTATTTCCTTTACCATTCATCTGCGATGAAACTTTGGTAATTTGTTGAGCGCACGCCCGCGATGGTTTCAGTAGTTATATAGTGCTAGGAGCTCTGGCGTTATGAAATTATTTCCTTTGCCATTCATCCGATTGCGATGAAACTTTGGTGATTTGTTGATCGCACGCCCGCGATGGCTTAAGTAGGTATATAGTGCTAGGAGCTCTGGCGTTATGAAATTATTTCGTATGCCATTCATCCGATATCGATGAAACTTTGGTAATTTGTTGAGCGCATGCCCGCGATGGTTTCTGTAGGTATATGGTGCTAGGAGCTCTGACGTTATGAAATTATTTTCTTTACCATTCATCCGATTGCGATGAAACTGTGTGTGAGTTATTATGCGCACGCCCGCAAATGTTTCAATTTACTTATTTATTTATCTATATAAGGTATGTTTGCATTACATTATTCGATGCCTGTCTCACTAGGGTATACCTCAATATGAGGGAGTGAGCTCTGGCGTTATGAAATTTGTATTAAAAAATTGTAAGAGGTGGTGCGCGAGCTGTTTGAAAACTGAATGTACGGGGACTAAATGCATGGAAGGCTGAAGGGGGGAGGGGAACGCGGGAAGGAGGGTTCATGGGACGGTGGAAGCAAGAGAGGGGAACGGGGAGAGGGAAGGCGGAGAAAGTGGAGTGGGAACGCATGATGGGAAGGGGACGCGGGAGGGGATGGATAGGCGGGAGGGGAACGTGACGAATAGGAAAGGACATGCAGGTAGAAACAATTTCTTTATTTAAGGGGCATTGCAACGCATGCCTGCGAGTCGCCAGTTAAATAATAAATTTAACATGTCTGTGAGAAAATCGCGATACTTATTTATTAATCATCGATTTCAAGGAAGAACATCCTCAGCGTCACCTTATTAAGATGCAAAAGTTGTATAATCGCACGTACGACTAATGGAATCAATTACTATTTTCACGTACGACTTACGATTGAGTTGCTGTGTCCGATTAGTATTAGTCCATTATTATATTGATTTAAACAATAAGCTATAAAACGTCACGTAAATTGTGGTTCTTCTGTGAAGCATGTGTGTTGTTTGGATGTGAAATAAGAATACATTGTCATCTAACATCTAACGTCTGTTAAATAAATGACCACCAATTATTGTGTTAAATGCATTTATTGAAAATTTTATGATAAGTACATCAATTGAAAAAAAAAGTAAAAAGTTTATCTACATAATTGCAAACATTGACGATCAACTAGATAAAACGAGCAACCTTTTTTATGACCTGTAATGTCCTTATGTACTGTCGCCTGTAGATATGTTTCGAACATCGATAAACTATAGATTGGCCCTCCGTGCCTATTTTCAACCCAAAAGTAAGACCACCTATGGATAATTTCCCAATAAACTAGGTACCCATCGAATTCCTTCACATCTCTTGCGTGACATTGTTGTTTTGCTAAGAAGAAATTAATCACTTTTTTATCAATTGTTATTTCTCGATACTGTGCCACGAATCTATACTCTACGCCTATACATATATATATTTAAGTATTCATATAACTGATTAAATTGTTAATAACAAAGTCCGCGATGGCCCAAACCTAAATATTTCTAAGCCTCAATTTTGAGCTTTAAAATGATCTTCACAAAACTAGTGATTCCGTTACCGTGACTGGAAAACAAATTTACGCAGCCGCAGCCGAACAAAAGATATAAAACTGTGAGAAAGTGCATTTTATTTTTTGTTCTCGTCTAGATATACTAAACTTGGTTGAAGGTCTCGAAACATATATAAAATCCGTTTTTCAAGTATCATTGAATCAACATTTCAAATTCGTTCTTGAGTTTAATTCGACGTGATCTCTCATGTTCTGATCAGAAAACGGTTAGATTCTGTTATTCTGTCGAAATATTCAAATGTTCGTGTCATCAAGTTTCAATATATGAGTATCAGTTAGCACCTTCAATAAGGACGCCACAAACAATATTATAACTAGTAATATCTACAACATCCTGTTTTTTTACCGTTGAGGGTCGTGATGAGACTGATGAGGCCATGACTTTGCTTTATCTTATTACTAGATATTAAATGCGTTGGTATTGAATGAATTCTTGAATACTAATCACATTGGTAAAATGGATTTACATAACCCATAAGTTTAATAACTATTAATGTACACAATGTGCAAATCAAAATCTCATTTATTAACATGGAGTGCTTTGAAGGAATACATATTAAACCATGATACATATACAGGGTGTTAAGGGACGTATTTGACTTACTTTAAACCAGTGATTCCTGACATTATTTTTAGTAAAAAATGTAAATAAAATTTTGGTCTCCGGTGACTTTTAAAAAAAATTTTTTTCAACATTTATTCAAATACAATTAAAAAATATCTTCCACATGTCGTCACTTGTCACTCAGCCGACTAATCGCCCAATCCCTCATACCTAGTATTAACCTATCTTCATCCTAACTTTAATATTAACCTATGCCAATTGATTTTTTTATGTTTTAGGTTGGAAAAAAAGCACAAAACTGTCATCGGAGACCAAAATTTCATTTATATTTTTTATTACAAATTAAGTCAGGGATTATTGATTAAAGTACGTCCATTATAACTTGCCACTTGACTGACCAAAATGCTCCTACTTACTACTAAATTAGAGACGTTCGGACACGTTTAGTTACTAAAATACTCGCTACTCGACTAATCCTAGTCTGTACGGGCCATTAGCACCATGTACGAGTATATATTTTTAATAACATAATAAATTGATAACATTTGATTCAAACTAGAAATGTATCATCATAGATTTAATTCGAGTACGATTTGAAAGCCAGAAAACCGCAAGCAATGCAATGGATTGAAAACCTTAGAAATTTTCCTGAGAGTTCATTTGACTTTTAACACAACGAGTTCAAAGAAATTAGCCTCTGTAAACAGGAATCTTTACATTACAGAATTATGATTATCAGGCGAACTAATATTAGGTATAAATATTGACTTATGAGAGTTTTGACTTGAGTAAATAGAAAATGGTTCCATGCCAACTCAGGATGAAACCAACTCAGAAACACCTCAGAAGGGTCATTAAAAGCTATGAAAAAATTATTTTAAAATAGCCGGTAACCCTAACCTAACTTAACATATTTATCCAATTTTTTATTTTTTCAATCATCAATCTTAATGGCCTTTCTGAGGTGCTTCTGAGTTGGTTTCATTTCGAGTTGTCCGGTCACCAACAAAAAATGTTGCATCGCTTATGAAAAGGATATCCATCCAAAGACTATATATGTAGTTATATACGGAGCTAAAATATGTCCACTGAACCCAGTTCAGTGAAACCACGCGCATTGTCTCAGTAACTTATCTTCTCTACATTAATTAAATTAAGCATCTGTCTAACAAATGAACAAAATGCGAACTAAGAATTATAAATTCATAACATAATTTTGGTACCTACTTTATCACTACGTGACTGTCTATTGTTAGCAGATTTACCAAAACGCAAGCAATGCAATGGTACTAATACCAATGTGTGTGACCACAGATAATATGGTAGGATATGTTGTGACCACAAGAATTTTAATTGCAGTAATATATACGTGCCTATGTGTATAAAAAGTGACCCATTTGCTTACAAATCTATTTGATCACATCTTAACAATGACAAATGAAGAAAAAACAGATCTAATAATGTATCTTTTTAATCATATCCATTATTTGTACTTATTATAATGTTGACAACGGCATCATCAGAAGGGTTATTCTGTATCTTTTGCGACAGAATAACCAGATCTAGGAGGTTTTGGTATAACGGCTCTATACACACATTTTGATGCGGTATTCCGATCGCACTAACGATCTTAATGGCCGTTATACACGACATCTTTTTTCAGCCCGATTCAAATTAGACACAAAAGTCTACATTTTTCGCTCTACGCGATCGCTATTTTTCAAATCTGCGATTTCAATTGTCATCACTACTTTTTATTTATTTATTTTTTTATTTAGGAGACCAATAACAGATCATATAGTAATTGAGTCACAATAATTGAACCATTTACAGGTTTCCACATGGGTATTGTATACAAGTGTAGTGATTTCAAAGATATTTACTAATGAAAAATTTCATTTTAAGAGCCGAGTTATTTAGGTGGGAATAGGGACGGGGTAGGATGGGGGGATCAGTTAAGTTGAGGTATAGTAATAAAAATATGCAATAACACATGAACCATGCTGTTTGCTGTTATGCCAACTGAAATCGTAGATATGAGAATAGAGATGAAAATAGCGATTGACAAATGTTGACTTTTGTGTCTAATTGGAATCGGACTGAAAAAAGATGTCAAGAAACCAGAAAGTTAAGAAACCAACCCTTAAAAGTAGTTACCCTAACCCCAAAGATGACAGAGCGTTTTGCCACGTAATCTTTTTAAGAGATATTCGCGGGAAAATTTGCGAATCGAATGCCATCGCTTACAAACTTCAAAATAATACGACAAACGGATGGTCATTTATGAACGTCAATTAGGTTCATGTGTTAAGTGTTTGTAATAACTAATAAATAGTAATTCGTGTTTATAAGCAGGTAATTAATCCATTTAACATACGGCAGGGATAGACAAGCCATCGAAAGCCATAGAAAATCACAGAAATTTGACAGCCGATAACGCACGACGGACGCCTTCTGAAATCAGACGTCTTGGCAAAGCATAGCATGACGAGGGGAGTGGTGCTGTTAAATGAAATTGCAAACCATTTGGATGTAAGTGACTGTTCTTTATACGCCTTAAAAACATTATTGAAGAGTCACTTGCCTAAATGCTGATAGGGTAACTAAATTGTACTGTAATTGGAATTATTCTGTTGTACAATAATAATAAAAATAATAATAATGATGTTGTCATTTTATCTTAATTGTCTCATAATAGTGACTTAACGTTGTCTTATAATACTGAATCGTTCCTCAGATATCAGATTTGTCTTAACACTCCACGTAAGCAAGATCCATGAAGTTTCTTCTCAACTGAGTACAAAGCCTGTGTACAAATTAGTGTAGACAGGATTAATATTCACAACGCATCTAATTGGGTCATTACAAAAGGATCGCAGGATGAATGATAGAATTGAATTGATTTCATGATCAAGAGTTGATGAATGATGAATAATTATTTTAGTTTGAGGTAAGTACAGTGCCTAAATGACTGCTTTAAATCGGTAACAGATCAACGAGTAACAATTTAATTATTATTTTTAATTGTTAAACTAACGTTTAAGACAAGATTTTTATGCATAGTACAAAGGGTAACAATTATTATAAGCAATAATTATCAGCCTGAAACACTCATCCACATTAAAAAAATCTTCCGAGAAAAAATACATGACGCCAACGGGACTTGAACCCGTGCCCTTCTGATTGCCGGTCAGCTGCTCTCCCAATTGAGCTATGGCGGCTTATCTTATACCCGCCAAATGATTCAATACATACTAGTGTTTCATTCAACAATAAGGAACTCCAGTGAAAAATATTATGGCTTTAAAAAAATATGTTTATATAGACCAAGAAACGCTGATTCTGAATATATAAGTTTTATTTCATAATATTAAACGCAGAGTTTTTAAAAAATTATTAAAAAGTGCATTTTTAAACCTCTCCTCAAAATACAGCGTCAAGTTGGCATTACTGAAATGGTTAACGATGACGTCACTGTTAACCTGTCACCTGGTAATAGCGTCCGTGTTGAATGTTGTATTGACATTTGAAAATTGACACGTATGCAATTCAACATTTCGTGTTTTTGGTTTATTTTCATACTGTTTATAGAGATTTAGATAAATAATAGTTATTGTGTTTATTGAAACATAATTTAGGCCCTCAACAATTTACGAAAAGGGCTATATTTGCGGACAATCTGCAATAAATTTTGCCTATTTGAGGTTAAAGTCGTGTCATATTTGACATTGTATTTTCAAATTGTTTTTAGTATAGGGCTTTTTATACAAGTTACTACACAATCGTCATGATCAGTGTATTATAAATACCAGTGTTTCTGTATGTGTTATACATAAAAAAAATGTACAAAATCACGCCTGAACACAAAATTGAAGAAAGATGTCACTTGTATTTGCAATGAAAAAGATGATTTATTATTTTTATATTGCACTTTGTTAAAATACAATAACAGTAGCGGTGAAATGTGGACATGTTACCAATGTTTTTCTATATTAAAAGCAGTTAATCTTAAATAAAAAAACGCCTCAATTTCTCCCACAAAAGTCATTGAGTCACCCATATTCATTTTATTCCGCCATTTTCTTAAATTCAAAATCAGGGATGCTCTGCCCAAAAAAATTATTTCCCTAGATTTCGAAGTGAAATTTCCCTAGAATTTCACATTTACGCAATTACCTAAGTAGCCACCTGATTGTGTAACACTAATCCTGTTATATGTTAATTAATATGATTAATTAATTGGAAAGATATCGGAACTTGGTAAATATACTTATAATACTGTGCTTTTCCAAATAAAACACTTTTTGCTACGTGAAGTAATAATTTAAAAGTACGAATACACTCACCACTGAATTAGAAACTGAATTCCAAATATAAAAAAAAACACTTTGCTAAATAAAAATCAACCGCAATCACCGAAAAAATAGAGCTTAAAACATAAATTAAATTTTTTTTCAGAGGTCCCATTTATCTTTTTAGATACATATAATATCATTTTGAGTTGTCAGTGTTAAAAATAACATTGCATGGTAAGTACAACAATAATTAAGATTCATGGGAATTCCAAAAAATATATATTTATATATATATGTATATATATATAAATAATACCAGTAATATTGTCATATGTAATAAAAAAATTGCCAGAGTTCGAAATTTCCCTAGATTTTGTCCTGATTTCCCTTATCCCTAAAAAATATTTTTCTCCCCTAGATCTAGGGAAATTTCCCTCGACATAACATCACTGATTCAAAATGACAACTTAAAAAGTAAAAAAACTATCGTTGGGTGAAGACCACCATAGATACGGTGCGTTTCTGGGAGTCTTTAAAAATTAAAACTTTGACAATTATTTTAACTATTAAAACTAACTATAAAAATAAAAATAAAAATGCAGTTATTTAAGTTTGAAGGTCTTTATTCGTTAAAAAAAATAAAAAAAATTGGACTGGAGTTCTCTATTACTGCTTATTAAATATATATATATATATATATATTTTTTCCACCTGAAAACAACCAACTTTATTTTTGCGACAGAGACCCTGTTAGTGTTAAATCCGTCGCTAGGTGGCGTCGAGACAAATTATGTCTTCCTTTATTGGGGAAATACTTAAACTTGTCAAATATTAATTATTATTTTTAATTGTTAAACTAACGTTTAAGACAAGATTTTTATGCATAGCACAAAGGGTAACAATTATTATAAGCAATAATTATCAGCCTGAAACACTCATCCACATTGAAAAAATCTTCCGAGAAAAAATACATGACGCCAACGGGACATGAACCCGTGCCCTTCTGATTGCCGGTCAGCTGCTCTCCCTATTGAAAAAAAAAAAATATATATATAATAAGCAGTAATTGTTGAATGAAACACTAGTATATATTGAATCATTTGGCGGGTGTAAGATAAGCCGCCATAGCTCAATTGGGAGAGCAGCTGACCGGCAATCAGAAGAGCACGGGTTCATGTCCCGTTGGCGTCATGTATTTTTTCTCGGAAGATTTTTTCAATGTGGATGAGTGTTTCATGCTGATAATTATTGCTTATAATAATTGAGTAACAATTTACTGCAGGCATATCGAATGTATTTAATGACGTTGAACATACTCTCATTCAATTGGACATCATTTGACGACCTCCGTAGTCCAGACTCTTGACTCACAATCGAGAGGTCGCGGGTTCGAACCCGGCATGCGCAAATAAATTTTATTTGATTAATTTATGTTATTTCACAATTAATTCATTTAAAATAATGTATAGTATATTTGCGGCATGTTCCAGAGTGGAAGATACTATCAGTATCGCCCTGGTGTAAGACCACCATTCAGAATTGAAACGTTGCTTGAAAATGGCTTTAGCCGTGTTTGGTGACCAGATCTGAATAGCCAGGTACTTCCCAACCTTCCTCTTCCCCACCTCTTTCCCCTCCCCATTACCTTCAGCCTCACAACATACCCCAATTGGGGATGCCATAGTCTCACTGGCTCCAGACGAGAGCAGTTGAGATTCTTGTGCGGTATTCACAGTAAAAAAAAAAAAATATGGGACAAAATTAGATAGGTAGGCACACAAAATTAGATACTTTATTCTGTTTTTATACAGTCAATACGTTCCTTAAATATCTTAATGAAATTCCGTCAAATATCTTAATGAAGCCATGGATGCCCTTTGCACATGGCTCACTTTAAATGGTCTTGAACTTTCAGTACAAAAGAGTCAGTGTGTCACCTTCTCAAATCGTCATAATAACCCCCCTGTTCAAATTTTATTTAAAAACTCTCCAATCCCCAATGCTTCCGAAGTTAAATTTTTGGGAGTAACATTTGATAGGAAACTTAAATGGTCTTCCCACATTAATAATATAGTTACTAAATGTGAAAAAAATTTAAATATTATCAGATCATTGACTGGCGTTTGGTGGGGTGCACATCCTATCTGCATTAAGTTGCTCTACAATGCTCTTATTCGAAGCCATCTCGACTATGCCTGCCCACTTTTTAGTACTGCATCCAAAAATGCACTCGGTAAATTAGACAAAATTCAATCTAAGTCATTGCGAATAATAACTGGCGCGATGCAATCGTCGCCCATCAATTCCCTTCAAGTAGAATGTTCTGATCCTCCTCTTTATTTAAGGCGTCAACTATTTGCTGACAAATTTGTTCTTAAATGTTTAAATTCTAAAAGTCATCAGGTTATTCCCAGAGTCTCGTTGTTCAACGACTCAACACATTCACATTCATCTACAATCAGAGCTCGAACTAAACCTCCCCCTTCCATCTGTAAAAATTTTCGCTCTCTCTCAGAGCTTCAAATTATCAAAAATGATCTTCTTCCTTTGTACAAATTAAAATATAGTCACGTCACCCTATCCCCAACGATTTTAGAAGGGATCGGCATCCTTAAAAGTCATTCCAATCTCCCAGCCCGTACTGTCAATAATATGTTCAATGACATTATTTCTTCTAAATGGCCCAACTCTTCTCTTTTATTTACTGATGGCTCCAAATCTCCGGACTCTCCTAACTGTGGTATTGGTATTAACGTTTACCACAATAATTCTAATGAAAGAATATTTTATTCAATTTCAAACCAATTTTCAATATTTTCTGCAGAGTGCATTGCGATTATTGAATCTCTCAAATATGTAATAAAAAATAATTTTGAACATTCTCTTGTTCTCTCTGACTCTCTCAGTTCCCTCCAAAAAATTAAAACCAGTCCTCTTCTTCATCCTGATGATCACTTTGTATGTCTTATTCGAGTATTGATAACCTCCATTCAAAGCTCTGGAAAAACTGTCACTCTGATTTGGATTCCTGGACATGTTGGCATAGTGGGTAACGATATTGCTGATTCCTTGGCAAAACAAGGAGCGTCTAACCCTACCGTTACCCTCGTAAACCATATTCCCCTGTCTGATATTTTTTCCATCATCAAAGATAGATCCCGCAATGTTTGGACAGAGTATTGGAACATTGCTAGTCAATCCAAGGGTGCCCGTTACGCCTCAATACAAAGGACTATCCCATCAAAACCGTGGTTTCAAAAATTCCCCCATTTTTCCAAAAAAGAAATTTCCTTACTTATTCGTATGAGAATCGGACATTGTTCCGTTCCTTCTCACCTTTATAAAATTCATGTGCTTGACTCCCCAGATTGTACGTTCTGTGGTCTAGATGTGGGAACTTTAAATCACATATTTTTTGATTGTCCCTCTCTAAATAAATATCCTCTCTTCTATCAAGCGTTATCAAAAATTGCCTCTCCTCCATTCAACATCTCATCTCTTCTAAGTCTGAACTCTACTCCAATCTTCCATAAAATTCTGAAATTTGCACATTTAAATAAAATTAATATATAAATTCACCTTTCCTTTCTCTGTAATTATAAATGATGGCCTAGAACACCCTTGAAGGGTGAAAGCCAGAAATAATTGAAAAAAAAAAATACGTTCCTTAGAATGCTGTGTGAATAAACACAGCACGTTATGTACAAGAAAATGGGAGATAGAATCAAGAGATGTCAGTCCATATATGTACGTATGAAACCACTTTCATCACTTGAAATTCTATTTCGATTAGATTATATTCAATGCCTACAATACACGACATCTTTTTTCAGCCCGATTCCAATTAGAGACCAAAGTCAACATTTTTCACTTTACGCGAACGCTATTTTCATCTCTATTTTCATATCTACGATTTAAGTAAGATTCAGATCCGTGTAAAAAAAATCGGCGTAAAAACAGAATTAACTCTGGGAGTAAGTCATCGAAGCCAGAGTTAAGTTAGCCTCTCAAAAACTGGTATACAGGTGATATATATATATACTGATATCTGCTGTACAGGGCCCGCAGATACTTTAATAGTACACAACTGCTAACCCTGTACAAATCACAAGTGCACCCCACGGTTGAATTTTGCAGCCACCTCTGGTCTGGAGCCCCAAAATACCTGAAAAAACCCTCGACACGTGCGGAAACTGGCGGTCTGTCTGATAGATTCTCCTAATTTAACAGACGGATTGCAATCTTTAGAGCACAGGCGTCGGGTGGGAATGCTATCTTTGTTCTACCGGTTTTTAAGGAGAAACTAGCGTCATTAATCCCTTCGGCACCGGTGCATAGTCGGGAAACACGCCAAACGCGTGCCCAACATATGTACACGGTTGACATTTGTCACATGAGAACGGGTCGCTTCTTCGAATCGTTCTTGTGTTCAACAGCTCGACTGTGGAACGATTTGCAGGCCTTTGTGTTTCCTGCTTCCTATAACTTGGGTCTCTTCAAGACCAATGTTCATTCCTTCCTTTCTTCAATAAGACCCTCTACACAGCATCGCAGATGACATAGGCCCTGAGGGAAATAATTTTCCTCAGGGCCTCCTGTGTAGAGTTAATGTAAAAAAAGTACTCAGAAAACGCAGTCTTGGAATTAACATTAATAATACTATTTTTTCACAATATTTTTGATTAGCGATGTCGAATCTGATTTTCAAAGAAAATTATAAAATTCTTTGACGGTGTAAATGTCCCATAAAACTTATCGATGTTTGTTTGATAGTGTAAGATTTCATGTTTATTGTGAGTAATATAACTTCTATAACGTTTTGACAAAATATAAAGGATACATTAATTAGTTTAATTAATTAGTTAGTAAAAAAACATCGTTTCAACATTGTGTTCAAAATACAAACACACAAAATAAACCAACAATTTTATCAGTAGGTGATTTGTTAAGGATCACAGCAAGGGGGCATCGGCGTGACTAAAAGATCAATAATTTATAAAATAAAGGTAAAAATTCAAGTTTTTATAACAACTCATCCTAATTTTATAAAAATAAGATAGTCATTTATAGTAAATAATTACAATATTGACATAAACATTATATCCGGGTCTCTGGGAATTCCAGCGGAATATTTATTATTTTCATTGTTAAAATCAATTTTATAACGACACGCTTGTGATTTTATTTCCAATTTTAGAATTTTAATGGGTATAAATTCGGTTAGATGGATAATTATAATTGGTAATGGCTGTTATTGTATAGTTAGGCATTATTTTGTTAAATTGATGAGAACTCGTAATGCAAATTACATACATTCTAAGTTCAAGTTATAAAAAAAATATTTGTGGTTTGTGCGCTTTTTGGACCAAAAAACTTTATTGTGAGGTCGAATTTATTCCGACGCGGTGTTATTAAATTGAATAATTATTACAATAATTTCCAAATAGTCTGAGATTATGAAAATACTTAACAGTGCAATTAATAGTAATAATGTAGGTTAAGTTTTTTTTTTTTTTTAGAGTGAATGCCGCACAAGAATCTCAACTGCTCCCGTCTGGAGCCAGTGAGACTATGGCATCCCCAATTGGGGTATGTTGTGAGGCTGAAGGTAGTGGGGAGGGGAAGGAGGTGGGGAAGAGGAAGGTTGGGAAGTACCTGGCTATTCAGATCTGGTCACCAAACACGGCTAAAGCCATTTTCAAGCAACGTTTCAATTCTGAATGGTGGTCTTACACCAGGGCGATACTGATAGTATCTTCCACTCTGGAACATGCCGCAAATATACTATATATTATTTTAAATGAATTAATTGTGAAATAACACAAATTAATCAAATAAAATTTATTTGCGCATGCCGGGTTCGAACCCGCGACCTCCGGATTGTGAGTCAAGAGTCTTACCCACTGGACTACGGAGGTCGTCAAAGTAGTAAGTAATATAAGAAGTTTCTAATTATTTTAACGCAAATAGGGTAGGTACTAGGTACCTACTTTCAAATAGATAATATTTTTTATCGTCTCTGTTCCATTTTTACATTCGTTCTTCAAAAACGAAAGCGCTGGATTGAATAGTCCACTCGCATCTCATTTTTTAATTTTTTTTTCCGGTTTAGGCAAATATTCTAATACATTCTGATTTTTTTTTAATCGTATTTTTGAAACCCTGGCGATTTTTTGAAAATTTTTTATTAACCGGAAAGACGGGACATAATTTTATAGGTGCGAAAAAACGATAATTACATAGCCGAAAATCATTTAAAAAAAATAACGTTTTCCACAAGAAAGGGCACATGAGAATAACGAGGCATTCCAAAAATATAACATCACTTAAATATTCTTTTCCTTGATCCATATTATTGATCATAAATGATTACAATGTTCAACGTCTATATTACTAAATCCAAGGTAATATACTTGTACTTTTAAATTATAATAATAATAAGAATATTATAAAATTTGATTTTGTTAAAATCAGCACCACTACCATTATACCTCTAAAACACGTACAGACAGCGTAAATTGCACGGGGTTCTCTTCATAACATCTGTCAAAAAGTCAACCCAAATGATAAGTTCGCAGAGAACAAACAATAAATCTGGTGAACGTTAAATGTCAAATTCAAAAATTCGCCTGAAATCAAAGTGTTGCCATATAAAAAAAAAAATCAGGGTGGAATTTTACAAAATTAATAGGAACATTTTCGGAGATGGGAAATTTTCATGTAGTGACGTCACTTGCCCAAATAATGGATTTATTTATTTAAAAATAAAAAAAACTGTACATTTCGAAAAAAAATTTACTAAGATTTTCGTAATATTAGTAAAAATATCTATCCACATTATTTTTTCCAAGTCGTTATGAAATCCATGCAAGTGGCCTATTGGAACGGCTGCGTGAACTTTTTCATACAGAACTTTGGATTTGAGGCCATAATGTACCTATAACCAAACTGAAAAGTTATTTTTTTAATCAAAAGGAGTAGCAAATATCTTACGAGTATACTTTTATGTGCTTCTTTATTTATTTGTGTTTTAAATAAAATATAGGTGATTAATTATTTTTCCTCTTGAAAGGTTTATTGGATGGAAAACACATTATAGGCGGGAAAACGAGCAGGAAAACAAAAGAGGGTTTAGGGAAAGTTTTGAGATTGGTTGGAGATGAATCAATTACGATTGCATTGTCTGGCAACTTTCCTCAATGAAATCTTTGTCGGACTTAAACTTATCGCAGTCCAAAATAATATTTGGCCGTCTCTGTCGTCGTAGTCCAGCGGTAAGGCCCTTGACTCGCAATCGGAAGGTCGCGGGATCGAATGCAAGCGTTTGCTTTATTTGATTAATTTGTGTTATTTCACCATTTATTCATTTAAAAAATATATAGTATCTATATTTGCGGCACGTTCCAGAGTAGAAGATACTTTCAGTATCACCCTGGTGTAAGACCACCATTCAGAATTGAAACGTCGCTTGAAATAGCTTTAGCCGTCTTTCGTGACCAGATCTAAATAGCCAGGAACTTCCCCACCTTCCTCTTCCCTATCTTCTTACTCTCCCTACTACCGTCAGCCTCACAACATACCCCAATTGGGGTTGCCATAGTCTCACTGGCTCCAGGCGGGAGCAGTAGAGACTCTTGTGCGGTATTCAAATTTAAAAAAAATCTCTTTTTCCAGCCCGATTCCACTTAGAGACCATAGTCAACATTTTTCGCTTTACGCGATCGCTATTTTGCATCTCTATTTTCATATCTACGATTTCAGTTGGCATCACAGCAAACAGCATGGTTCATTTGTTGTTTGCAGTGATGACAATTGAAATCTTAGATATGAAAATAGAGATGAAAATAGCGATCGCGTAAAGCGAAAAATGTTGACTTTGGTCTCTAATTGCAATCGGGCTGAAAAAAGATGTCGTGTATTGTAGGCATTTGATCTTGTGTGTGTGTGTAACTTGTGCTTTTAGTGTGTAACTCAAAAACGCTGATTTCGGAGTTACCTAGTTATAGTATTTTCCTGATATTATATTACGAACAACGTCACAATATTTACAGTTCTGAACGAATAATTTCACAGGAAACCCGAATAATGTTGGGCTATTTTCGTGATATCTTATAAGTCATTTCATTACAGAAATAGTAGGTGAATTTTACACGCGCAAATTATCAAGACGTCTTGTTAAATAACAGAGTATGAAAATAAAATGCAATATTATGATTTTGAACGTAGGTATACTTGTTAGAAAATTGTGGGAATAAATTAGCAATCATCAAATTTTGTATGTATATAACTTTGTTATTATGTGTTTTCCTTTGTATGTCATGATTCATGATATACTCGTATTATCAAGGCAAATTGATAAAACATTCTTAAATTGGTGTTTTATTAAAACACGACCTGTAAATTTATCGTGAGGGCCAAAATGAATACTTCAAAGATTTCCCAAAGGAAAACCTACACAAATATTCCGACACCTAGGAAATTTAGTATATCATACATAAAAAAATGATAAAAACCGCAAAGGAAAGATAAAAGAGCAGAAAATAATAAAATTAAATTTAAAAAATTAGAGTGTGTAATTCACACGCGATAGAAGTGAAACTAGAAAGTCGCTAGATGTCGCTTTCTTTACCTGTTTATTTGAAAGTGGTTTGAAGATTGGATATTGATTTTCAAAAACAAAAATGTTGTTTTTTTTATTTCGTAGGATTCGAATCTCTGTCCGCTGGATTTCTCTGGCCGCTGAGATTTGCGACGCACTTTACCGCTGCGCTATGGGACGCGCTCGGCGAGGCGCAAATTTACACATTACATTCCGACGACCCGTAAAAAAACAAAGCGGCTGATGAGCGCAGACCTATCTTCGTTTCCGTTTTATATAGGTATCAACCAATAGGAGCCTTGAGCGCAGTTTGATGCTTCGCAGGTGCCGTAGTGCGTCATTTACGTTTCATCATAATTTCAAATCACTCTAACGGGGCTAAGGAAGTTTCACTTCAACAAAAGAGTGAATTTATCTCCTCGTGTTGGACTATCACTTCACTAAATATACGAATACGGAAACCAAGCCAGTGATTTGGCATTATAAAACGTGTCCTGTTCATTGTAAGGCCTTTGGTTCACTCAACTGTCAAACTTGGAATAGAACCGGTTTCTTTATTTAGAATAAGACCTTGTACTTGTAAAGTAACTCATTGTATAGAAATCACCTGACAATCAATATATACAAGTAGATACTAAAACGTATTTTATTCTTTATAGCGCTTGGAATTACAGTCCAAAAAAGGTTCATTTTATTGATACCAACATAAAAATTGTGATCCTATATTTATTGATATTGTAACACTGAACATATTGTAAACTAAACTTTACGTTAAATTAGCATTAAATTAGCAAGCGCATTTTTTTATTTTTTGGTAAAAGCCGCCATTTTATGGTTTGAAATATGAAAATAAATTAAATAAAACCATAAAATTGTTCACAACCAAAAAAATTGTTTAATTAATTAAGACCGACCGGTTTCGCTTAGAACTTAAGAGTAGAGCATCATCAGAGTACAAATTAAACTAACCAATAAATCATAGTGATTATATACACATAAGAGAGTGACACAAAATTTAAAATAGAATAAAGGAACCGTGAGATAGTGTGAAATATAACATAGTAACAGAGAGAAAGAGACATAATGTGTAGAATGTGTAGATAATGGGTTGTATTATATCGAAAGAGGCAAAGCATGAACTGAAGGGGACCTAAAGTTATATTTTATTAGTGAAGAAGAAGATAAAACTAATAAATCTAAACGAAACATGAAACAGAAAAAGATACAGCAAAATAAACACTAACGGTCGCAACTGGGAATCGAACTCAAGATCTTTTGTCTTGCCGGGACACCGCCTATTCATTTTACGTCATTTTTGTCGATCTCAAATTCAAAATTATCAATACTATCTTCAACCAATCCGTATATCAAATTCAAAATTATTAATACTATCTTCAACCAATCCGTATACCATATTCAAAATTATCAATACTATTTTCAACCAATCCGTATATCAAATTCAAAATTAGCAATACTATATTCAACCAATCCGTATATCAAATTCAAAATTATCAATACTATCTTCAACCAATCTGTATATCAAATTCAAAATTATCAATACAATCTTCAACCAATCCGTATATCAAATTCAAAATTAGCAATACTATATTCAACCAATCCGTATATCAAATTCAAAATTATCAATACTATATTCAACCAATCCGTATATCAAATTCAAAATTATCAATACTATCTTCAACCAATCCGTATATCATATTCAAAATTAGCAATACTATCTTCAACCAATCCGTATATCAAATACAAAATTAGCAATACTATCTTCAATCAACCCGTATAGCATATTCAAAATTAGCAATACTATCTTCAACCAATCCGTATATCAAATTCAAAATTATATATCAATACTATCTTCAACCAATTTTTAATAGTCCAATGTTTCACATAAACTCATAAAATCCCCAATTATCCCTTAATCACCTCTTCAGTGACGCTTTGTGTCTTTCGATTATATAATATTGTGACCCATCAGGTACACATTATCTGTCTCTTTCTCTGTACTATGTTTTATATCATTATTTTTTTTATTATTGGCTTCACCGTTGGCAATGTCGACTAGGTTATCCACCACTTACCCGCCCTGGTATAAGTAACACATGATTACTCCCGCAAGGAATCTAATTTTTTTGAATGAATGAATCTACATTTAATTTTGAACGAATCTAGACCTCCAGTGTCCCTGCATACGTTGTTAGTAAGCAGTATGCAAGTGCTTAGCGGGAAATCAAGATAAATAAAAATAATAATAATATTTGGATGATTTATATAGCGCCGTTTTTGTGAAAAATCACCTCAAGGGCGCGATGAAGATACAATACAATGTAGACATGATGACAGCATGAAGTATGGTTTAAGATGGATATGAATCGTTGTTTTTAATCTAGAGTTAGAAAGATTTTTTAAAAGTACCTTGCGCCACAATGCAGGAGAAGAACGCCAGTAATACCACACAGCATGCCAAGATTCGGTCCATCATGGTAGAGTTTTTGAAAATATTATAACAGCAAAAACTGGTTGTCTCTCTCCTGTTAACAAAAACAATGGTGTCAGTCTAATATTTATTAATGAGCCTAATAAATGATATTGATTTAATGTAGATATTCGCGATGTTTATTGACCGTTATAATTGGAGAGTTTATAATGGTGCCATTTAACTGCAAGTTCATTTTGTATAGCTATAGTTTAATTTGTATAGTGCAAGTTATTTAATGACAAAATTTTAATTTTTTAGATTTATAGAAGTTAAATGTAAATATGGAAAAGATTATTTTCGTAGTCCTCCTCACTAGGAGATCCTGTATTGAGGGGGACTATGTTATTTATAAGTTTTAATCGACTTCTATGTTTTTAATATAGATACTACTTATAGACAATTTGGGAGGCAGGTTTGGGTACCGCCGCCCCGGGAACTATTTATTGGATAACCAACATCCCGGCCGTAGGTCACCCCAAGTGGTTTGCAACATTTGGTGACTTAGTTGCCCGGGTTCATGGGGTGAGGTTTACTAGGTCTAGGCGGCCAATGCGTTTTCCCACCTACTGCGTGGTGAGCCGGATCGGAAGAGACTGGTTGAGGGAGATCTTTTGACCTCTCCAGCAGGACTCTCTCGGAACATTGCCTTGCATCGTAGTGGGAGGGATACACATACATCCGTCACGACCGTCACCCCTTGACACACTGACCCCCATATTCCTACCCATCCCTCATACCTTTTTCCTTCCCAGAACTTCCTCTCCTTCATTTCCTTAAAAAGACCCCCCCACACACCAAATACGAACGTTAGTTACTCTTGACATGGCCTGAGTCAAGTATCTGATTCACTTGATCATGAAATGTCTCCCTTGGGTGTCCCCGACTTCTTCTACCATTCACATTTGTCATAATTATATTCTCCAAACCCTCCCTTTGTCCCGTGAATAAATTTATTGGTGGTTAAAAACCATGTGTCGGTTTTAAACCTCAAACCTTATTATATCAAAAAAACCTCGATACTTATCCGTTCATTGGCCTAAAATATACACACAGAATTAGCGGTGCCAATTTCCTGACGGCAGAGCTTACCATTCCAAAGGGTTTGTATTCCAAATTCTCTTACACAACTTTATTTGGGTAGCATAGCACAATGAAACGGTTAATAACAGACAGTTTTCGATTTGCGGCTACGAGTATAATTTTTGATATTTATAAAATTGTTCATGAATTAACTAAGTCACCAAATCAATCAGAAAATTTATGTTTGGCCTTCAACTAAACACCGGAAAACGTACTTATAGATTAGATACCCAAGTAAAACTACTAATTTTCATAAATATGCAATATTTGGCGGTGTATAAACATATCTACAGTTATACGGTCAAACAAATCTTTGCCCAGTCAAATAAAAATGAAGGTCATAATATTGTTGTTTTGATACGTCAACAAAAAATCAAGCATTTTTTTTGTGCCTAATTAAAAATTTTAAATTAATTTTGTTATTATCGCAAACGAATCTTAATAAAAAAAAAAACAAAGTTGGTTTAGTAACACCATACATAACTCAAGAACGGCTGAACCGATTTTTATGATCGTTGATTGGTTGGATTTGTCTCCACCCCAAATAGCTATTAAAAAATCGGAAAATTTCACGAAAAAAAAATTATGAAGAAAATTCTTTTCCTCGTACATTTTGTAAGGAACAAATTTTATCTGTTGAAAGAGCTGCAGCAATATTGTGATAAATATAATATTGAATAGTGGGTGAATTCCAAAAATTCAAAAATTTCAAATATCAATGGGCAGAGTGTTTTGCTTTTGTTCTTAAACATACAATGGTTTTCCTCCCTCTTACACACTAAATGTCAATAGTCAAAAATGAGACAAACGGTGAACGTATGTCTGCACCCCTCCAAAGGAAAAATACAATAGGTAATTATAATAAATTTCCCTCGCACGCATAAAGAAAATGAAACGCAATTCCCTTAAGTAAGTGGAAAGTAAGAAAATCACAAAAAAAAATACAAATCCGTACACAACGCCATCTCTGATACTGACAAAAACAAAACACGGACAGTTGCGCATCAATCATTGTGTATTTTTTATCTTAATAAAAAAACTGAATTTAATTCAGCTAATAAGTTAAAACAACAGTTATTGATTCTGTGGCGGTACGAAGTTCCGGGTCAGCTAGTATGTAATAATATTAAGTTCCCATTTTCTTTTGGTAAATTTATTGTAAGAGGTTTACCTTAAAAATGATGTATTTGTAATGTTTACATTTTAAAACTTTTCTTAAAAGTTCTGAAGACATTTTTATAAAGTTTATCAAACTTAATCGAGAAATATCATAATCAACCCAGACAAAAATCTGTCAACATATTATATTTCACCTTGAAAATCTTGGTGTTAAATAATACCCACGTGCAAATATAATATATCGATCGACCAGTTGATAAGTCAGACATCTCCATTAAAGCAATATTCGAATGCTCTCCATAATAGGTACTTGCTATTTCCACAAAACAGATTTTTAATGTTGCCGTGTGTAATAAAATTGCTTTGGTCAACATGTTAACTTATTATGCAGACCGAATTGATGGTATTATAATTCATATAAGTGCTGTAATTGTATTAGAAAATTGCCAACTACCTACCTATACATACAGAATCATTGCAATTTGAGTAACAATTCTATTTTACGGAACCGCATTTAGACAACATTAAAAAACGGGAGTTTTATTTTAACTCATCTACTTATAAAAGCTGAACAGCGATTAGCACTACAATGCGAACAAATGATAAATATTTCATAGTCTGTCAGCTTTGACGTCATGGAATTTGCAAACCTTTTCTGTCTGCAGTTTCTA
Source organism: Limnephilus rhombicus (assembly GCA_929108145.2). Lineage (NCBI taxonomy): Eukaryota > Metazoa > Arthropoda > Insecta > Trichoptera > Limnephilidae > Limnephilus > Limnephilus rhombicus. The sequence goes on from OV815286.1 coordinate 21,119,325, forward strand.
AAATTATTAAACTTGTCTTCCTCCGCTTCTCGCTTAATGCGGAACATTTCTTATTCAAACAGTTAGGTTAACTAATACTAACTAACTAACCATCACGCCGTTTCCCCGCAGGGGTAGGCAGAGAGGACGGACGCCAAACAACTCGGTCTTGGCACACGCCCCTTGCCTCGTTTACATTCATACATTCGCTCTACATGCCCAAACCATCTGAGCGTCCCTTTCTTAATTTTACTCATTACGCTTACATCAGCCTTGCCTTTTTTTAAATTTATGCCACCGCTAATATTCATATCGAAAAGTTATATATAGCTTTACATTTTTTTTTCTCATTTTATATTTTTTAATCATTCTGTAAGAGTCGATAGTAGTGTTAGTCAATTTGACAAATTATTAGTCTTTACGTAAAAAAAATATAAATAGTCTTCTAGGGATACCTAAATCCCAGTATTTTTGGTGTTTTGCTATCAATGAAGCTGACAGTATTTACCATAAACAAAACCTAAGATGTTAATCGTATGTAATAATGTTATATTATCCGATACAAAAAACCCCGTGGAGTTATTTGATGAACGTATTATTTTACCGCTATCAAAATTAGCCATTTTATTCGTTTCTTTGCTTTTTTAATTAAATAATTAGCCATTTTATAACATCAGAATAACTGACTTGTATCAATTATGTATTTACACACAAAGTTAGTTTTAATTACATTACTCAAAGGTGACGATAAATTCATAAGAAATAATTAAAAAATAAAAATAATAATTAATTAATTAATTAAATAATTAAAAACTAAATTCATAATAGACAATATATTATATAATATTTACCTTTATTTCATTGAGGTTTTTTGCAAATTCGTAATTTTATTTGATTTACGATAATATCAATAACACTGATCAAATTTGAATCTGTATTTCATAAAATTATATAATGTTTTCGTCATTTTATAACATTTCCTATTAAACTTTTTATTTGGATGTAGGTAAACTATTACAATAAGACTATTATATTATACATATATTCTTTAGCATAATGGTAATAGTTTAAATTTTAAATAAAACAGCGTTATAAACGAATATAAAAGAATCACGTTTGATCAATGATGTCACAAGAAATCCCAAACGATTTGAAGTTAGGACAGATCAAGACATTACATTAATAAATTCATGACAATTTGATATACTTAAATCACTTATTAAACACGACACTTATTAGATGCATTAAAAAAACTCTAAAATATTCGAAATTTAAAATCACAATACCTGAGAGAACTAAAACACAGACGAAACAAATCAAACTTGTCACAAAAACACTGAATAGCAGCCGTGAACATTTACAAAGTTGAATTTACTATTTCTACAATTCGCTTAGTACAACTTAACACCTCGCGCTGCGGCCAGTCAATGGTTCTCACCTCGACTTAACAATATTTTTATACATTAAAAAAATAGCTGGCGAATTATCACAGGTGGGGGAGGTGAAGTGTGCGGGGACAGAGTGACCACACAGCGAGGACACCGGCGAGACGGACCGGACCAAGGAATGACTGAATGACGCAACGCGATGCACCCCAATGTCAAACTCATCGGTCAACCAGGAGTCAAGGTCCTGCTACTGAAATTCTGGTTTCTTTGAATTCTGACTCAAAATTTGGCATTTATAAACGCCTTAAAAATTATATTGCAGATTTGTTATGTTATCATCATTTTGTACTGAGAAACACGTGTCATGATTTTTATTATTTTTTAAATATTATACTGTTTCATTGCCTAAGTAGGAAGTAATTGCATCCGCTAATAGAGAACTCCAGTCCAATTTTTTTATTTTTTTTAATGAATTACCTTCAAACTTAAATAACTGCATTTTTATTTTTATTTTTATAGTTAGTTTTAATAGTTAAAATAATTGTCAAAGTTTTAATTTTTAAAGACTCCCAGAAACGCACCGTATCTATGGTGGTCTAATTTTTTTACTTTTTAAGTTGTCATTTTGAATCAGTGATGTTATGTCGAGGGAAATTTCCCTAGATCTAGGGGAGAAAAATATTTTTTAGGGATAAGGGAAATCAGGACAAAATCTAGGGAAATTTCGAACTCTGGCAAAAATTTTATTACATATGACAGTATTACTGGTATTATTTATATATATACGTATATATATTTTTTGGAATTCCTATGAATCATAATTATTTTTCATGTACTTACATGCCATGTTATTTTTAACACTGACAACTCAAAATGATATTAGGGAACGTACCCATACTACGTGACACGTTCGGGGGGGGGGGGTCTTCAAAATACCACGCTTGGTACAAATGAGCGGCGGGTTGCTTATGATTTTTATTTTGCAAAGTGTTTTTTTTTAATTTGGAATTCAGTTTCTAATTCAGTGGTGAGTGTATTCGTACTTTTAAATTATTACTTCACGTAGCAAAAAGTGTTTTATTTGGAAAATCACGGTATTATTAGTATATTTACCAAGTTCCGATATCTTTCCAATTAATTATCATATTAATTAACATATAACAGGATTAGTGTTACACAATCAGGTGGCTACGTAGGTAATTGCGTAAATGTGAAATTCTAGGGAAATTTCACTTCTAACTGTTGGCAACACTGTGAAGAACCCAGAATAATCATGGCGGATAATGACTTTTAGGTGTGAGGTGTGTTTTTTATTCAAGATTAACTGCTTTTAATATAGAAAAACATTGGTAAAATGTCCACATTTCACCGCTACTGTTATTGTATTTAATCAAAGTGAAATATAAAAACAATAAATCATCTCTTTCATTGCAAATACATGTGACATCGTGTTTTGTGTCAGGTGTTACTTTGTAGGTACATTGTTTTATGTATAATACATACAGAAACACTGGTATTTATAATACACTGATCATGACGAGTGTGTAACAACTTGTATAAAAAGCCCTATACTAAAAACAATTTGAAAATACATAAAAACAAACGTCAAAATATGACACGACTTTAACCTCAAATAGACAACATTTATTGCAGATTGTCCGCAAATATAGCCCTTTTCGTAAATTGTTGAGGGCCTAAATTATGTTTCAATAAACACAATAACTATTATTTATCTAAATCTCTATAAACAGTATGAAAATAAACCAAAAACACGAAATGTTGAATTGCATAGGTACGTGTGCACTTCAAGTCATTTCAAATGTCAATACAATACAATACACAGGTGACAGGTTAACTGTGACGTCACGGTTAACCATTTCAGTAATGCCAACTTAACGCTGTGTTTTGGGAAGAGGTTTAAAAATGCACTTTTTAATAATTTATTAAAAACTCTGCATTTAATATTATGAAATAAAACTTATATATTCAGAATCAGCGTTTCTTGGTCTATATGAACATATTTTTTTAAAGCCATAATATTTTTCACTGGAGTTCCTTATTCCCTTGCTAATATTCGTATTTAAAATTTTACACAACCTGCTAAACAACCATTTTTTTTTTTTTATTTTATTTATTTATCTATAATAAAATATGTTTACAATGGTTTTATTTGTATGCCTGTCTCACTAGGGTATACCTGTATCGAGACAGGCGTTACATTTATCGTACATTTATCGTTATCAGTTGTGTAAACTTTAAAATACGTTTATTAATAAGGCCCTAGGATTCATCTGCGTTGTGAAAGTGAATGAGGTATATAAATATTATAAAGACAAATTTGTATAAATTTCAAAATCCCAAACAAATCAGGAGTAGGTACATGGTAACTAAATAAAATAAAAGATAATTTTTATTAAAAAAAATCAAAAATAAACTAATAAATGCCTATGTAAGTTTCCCGAGTACAACAAAGCTATCGATAATTTTGTAGTCATCATAATAAAAAGTGTTATAGTTTTTAATTGAAGTGATCTTCTAGAGTGGGAGTACTTACCTACTCAACCATATTTCAAAATCTACGCGTTACTGAAAATGACAATAGCCTTCCTTAGTTAATAAATCTGAATAACCAGATAGGTGGTTGCTTCTCAATCTTCCTCTTCGCCATCTCCTTCCCTTAGGAGAGTTGGTACCTAGCAGTTGCGACTCTTGTGCAGTATTCACATTAATTTTTTTTTAAACTGAGTTAAATTTGGGTATGGATCAAATAATGGGTGACCGGACAACTCGGAATGAAACCAACTCAAAACCATCTCAAAAAAGTCATTTAGAGTGATGACAAAAATGTATTAAAAAATTTGTTAAATAGGTTACGGTTGAGGTTAGGGTTATGGGCTGACTTTATTCGATTTGACTTATATTTGAGTTGACTTTATTCTCAGTTGGCTCGAACCCATTTAATGATATCAAGTAATCTATGTATCTTCTATATAAATAAAAATGTATGTACGCGCATAACTTCCGAACGACTGCACCAAATTGGATAATTATTTTTTTTTGTGTACAGGACAAGGTTTTTGTAAAACTACTACTAATGAGTTCTGGCATTATGAAATTTGTATAAAAAAATTGTAATAGATGACACGTGAGCTGTTTGAAAACTGAATGTACCGGGAATGAATGTATGGGGTGGTGGAAGGGGGGGGGAAGGGGATGGAGAACTCGGGTAGGGGGTTCGAGGGAGGGGGGGCGGGAACCCGGGAGTGGGGAGGGGAACCTGGGAGGGGGAGGGGAACTCGGGACGGGGGAAGGGGGGGAGTGGGGTGGGGAGAGGGAAGGTGGATGAGGCGGAGTGAGAACACGAGAGGGGAAGAGGACGTGGAGAGGAAGGGGAACGGGACGAATGGGAAAGGACACGCAGGAAGAAAAAAAAACTTTATAAAATGGCATAGCAACGCATGCCGGGAAGCAGCTAGTATAATAATAATAATAATAATTTCAATATGCAGGGTGTTAATGGATGTATGTACTTAACTTATTTTACGAAGTGATTTCTGATGTCATTTGGAATTTAAAAAATTTTTGGTAATTTTGTGCTCCTGTGAAATTTTTGGAGGTTTGTTTCAAATAAAACGTTTAAAAAAATCTGAAGATATTGCACAGTTAGGTTGACAGGTTGGGCAGCTACTCCACTGAGTGCCCAGTGATGAAATATGGAACTTTTTTTTATTTTGAATTTTTTTTTGTAAATAACAGATTGACTTCAAAAGAGTCACCGGAGACCAAAATTTAATATACCTTTTTTACTCCAAATTAATCGGGAAATTATATTGGTTCAAGAACGTCCCTTAACACGCTATAAATCTTGTGGTGTAGATGTTCGATGCTCATTGTTAACCCAGTCTTCAATGTGCTAATGTATTATTTAACAGTTACCTACATGATAATATTTATTCAGGTATGGATCATAATTAAAAGTGAGGGCCCTAAGCGATACCTTCGACTTTAGTTCGACACTGGCAAGTATTCCATTGAACAACAATGGTATGTACTCCATTGTCAAGTAACCGGTAAACTGCCAAAAAACATTATCATAATACGAATTCTAGTGTCGGTCGACGTGGATAATTCATTTTTAGGCCAGAGATTGAGCTAGTCTCGGAGATAAGTTTGGAAAATAATGCATTGTTGCTGGACATACAAGTGCACGTTAAATGCACGTTTTTAATATATAGGTACGTAGTAGTCTACCTACTATGGATAATAGAAACAAATGAGATGGGCCATGAACTAATATTTGTATGAAACATGTCGCCGACATTGTTCACCCACTCTACTGAAAATCCCATTTACGAATAGCGTCCTGCTGAGCGATTCTATATCTTTTGTGGGATTATTATGACATAATGGACGGGATCTCATGTCAGATTTGTGTGATTTATATGTTTTTTCTATGTACAACGTACATTAAGAGCGTTTAACCAGCCAGCGGACGAAAATCCACATTTTGTCGAAAGTTGTTCTTACGATCGTGCAGGGCGGTTACAATGAGAAAGATTAATTATTCTCCATACCAGCTTTTTAAAATTATAACTTAATATCGATTTTATTTCATTCCAAATTTGCTTTAATTTATACCTACATTTAAAAATGCTAAAAGGCGTGATGATAAAACTATTAAAATAACGTACTTTTTGTAATTATTTTTTGATTATAAGTATTTATCATTTTTCAATAATGTTTAAGATAAGTAAGAATGTTAAAAAAATCTGAAATATATTAGTTTGTAAGTGCGAAAATAAATACACAAACGGACCAATTTTCGCCAAGAAAAACGTGTACGTATATATTTTTAATGATTTTATTTAAACTAAAATTAAAATTCTAAAACATGCGATACCCAGATAATGTATTGATTTATTTTACTGCATAATTATATGATTTGAAATGGCTGTGGTATAATACAAAATATTTTATGAAAATTTAACAAATCTGCCAACGACCTATGGTATAACCTTATTATACTAAAAATAAACCTTTTTTCTCAAAATTTAAACATGCGAATGCTGGATAAAAGAACAATCTTTCGAAATCCATTTATAATTTTTTGTGGAAAAGAGTCAATAGTCTAAAATCTGATTTAAAAATGACATATTTCTGGTTTTCTCCGGTAATACCCACTTAAATGAATAAATAATCACGCATATTTGCAGGAATTCGTGTTTAAAACGATCTAAACTAAAATATGTGACAGTAAATAAGTAAAAATCAAACAAATCTGACAGGAGATCATGTCGGTTATCTCGATAACGATCCCACAAAAGATACAGAATCGCTCGGCTGAACTTTTTTCTACCTACAAGCCAAACGTATTATTATGCCAATGTCATATTTCCCTTTGGTTCTATTATAAATACAACTAACTACACCACATCTTCACCACAGGGATATGTAAAAAGGATAGACCGCCACACAACTGTCTTGGTATACGCTCCTTGCTTCATACACACTATTTTTCTGTTCTCACTCTTGCATGACCCGACTCGATTAATTCATTCGTTTGATTGTGCATTGTCTTCCTCGGGCGTCCCCAACTTGTACCTTTCCTTTTTGTAGTTTTTTACTTTATCTCTACAAAGGAGGTACTGAGGAAAAAAATCCTTCAGAGTCTACGACATCTTTGGGGATGCTCTGAGGAGGGTTTTCTTAGGAAAGGATGGAGAGGAAGTTCTGAGAGGGAAAAGGGTGTGGGTATGAATTTGGGGGTCAAAGTGTTCAGGAGCGACGAACATCACTTATGAATTCATCCCTCCTACTGCGGTGCAAGGCGTGTGTCGAGAGAGTCCGGCTGGAGAGGTTAAAGGGACTCCCTCAACCGGTCACTTCCAATCCGGCCCGCCACATAGTAAGTAAGCAAAAGTACTCACCGCCAGCACCTTGACAAAACTCACCCCACGAACCCGGGCACCCATGCTAAGCCACCAAACGTGGCGAATCACTGGACAATGGCAGGGGTGTTGGTTATCCAATAAATTCTTTCATCATCACGGCCTACACCTTAGGGCAGGGTTTGACCTCTTCCACAAAAGTTCTCCAATGGCTGCAGTCTTTCACCATTTGCATCAAGCCCCCCGACCTTCCCGTCCTGTTTTAATCATTTTGCCGTGTTAGTTGTAACCCTTGCAGTTTGGTAGAAGCTCTGCGACAATCGGCACGCTTCAATGTCATATCTCCTTTTTTATATATGCTACTATGTTGTAATTATTTGAGTCTATATTATTTGTTAGGAGTCTATTGATTGGAAGATTGTTGTTCCACGGGGTCAGCGCACCGTTTGCGGTTTACCGCGAAGTTTTATCTTAAAACGTGCAATCAAATCAAAACGAATGAATAAGCAATCATGTTGGTACATATGTTGTTCAGAATCAGGTCCGGGGAGCCCATTAGCAGAACCCCACAAAAGCTGTCATTTTGCTGCTTTCTGAGTCGTTAATAAATGTCAAATTTTTTCAGCTATTTCTGTTTGTGTTTTTTTTTAAACAGAAAAAGGTTCAAAAATAATTTTCAAATGTTAAAATCTCCAGGTAGTTTTTTTTTTACATTAGCTCCACACAGGCCTTAGGGAAAATAATTCCCATCGGAGCCTATATCTTCTTACGGAATGCTGTGTAGAGGGTCTTTTTAGAGAGGAAGTTCTGGGAAGGAAAAGGGTATGTAGGATGGGTAGGAATCCGGAGGTCAGTGTGTCCAGGAGTGATGGACGAATGAATGAAAGAAGAACTTCTTGGACTGCTGCCGCTCAAGGGACAAATACCTGTAGAAGAAATTGCGAATGCTATAGAAACATATCTAGATATTAAAATTTCTTGTTGTTAGACCTCGGACCTGATTTTAATAAGTGAAAGGTGAGTGCAAAGGACACACATAGTCGTTTATGCTTTCTAGCTTTGACGGTCGCGATTTCACAATCGTAGCAATTGTATACACTGAATTGCCAAAAAAATTAAAGGTAAAATACCATTATTGTTTCCATGACAATTTGTCTCTTTTCATTTGACAAACTGCCGACCCCTTCCCTACCCGAATAAGACAAGGTATAAAGATTGCTGATGATGGTAATATATTAGATAATGGGATTGCGCCCTTGACTTATGCCTACAATACACGACATCTTTTTTCAGCCCGATTCCAATTAGAGGCCAAAGTCAACATTTTTCGTTTTTCGCGATCTCTATTTTCATATCTACGATTTCAATTGTCATCACTGCAAATAACACGTAAACCATGCTATTTGCTGTGATGCCAACTGAAATCGTGAATATCGACTTTAGTCTCTAATCCGGCTGAAAAAATATGTCGTGTATTGTAGGCATTATCCCGACTCTGTTCGGAATGACAGCGAACTCTGTTCAACGGGTCAACCTTAAAGGTATCTCGAGATAATTAATTATTAAAGAAATTTCACCGTTAAATTCAAACACGATAACTATACGGCTCATGTTTTACCACAATTACGTCACATCTTAACCAGTTTTTTCTCCATACTGAATTAATCAAATTGATTATTTTTATCGTAGGTAGGTACCAGCGGTAAGAATTATAGTGTGGCCACTCGCAAAGTTGAGCATCACTCATCGTCAAATTGTGTTAATAATAATTATTTTAAAATTTGAAATCACTATTAGATAAAATTGATTGCATTTTTGCAATATTTCCTATTAATTGGATAATATATTACTAGCGTAAACCTGTGTGAAATCACGGGATAGATGGGTATATTTTAGATTTTCCCGGCAAAAAAATATCGTGATTTATTATTGCGCTACCTCCTTCTTTAGCCAACGTTTCGGTTAGCGTTATTCAACATAAGGGCAAATATGTAATCGATAGTGGTAAATGTACATAAATTCCATACCGCGTTGCCAGCTCCACTCCTCTTGAGCTGGTTTTACAGTACTACCTATAATTCAAAATGGTTATCTGCATTTAGCTTTGGTGCAGCCGTCAATTACCGGATAACAAGAACTTTTGGGCTTAGCTCCGTCGTCTCTATGAGATTTTTGTGAATTTCAATTGCCTCCGTCCGTAATAAGTTTTGGGGCTAGCAATCGATTACACAACACATCTGCCCTGATGAAATTAATAACGGCCGTGAAAATCTAAAATCGCAAATGAAATAATGCTAAATTTAAAAAGTTTTTAAAGTTCTTTAAAGTGTTTAAAAAAAATTGTCTTTTATAAAATCTTTTTTAAAAAATACACAAGTTGGTTAAGAGGGTATTGTAGAGGAAACCAGAAATTTGTCATTGTTAAATCAGATTTTAGACGCATTGACTATTTTCCACAAAAAATTTTAAATGGATTTCGAAAGATTGTTCTTTTATCTAGCATTCGCATGTTTTAAATTTCGAGAAAAATGTTTATTTTTAGTATAATAAGGTTATACCATAGGTCCTTGGCAGATTTGTTAAATTTTCATAAAACATTTTGTATTATACCACAGCCATTTCAAATCATATAATCATGAAGTCAAATAAATCAATACATTATCTGGGTATCGCATGTTTTAGAATTTAAATTTTAGTTTAAATAAAATCATTAAAAAATTATACGTACTCGTACATGTGTTTCTTGACGAAAATTGGTCCGTTTGTGTATTTATTTGCGCACTTAGTATTTTAGATTTTTTTAAATTCTTATTTAAATAAGACATTATTGAAAAATGATAAATACTTATAATCAAAAAATTATTACAACAAGTACATTATTTTAATAGTTTTATCATCACGCCTTTCAGCATTTTTGGATGTAGGTATAAATTAAAGCAAATTTGGAATGAAATTATATTTTTATTATTTATTGAAAAAATTATTATAATTACAATTTTACAACAAAACATTTTTTTTACTACCCTTCCATTAAAAGCATTTGCTTGTGTATGGAAGGGTAGTAAAAAAAAAAAAAAAAAAAAATATATATATATATATATATATATATATATATATATATATATATATATATATCCGGATATATAGATATATATATATATACAATAATATTGATCAATAATATAATCGATATTGAGTTATCATTTTAAAAAGCTGGTACGGGGAATAATTAATCTTTCTCATTGTAACCGCCCTGCACGTTCGTAAGAACAACTTTCGACGAAATGTGGATTTTCGGCCGCTGGCTGGTTAAACGCTCTTAATTCTTGCCGTAAATATTGTTTAGAGACGTATAATCAAATGAAGAAAATATTAGCCAAACTCAAACGAAAATCTGAAAAAAGAAAAATCGGAAAAAGATAGGTCACATCTAGGACACGAACCCAGGACTTACGTCTTGCCGGGCAGAGCTCTAGCTCTACCAACTGAGCTATTGTGTTCCTATCCGATTCGGTCATATTTAACGGTATCATAGAACTACCAACATTATCTTAATTTTCTTTACTCATATTTTTATTGGCTGTTTTTTTTATATGAATACCTTACAAGAGTCCCAGCTGCTCCCGTCTGGAGCCAGTGAGTCTATTGCATCCCCAATTGGGGTATGTTGTGGGGCTGAAGGTAGTGGGAAAGGGAAGGAGATGGAGAAGATGAAGGTAGGGAAGTACCTGGCAATTCAGATCTGGTCACCAAACACGGCTAAATCCATTTCAAGCAACGTTTCAATCCTGAATGGTGGTCTCACTATAATTTATTATTTTTTAAATTTATTTTATTTGACATAATATCTAACATTTTTAAATACAATTCAGCAATGTCGGCCTCACTGGGTAGCTCACCTGTGCTGAGGCCTCCATTTTATAAAACAAAAATTTATACATAATACATTAAAAATAATATAAAAATAATGCTGCATAAAAAAAAAACTAAAATTAAACTAAAAATAAAAATTTATAATTAAGGTAAAATTAATTTTTTTATGAAGTGTTTTATATTTGTTTTTGTGTGTTACGTGTATGAGTTGTATTCTTATTATGTAACGAGATTTTCGTGATATTGTCTTTTTTTTCTTTGATCCATTTTTTTAATTTTGAGTATGAATTTATTTTTGTTTTCTTCTATTTTATTTTCAAGGGTAAAACTGTTGAATGCTTTTATAGCATGATATTTTTAGAGCCTTTTTCCAAAGCTTGTATGCACTGTCGGGGTTTTTATGTTATTTTTGTACGATTGTCTTACTGGTCTGTTAGTGATATTTTGAGATTGTTGAAATTTGTTTTTTTGGTCGAAAATGTAGTTTAGTAGACTTTTAACGTATAATTGGCGTATGTCTAGTACGTCACAACTGTTGGATATTTTGTCTGTGTCAGTTAGTCTATGTTTTTTAAGTATTACCTTTAAGATCGTTTTCTGCGCGATTTCTAAGTGATCGATAGCTGATACTAGAGCGATACTAAGAGTATCCTTCACTCTAGAAAGTGCCGCAAATATACCATATATTATTTTAAGCGAATTAATCATTTGTGAAAAACACAAATTAATCAAATAAATTTTATTTGCCCACGCCGGGATTCGATCCCGAGACCTTCGGATTGCGAATCAAAAGCCTTACCGCTAGACCACGCCGGTCGTCAATATGTATAGATTTTTACTCATTAAGTTAAAAAAAAAAAAAGTATACTAGTTTATAAAGCTTATTGTTTTGCAAACATTGTGGAAATTCTATTATTCCCATCGATTTGCCTTATTAACAATTCAAAATTGTTAGACTTTATAAAAACAATCCAAAAATTACTACAGATCTCTAGAATGTAAATTTAATGTAATTTTCATAACAATATGATAGACTCGTAATATGGTATATACCAACACTACCGTTCGCAGGCGTGTAGTTAAAAATGATTACGCATTTATAATTTATTTCTACAATATATTTCCCGAGTTCAATGCTTGCGCGTTACCTTGAGAGTTGAGAATTATTTCATTTCCTATAATTTTATCACCAATTTCCTATTTTGGTAAGGATTACATGAAACTTTAAAATCATAAATGAGTTCTGTTTAAAATGACACCATCATTCGAATGATTAGTGTTTTCCTAAAAAATATGTTATTAAAATGTGATTATATTTTGTGATTTTCATATTTTCAAGGGTATTTCACCAACCTCCTTATATATTATTCACAGGGCTGGGCAGTATTTGAGTTACTTGTAATTGAAATACGTATTTGAAATACAAATACGTATTTTGTATTTGTATTTCAATTACCTCCTAAAAATGTATTTTGTAATTGGTATTTCAATTACCTGATGCTGATGTATTTTGTAATTTATATTTCAAATACTTATGGCTTCAAAATACATTTAGCGATCTTAATAACGATAATAAATAATAATGATAAAACGCTAGAATCCTGTACTATTGTCCTGTGCTGTAGCACTCTTTCTAATGATTATTTGTAATTCTCTTATCATTGCTTTATAATGTACTGTACCTTTTGTTGTTATGTTATGCTAGTTATTATTATTGTCCTGTGCTATGATAGCACTGTTATTGCACATTTTGTAGCATATTATAGTAAAGTATAGCATATTATAGTATTATACTTTATTGTACATTTTTGTATCATAGTATTAGATCAAGAACTATAGGAATAATTTGACTGAAAACTAGATTTTCGTTATTTATTTTTGGGGTGTTATGCCGTGTTGCGCTACCTCCTTCTTTAGCCAACGTTTCGAACTGCGTTGCAGTGTCCATAATTAGGGCAGATCCGGTAGATGTCTAAATAATTTTTAATGTCTACCGGATCTGCCCAGATGATGGACACTGCAACGCTGTCCGAAACGTTGGCTAAAGAAGGAGGTAGCGCAACACGGCATAACACAACAAAAACAAATATCGAAAATACTTTTGGCCGTGAAACGTCAAAACTAAATTATTCTGTAATAGCACAAGTGTATTTAAAAAAATATACTTAAACACAGTTTAATGGTATCTCTTGCAGATTTGCCAAAATTGACATTTACCAATTAAGGTGGCCGGTTTGGATTCTTCAAGGATTAAACTTGATTGTTTTTAGTTCACTATTATAATAGGTCAAAGACAAACAGACCTAGTTAGGTTGTGTCAGAGTAAGCTCTGTAATTATAATGTCAATTTAGATACATGAATAAAACACTTAGCTGTAGTTATATCCGTAACAAGTGCCAATTATTCGTCCGTGAATTCCCTAGAAATGAGGACATAGAATATCTCACTTTATGACAAATTTAGATTCCTTCCTACTTGGAGTATGAGCAAAAGTGCCTACAAAAGTGCCTAAAAAAGTGCCTAAAAGAGTTGAACACTTTTTTTTGTTAATATGAATACCTAAAAAGAGTCCCAGCTGCTCCCGTTTGAAGCCAGTGAGACTATGGCAACACCCAATTGGGGTATGTTGTGAGACTGAAGGTAGTAGGGAGGGGAAGGAGATGAGGGAGAGGAAGGTAGGTAAATACCTGGCTATTCAGATCTGGTCACCAAACACGGATAAAACCATTTTACGCAACGTTTCAATTCTGAATGGTAAGTTTCAATAACACTAAGGCTCAGAGTATTTTCCACTCTGGAACGTGCTGCAACTGCAAAACTGCCACAACCGGCCGGGGTGGTCTAGCGGTAAGGCTTTTGACTCGCAATCCGAAGGTCGCGGGATCGAATCCCGGCATGGGCAAATAAATTTAATTTGATTAATTTGTATTATTTCACAATTAATTCATTTAAAATAATATATAGTATATTTGCGGCACTTTCCAGAGTGGAAGATACTCTAAGTATCGCCCTGGTATAAGACCACCTTTCAGAATTGAAACGTTGCTTGAAATGGCTTTAGCCGTGTTTGGTGACCAGATCTGAATAGTCAGGTATTTCCCTAACTTCCTCTCCCCCATCTCCTTCCCTTCCCCACTACCTTCAGCCTTGCATTATACCCCAATTGGGGAATCAATAGACTCACTGGCTCCAGACGGGAGCAGCTGGGACTCTTGTGAGGTATTCATATAAAAAATTTAAATGACTTAATTGTAAAATAACACGAATTAATCAAATAAAATTTATTTGCGCAAGCCGGGATTCGATCCCGCGACTTTTGGATTATGAGTTAAGAGCCTTACCCCTAGACCACGGCGGACGACATAGAAATTTGCGTAAATACATATTTCACCCTAAATTCTTTTAAAATAATATAACCAACAATACTTATTTTGGTTGGGTATTTACATAGTTGCATTGAATTTAGGTGTTATTTTCATATATGAACTCGAATTTGCATTGAATTTAAGTGTTATTTTCATATATGAACTCTAATTTGCATTAATTTAAGTGTTATTTTCATATATGAACTCGAATTTGCATTGAATTTAGGTGTTATTTTCAAATATGAACTCGAATTTGCATTGAATTTAAGTGTTATTTTCGTACATGATCTCGAATTTAAGTGTTATTTTCATATATGCACTCGAATTTGTATTGAATTTAAGTGTTATTTTCATATATGAACTCGAATTTGTATTGAATTTAAGTGTTATTTTCATATATGAGCTCAAATTTGCATTGAATTTAAGTGTTATTTTCATAAGAATAAAAAAATCAATTATTATAAGCAATAATTATCAGCCTGAAATACTCATCTACATTGAAAAATCTTCCGAGAAAAGATACTTGCCGCCAACGGGACTTGAACCCGTGTCCTTCTGATTGCCGGTCAGCTGCTCTTGATCACTGAGCTATGGCGGCTTAGCTCAGTGGTCAAGAGCAGCTGACCGGCAATCAGAAGGACACGGGTTCAAGTCCCGTTGGCGGCAAGTATCTTTTCTTGGCAGATTTTTCAATGTAGATGAGTATTTCAGGCTGATAATTATTGCTTATAATAATTGTTACCGTTTGTGCTATGCATAAAAATCTTGTCTAAACGTTAGTTTATAAATTAAAAAATAATAATTAATAAAAAAATCATTTTTGACTTAAATAATCAATATTTAATTAAAACCTACTCCATCTCAGCACAGGACCACCTAGTGGAGAGGACTAAAAAGATATTATGTTACAATATATTATTGTAAGAAAAATTTACAAAATAAATCAAAACTGTTTCCTGATGCAGGAAAAACGCTGAAACGGTGAAATCTAAATCTGGGGACTTTAGTAACACGTGGCATCACTCCATCACGAACTATGAAGCTTTGAAATGTTCAAATAACGTTCTAAAAATAAAACAAGATAAATGATGTTGTTTGTTTCATATATTTTACAAATGTGCGATGATATAAACTCAAATACTCGCTCAAAGTTATATGGGTACCTAATTAGGTGCATAAATTAAATGGGAATCAAATCTTGTGCATCAGCATGCAATTGCTTTTAAAATCGTGTTTGACTTTGTTCACATCACGGTAAAACATTTTTACTTATCATTTCTTTAAATAACGTCAAAATCCTGACCGGTTGACCATGGCCCACTTTGCTCCGATTTAACTTGGAGCAAATGACACCACAAGGCGAGGCACATTCTTCCCACATGTACTAGGAATCTTATTATCAATCAGCAACTTCTCCATAAATCATCGGTCATTTGGTAATGCAATAAGAGGAATGAGAGTGCACTTTAATATTTGCTTTTGTCGAAGATTTATTGCGCAATATTAGCTTTAGATCGATCATAGTTCATTTTAGGATTGTTTATAAAGAAAACAGACATACCTGTTCATTTAAGCATGGAGGACAATATTAACGGCTCAGGCGTAAAATGTGAAACAGAAAAGACAGAAAAAGATTCGAAGAACTCATGGTGAAATAACTGAGTTAATTCGATAATGGACGAATTAGCTCAGTGGTCAGAGCACTTCCCAGGCAAGGAAGAGGTCCAGGATTCAATTCTCAGGAGCGACTGAATCTTTTTCTGTCTTTCTGTTTCAGATTTTTCGCCTGAGTCGTTAATATTGTCTTCAATGGTTAAATGAACAGGTATGTCTGTTTTCTCTTTATCTTTCTTTTCTGTTTCACGTTTTACTGTTAAATAAGGTTTTACTGAGATTAAAATTATTAAATATGATTTTATATATATATAAAATCAATCAATCACTTTGGATACATCACTTATTTAATCAAAATTTATCAACAAGTTTCGAAACCAATGGTTTCTTCATCAGAATAAAATTTAAATTTAGAATAGGCATAAAAGTACATATATATATATACTAGCAACCTTTATAAAATCCACACCACCCGCTTGCCAGCTGCCCGCTGCCCGCTGCCCGCTGCCCGCTGCCTGAATTGAATATTTGAATTTCTCAACTTTTCTCTACTATAATAAGCATGTTTTTATATCATTACATAGTATAAAATGAAGTCGCTCAAAATGTATGTGCGCGTTAATCTTTTAAACTACGCAACGGATTTTTATACGGTTTTCACCAATAGATAGAGTGATTGAAGAGGAATGTTTATATGTATAATACATGTAAATTATATTAGAGAAAAGCCGAGAAATTCAAATGAAACATATTTTTGTGCGATTAAAAACGGCTGGCGGGCCGTACTATAGTCACTTTTGAAATTCGTTCTACGGAAGAAATTGGAAAATAGATGTCCTAGAGTAAGTAGGTATTTGATTTTCCCTTTTCAAATATCCAGTGTTGAATTGCAAGCATTGTATAATTAGTGGCGATCGCTCGAATTGCATTATTATTATTACATACATAGTATAAAATGAAGTCGCTAAAAATGTATGTCCGCATAGATCTTTTAAACTACGAAAAAGATTTTCATGCGGTTTTCACCAATAGATAGAGTGATTCAAGGGGAAGGTTTATATGTATAATACATGCTTAATATAGTAGAGAAAAGCCGATAAATTCAAATATTCAATTCAGGCAGCGGGCAGCGGGCAGCTGGCAAGCGGGTGTTGTGGATTTTATAAAGGTTGGCTAATGGCGTCGTGTTTCGTTAGCCACAGCAACGTGTGGCCGGGTCTGCTAGTATAGCATAAAATGAAGTCGCTCAAAATGTATGTGCGCGTTAATCATTTAAACTACGCAACGGATTTTCATACGGTTTTCACCAATAGATAGAGTGATTGAAGAGGAATGTTTATATGTATGAAACATGTAAATTATATTAGAGAAAAGCCAAAAATTCAAAGAAAACATATTTTTGTGCGATTTAAAACGGCTGGCGGGCCGTACTATGGTCACTTTGTTATTATTAATGCAACCAATCTATTGTGCGATTATTTTCTGATATAGGTGTAGGTATTTTCACAGAATTATAAATTGACGTAAAATTACTGCCTCAACACAGGCTAGCCTAGTGAGGCAGGTTACGAGAAACCTACGTTTATAATTATAAATCTCTATTCTTTAAGTACCTACTTTTATATGTATATTGTTTACCATTATTATCTTTTGTACTTATGCAACTTTTAAACTATTGTATACTTTTTTTTGTAGTTATAAATCTTTAAATTTTTGTTCAATAAAGATATATTATTATTATTACTTTTGAAATTAGTTCTACGGAAGAAATTGGAAAATATATGTCCTAGAGTAAGTAGGTATTTGATTTTCCCTTTTCAAATATCCAGTGTTGCATTGCAAGCATTGTATAATTAGTGGCGATCGCTAACTATATTATTATATAAATAAATAAAAAAATAATAATATATTTAATTTTTGTTTTAACTTTATGAGTAAAACCTCAAATTGTAACATTTAATTAAATGAAGACAATCGAAAATCTGGAAACAGAAAAATCTGAAAAAGATATTGACACCTCTGGGACAAGCAAGAGGTCCTGGGTTCATGTCCCAGAGGTGTCAATATCTTTTTCAGATTTTTCTGTTTCCAGATTTTCGATTGAGTTTCGCTTACATTGTCTTCATTTAATTAAATAATAATATAGTTGATTCAAGAGGAAGGTTTATATCTATAATATATGCTTATTATAGTAGAGAAAAGCCGAGAAATTCAAATATTCAATTCAAGCAGCGGGCAGCGGGCAGCTGGCAAGCGGGTGGTATGGATTTTATAAAGGTTGGCTAATGGCGTCGTGTTTCGTTAGCCACAGCAACGTGTGGCCGGGTCTGCTAGTATTCATATAAAAAGGTCTATTTTTACGTTTTGTACCCAATGATAACACTGCTATGTCAACAATGGCAACTATAATTATTTATTAACGCTGCTTTTTGAGACCGTCATCGACTAGAAAAAGACACCGGGAGCCTTTTGACTCGCAGACGTAATATACTATTGATCATTCCTGATGAATATAATATTGATCATTCCTGATGAATATAATATTGATCATTCCTGATTAATATAATATTGATGATTCCTGCATTCATATAATATTGATTATTCCTGAATTTATTTATTTATTTATTTATTAATTAACGCCCTTTTTCGGGGCTTTTACATATGAATAGTAAGAAATATACAGTATTTATTGTACATAACTGAACTGCCTTCGTAACAATATTTTATATTTGCTTAAAGATACATTGAATATGTCCACTGACTTGGTATAATTGTTTCCCTCCATTAGTATTCTGGGTAAGGAGGAATACATATGGTAGTTAGTTCCAGAATTACTGCACTGAAATAAATCCTGACTTCTAGTATTACGTAGTGGAATCCGGAAGCTTATCAATTCGAGCAATACCGGACTGTCAACTAAATCATTTAGAATTTTATACAGAAATACCAAGTCAGTGAAAGTTCTTCTGTCTGACAATTTGAGCATATTCATATCATTCAAAATAGTATTGTAGTTCAACATAATTGCTGGAATACCCATTTTAAAATTAAGAAAACGTAAGAATTTGTTTTGTATTCTTTCAACAGCTTGTACATGTATATTGTAATATGGGTTCCAGACGGGAGAATTGTATTCAAGTTGACTTCTAACATATGCAAAATATAACAGTTTTATACACTTAATATTGTTAAAATTTCTAGTTAGCCTAGTTATAAATCCCAACATTTTTAAGGCCTTATTAGAGATTTCTGTTATGTGGTTAACAAATGAAAGATTAGATTGAAAAGTGATGCCCAAGTCTTTAATTCATGTAATATTGATCATTCCTGCTTTCATATAATATTGATCATTCTTGCATTAATACTAGTATATCTTGGTATCATGCGTTTACAAATTAAATAAATAATTGGTTACGGGGTGGTGGTTGCAAAGGTGCTGAAAATGATTTTCTATATTTTAAAACTACAAAGAGTAAAAGTAACGATTAAGAATGGCTAAAACACATTCATCATCTTCCTCAGCCACTTTGTGTTCAGTATTGGATGTGTACGCCTCCACGGTGATTGGCTCTCTGACGTTCGCTGACTCTCCTGTCGGTAACCGACGAGTTCATCGAAAATCAATTCATCGAAAGCAAATTCATCGAAAACGAGATCATCGAAAATCAATTCACCGAAAATCAATTCATCGAATGATCAATTCATCGAATCGCCAATTCATCGAAATTTTTTTGTTGTTGATATTAGAGCTGTCAAAATTAAATAAGTACCCAAAAAGGTTGGTTTAACTGAGTTAAATGTGTTTAGCAACTGTCAGTTTCGTAGTGACAATGTAAAATTTATAGGTTATCTCTTCGTTTTCAGATTGTCTGATACTGCAAAAAAGGGATATCTAAGGAACGGTGATCAGACAACTCATAATGAAACCAAATCATAAACAACTCAGAAAGGTCATTAAGAGTGATGATAAAAAAAATATTTTAAAATTGGTTAAATAGGTTAAGTTAGGTTAGGTTAGGTTAGGTTGGGTTAGGTTGGGTTAGGTTAGGTTATTTTAGGGTTAAATAGGTTAAGTTAGGTTAGGTTAGGTTGGGTTAGGTTAGGTTAGGTTAGGTTAGGTTAGGGTTAAATAGGTTAAGTTAGGTTAGGTGAGGTTAGGTTAGGTTAGGTTAGGTTAGGTTAGGTTAGTTTAGGTTGACCAATGCTTTTTTAACTTCTCGGTCCGCTCGGCATTTCTCTCAAATATCAACAAAATATATTTTTTCGATGAATTGGCGATTCGATGAATTGATCATTCGATGAATTGGTTTTCGATGAATTAATTTTCGATGAAATGGTTTTCGATGAACTCGTTTTCGATGAATTTGCTTTCGATGAATTGATTTTCAATGAATTGATTTTCTATGAATTCGTTTTCGATGAACTCGTCGTGAACCGTCCTCGAGTCAAATATCATACCGGGCCCAGGACAACTTAAGTTTTAATATCTTTTCATTGTTGCACACATGTCACTTTTCTTCGTTGGCGACTGGCGTATCCATTCATTAATTTTAATTACGTTTCTTCAGAAAAACATATTTCTAATTAACTAAAGCTCTTTTGCGACATGAGCCTGACAAACACATTCATGTATCATGCATTTGTATTATCGGTCTCCTCTTTGTGCGATACTTCGTAGCCTACCGGTCTCCTCTTTGTGCGGTGCTTCGTAGCCTCCCCACTCTTGTCTACTTTAGTTTTCTGAAGATTTCACTTCTACCCCGTGTGAATTGCACACTCTGCTTTTTTTTCACATTTGCCGATCGTTAGCGATTTTTACTCATCCGAAACCTGCAGTTTTCTTCCAACCGTCAACTCACCCCCACAGTAGGTACGGCATTTGCTGTTGATACGTAATAAGTAATAATAACGTTACTGTATTTTGTTTGTAACTGAACTAGTTTTCTAACTCTGCTATTAGGAAGGTATATCTACATTCATATATTTTTTTAATAAAAAAATATTCTTGGGAGGGTGAGAAGCATTTAAAAAAATAGATTTTTTAACGTGTTTCGATAAATTCTTTGCCGCTGAAAAATATGTGATATGATTATCTAATAGATGACTACAATTACCGCACTTTTGACTTCTTGTACTTTGCAATAAAAACGCTCATAAAATTACTTTATTACAGGAATAAGAGGATTACATCATCGATCATAAATTCCATTAACGATCAATTAAAAGTGAAGTGCACGGTGCACGTGTCAATTCATCCTGCAGATCGTAGGTCAACAATGTCCAGTAATGGGTGGTAATGAACACATTGAAATCCTTTATAAAGGGCAATCATTATCTTTGTTTTTTTATTGGAGGCGCATAGGTACTAAAATCGTTTGCAGATATTTGTATAAAATATGTGACTTGGTAGCTACAACGTACATTATTAGACATGGCGTTGATGAAATATGAAAAAAGTCGACATGTTCAGATTTCACATTAAAAGTGCTTTAAAGCAGTGGCGGCCGCTGCCCTGAAAACGTGGTGGTTCACTGATACAAATCCGTAACTATGAGATAACGATTACTAAGCAACATTAGGTAAAAATGATCCCACTAATCTTATTTGGAGAGAAGATCTATTTTAAGCTGTTTTCGAAGTGCAAAAACTTCTACATATCGCTTTTTAATTCAAATTTTTATTTTTCGGTACTAAGAAAATAAAAACACAATACTATTTTTTCGTAAATAAATCTTAAATTTCAACCCAAAAAACTCTTTTTTGTAGAATGTTTCATTTATTTTATTTTATATTTCATAAAATAAAATAAATTTGAAAGTAGTGTAAGAAGAATATACGACGCAAATGTGAATGGTAGAAGAAGTCGGGGACGCACGAGGAAGACATGGCACGAGCAAGTGAATCAGATACTTGAGTCGGGCCATGTCGAAAGTCGGAATAATAGAAGACAATGTATGAGACGATGTATGAATGTGAGTGAGGCAAAGAGTGCGTGCCAAGACCAAGTTATTTGGCGGTCCGTCCTCTCTGCCTACCCCTGTGGGGAAACGGCGTGATGGTTGGTTAGTTAGTTTTATATTTAATTTTAAATAGGATACAAACAGTATTTATAAACAATCTATAAAAAGCACGAGGGCAAAATTGTCAAAGTTACCTATAAAAAAATTGTATTCCTTAATGATCTGCATTTTATAATTTAAAACACCAATCAATAAAAAAGCAAATATATGTAAAATTTAGGTATTTGCTGTACCTTTTGATTAAAAAAAGAATTATTCAGTTTGGTTAAGTATTTTTGCCTTAAATCCGAATTTAAGTTTGTATGATAAAGGCCGCTGGGTGGCACACCAAAATAGCTTAATTTTTCATACATATGACCGGCGTTGCGCGCTGGCGATGTTTGGGATATTCGATACAAAAAAATAATTCGTTCCGCTTGCAATCGGCCTGCACACCAGACAGGGTAACTTCGCGCGGAACTTTGAGAATTTGCTCTCCCTGATTCATATTATATTATGCATTATATTGGTAGGTGATATTTTTAATGAGATTCATAGATTTTATATATTTCGGTAAGATATTATAAAGTACTTTTAGACGATATAATTTACCAGTGCTGCACACAAACACACTGTGCAACCAGCCGCCCTTGCTTTAAAGAGGTTACATATTTTAAGATTTCCCGTTTTTTTTACCCACAAATGTTTTTTTTTTTTTAATTGGGAGATGCTTTTTACTCAAGTTTTCATGGGGATCGACTTCTAACAAGAATCTTGAAAGAATTTTTGTTCTTGTTCTTTTTTTTTGTTCTTTAAAACTTTCAGATGATCTAATGCAAAGTAATGCAAAATCGTGCAAAATCGCGTGTTTTGGACTTGAAAATTTGATCGCTTAGAAAATTATTGATGCTTTAATTAAATACTTCAAAAAGAACACAAGTTAATCTTTGGAACTATTGAGTATTCTTTGATAAGTCTATTAATAAGCCTAGAAAAAAATAAAGTATCCGGCATATAAAAAATATTTTGAACTGCAAAATCTCCTACTTTCAAACCCTTTTTCGAATATTGTTTTATTGATTAATGCAGCGAAAAACATTTTAATATTTGTCTCTGAACTTCACAAAATTAAATTAAATTTCTTTCCGTTGGTTTGAAGAGCCTTGCGATTTTAGTTTTTGGCATCCTTTCTCATCATTCGTAATCAAAAGTATTCTGTTACTTCAGATAGGGTAAGAACCATTTCCCTAGTTACTGGAATCGGACGTCTAAACTAATCCAACTATCATAATACATAACTAACCATAGTTTACATTCTGTACTTGAGATTGATAATAATGTTATATTCAATTATGTATTTAGGAAGCAATAACACCGTGGTTTTACTATTTATTTTAATCCCACTGATTACGGAATGATTAATTTTATTTATTTGACATTGACCAGGACGCAATATTATTTATTTTAATATGATTACCTTTACCTTACGCAAACAAAGCCATTGATTCACACATAACTCAGACGTCATATTATAAATTTTCCTTCGAGAAGTTACATAACGTAATAAGGGGATCCTTACAATCCTTATTGATATTAAATCAGAGGCGGACTGGCAGAATGTAGAGAGAAATAATCAAAGTTATTATTAAATATATAAAAAAAACTACAGTTCTTTAAGATCTTTTGACCGGTCAGTGGTTGAGTGGGCATAGCGCTTGGGTCTCACCCGAGCGTCGCGTGTTTGATTCCTCGGCTGGCTAAGTCCTCCATCACATCACAAGCAACATTATCGGCTTTCTGTGGTGGTAGTAGGAGATTTTCAAACATTGTTGGATTATTCGTAACCCGAGAATGTTTGTCTTTCTTTAAAAAAAAAAAGATGAAGCCATACTAAATAATGCAAAATCATTTGTTTTTGTTATGAAAATTTGATCGCTTAGATTTAGAAGTATTATAGATGCTTCAATTAAATACTGCATGTAGAACATATCTTGGTCCTTAAAAATGTCGGTCATTTTTTTTATAAGTCTTTTAATAAGCCTAGAAAAAAAAAAAAGTATTATGTCTATAAAAAATCACTTTCAAGTGCAAACTCTCCTACTTATAAACCCCTTTTCGCATATGGTTTTATTGTTTAATGTAGCAAATTCAGTTTCATTTATAATAATCGCAAAAAAAATTGTATTTACGGCCGAACTTCACAAAATAAAATACAATATGTATTTTCGCGTTGTTATTTTTGACATCATTCAAGACTGCGGTAGTTGACGAATTTAGATTTTCAAAATGAACCTTATGCCGTCCACCCAAGAACTACTAACTTGCCACACCCATTTCGTGTCAGTCCGGCCCCGGCAGGAGCGGGGAATATACGTTAGGCTCCGTGAAATAAATTTTAAATTTCCGTTTTATTACAATAAACAATGTGTAAAAAATGGGTTAATGTTTTTCACAGGCCTTTACGAAATCAACCTGTAAAAAAAATTCTCAAATACCTTTTCCAACCTTTGCAAAAGCCTTTTCTCGAGTATTGTTAAAATCCTCCCATAAAGGGGCGTAAATTCCGATTTCGATTTTTTCCTATTATTGGACTATTAGATCCCTTAAGCGTTAAAGTTCTGTTCATTTCGATATGAAATGGTCAATAAGAAATGACACACAATGTTGGATAGTTAGCATGTTGTGCCTAAATTTTAAGCCAGCGGCGCAGAATTTTAATTTAAAAAATCGTCACCGGCACCGATTCTTCACAGTCGACTACATATCACGACTTATTTGTTTTTAATTTTAATTTTAAAAAGAAAGACAAACATTCTCGGGTTACGAATAACCTGACAATATTTGAAAATCTCTTACGAGTACTACCACCACAGAAGGCGGAAAATGTTGCTTGTATCGTAATGGAGGACTCAGCCAGCCGAGGAATCGAACACGCGAAGCCTGGATGGGACCCAGACGCGGTGCCAACTCAGCCACTGACCGGTAATAATTATTCGTTTTGAGTAGGTGTCCGTTATCCAGAGTGGAAGATAAATAGGTAGGTAGGTAGGGCGTATGTAAGGGGGGGGGGTAGGGAAATCATCCCCCTCGTCGGCTACATTATTGCGTAGGAAATACGTTGCATATTTATTTACGTATTTTTAGTTTTAGAATTAGGTAGTTTTGGATAAATACTCTGAATTTACTTACCGTTAAATTTATCGGGCACAAAGTAATATTTACCATTTTCGTTATTTGTTTTGGGGTGTTATGCCGTGTTGAGCTACCTCCTTCTTTAGCCAACAACACGGCATAACATCTCAAAAACAAATAACGAAAATACTTTTGGCCGTGAAAACCTAAAAACGTATCTAATATTTACAGGTCCGCTCCTGTACCTATAGTACATGATACACACCTATTTTAAGGTTTAAGACCATGGAATTCTCTATTCCCGTGTAGTGTACGTAATGATTCCACGATCTGCGTAGTATTTATATTTTACAAGAATTAATGATAATTCACAGAAAAGAGAACATTAAATATATGTAATAAAGCAAAATTGCGTCAGTCGCCGAACCCGGAAAGCAACTGCTATTCATTTTGCAAATTTGGTAAAAATGGTAATAGGGAAATTAAAATTATTGCAGTATTTTAGCGAGAATTTTGTGCTATGTGTGTGGTTTGGTTTGGCTCAATGTTTTCAGCGAATGGCTTATCAGTCTGACCACGACCGCACAAATAATTAATTAATTATGGTTTGAATAAATTGGTTTAGAAAAACAAAAAATATGGACAATCGTGGACTGATCGTAGCATTGGAGTAGCGTGCCTTGGAGGGGCCCTGTATCAAAATTAGTTGGGGGGCCCAAATGAAGGATAAAGATTTCTCACAAAAGAAAGAAAATGCCTCTGTAGCCCGGGGCCCCGTATCATTGATACGGCTGATACGGCGGTAGCTACGCCCATGGATCGTAGCGAAGTCCTATTTCAGCCGACTATTTTGCTTTTAACCGGTCTGTAAATTTGATTGTTACCGTGTAGGGTATTATACCTTTTTAGCCCGCCAGAGTTCGCATATCGTGGTTCATATTATGCTACTATTCATACTACGCATGATCCATCTTAGTTAACTTACATAAAAACAATAAAACCCTATATAAAGCAACACAAACGATACACAATACCCGAGCCAAAAACAAAGAATTTCTCCAAACTCTTTTTTCTAAAACCACCTTTGGACAAAGACACTTTAAATACATAGCTTGCAAACTACACAATTAGGGAATGCAATTTCGACTCGAGAACTTTCGGGACCGTCAGACAGTCAGCGCACCACTGTGGACTTGTATAGCGTCGCTGAAAAAAAAATGTTTTGAAAAAATGTTTTGTCAGATTTTTTATTGATTCGTGTACAGACCATGATTAGGGCCGAAGGTATGACCGACCTCAAGTTGGTCATACATTCGGCCGTTCATAAGTTGTTACAAAGCCCGTAAAAATTCGATGAATTATTTAAAAATTCTTCTCTTGCAAATTTTTTGCAAGATTCGTGTACAAACCATGATTCTAAGGAAGAGTTCAAAATTTCCGCCGGTTTGGTGCCATAGGGCCGAAGTGATAACCGAACCCAGGTGTTAAAACGACCGACCCCAAGAGCCAAAACGACCGACCCGAAATGTTAAAACGATGATTTTTTTGTTTAAATTCTTCTTTTGGCAGTTTTTTTTTATTAATTCATGTACAGACCATGATTTTTGAAAAGAATCCAGAATTTCAGTCGGTTCAGTAACATAGAGCCGACCCAAATGCGAAAACGACCGACCCCAAGTATTTAAACGATTATTTTTTGAAAAAAAAATCTTGCGAAGATTTTTGATTGGTTCATGTACAGACCATGATTCTTAGAAAAAATCCAAATTTTCCGTCGGTTTGGTGCCATAAAAATTAAATTAAAAATTCTTCTGCAGGTATATTTTTTTATAGATTCATGTACATGAATCTTAGTAAGAATCCAAAATTTCAGTCGGTTTAGTGCCATGACTGACCCCAGGAGTTGAAACGACCAACCCCAAGAGCCAAAACGACCGACCCCAAGTGTTAAAACGATGATTCTTTGTTTAAATTCTTCTTTTAACAGATTTTTTTTATTAATTCGTGTACAGACCATGATTTTTGATAAGTATCCAGAATTTCAGACGGTTCGGTACCATAGAGCCGACCCAAATACTAAAACGACCGACCCCAAGTATGAAATGAACTATATTTAAATAACTTTAGTCCGCCTCGGCACAGGACCCCCTAGTGAGGAGGACTAAGAAATAAAGTATTTTATACTTAATTTCACATTGCATTTTGTATGTAAAAAAAATTATATAGTCGCTATAATAAAACAAAAAATAAATAAATAAATAAATAAATAAAAAATAAAAATTAAATTAATAAATAAATAAAAATTTAAACGATGATTTTTGAAAAAAAATATTTTGACGGATTTTTTATTGATTCGTGTACAGCAGACTTTTAATTGATTCGTGTACGTGTAAGTATTCAAACGATGATTATTGGAAAACAAATCTATTGCAGATTTTTGATTATAAAGACCATGATTCTTAGTAAAAATCCAAATTTTCCGTCGGTTTGGTGCCATAGGGCCGAAGTTATGACCGACTCCATGTCTTAAAATGACCGACCCCAAGTTTTAAGCGATGGTTTTTTTAATTCTTCTTTTGATTAACCCGTCTGCTTGGTGTAGTATATTCACACCTCACCTCACAAACAAGCCTCAGTTTTGCGCGTAAATGCTGAAACCGTTACTTTGGATCGAGATTGTAAAATATCTATGCAATATAGCTTTCATACTTCAAAGACAATAAGAAGCATTATTTCGTTCTCTTTCTGGTTAAAAGAAAAAATACATATGTTTGCATTCTTCTACAACCATTAACATAAATTCATGATGAAAGAGAAAGGGGCGTTTTTGGCCCGGAGCTCTGTATGCCAATATTTCAAAAAGTCAAAAAAATATGTTTGCATGAGAGGAAGAGATATATATTTTTGGTCTTATGAAAGTATAACGCGATTACGTGTTTTGGGATGTATTTGTTCCTAAACAAGCAGACACTTCGTGTACAGACAACGATTTTTAATAAGAATCCAGAATTTCAGTCGGTTCGGTACCATGGAGCCGACCCAAATGCTGAAACGACCGACCCCAAGTATTTAAAAGATGATTTTTTGAAAAAAAATCTTTTGGCTGATTTTTTATTGATTCGTGTACAAACCATGATTCTTAGTAAAAATCCAAATTTTCCCGTCGGTTCGGTGCCATAGAGCCGTAGTTATGACCGACCTCAAGTGTTGTTACAAATCGCTCGTAAAACGATGAATTATTTAAAAATTCTTCTTTTGGCAAATTTTTTGCATGATTCGTGTACAGGCCGTAATTATTAGGAAGAATTCAAAATTTCCGTCAGTTTTGTTGCCATAGGGCCAAAGTAATGTCCGACCCTAAGTATCAAACCGACCGACCCCAAGTGCCAAAACGACCGACCCCAAGTGTTAAACCGATGATTTTTTTTTTAATTCTTCTTTTGGCAGTTTTTTTATTAATTCGTGTACAGACCATGATTTTTAATAAGAATCCAGAATTTCAGTCGGTTCGGTACCATAGAGCCAATCCAAACGCTAAAACGACCAACCCCATGATTTTTTGAAATTTTTTTTCGGCAGATTTTTTATTGATTTGTGTACAGACCGTGATTCTTAGGAAGAATCCATAATTTCAGTCGGTTCGGTGCCATAGGGCCGAAGTAATGACCGAACCCAGGAGTTAAAACGACCGACCCCAAGAGTCAAAACGACCGACCCAAGTGTTAAAACAATGTTTTTTTTTGTTTAAATTCTTCTTTTGGCAGATTTTTTTATTAATTCGTCTACAGACCATGATTTTTGATAAGAATCCAGAATTTCAGTCGGTTCAGTACAGTAGTGCCGACCCCAATGCTAAAACGACCGACCCCAAGTATTTAAACGATGATTTTTTGAAAAAAAATCTTTTGGCAGATTTTTGATTTATTCGTGTACAAACTGATTCCTAGTAAAAATTCAAATTATCCGTCGGTTCGGTGCCATAGGGCCGAAGTTATGACCGACCTCAAGTGTTGTTACAAAGCGCCCGTAAAACGATGAATTTCTTAAAATTCTTCTTTTGGTGCATTTTTTTAATGATTCATGTACAGAACATGAATCTTAGTAAGAATCCAAAATTTCAGTCGGTTCGGTGCCATAGAGCCGACCCAAATGCTAAAACGACCGACCCCAAGTATTCAAACGATGATTTTTTGAAAAAAAATCTTTTGCAGTTTTTTGATTGGTTCGTGTATAAAGACCATGATTCTTAGTAAAAATCCAAATTTTCCGTCGGTTTGGTGCCATAGGGCCGAAGTTATGACCGACCCCAAGTGCCGAGACGACGGACCCCAATTGTTAAATCGACGATTTTTTTTTAATTCTTCTTTTGGCAGATTTTTTGCATGATTCGTGCACAGACAATGATTTTTAATAAGAATCCAGAATTTCAGTCGGTTCAGTACCATAGAGCCGACCCGAATGCTAAAACGACCGACCCCAAGTATTTAAACTATGATTATTTCAAAAAAATTGTTTTGTCAGATTTTTTATTGATTCGTGTACAGACCATGATTCTTAGTAAAAATTCAAATTTTCCATTGGTTCGAGGGCCGAAGTTATGACCGACTTAAAATGTTAAAACGATCGACCCCAAGAGCCAAAACGACGGACCCCAAGTGTTAAATCGACTTTTTTGTTGTCTTCTCTTAGCAGATTTTTTGCGTGATTGTACAGACCATGATTCTTAGTAAGAATCCATAATATTCGTCGGTTCGGTGCCATAGGGCCGAAGTTATGACCGACCTCAAGTGTTGTTACAAAACGCCCGTAAAACGATGAATTATTTAAAAATTCTTCTTTTGGCAATTTTTTGCATGATTCGTGTACAGACCATGATTCTTAGTAAGAA
Source organism: Limnephilus rhombicus (assembly GCA_929108145.2). Lineage (NCBI taxonomy): Eukaryota > Metazoa > Arthropoda > Insecta > Trichoptera > Limnephilidae > Limnephilus > Limnephilus rhombicus. The sequence goes on from OV815286.1 coordinate 21,149,452, forward strand.
TCCAACATTTCCGTCGGTTTGGTGCCATATTTCCGAAGTAATGACTGACCCTAAGTATCAAAACGACCGACCCCAAGTGCAAAAACGACCGATCCCAAGTGTTTAAACGATGATTCTTTTTTTTAAATTCTTCTTTTGGCAGATTTTTTTATTAATTCGTCATGATTTTTTAATAAGATTCCAGAATTTCAGTCGGTTCGGTACCATAGAGCCGACCCAAATGCTGAAACGACCGACCCCAAGTATTTAAAAGATGATTTTTTGAAAAAAAATCTTTTGGCTGATTTTTTATTGATTCGTGTACAAACCATGATTCTTAGTAAACATCCAAATTTTCCCGTCGGTTCGGTGCCATAGAGCCGTAGTTATGACCGACCTCAAGTGTTGTTACAAAGCGCTCGTAAAACGATGAATTATTAAAAAATTCTTCTTTTGGCAAATTTTTTGCATGATTCGTGTACAGGCCGTAATTATTAGGAAGAATTCAATATTTCCGTCGGTTTTGTTGCCATAGAGCCAAAGTAATGTCCGACCCTAAGTATCAAACCGACCGACCCCAAGTGCCAAAACGACCGACCCCAAGTGCCAAAACGACTGACCCCAAGTGTTAAAACGATGATTTTTTTTTTAAATTCTTCTTTTGGCAGTTTTTTGATTATTTCGTGTACAGACCATGATTTTAAATAAGAATCCAGAATTTCAGTCGGTTCGGTACCATAGAGCCAATCCAAACGCTAAAAAGACCAACCCCATGATTTTTTGAAATTTTTTTTCGGCAGATTTTTAATTGATTTGTGTACAGACCGTGATTCTTAGGAAGAATCCATAATTTCAGTCGGTTCGGTGCCATAGGGCCGAAGTAATGACCGAACCCAGGAGTTAAAACGACCGACCCCAAGAGTCAAAACGACCGACCCAAGTGTTAAAACAATGTTTTTTTTGTTTAAATTCTTCTTTTCGCAGATTTTTTTATTAATTCGTCTACAGACCATGATTTTTGATAAGAATCCAGAATTTCAGTCGGTTCAGTACAGTAGTGCCGACCCAAATGCTAAAACGACCGACCCCAAGTATTTAAACGATGATTTTTTGAAAAAAAATCTTTTGGCAGATTTTTGATTTATTCGTGTACAAACTGATTCCTAGTAAAAATTCAAATTATCCGTCGGTTCGGTGCCATAGGGCCGAAGTTATGACCGACCTAAAGTGTTGTTACAAAGCGCCCGTAAAACGATGAATTTCTTAAAATTCTTCTTTTGGTGCATTTTTTTAATGATCCATGTACAGAACATGAATCTTAGTAAGAATCCAAAATTTCAGTCGGTTCGGTGCCATAGAGCCGACCCAAATGCTAAAACGACCGACCCCAAGTATTCAAACGATGATTTTTTGAAAAAAAATCTTTTGCAGATTTTTGATTGGTTCGTGTATAAAGACCATGATTCTTAGTAAAAACCCAAATTTTCCGTCGGTTTGGTGCCATAGGGCCGAAATTATGACCGACCCCAAGTGCCGAGACGACGGACCCCAATTGTTAAATCGACGATTTTTTTTTAATTCTTCTTTTGGCAGATTTTTTGCATGATTCGTGCACAGACAATGATTTTTAATAAGAATCCAGAATTTCAGTCGGTTCAGTACCATAGAGCCGACCCGAATGCTAAAACGACCGACCCCAAGTATTTAAACTATGATTATTTCAAAAAAATTGTTTTGTCAGATTTTTTATTGATTCGTGTACAGACCATGATTCTTAGTAAAAATTCAAATTTTCCATTGGTTCGAGGGCCGAAGTTATGACCGACTTAAAATGTTAAAACGACCGACCCCAAGAGCCAAAACGACGGACCCCAAGTGTTAAATCGACTTTTTTGTTGTCTTCTCTTAGCAGATTTTTTGCGTGATTGTACAGACCATGATTCTTAGTAAGAATCCATAATATTCGTCGGTTCGGTGCCATAGGGCCGAAGTTATGACCGACCTCAAGTGTTGTTACAAAACGCCCGTAAAACGATGAATTGTTTAAAAATTCTTCTTTTGGCAATTTTTTGCACGATTCGTGTACAGACCATGATTCTTAGTAAGAATCCAACATTTCCGTCGGTTTGGTGCCATATTTCCGAAGTAATGACCGACCCTAAGTGCAAAAACGACCGATCCCAAGTGTTTAAACGATGATTCTTTTTTTTAAATTCTTCTTTTGGCAGATTTTTTTATTAATTCGTCATGATTTTTTAATAAGATTCCAGAATTTCAGTCGGTTCAGTACCATAGAGCCAACCCAAATGCTAAAACGACCGACCCCAAGTATTTAAAAGATGATTTTTTGAAAAAAAATCTTTTGGCTGATTTTTTATTGATTCGTGTACAAACCATGATTCTTAGTAAAAATCCAAATTTTCCCGTCGGTTCGGTGCCATAGAGCCGTAGTTATGACCGACCTCAAGTGTTGTTACAAATCGCTCGTAAAACGATGAATTATTTTAAAATTCTTCTTTTGGCAAATTTTTTGCATGATTCGTGTACAGGCCGTAATTCTTAGGAAGAATTCAAAATTTCCGTCAGTTTTGTTGCCATAGGGCCAAAGTAATGTCCGACCCTAAGTATCAAACCGACCGACCCCAAGTGCCAAAACGACCGACCCCAAGTGTTAAACCGATGATTTTTTTTTTAATTCTTCTTTTGGCAGTTTTTTTATTAATTCGTGTACAGACCATGATTTTTAATAAGAATCCAGAATTTCAGTCGGTTCGGTACCATAGAGCCAATCCAAACGCTAAAACGACCAACCCCATGATTTTTTGAAATTTTTTTTCGGCAGATTTTTTATTGATTTGTGTACAGACCGTGATTCTTAGGAAAAATCCATAATTTCAGTCGGTTCGGTGCCATAGGGCCGAAGTAATGATCGACCCCAGGAGCCAAAACGACCGACCCCAAGAGTCAAAACGACCGAGCCAAGTGTTAAAACAATGATTTTTTTGTTTAAATTCTTCTTTTGGCAGATTTTTTCATTAATTCGTGTACAGACCATGATTTTTTATAAGAATCCAGAATTTCAGTCGGTTCAGCACAGTAGTGCCGACCCAAATGCTAAAACGACCGACCCCAAGTATTTAAATGATGATTTTTAGAAAACAAATCTTTTGGCAGATTTTCGATTTATTCGTGTACAAACTGATTCCTAGTAAAAATTCAAATTATCCGTCGGTTCGGTGCCATAGGGCCGAAGTTACGACCGACCACACGTGTTGTTACAAAGCGCCCGTAAAACGATGAATTTCTGAAAAATTCTTCTGTAGGTACATTTTTTGATTGATTCGTGTACAGAACATAAATTTTAGTAAGAATCCAAAATTTCAGTCGTTTCGGTGCCATAGGTCCGAAGTGATGACCAACCCCAGGAGTTAAAGCAACCCACCCCAAGTACCAAAAAAACCGACCCCAAATGTTAAAACGATGATTTTTTTGTTTGAATTCTTCTTTTAGCAGATTTTTTGATTAATTCGTGTACAGACCATGATTTTTTATAAAAATCCAGAATTTAAGTCGGTTCAGTGACATAGTGCGGACCCAAATGCTAAAACGACCGACCCCAAGTATTCAAACGATGATTTATTGAAAAAAAATCTTTTGTAGATTTTTGATTGGTTCGTGTACAGACCATGATTCTTAGTAAAAATCCAAATTTTCGGTCGGTTTGGTGCCATAGCCGAAGTAATGACCGACTTCATGTCTTAAAACGACCGACTCCAAGTGCCAAGACGACGGACCCCAAGTGTTAAATCAACGATTTTTTTTAAATTCTTCTTCTGGCAGATTTTTGTGTACAGACCATGATTCTTAGTAAGAATCCATAATTTCCATCTGTTCGGTGCCATAGGTCGGTCATAACTTCGGCCGTTCATAAGTTGTTACAAAGCCCGTAAAAATTCGATGAATTATTTAAAAACTCTTCTCTTGCAAATTTTTTGCATGATTCGTGTACAGACCATGATTCTAAGGAAGAGTTCAAAATTTCCGTCGGTTTGGTGCCATAGGGCTGAAGTGATAACCGACCCCAGGAGTTAAAACGACCGACCCCAAGAGCCAAAACGACCAACCCAAGTGTTAAAACGATTTTTTTTTTTTAATTCTTTTTTTGACAGATTTTTTTATTAATTCGTGTACAGATTATGATTTTTAATAAAAATCCAGAATTTCAGACGGTTCGGCACCATAAAGCCGACCCAAATGCTTAAAACGTCCGACCCCTAGTATTTAAACGACGATTCTTTGAAAAAAAATCTTTTGTCAGATTTTTTATTGATTCGTGTACAGACCATGATTCTTAGGAAGAATCCATAATTTCAGTCGGTTTGGTGCCATAGGGCCGAAGTTATGACCGACCACAAGTGTTGTTACAAAGCGCCCGTAAAACGATGAATTTCTTGAAATTCTTCTTCTGGTGCATTTTTTAATGATTCATGTACAGAACATGAATGTTAGTAGGAATCCAAAATTTCAGTCGGTTCGGTGTCATAGAGCCGACCCAAATGCTAAAACGACCGACCCCAAGTATTCAAACGATGATTTTTTGAAAAAAAATCTTTTGCAGATTTTTGATTGGTTCGTGTATAAAGACCATGATTCTTAGTAAAAATCCAAATTTTCAGTCGGTTTGGTGCCACAGGGCCGAAGTTATGACCGACCCCAAGTGCCAAGACGACGGACCCCAAGTGTTAAATCGACGATTTTTTTTTTTAATTCTTCTTTTGGCAGATTTTTTGCATGATTCGTGCACAGACAATGATTTTTAATAAGAATCCAGAATTTCAGTCGGTTCAGTACCATAGAGCCGACCCGAATGCTAAAACGACCGACCCCAAGTATTTAAACTATGATTATTTGAAAAAAATTCTTTTGTCAGATTTTTTATTGATTCGTGTACAGACCATGATTCTTAGTAAAAATTCAAATTTTCCATTGGTTCGAGGACCGAAGTTATGACCGACTTAAAGTGTTAAAACGACCGACCCCAAGAGCCAAAACGACTGACCCCAAGTGTTAAATCGACTTTTTTGTTGTCTTCTTTTAGCAGATTTTTTGCGTGATTGTACAGACCATGATTCTTAGTAAGAATCCATAATATTCGTCGGTTCGGTGCCATAGGGCCGAAGTTATGACCGACCTCAAGTGTTGTTACAAAACGCCCGTAAAACGATGAATTATTTAAAAATTCTTCTTTTGGCAATTTTTTGCATGATTCGTGTACAGACCATGATTCTTAGTAAGAATCCAACATTTCCGTCGGTTTGGTGCCATATTTCCGAAGTAATGACCGACCCTAAGTATCAAAACGACCGACCCCAAGTGCAAAAACGACCGATCCCAAGTGTTTAAACGATGATTCTTTTTTTTAAATTCTTCTTTTGGCAGATTTTTTTATTAATTCGTCATGATTTTTTAATAAGATTCCAGAATTTCAGTCGGTTCGGTACCATAGAGCCGACCCAAATGCTGAAACGACCGACCCCAAGTATTTAAAAGATGATTTTTTGAAAAAAAATCTTTTGGCTGATTTTTTATTGATTCGTGTACAAACCATGATTCTTAGTAAACATCCAAATTTTCCCGTCGGTTCGGTGCCATAGAGCCGTAGTTATGACCGACCTCAAGTGTTGTTACAAAGCGCTCGTAAAACGATGAATTATTAAAAAATTCTTCTTTTGGCAAATTTTTTGCATGATTCGTGTACAGGCCGTAATTATTAGGAAGAATTCAATATTTCCGTCGGTTTTGTTGCCATAGAGCCAAAGTAATGTCCGACCCTAAGTATCAAACCGACCGACCCCAAGTGCCAAAACGACCGACCCCAAGTGCCAAAACGACTGACCCCAAGTGTTAAAACGATGATTTTTTTTTTAAATTCTTCTTTTGGCAGTTTTTTGATTATTTCGTGTACAGACCATGATTTTAAATAAGAATCCAGAATTTCAGTCGGTTCGGTACCATAGAGCCAATCCAAACGCTAAAAAGACCAACCCCATGATTTTTTGAAATTTTTTTTCGGCAGATTTTTAATTGATTTGTGTACAGACCGTGATTCTTAGGAAGAATCCATAATTTCAGTCGGTTCGGTGCCATAGGGCCGAAGTAATGACCGAACCCAGGAGTTAAAACGACCGACCCCAAGAGTCAAAACGACCGACCCAAGTGTTAAAACAATGTTTTTTTTGTTTAAATTCTTCTTTTCGCAGATTTTTTTTATTAATTCGTCTACAGACCATGATTTTTGATAATAATCCAGAATTTCAGTCGGTTCAGTACAGTAGTGCCGACCCAAATGCTAAAACGACCGACCCCAAGTATTTAAACGATGATTTTTTGAAAAAAAATCTTTTGACAGATTTTTGATTTATTCGTGTGCAAACTGATTCCTAGTAAAAATTCAAATTATCCGTCGGTTCGGTGCCATAGGGCCGAAGTTATGACCGACCTCAAGTGTTGTTACAAAGCGCCCGTAAAACGATGAATTTCTTAAAATTCTTCTTTTGGTGCATTTTTTTAATGATCCATGTACAGAACATGAATCTTAGTAAGAATCCAAAATTTCAGTCGGTTCGGTGCCATAGAGCCGACCCAAATGCTAAAACGACCGACCCCAAGTATTCAAACGATGATTTTTTGAAAAAAAATCTTTTGCAGATTTTTGATTGGTTCGTGTATAAAGACCATGATTCTTAGTAAAAATCCAAATTTTCCGTCGGTTTGGTGCCATAGGGCCGAAGTTATGACCGACCCCAAGTGCCGAGACGACGGACCCCAATTGTTAAATCGACGATTTTTTTTTAATTCTTCTTTTGGCAGATTTTTTGCATGATTCGTGCACAGACAATGATTTTTAATAAGAATCCAGAATTTCAGTCGGTTCAGTACCATAGAGCCGACCCGAATGCTAAAACGACCGACCCCAAGTATTTAAACTATGATTATTTCAAAAAAATTGTTTTGTCAGATTTTTTATTGATTCGTGTACAGACCATGATTCTTAGTAAAAATTCAAATTTTCCATTGGTTCGAGGGCCGAAGTTATGACCGACTTAAAATGTTAAAACGACCGACCCCAAGAGCCAAAACGACGGACCCCAAGTGTTAAATCGACTTTTTTGTTGTCTTCTCTTAGCAGATTTTTTGCGTGATTGTACAGACCATGATTCTTAGTAAGAATCCATAATATTCGTCGGTTCGGTGCCATAGGGCCGAAGTTATGACCGACCTCAAGTGTTGTTACAAAACGCCCGTAAAACGATGAATTGTTTAAAAATTCTTCTTTTGGCAATTTTTTGCATGATTCGTGTACAGACCATGATTCTTAGTAAGAATCCAACATTTCCGTCGGTTTGGTGCCATATTTCCGAAGTAATGACCGACCCTAAGTGCAAAAACGACCGATCCCAAGTGTTTAAACGATGATTCTTTTTTTTAAATTCTTCTTTTGGCAGATTTTTTTATTAATTCGTCATGATTTTTTAATAAGATTCCAGAATTTCAGTCGGTTCGGTACCATAGAGCCGACCCAAATGCTGAAACGACCGACCCCAAGTATTTAAAAGATGATTTTTTGAAAAAAAATCTTTTGGCTGATTTTTTATTGATTCGTGTACAAACCATGATTCTTAGTAAACATCCAAATTTTCCCGTCGGTTCGGTGCCATAGAGCCGTAGTTATGACCGACCTCAAGTGTTGTTACAAAGCGCTCGTAAAACGATGAATTATTAAAAAATTCTTCTTTTGGCAAATTTTTTGCATGATTCGTGTACAGGCCGTAATTATTAGGAAGAATTCAATATTTCCGTCGGTTTTGTTGCCATAGAGCCAAAGTAATGTCCGACCCTAAGTATCAAACCGACCGACCCCAAGTGCCAAAACGACCGACCCCAAGTGCCAAAACGACTGACCCCAAGTGTTAAAACGATGATTTTTTTTTTTAAATTCTTCTTTTGGCAGTTTTTTGATTATTTCGTGTACAGACCATGATTTTTAATAAGAATCCAGAATTTCAGTCGGTTCGGTACCATAGAGCCAATCCAAACGCTAAAAAGACCAACCCCATGATTTTTTGAAATTTTTTTTCGGCAGATTTTTAATTGATTTGTGTACAGACCGTGATTCTTAGGAAGAATCCATAATTTCAGTCGGTTCGGTGCCATAGGGCCGAAGTAATGACCGAACCCAGGAGTTAAAACGACCGACCCCAAGAGTCAAAACGACCGACCCAAGTGTTAAAACAATGTTTTTTTTGTTTAAATTCTTCTTTTCGCAGATTTTTTTATTAATTCGTCTACAGACCATGATTTTTGATAAGAATCCAGAATTTCAGTCGGTTCAGTACAGTAGTGCCGACCCAAATGCTAAAACGACCGACCCCAAGTATTTAAACGATGATTTTTTGAAAAAAAATCTTTTGGCAGATTTTTGATTTATTCGTGTACAAACTGATTCCTAGTAAAAATTCAAATTATCCGTCGGTTCGGTGCCATAGGGCCGAAGTTATGACCGACCTCAAGTGTTGTTACAAAGCGCCCGTAAAACGATGAATTTCTTAAAATTCTTCTTTTGGTGCATTTTTTTAATGATCCATGTACAGAACATGAATCTTAGTAAGAATCCAAAATTTCAGTCGGTTCGGTGCCATAGAGCCGACCCAAATGCTAAAACGACCGACCCCAAGTATTCAAACGATGATTTTTTGAAAAAAAATCTTTTGCAGATTTTTGATTGGTTCGTGTATAAAGACCATGATTCTTAGTAAAAATCCAAATTTTCCGTCGGTTTGGTGCCATAGGGCCGAAGTTATGACCGACCCCAAGTGCCGAGACGACGGACCCCAATTGTTAAATCGACGATTTTTTTTGAATTCTTCTTTTGGCAGATTTTTTGCATGATTCGTGCACAGACAATGATTTTTAATAAGAATCCAGAATTTCAGTCGGTTCAGTACCATAGAGCCGACCCGAATGCTAAAACGACCGACCCCAAGTATTTAAACTATGATTATTTCAAAAAAATTGTTTTGTCAGATTTTTTATTGATTCGTGTACAGACCATGATTCTTAGTAAAAATTCAAATTTTCCATTGGTTCGAGGGCCGAAGTTATGACCGACTTAAAATGTTAAAACGACCGACCCCAAGAGCCAAAACGACGGACCCCAAGTGTTAAATCGACTTTTTTGTTGTCTTCTCTTAGCAGATTTTTTGCGTGATTGTACAGACCATGATTCTTAGTAAGAATCCATAATATTCGTCGGTTCGGTGCCATAGGGCCGAAGTTATGACCGACCTCAAGTGTTGTTACAAAACGCCCGTAAAACGATGAATTGTTTAAAAATTCTTCTTTTGGCAATTTTTTGCATGATTCGTGTACAGACCATGATTCTTAGTAAGAATCCAACATTTCCGTCGGTTTGGTGCCATATTTCCGAAGTAATGACCGACCCTAAGTGCAAAAACGACCGATCCCAAGTGTTTAAACGATGATTCTTTTTTTTAAATTCTTCTTTTGGCAGATTTTTTTATTAATTCGTCATGATTTTTTAATAAGATTCCAGAATTTCAGTCGGTTCGGTGCCATAGGGCCGAAGTAATGACCGACCCCAGGAGCCAAAACGACCGACCCCAAGAGTCAAAACGACCGAGCCAAGTGTTAAAACAATGATTTTTTTATTTTTTTTTTTTTTTTTTTTTTATTTTAACTTTATGAGTAAAACCTCAAATTGTAATATTTAATTAAATGAAGACAATATAAGCGAAACTCAATCGAAAATCTGAAAACAGAAAAATCAGAAAAAGATATTGACACATCAGTCCCAGATGTGTCAATATCTTTTTCTGATTTTTCTGTTTTCAGATTTTCGATTGAGTTTCGCTTATATTGTCTTCATTTAATTAAATATTTAATGATTTTTTTGTTTAAATTCTTCTTTTGGCAGATTTTTTCATTAATTCGTGTACAGACCATGATTTTTTATAAGAATCCAGAATTTCAGTCGGTTCAGCACAGTAGTGCCGACCCAAATGCTAAAACGACCGACCCCAAGTATTTAAATGATGATTTTTAGAAAAAAAATCTTTTGGCAGATTTTCGATTTATTCGTGTACAAACTGATTCCTAGTAAAAATTCAAATTATCCGTCGGTTCGGTGCCATAGGGCCGAAGTTACGACCGACCACACGTGTTGTTACAAAGCGCCCGTAAAACGATGAATTTCTGAAAAATTCTTCTGTAGGTACATTTTTTGATTGATTCGTGTACAGAACATAAATTTTAGTAAGAATCCAAAATTTCAGTCGTTTCGGTGCCATAGGTCCGAAGTGATGACCAACCCCAGGAGTTAAAGCAACCCACCCCAAGTACCAAAAAAATCGACCCCAAATGTTAAAACGATGATTTTTTTGTTTGAATTCTTCTTTTAGCAGATTTTTTGATTAATTCGTGTACAGACCATGATTTTTTATAAAAATCCAGAATTTAAGTCGGTTCAGTGACATAGTGCGGACCCAAATGCTAAAACGACCGACCCCAAGTATTCAAACGATGATTTATTGAAAAAAAATCTTTTGTAGATTTTTGATTGGTTCGTGTACAGACCATGATTCTTAGTAAAAATCCAAATTTTCGGTCGGTTTGGTGCCATAGCCGAAGTTATGACCGACTTCATGTCTTAAAACGACCGACCCCAAGTGCCAAGACGACGGACCCCAAGTGTTAAATCAACGATTTTTTTTTAAATTCTTCTTCTGGCAGATTTTTGTGTACAGACCATGATTCTTAGTAAGAATCCATAATTTCCGTCTGTTCGGTGCCATAGGGCCGAAGTTATGACCGACCTCAAGGCGGTCATATCTTCGGCCGTTCATAAGTTGTTACAAAGCCCGTAAAAATTCGATGAATTATTTAAAAACTCTTCTCTTGCAAATTTTTTGCATGATTCGTGTACAGACCATGATTCTAAGGAAGAGTTCAAAATTTCCGTCGGTTTGGTGCCATAGGGCTGAAGTGATAACCGACCCCAGGAGTTAAAACGACCGACCCCAAGAGCCAAAACGACCAACCCAAGTGTTAAAACGATTTTTTTTTTTTAATTCTTTTTTTGACAGATTTTTTTATTAATTCGTGTACAGATTATGATTTTTAATAAAAATCCAGAATTTCAGACGGTTCGGCACCATAAAGCCGACCCAAATGCTTAAAACGTCCGACCCCTAGTATTTAAACGACGATTCTTTGAAAAAAAATCTTTTGTCAGATTTTTTATTGATTCGTGTACAGACCATGATTCTTAGGAAGAATCCATAATTTCAGTCGGTTTGGTGCCATAGGGCCGAAGTTATGACCGACCACAAGTGTTGTTACAAAGCGCCCGTAAAACGATGAATTTCTTGAAATTCTTCTTCTGGTGCATTTTTTAATGATTCATGTACAGAACATGAATGTTAGTAGGAATCCAAAATTTCAGTCGGTTCGGTGTCATAGAGCCGACCCAAATGCTAAAACGACCGACCCCAAGTATTCAAACGATGATTTTTTGAAAAAAAATCTTTTGCAGATTTTTGATTGGTTCGTGTATAAAGACCATGATTCTTAGTAAAAATCCAAATTTTCAGTCGGTTTGGTGCCACAGGGCCGAAGTTATGACCGACCCCAAGTGCCAAGACGACGGACCCCAAGTGTTAAATCGACGATTTTTTTTTTTTAATTCTTCTTTTGGCAGATTTTTTGCATGATTCGTGCACAGACAATGATTTTTAATAAGAATCCAGAATTTCAGTCGGTTCAGTACCATAGAGCCGACCCGAATGCTAAAACGACCGACCCCAAGTATTTAAACTATGATTATTTGAAAAAAATTCTTTTGTCAGATTTTTTATTGATTCGTGTACAGACCATGATTCTTAGTAAAAATTCAAATTTTCCATTGGTTCGAGGACCGAAGTTATGACCGACTTAAAGTGTTAAAACGACCGACCCCAAGAGCCAAAACGACTGACCCCAAGTGTTAAATCGACTTTTTTGTTGTCTTCTTTTAGCAGATTTTTTGCGTGATTGTACAGACCATGATTCTTAGTAAGAATCCATAATATTTGTCGGTTCGGTGCCATAGGGCCGAAGTTATGACCGACCTCAAGTGTTGTTACAAAACGCCCGTAAAACGATGAATTGTTTAAAAATTCTTCTTTTGGCAATTTTTTGCATGATTCGTGTACAGACCATGATTCTTAGTAAGAATCCAACATTTCCGTCGGTTTGGTGCCATATTTCCGAAGTAATGACCGACCCTAAGTATCAAAACGACCGACCCCAAGTGCAAAAACGACCGATCCCAAGTGTTTAAACGATGATTCTTTTTTTTAAATTCTTCTTTTGGCAGATTTTTTTATTAATTCGTCATGATTTTTTAATAAGATTCCAGAATTTCAGTCGGTTCAGTACCATAGAGCCGACCCAAATGCTAAAACGACCGACCCCAAGTATTTAAACGATGATTTAAAAAAAAAAACATCTTTTTTCAAATTTTTTTATTGATTCGTGTACTTAGGAAGATGATTCTTAGGAAGAATCCATAATTTTAGTCGGATCGGTCAAATTAATAAGTTGTAATCATTGAATGTACCGTAGGTATTAAATAAATAAAATCCATAAACGTAAAAATTAATCATTCTTATTTTCTCCCTTATTATTTCCTATACTATTCATCCGATTGCGATGAAGCTTTGGTGGTTTGTTGTGTGAATGCCCTCGAAGGTTTCTATATATAAAGGTAAGCTCTTGCGTTACGAAATTTAAATGAAAAATTTGCAAAAGTGGCGCGCAATTGCTTGAACAATGTGTGTATTTCATATAGTTCAGTGGAAGGAAAATTTTCATTTAAATTCAATTTTTAAATAATATTTTTTTTTTTAAATTCGTTTATTTTTCATTCAAATTTCATAAAGTCGAGGGGGATGGGAAACTCTGAGGAAAAAACTGAGTAGGGAAGTTCACGGGAGGAGTGAAGGGGGGGAGACGAGAAAGGTTGAAGTGGAACGCGGGACGGAGAGATGGGAGGGGGGTGGCGTGGAAGGTGCGCGGGAATAATTTCTTTCTTTGTGTGGCATTGAAACGCAGGCCGGGTAAAGTTAAATGAGTTTTTATAGGTATATTTTTAGATTACTTAACTTGTGTATTCATAATATAAACTGTGAACACTGATATTATCATTCGGTTATTCCACATTTCCGAAGGAGATTTTTAAAGTTCAAGGATTCGGTCAAATTAATATGCTGTACCTAACAAGTTGTTTACGTCGGTCAACTTGGTGTTATCTATGTACTTGTGTTATTTATTTATAGATTTTTATAGCGACAGTGAGGACTTTTTGGTACCTACTTACTAGTAATGTTCCTTCACGAAAATATCATAGTATCTCCTGAACAAAACAAGGATTAGGTTTTCGGTAGATCATTTTCGAAAAGGCAGTGCGTGGGAAAACAGGTAAGAAAATAGAAGGGAGTTGGTTGTTGGTGTATTGGTCCATATGTGTTCATATCCGACAGTGATTTTCTTCCCAAACATCACTGAGAAACAGTTTTTGTCTTGCTTACTCCAGCGTATTGTTTTTAGCAAGAGACCGACAACAAGCATATCGAAAATATATTTGGCAAAGTTTTTTTTACATTTTTTGCAGGAATTCTTTCATTAGATACGAGTAGATAGGTAATGAACTTTTATGAATTTCATTTCAATTTTCTTTTCGGAATAACAAGTTTGAAACATGACGACCTCCGTGTTTAAGTGGTTACCATCCTTAACTACGATTCCGGAGGTCGCGATTTCAAATCCCGGCGTGTGCAAGTACATTTTATTTGATTAATTTAAATAAATAATTAATTTGATTCATTTAAATTATTTTAAAAATAAAATAAACTATTCTATCACAAATAATCTTACATCTTATTTTTCTTATTCTATTACTTTTTAGTGTATCTAGTACTTTTTTTTTTAATTTTAAATGATTTGTTTTGAATATTTAACTTTATATTATGATATACAAAAAGTTCTTTTCACTTACAAAAGTGTGTAAAAGTGTACAAAGTGTTCACACATAAGTGTACAAATTTTTTTAGTTTTTTTTCTTCACACTGAATGTTAAGTTATAATTTTTAGTTATTAATTAATTTTTATTTTTTCCCCTTTACAAACGAGTTTTTAACTTTCGTGAAGGTAAATATGTCTAGTTTATAATTTGAAATATATATTATCATGTTAATTTAAGTACCTTTATGATTGTAATAAATAAATTAAAATAAATAAAAAAAATTATATTAAATTGTCTTCGCAATATCGCCCTAGGAAGACCACCATGGAAATTCGAAACGTTGCTTGAAATGACTTTAGCCATGTTTAGTGGCCAGATCTGACTAGACAGGTACTTCCTTACCTTCCTCTTTCTCATCTCATTCCCCTCCCAACTACATCTTCACTACATACCCCAATTGGGGATGTCACAGTCTCAAAGGCCTCAGGACGGTTTGGCGCAGTTTGGACATTTGGGCGGCACACAATAATCACATAAAAATAATAAAAATTCTCTACACAAGCAACGCATCTGTGTGAGTACCTACTGTGTTCGACTCAACACTGATTGTAAAGCCAATAATCAAAACAATGAATTATGTAGAAATGTCGATAGTAGGTTAGGTTAGATACTATATATTTTGAAGCCTATTACTGTTTTTATAATGCCCTGCATACGTACTGCTGTTAATAATTATTAATATAACGGAGACCTTTTTTGTTCATTTTGATATGAATCTCCAAATTGATATGGTTCCTACTCACCTTGCCAGAGAACTAAATGCGCTTTGTGTGACTCATACCTCTGTTGGGGAATTCCCGACCAACCGGATATCCAGTACGGACAAGACCTTGTTCAGAAACAAGTCAAGATATTCACGATTATCAAATATCTGATGAGAACTAACTGTTAAACACGAAGATATTTGAACAAACTGGTAGCTAAACCACATTCAAGAATATATTAATTAATAATCAACTTAACACTAAAGCAGAAAATCTGTGATTCATTTTGACAATTCATCACTCTTCAGTTCGAGTGCTTTTCATTCGAAAAGTACTCGAACTCCTTGCATTTTCAAAATAAATACTGAACGCCCTGAGCCGGGCGACCGAAGTGGCTCAGCAGTAGATGTACTGAATTGAGCAGAAAGCTCCCTGAGTCGTTTAAAGACTGTTAAAAATTAAAGTGGCTCAGTGGTAGGAGACTTCTTTGTAACAAGAAAGTAGGCGATATGGGTACCAAACTACGCCCATCAATCTACACAACTCGAATTTCAGAGTAAAAAATTGAGCAAAAAGCTCCTTTGTACCTTCTTGCGAGAAAAGGCCCATGCTGAATGCCTTGACCCTGGCGATCGAAGTGGCTCAGTATATAGCAGGTGTACTTAATGCCTGGACCCTTTGTGCAGGCAGACAACCTTGCTTCATCCACATTCAAATGTCAAATCGTTTAGTACTTTTACCAATTAGTTGCCTGCAACGGGCAAAATCTAAACTAACTATCGGTTTCTCCGCAGGGGTAGGCAGAGAGGACAGACCGCCAAACAATTCGGTCTTGGCACACACTCCTTGCCTCGTTCACATTCATGCATCGTCTCATTCATGCATCGTCTCATTCATGCATCGTCTCATTCATGCTCTTCTATTATTCTGACTCTTGACATGGCCCGACTCAACTGTCTGATTCACTTGGTCGTGCCATGTCTTCCTCGGGCGGCCCCGACTTCTTCTGCCATTCACATTTGCGTCATGTATTATCCTTATACTCCTTTCCTCGTTCATATCTAGTACAATAATATTTACCTTACCTTTCGATTTGGGAGGCGGGAATGGGTACCGCCGCCCCGGGAACCTTTATTGGATAACCAACACCTCTGCCATAGGTCACCCCAAGTGGTTCGCTACGTTTGGTGATTTAGCAGGGGTGCCCGGGTCCATGGGGTGAGGTTTGTCAAGGTCTTGGAGGCGGATGACCTGGACATATTGAACCCCAGATTCCTACCCACCCCACCCCTTAAACCCTTTTCCTTCCCAGAACTCTCCTCTCCTTCCTTTCCTAAAAAAAACCCTCTACACAGCATCCCCAAAGATGACATAGGCCTTGAGAGAAATCATTTTCCTCTGGGCTTCCTGTGTGGAGCTCATGTAAAAAAAAAAACTTACCTACTTGGTCAAGGGCGGATTTAGTGGGGGGGCACGTGCCCCCCCCCCCCCCAGACGGTGTTTTTGTGTACTGTGGGGATTCCATCACAGTACATACTTAGAAGCTAAAACTGTCTTTTTTAAACATTTAATTTTTCGAATATTTTGACACTTTCAAAAAACCTTCCTATAAATACTTGAACTTTTAGAAATAAACTTGAAGTATGATACTTCAAGTTTATTTCTAACAGTAATTGTTGTTTTTTGCCCGTCCGCCCCTTGTGCCCGCCTAGAAAAAAATCCTGGATCCGCCCTTGTACTTGGTACTAGTTCTGAACGATTTTTAAACATTTTAGTAGGGTGCTCGATATAACATTTCGGTTGTCTGTAAATCTGTGCGTGGAATGTTAGTTATAGGTACCGGATTCCTGCATGAAATTTTTCACGTGCTATGAGCTTAAATTTGCTTTAAAGTAAGTGTAATTTTAAAAATTGGATCCGAATGTACAAGTGATAAAGGAGGTGCATACCCCGAATATAACATAATATTCGAACAGAAAAAACTGTCTTTTTCAAAATCGGAATTATGATATCCCGTGATTATTCATGTAACTGTGTTAGTAATATCATAAAATACGCGAAAAATGTGTAAAAGTAAAAAATATTATGATAAAATCACCATTCACGGAACAAAACCACTGCACGGCCGCGCCGGTTTCGAGTAGGTACCTACCTACTTACGAGTACCTACTTGCGAGTACTTACTTACGGGTACGTATTCATTCGATATTGTTCAAGAAGGTCGAATTCAAATAAATAATTTGATCGTGTAATGTATAATGGGTCTTCAAGATCGAAATAATATTCAGAAAGGAAGTTAATCGAGATCACGGACTACTGGGAACAAGGTCTGGAAAAACCAACGTTTTTGAAAGGCGAAAGCTATTTACAATCAATTCTTTAATTGCGAATAATGATGGGTTTGTAGTTATGTAGGTTACCACTGAATAATGAAATAAGTAGGCATAGGCAATTTATTTCCTATTTTATACGTCCACGGGTTAATAATATTTATTTATTTTTATTCATAACTTCATGAGTAAAACCGTAAATTGTAATATTTAAATAATATGTATTATTTCATTAAATGCAGACAATATTGGAGAAACTCAATAAAAAATCTGGAAACAGAAAAAGATATGTGACATCTGGGACTCGAACCCAGGACCTTCGGCTTTCCGGGCCGCAACTCTACCAACTAATGTGTCCCTATCTCTATCCGATTCGGTCATACTTGCCTTTACATTAAGAACTACCAATACTATCTTCATTTTCTTAACACATATTTTATTGGCTGCTATCTTTGTGTATGATTGCAAGATTCAAACCCGAACTAAATGCCATATATTTGATGTCTGAATAATTTTTTAGCCATTTTTTTTAATATGCGACATCTATTGATTTTTCTGCAAGTCTAGGATGAATATTTATTTTTGTTTTTAACTTTATGAGTAAACCATAGTTGCGGCCCGAAAAGCCGAAGGTCCTGGGTTCAAGTCCCAGATGTGCCCAAATCTTTTTTTTTTTTTGTTTCCAGATTTTCGATTGAGTTTCTCTAATATTGTCTTCATTTAATTATTACAATTTGAGTTTTTATCTATAAAGTTAAAAATAAAAATAAATATTCACCCTTAACTTGCAGAAAAGTCAATGGATTTTTTTTACATTAGCTCCACACAGGAGGCCATGAGGAAAATAATTCCCCTCAGGGCCTATGTCATCTTTGGGGATGCTGTGTGGAGGGTATTTTTAGGGAAAGGAAGGAGAGGAAATTCTGGGAAGGAAAAAAGATATAAGGGGTGAGTAGGAATCTGGGGGATAGTGTGTCCAGGAGTGACGGATGTATGAATCTATGAATCCATGTATGAATCTATCTACGATGTATGAATCTACCACTGCGGTGCAAGGCAAAATGTTCCGGAAGAGTCCTGCTGGAGAGGTCAAAAGATCTGCCTCAACCAGTCTCTCCCGAAGAGGGCAGACGCATCCACCGCCAAGATCCTGACAAACCTCACCCCATGAACTCGGGCACCCCTGCTAAGTCACCAAACGTAGCGAATCACTTAGGGTGACCTATGGCAGAGGTGTTGGTTATCCAATAAATGATTCCCGGGGCGGCGGTACCCATACCCACCTCCCAAATTATTAGTCGGTTAGTAGATGTCGAATATAAAAAAATGGATAAAAATTTATCCAGACACTATCTAGATTCTAAATAGAATTTAGTTCGGGTTTGAATCTTGCAGATCATACATAAAGATAGCAGCCAATAAAATATCTGTTAGAAAATGAAGATAATATTGATAGTTCTTAATACAGTTAAAAATGACCGAATCGTATAGGGACACATTAGCTCAGTCGGTTGAGTTGCGGCCCAGAAAGCCGAAGGTCCTGTGTTCGAGTCCCTGATGTCCCCATGGCTTTTTCCGATTTTTCTATTTCCAGATTTTGACAAAACTATTTATTCATATTCATATTGCGTATGTACGGACGCAAACAATTAATTATTCTTGATATTTAAAAAAGCATTTTTCCATAAAATAATTATACGCGCGCCATCATCTGTGAAAGAGTAGAATATGAACTCAAGTCGTGAAGTAGGCTCATTCAGGAGTTCGTAACAGTCGAGTTCCGAATTTACTATTTAAAAAAAGAAACACAGGTCGCTTATCCTTCGCCAATCCTCAAGTACACCTGTGTATTTTCTAATAAACAAAAGTGTAGTTATTTTGTTCTTACAGGATATTTAACCTTAAGGTTAAACGTCACATACGTTATAATCTACGCATTCACAGATGGCGCCAATTAAATTATTTTAGGTTTTTAATACTTTTTGCACGTTTTGCTTTAAAATATTGAGGTGATTTAATTGTTTGCGCCCGTACATATTTAATATGAATATAAATAAATAATTTTGTCCATAAACAAACCCAAATCTTTCAAGGGAGGCTGAAAAATTCAATTTTTTATGGGTGACTCAATCCAATATTGTATTTTTCAGCCTTTTTTTAAAGATTTGGGTTTGTTTATGGTCAAAACTATTTATTTATATTCATATTATGTATGTACGGGCACAAACAATTAATTCACCTCAATATTTTAAAGCAAAACGTGCAAAAATAATTAAAAACCTAAAATAATTTAATTGGCGCCATCTGTGAATGCGTAGATTATAACGTATGTGAAGTTACCCTAAATTAATAAATAGTATAAACTTTCGCTAATTTATTCTGCAATGTTCAATATAACACAACGGTAAATTATATTTTAATGGTGTAGGTATACTATACAAGAATTCAATCTTCCTGGAGCCTGTGGAACTATAAGTACTATGAATGGCATTCTCATTTTTGGGGAATATATCGGGACTGAAGAAAGTGAGAAAAATATTGAAATATAAGAGATGTGTTATCCGCAGTTTTTACTGGGTGGGACTGAGCTTCCTGGTGTCGCAGATTTTGTTTACCAATTAACGAATAAACTAAATGAACGAATAATTAACGAATAACCTAAACGAACGTTAAATTAAATTAATAAATTCTTTCCGTATTCAAAACTATGTACATATACTGTTTACCAATTTTACTTCACACCTTCAAAAAATCAACGAAATGAACAAATTCTTTCGTATGAAAACTACTCCGATTAGGTAGTAGTCATGCGGACATCACAGCTTACTTCTTTTGTATTTCAATATCTTTGGTTAAAATAAATAGGATAGTTTGGAAGTACGTACTGGCACTGGTATTCACTATTAGTACTTGCCTAATCACCAAAAGAAAGCTTTATTGTTTTAAAACTAAATGTGTATTTAAAATGCTACTTTGCAGGGTCAGGACCCAAAAACACACTGTAGACTTCTACTACAAGGTATAATTCTGCAAAATGATTTAAAAACCTTCGTAAAATCTATAGGGGTAAGTACCTAGTTAAAATTCTAATTTAAAAAAAAAACTAAACTATTCCTAACGACAGCTCATATGGATTTCATCATCGAAGTTCGTCCTCTTCCTTCCCAAGTGTCTTGTTTAAAAACGAAAAAGACAGAAGATACAAGAACGATAACGTCACGTATGATCTTTCGCTGTGACAAGTATACTTAACTATTTTATGGGTGAATGATTTTCGATGGGGTGATTAATTTATTTTTGTAAGATCGATTAGTAAAAAGAGAATTTTTAAATGTTTTGTTCTGCTTAGAAATATGTATTGATCTTCCACTTCTACAGGCTGGGAACAGTCCTGGATTTGTGAATAGGTTGTATAGGCCGCGGCCTAGGGGCAGCAGGTTTTAGGGGGTGGCGCCAAGCCTACAAGTGAGTGATTATGATAGATAGCAACTTCTAAGAAAAAGGAAGGGGCACACAGTGGTTGCAAATGCTCATTACCATCTAAAAAATCTGTAACTTCTTTGTTTCTTATCATAAAAAAATAAAATTTGGTGTGCTGATTAAAAACTGATTTTATATTTTTATTTAGTGAATTGTTATTATTTTAATATTAAACATGTCATTTCAAAACCAATTTATCTTTTTTTACTACTGCGACAAGTATTAACTTGTCGCAGTAGTACAAAAATTATTTCTGATAATAAAAAGCAGCGGATAAACCATTATTTGACGCTGTTGCGCAAAAAATCCGCAGACTTTCTTTAATGATCATATTAAAAAATTATTTGATTATAAAATGGTGTTTTAATATCCACAGAGGCAAACCCTGCGCCCAGTTGAAAGTTTACCTGAATTTTGTCAAAATCTGGTTTAGGATTGCTTGAAGCATTAAATCACTGTTATTTAAAAAATTATATATTAAAAATACATATAATTAAAGATTAAATACAGCTATGTATAAACAAGCTCAAAAGCTTTAAATTTGTACCACGAAATATTCCACATTTTGATCCAATTAAATATCTCATCATGACCAAAGACGTTACATACTTTAGACGCGGGGTAGAAATCTCAAAAGTGGGAAGCCAAACGCAAGACAATTGCACTGTTCTCGATTTCTAGTACTTTAGTACTAAACTGTCACTCGTCAAGTAGGGTCATGTCTTACCAGTAGGAAAATTGTATTTAAAAAGCGCCAAAATGCCCTCCAGTATGATGAGAAAATGTTTCCATTACACGGCAAACATTAGTAAAAGTGAAGAAATAACATTTAATTTATATGTACACACAAATATATATATATATATATATATATATATATATATATATATATATATATATATATATATATATATATATATATATATATATATATATATATATATATATATATATATATATATATATATATATATATATTAATACACAGTTGGCATTTGTTTTTCGAAAACTCACTATGGAAACGTTGCCTTTTAGAGACAGGCGAAAATCGACCACTCTGCCTATCCAGTTTCACCGACCGCAGAGATCGATTTGGCCGGACAGGGGGCATGGACAGCGATCTCATACAAAAAATCGTAAAAAAAATCGCGTTTTGATGATGCGATAATCGACCCTTCTCCCCCGCGATCCGCAAGACCTTACGGCGCACTGTCGCTTAAAAAAAAAGTCGCTTACGCCCTTTCAGATAAAAAAATTCAGAGCACGTTTCAGTACTTTGACTTTGCGACAAAAATTAAGCGTTTTTTGGCCTTTAAAATTTAAAGAAAAAAACTGGCGGCGAAAACTAGAACTCTAATAAAATCACTCAATTCGGCTCGGTTACACTTCTCGCCGACAGGTTCGCATTAAAAAACAAGAGATGTCTTTTTTCCAATAGTTTCAATGCAAATTAAAATGCTAGGAATATCGAGTCAGGTCAGGATTAACCCATCTCTTTTTGCATGTTTGCGAATGCTGAGATAGGTATATGTAGATTTCAAATGTCAGTTTTATGCTACCGAAACGGACCTCTTAGCGGTTTCGGTCGGGGAATACTGCATTACAGCCCAAAAAGCGATCCCAGCTTTGATATTTTTAAAAAATATAATAGAGTAGGGGAATACGCAACTTTTGATACCAAAATTATATACGCATCTCTTATAAAATATGTCAGTAGAAGCTGACAAATATCACACATTTCCTGAAAAATTCATGTCGAAAATGCGTTCTGCCATATGAAAAAAATTCAATTTATAACGGGGCAGGTACCTACCGTTCCATCGATAGAAAAGTAACAAAATACCTAATGTTGACGCAATTGTTATTGAGAAAACGCGTAGGTAGGTACCTACAACAATGTAATTTTTCTCGGGGCTTACCAGGTAGGTACCTACCGGCTTAGGAACAGTATTCTTTCATTTAAATATTTAATGACATGAAATTAAATAAATCACTCAAGATGGTCACTTTTTAATCTATGTAGGTACCTACCTGCACATAACTTACTCGGAATCATCTGATGATTTTGCTTATGTATTTTTTTTGTAAATGTATAACGAAATTGCTTGAAGTTGAACGGGATAATTATATATTTATTATTATTTACTTATACTTATTATGTTAAAACTGAAATCATTACGGAACTTGAATAGAATTTGAACAGAACTTTCATAGAACCTTAAAATTAACTTGAAAAATTGAGGTTTTTTAATTTCTTTTTTGTTATTTTTAGGACAAGGTTTGTATAAAACTACTGGTGAGCTCTGGCATAACGAAATTTGCATAAAAATATTTCAATAGGTGGCACGCGAGCTGTTTGAAAACTAAATGTACCGGCAATGGATTAAGGAAGCGCGGGAGGGGGGGAGGAAAACAAGGGAGGGGGTTTACCAGGTAGGTACCTACCGGCTTAGGAACAGTATTCTTTCATTTAAATATTTAATGACATGAAATTAAATAAATCACTCAAGATGGTCACTTTTTAATCTATGTAGGTACCTACCTGCACATAACTTACTCGGAATCATCTGATGATTTTGCTTATGTATTTTTTTTGTAAATGTATAACGAAATTGCTTGAAGTTGAACGGGATAATTATATTTATTATTATTTACTTATACTTATTATGTTAAAACTGAAATAATTACGGAACTTGAATAGAATTTGAACAGAACTTTCACAGAACCTTAAAATTAACTTGAAAAATTGAGGTTTTTTAATTTCTTTTTTGTTATTTTTAGGACAAGGTTTGTATAAAACTACTGGTGAGCTCTGGCATAACGAAATTTGCATAAAAATATTTCAATCGGTGGCACGCGAGCTGTTTGAAAACTAAATGTACCGGCAATGAATTAAGGAAGCGCGGGAGGGGTGGAGGAAAACCAGGGAGGGGGGTAACCTGGGAAGGGGGAGGGGAACTCGGGAGTGGGGTTTGCGGGATGGAGGAAGGGGGGGGGAGTCTAGTACGCTATGAAAGAATATTTTTTCTGTTTTTTTTTTACTCGAATAAAACAAAAATTTTGTTTCTAAAAAATTCAGAAAAATTCATATTTGTAGCGCCGTTTTGGAAAAAAATACTTTAAGTCTATTAAGTACCTACCTGCGCACTATGAAATCAATTTTTTTTTTACTGTAATAAACCTTAGTTATTGTTTCTAAAAAAATGTGACAAATGTACCTATCGATTTGATGTCTGTATCAGACCACTAAATTATAAATTGGGAGGCGGGAATGGGTGCCGCCGCGCCTCCCCGGGAACTTTTATTGGATAACCAACACCACTACATAGTAGGGGTGCCCAGGTTCATGGGGTGAGGTTTATCTAGGTCTTGGAGGCGGATGATCAGGACTCACTGAACCCCAGATTCCTACCCACCCCTTAACCCTTTTCCTTCCCAGAACTCTCCTCTCCTTCTTTGCCTTAAAAAAACCTCCACCCAGCATCTCCCACACCCAGGAGCTCCACACAGGAGGCCGTGGGGAAAATAATTTCCGTCAGGGCCTATGTCATCTTTTGGGATGCTGTGTGGAGAATTTTTTTTAAGGAAAGGAAGGAGATGAGAGTTCTGGGAAGGAAAAGGGTATGAGGGGTGGGTAGGAATCTGGGGGTCAGTGTGGCCAGGAGTAACGGACGTATGAATCTATTCCTCACACTGCGGTGCAAGGCGAAGGGTTGGGAGAATCAGGCTGGAGTGGTCAAAATTCTCCCTCAATCAGTCTCCTCTGATCCAGCCAGCCACGCAGTGGTTGGGCAAACGTATCCGCCACCAAGACCTAGACAAATACATACAGTTTTTGAATACAAAAATGAGCTCAGGCATCACGAAATTACGCGAGAAAATGCCCGTTCTGAATCCTAGGGGCCTATTTTATCTTTGAGGATGCTGTGCGGAGGGTTTTTAAAGGGAAAGGAAGGAGAAGAAGAATTTTTTTTTAACATGATCTCCACACAGGAGGCCCTGGAAAATATGGAAGATATGAATATAAAAGATGGATGGGGAAGGGGATAAGGAGGGAAAGGATAAGAGGGAGATATAAGTTAGTGACGTGTTTTATATTGTTAATGGACTTTTTGTCCGTAAACAAATAAATTATATACAGCGGGTACCCGGCATGCGTTGCAAAGCCACTTTAACCTCGGGGTCAATTAAACTGTAATGGTTCCATCCCAAATCCCGGAAAACTACATTATAATGCAAGCGCCTGAACTATATAACATTATATACAATGGGTGCCCGGCATGCGTTGCAAGGCCACTGTAACCTCAGGGTCAACTTAACTGTAATGGTTCCATCCCGATTCCCGGGAAATAACATTTTAATGCAAGCGCCTGCAATATATAACATTATATACAACGGGTACCCGGCATGCGTTGCAACGTCACTGTTACCTCGGAGTCAACTTAACTGTATTGTGTCATCCCAATTCCCGGGAAATAACATTTTAAACCAAGTGCCTGCAATATATATAATGATATACAACGGTTACTCGGCATGCGTTGCAAGGCCACTATAACCTCTGGGTCAACTTAACTGTAATGGTTCCATTCCAATTCCTGGGAAATTACATTTTAAACCAAGCACTGCACTACATAATATTATATACAACGGGTACCCGGCATGCGTTGCAAAGTCACTGTAACCTCAGGTTTCTTCATATATTTAATTTAACACACACTCCTCCTCGCTTCATCCACGTTCACACGTCAAATCGCATAGTGTTTTAACCCGTTAGTTGCTTTTGCAACGGGCCCAGCTAGTTACTTATTATTATAAGCAATACAATAAATTTTCATGTTCCCCGTCCGACAATTTTGTACGTCATTTGAGAAAAAACACACATTCTTTAATTGTTTTATGGTACGGTCACACTTCCAACTTCCAACTTCAAACTTTCGGACGATTGCGTAGAAGGGTAGTTCATACGTTGGAAGTTCGAGTTGGAAGTTTGGCTTCAGTGTGAATGTAGCATAACTTTTTAATATATGAATAACTTTTGAATTAAGAAATTACTGAAAACCGCTGAAAAGAAAAGAGTGTTGCTTACTTGCCACATTATTTTAAGAGCATGTGAGACTATGGCGAGTCCATTTATATAACGTCGTTGATCCTGACCCTGTACTTTGACATTATTATTACATAGTATAAAATGAAGTCGCTCAAAATGTATGTGCGTGTTAATCTTTTAAACTACGCAACGGATTTTCATGCGGTTTTCACCAATAGATAGAGTGATTGAAGAATGTTTTATGTATAATATATGTAAATTATATTGGAGAAAAGCCGAGAAATTCAAAGAAAACATATTTTTGTGCGATTTAAAATGGCTGGCGTGCCGTACTATAGTCACTTTTGAAATTCGTTCTATGGAAGAAATTGGAAAATAGATGTCCTAGAGAAAGTAGTTATTTGATTTTCCCTTTTCAAATATCCAGTGTTGCATTGCAAGCATTGTATAATTAGTGGCGAGTTAATTAGTTTATATGTATAATACATGCTCTTTATAGTAGAGAAAAGCCGATAAATTCAAATATTCAATTCAGGCAGCGGGCAGCGGGCAGCTGGCAAGCGGGTGGTGTGGATTTTATAAAGATTGGGTAATGGCGTTGTGTTTCGTTAGCCACAGCAACGTGTGGCCGGGTCTGCTAGTATTAAATATACAAAAGAACAAAAAATTATCCAACAGATAAAAATTTATCGATCATTTATCTAATTAAAACCGCTGTAGGTATATCTGAAAAAAAAGTACCTTTTTTCGATTTATGTAACGGTCTTGTTCCGGGCAATTCAATAGTGGAGCAGCGCAAATGAATAATTGACCTATTCTTATGAAAAATATAAATCTGCCACTGGTTGGGGAACATGTTTCAACAAATCAACATGAAAGACGATTTCTCTATTTATCTAGAGATCTTTCATTACAATAATATAGCCTTCTGGAACTGAACAAACAGTTTGACCCACAATAACACTTGCAGGGCTTCAAGCTGATTTCCTGTAGAAACCCATTCAGGAAATTAAAAGAAAATTAAAAACACACCCACACATTTGATCATACATCACACTGATGTAACAAAAAGAGAAAAATTTAACTATAAAAACCCCAGCATCTTCCAAAATAATCATCAATCAATCCAGATCATCCAACAGTAGCACAAGATTGATTCAAACGAATCGATCAACACCAAGTTCTTTTCATTGCTACGTTGAAGTTTAGACACATAGCAGTTATGGGTCGGTTCCTGAACATGTTCCTGCTGATCTGCGTGATCGTGGGGGCTACTGCGCAGCTCACCTTCACCCCGACTTGGGGCAAGAGAGGGCTGGGGCAGCCCGGGGCCGGGGGCCAGCCTGAACAGGGCTGCAAGGCTTCAGTGGACTCCCTAATGCTCATTTACAAACTCATTCAGGTATCTACCAAAACATTTCTTTCCTATCTACATTTTGTTTTATCATATCTATATTTTCCACGATAAAACAGAACACCGAAGAGAAGTGGAGAAAAATAACAAGCTTAACCTAACCTAACTAACTAACCATATAGCAGTTTTGCCATAGGAGAACGTAGATACGATAGACCACCATACATATCTTGGCACACACTCCTTGCTCCATTAAAATTCAAATATTATATCAATTACTCTTCCGTTATTCTGACACTTGATTATGCCTTGTCAAAAACCTATTATTCTATCAATCTATTTATCACTGTTCTGTTTTCTGTTAACCGGCTGCCATGTATTTTACTTGTTTACATGTGTACATCATGTGTTATTTTATGGTGTCGCTTGTGAAAAAGGGGTAGAAGTTACAACAGAGCTGTTAATGATATGTCTTAGCCAAGACATTTTATTCTACTAAGCAGAATCCAATATTTACCAAAGATATTACTTTTTACAACAAACTGATTCATGTCAAGATTGCACACGGTTTAGAACATTTCTCTCTCCTGAACTTAGCTTTCCACTCCCAACAAATAAATGTATGTGTCTCTTGAAGTGGCAGTGCCCTGTTGGTAGTCATAATATTTCCCTCATTGAGTGTATATCCACATTGAGTAGTGGTTTGAAATATCTACTAGTAGGCACTTAAATCAGTGTGTTAAATTTTATGTTTTCAGAGCGAGGCCCAAAAGCTGATAGACTGCGAGAAATAGGAGCCGAAGTATTCTCCTCCATGAACCAAGAAAATAGCTTCTCATTGACGGATTGGGAATGAATAATAACAGACCATTTATAATGATATTTTAATTAAATAAACAATTCAAAGAATATATCACAATCTTTTATTTTTTATTTATGTATTTTATATTATTTAAGCCTTACTAATTATAAAAATATATACAGAAGAAATTAGTCTATCCAATATGATACATATTACAATTATACACACATATTTATATAGATTCTCAGGATAAAATATTTTGTGATGTGGAATAAATTGAATTGAAAGGGATTGTTTTAACAATCACCACACTCAGCTACATCTTTTATAGCTGCGTGTGGTGATAGCTTTAAGCTCATTTTAAATTTTCAACACATAAAATCATTCATTAACCCATTGAGAACCATTTTTTTACAAATAATTTGGACTTTGAATACCTATCCAATTTTACAGTGTTTATTCATTAATTGGAGTACAAAAATCAACCGTTATTATATTAAAAGTCTAGCAAAACAAAAATCAAGAACACAATAAATATCTTTTTAAAACTTTGTTGCAATATTTTTTGTTTTAAATTTTGAAATTGATAATGAAATTGAAACAAACCACAACAATTCCTTGGTTAAAAAATTCAATAGATAAATTGGTAATCATAATTTGAAACAACTTCAAAAACGGATAACAGAACAATGTTCTATGAATAATATTTTTCATTTATAAACAAAACTGAAACCATAAGTAATAAAGTAATTGACAATGCTGTTACAATGTTAAAATGCCAACCATTTTAATGTAATATATCCCAACATGTGCCACGTTTTGAAAAAATTAAAAAAATTCAACAACTCCACCACAACACGAGCATGGTGGTCAAAAAATTCTCAACTTATGTAATTATGACAACTTCAACACCCCTTTGAAAAGTCATTAATATAATTATAGTTACAAAAGAAAAAAATGAAAATAGTCTATAACCTAACTTAAAGTAATCTATTTAACCATTTTTTTTTTCAACACTTTTAATGACTTTTCTTTTTTTTTTTAAAGGAGGCGCTGAAGTTGCTTGATTCTGAGTTGTCCGGTCACCATAATTAATAACGAAATGAATAAAGAAAAATTAAATTTTTAAAAAATGTTTGTTTTTAGTGGAACTTCGTGAATCATACATGTCCCCAGTGTCATAAATCAGGTTAACTTACAATCAATAATTATGAGATAAAACATCATAAGTAAGGAAAAACCTTTCCCTTGATTTCTTATTGTTTAACTTTTCATCAAAAGTATAAATCCAATTAAAGTAACCTAAAAATAATAAACATATTTCAGTCGGGTATTCAAAATCAGATAGTGGCGACATTTAAAAAATATCATGAAATGATATTTATAATAATTGATGCTAACAATAACATTCATTTAATAACAATTTACTTTATGTAAAATTAAAAATCACACTTTAATAGATGAATGTATGAATTAATTTGGTTGTCTTTACCTGGAAAGCACTTCGCTTACCACACAGTTTTATTTAATATTTTGGTAAATATGCAGTTAGTCCACCTCACGGATAATACGGAACGTTCGTGTTGTCGAAGTTTGATGCACGGATAATACGGAATGTTCCTTTTTTAATTAATAGACAACCAAATATGACATTTGTCGGAAGTACCAATCTTATAAAATAAATTCTCTAAAATAAACTCGCTTTTCATCATACTTTTAAAAAACATCCCAGGTTTTGAATTGTTTTTTTGGCTACGCAGGGTTTGTGTAGAGGGTTTGTGTAATTATTTTAATACATTTCTTTCCATGTTCTACTGTTATAAATACAGGTAGAAACTTGTCAATGATGCATTCACATTGTTTTACGCAAAAATATTTTTTCTATGATTGGCAGCATTGATGAAATGTTAAAATAAAAACGATGAATAAACATGGCGTTACCCGCGCGAGTGAATTAATTTTAACAAAATTAAAATGTTAAATGCATATTTTTTGCGTGTTTTTTGGTCTCCCCCGACATAAATACTCACTTTTCGTAATAATAAAGCTAAATCTAACTGTTTGGATAAAAAGTTTTCCGTATTAACGAGTAAGCGGTTTAATGCATAAATAATAATATTTTTTTATGTCAACTGCACACAGGAGGCACTAAAGGAAATTATTTCCTTCGGGGTGATGATGTGGAGTGCTTTTTTGAGGAAAGGAAAGAATGAATCTAGGTCTTGGAGAGACCCAGGTTGTAGGATAAAGGAAACACAGACACTGGCAAATCATTCACAGCCGAGTTTTTGAAACACGACAACAAGTCGTAGAGGTGACCGCTACTCTACAGTGTACAAATGTTGGGTCATGTCACTTATGTCACTTGGCTGGTAAAATCATTAGACATCAGATTACATATTATATACATTAACAACATGGAGAAATATTGATGCAAAAATGAACTAACAACACTGAAATATATGCCTCATTTACATAAGGGATTTGTCTTTTGGAACCGGGAAATGAACTGATTTCTCAAAAAAAATTCAAACATAGACATCTCTACTACAAATCTAAATTTTCAAAATTTACAAAAAGAACCTGATTCGAAAACAGTCTCTTACCTCAGAAAATAAAAAAAAATCAACCATTTCTAGTTAAACAGCTGATATTTTGAAGAAGAAAGGGGTAAAAATTTGTATTAAGGTTACACGTCACGTATGTCATAATCTACGCATTCACAGATGGCGCCAATTAAATTATTTTAGGTTTTTAATATTTTTTGCACGATACACTTTAAAATATTAAGGTAAATTAATTTTTTGCGCCCGTATGTATTTAATATGAATATAAATAAATAGTTTTGTCAAAACTATCTATTTATATTCGTATTAAATATACACGGGCGCAAACAATTAATTCACCTCAATATTTTAAAGCAAAACTTGCAAAAAGTATTAAAAACCTAAAATAATTTAATTGGCGCCATCTGTGAATTCGTAGATTATAACGTACGTGACGTTTAACCTTAAGGTTAAACGTCACTCTCTTGAAAGATTTGGGTTTTTTTATGGACAAAACTATTTACTTATATTCATATTAAGTATGTACAGGCGCAAACAATTAATTCACCTCAATATTTTAAAGCAAAACGTGCCAAAAGTATTAAAAACTTAAAATAATTTAATTGGCGCCATCTGTGATTGCGTAGATTATAACGTATGTGACGTTTAACCTTAATGCCAAATGGGCTCTAATATGCACTAATGATCAAAAAGACTCAAAAATGAATTGGCCTGCTGCACACACTCAGTTTTAACTATGCGATTAGACTATATATGGTTAAATTTCATTGCTTTTGTACCTACACACACTTGCATTTTGAACTGAAATTATAGTACTGAACTACACACACATGAACTGAAATTATAGTACTGACCACAAAATGCAGTACCAACAGTTTTAACTGAGCATGTGTAGACACAAAGGGTATGCGATTTAACTGTACAGTCTGAAGTTAAAACTGAGTGAGTAGAGTGCCTTAACCGTTTGGAAATGTCTACAATCCAAAGTCTAGTTATCATTTCTTTTTAAAAGCCTTCTTCACACTTTGAGCATATTGGATGTTGACTCCCCGCTACATATTTACATACACCAACTTTGTACAAGGGAGGTTTTAAATGTGAATTTGATTAAATTAAAAAGTTCATTAGTCCTACAAACATCAGCCCCTGTTAACTTAACGCGTAGGACAACTGAAGTTAAGTGAAGGGAAGTAAAGTCTT
The DNA here is from genome assembly GCA_929108145.2 of Limnephilus rhombicus. NCBI lineage: Eukaryota > Metazoa > Arthropoda > Insecta > Trichoptera > Limnephilidae > Limnephilus > Limnephilus rhombicus. The sequence continues at coordinate 21,181,055 of OV815286.1, forward strand.
TACCTATTGTTATAGGATTAGACAGTCTCGTCTAGTCAAGAAAGATGGTTGACTCCCATATCCAGCGAAGTGTTGGTGATGCTCATGAAAGATACATCATCTTCCGACTCGATGGCTTCTCGGAGCTTCTGCTTGTAGATATCACTGTCAGGATTATTCTCCTGGTTCCGACATTTCTCTAGTTTCTTCTCCAGGACCTTGACTTTATCCTTGGGTGGAGGTTCTACAGACTTGACCATGGAGCGGATCTTCCTCACAGCTTCGATCAAGATAGCTAACTTGTCTTGCCCGGCGTCTTTGAACAGTGTATCGGTCACGTAACTGTCCAGATTCTCTTGCTCTTTACTGGCTGCATGCAAAACTGCCGCTAAAGCAATCTGAGATGGCGCGTACAACAAACAAGCGTCTGTCAGGAATGTTTTCTCCAAGAACTCGTCGATCCCTTGTCGTAAACGTTCAGGATTCGATAGTGAACAACGTGTTTTGATATCAATTAGGAAACCTTCTATAGGCCGGAATGGATTATGCACAGTGAGGTGATATTTCAACTGCTGCATCAGTAATAACTCGTTGTTCAGTATTATATCAGATGCTTTTTCTCTGTCTCCTTTTATGTTAGCAACAAACTGGCTCATGGATACGTTGAATTCTTCCACTTTACAAGACAGATACACACAAGTAGCGAGAATCTCTTTAGGATGGTAGTCCATAGCAGAATTATACAGGTAAAATCGTTTGAAGTAATGGAAGGCCGTTCCGATTACGCACTTGGGCATTGGTGGATTGAATCTTTTACAAAACTCTTTCAACGCAAGTTCATACTGTTTGAGGAGAATCCTCTCTTCTTCTGCAGAGAGAAAATATTGATACCACATACTTTGCTCGAGTTGTGTACCGTGCCTCCCGATGAAATCGAGGTTATGTTTTTCACGCAAGCGAAATAAATCCGATTCGTCGCCAAAGGTCCAATACTTCTTCTGTGAACTTAGCGAAAACATGATTTAATATACTAAATGGTTTTTCATACACTTTTATAGAAGAAAATTTTAAAAAATGGCACTAAGCTAAAACTTGAAATTCACCGCAACTTATTTACGATAAAATTTGAATTTTGACAGATGTCAGTGCAGGGTTGTCATATTTTGTATATTCAATAGAATGCAAAAAAACGGTAGGTACCTAACTAAAGTTTAAAAAAAACCAGTCCCTTTGAATAAAAATGTGCAATGTTACAACTGGCTTCTTAAAAGAATAGATTTTTTTCTAAGATCACATCTTTTGAAGTGTAAAGCTGTTCGGTTATGAAATATTATGTTACGCATGGGTAACCATAATAGTACACTGGAAGTTTTGCAAACAACATGACCAGCGGTAAGATGCAATAGCGTGGCCAAAAGATTCGTTCTTTTATTGAAAGATCTTCACATGCGAAGGTTGGTAACTAATAAACTTAATTGGGTTTTTTCAGCACAATAGAGAAAAGTTGTAAAAATCTTTGTTACCTAATCGTAAAAAATGATGTACCAATACGTTTTGCGTCAATTGTACATTTTTCTTCAATTTAGAAAGAAGGGGGTAAAGTTTTTTTTACTCCCGCCAACTTCTTTTCGCACAAATTATTAGATAACACTGTATTTCAACTTAATGACAACAAAAAACAACTATTTACATCGGGGGAGAAGTTAAAAAATGCAGTTTCATTTTTGTACAATGTTCAAAATTTCCCCTGTCAAAATATGTTTGGCTGCCATCTTTGACTTTTTGATTGAAGTTACGTTTAGCGAAAGGTTCCGCGTTAAATTTAAATATAACTTATTTATAATCCAAATAGTTGTTTCTTGTGGTAAGCTGAAACGAAGTATTATTTCATTAATTAGAGTGTATTTAGCCTGCTATCCTAAAGTCCGGTAAGGAACCTGCTCAGAAAGTTCGCTACGGTTTGCAGCGCAGCCATTGTGGGGCTTTACAGTGCAGGGTTCTACAGTTTATTTAAAATTCAAAAAACATTAATTGTACAAAATAAACATAAAATACAAGGGGTAAAGCTTAAAGGTACATCCTATTTCTTTTAGGGAAAGTTGACAGCAAATCTGAGATTACACAATAATAAAATAGTTAATTACAGCTAATACAGCTAATCGAAGAAGTAGAGTACGTGCTATAATATTGCAGTGTGTAAATATACCAATAGGAGAAGAAATATTTAATTAATGTAAAGCATTCGTAATAATAAAAAATAAATTCTATATTATTGTAGAAAGCAATCACTTTGTGGTTTGACATATTTATTAAAATAATTATTAATTGTACCCTGAAGATGCTTGAATAAAGCGAAACCGGTCGGTTCATAAATTAATAAATCTCGTGGTTTTAAACAAAAAAGTATTTTATTTTATTAAATAAATTCTAATTTCAATGGAACGTGGATACATTTTGGAGTTAAAGGAAATTTTGGGGATTTTGGAAATCCATTGTGGGTATTTTAGTGACCTTGTATTCCAAATATATTCGTGATTTCCACAATAAATCACGAAAAACAAGGTTTTTTCGTCTCCTCAGCGGGCTACTTTGACATTTTTGCAAAGAATGCGCAGAAGCGAACTGAGATCGGATTGAAATGAGCATGCTCATAAGCTAGCCTGTTCGCACATGCTTAGAAGCTTCCCCTTTCATCCGATAATCCAATGAGCGTGCTCATCAACCAAACGGCTATTGATTTGTGAGCATGCTCATTCGGCTTCAAATGAGAATGCTCATTACTAGCAACGTCACTGACACACATGCTACTAGGTAGCATGCTCTTTTGCTTCTAATGAGCAAGTGTGTCCGTAGTATTTATTATAAAATAAGTCAGAAAAGGTCGATTTTCCAGCATGATTTTTGCTGTTATGAATTATGAAACGACTAACCCCGTTTGCATAATTCGAACCTAGATGAAAAATATTTTATCATGAGCAATACCCATAGACAAGATTTCAAAAATACATGTATTTATAACCTACAAAATAAAATCTAGAAAATTTTATTTAGCTGTCACTTCGACTTTACGTTTTCCAGTTATTTCTTTAGTGCAATATAAATATAAAAGAAACTGCCCGTTTCTTAATTCAACATGTTTCGGTGTTCGCTGGGAGATGTGACAAAATTGAAATCATTAGCCTGTTATGTATATCCTGTAACCACTACTCAGTTTACACAAAGTATTAGATGGAAACGTAAACCCCGATGGCTCCCGGTAGCTAAAAGCAAGCTCTTTAGGATACCTGTAAGACCTGTCATCCCCGCGGAAGAGAAACTCGAACTCTTCACGCTTCACGCTCGCTACAAAACACAGATGAGAGCAGTCAAAAAATTTATCAGGGAAGAGTTGGCGGCTGAAACCACTTCTCTAGAAAACGTTAATTCCGAGAAGAGTTTGCTAGAAGAATCGATTGATTTTAAGCGGTGTGAAGAAGAGAATAACAAATGGAATGCAGAAGTAGCAGTAATTCGGGCGCAGAGATTGGAACGGGCGTTTGCTAAGAGAGAAGAGGATATTCTCAATTCAATGGCGCGCAAGGATCTCCGAATCCAAAAGTTGAAAGAGGATTCAGAGGAAAAAATCAGACTATTTAAGGTCAGTTTCTATTTAGCTGCAATATTATTTAAATTTAAAAAAAAATACTTGACGGAATTTTGAGTCCCGGGCTATAAATATCTCGGTAATTATCGGTTCGGACTGGCCACGCTTATTACGAATAATTTTTAGAAAAAAACTTTAGATTCGCCTTAATTACTATAAAAGGAACCTTTTTGGCTTTGGGGCGGCGGAAAATAGTGCATTTTAATTTTCAATTGCATAAAACCAAAATTCACTTCGCGAATCGACACAGCGAAAATCCGCGGCCGTACCTGTCTCTGTTATGTTGGTATCCTTGATAAATTAACAAGAGCTAATACGACTGTAGCCGACTTCGTAGCTTTCGTCTTGTGAGATTGTACGCCAGAATCACAAACCATGTTACACAAACCTAGCGTAGCCGCTAAACTACTTGAAAACTGGGATGTTTTTCTTGCCTTGACGCGAGTAGGCGTTATAAAGGGGCACTTTCTTTTGTATCACAAACCATGTTACACAAACAAGCCCGCTAGACAAATTTCATAATTACGCGCCTTATCCCACGAAGTCGGCTACAGTCGTATTAGCTCCTTGTTAATTTATCAAGGATACCAACATAACAGTGACAGGTACGGCCGCGGATTTTCGCTGTGTCGGTTCGCGAAGTGAATTTTGGTTTTATGCAATTGAAAATTAAAATGCATCATTTTCCGCCGCCCCAAAGCCAAAAAGTTTCCTTTTATAGTAATTAAGGCGAATCTAAAGTTTTTTTCTAAAAATTATTCGTAATAAGCGTGGCCAGTCCAAACCGATATTTACCAATATCTCTTGCCCAGTCAAGCAGGATTTTGCACAACATTTCTTAATTGCGACATGGTTTGCCCATACCAGTTCAGCCATTCTTTCTGCAATATGTGTGATATTTAATTGTTCTAAGCCACTTATTTGTTATAATATGATCTCTTACGTGTTTGCCTACTATCTAAATCTCCATGGCATATTTAGTGACAATCATTTTTATTGATATTAATTTTAGAAAAAGCTTTAGTTTTGTGCCATCAGTCATTATTATGTACATACATAGGTCTTGTTCATATTCAATAGAAGTCTATTAAACACAAAATGTTCATATTTCCAGATAATCTTATACTGATGAGAAATCTTATTAAACTGATAATAGAATATTTTTATGGTGAAGAATAAATTTTCTATAACTATTTAAAATGTGCCATTTTCGATTTGCCGTCAAAATGACACGTTCATTTTTATTCATGAATTCGGCGGCGTTGACATCACGCCGGGCAACGTTGGTGACAGCCTTCATACCAGCAGGTGGCCTTTTCTATGTCATAATGACATAGCTATGTAGTTGGAACCGTTTGAGAACGTGTGGGTTTTCAAATTAATAATTATGAATAAACAATATTAAATTTACACATTTTTAACAGTATTCATAGTTTGTGAAAATACTCTAGTATTTAATGGGGAAGCTGTTATTATATTGCATTATTATAAAGAGAATAATATTATTCATTTAAATTATTATTGGTCTAGTCGTCATCAAATTTCAAGTATTTTTACAATTTTATCAATGAAAAGTTGCAGCTACAGATAAGTGTATATGACTATCTCTAAATGATATTAAAATTTTAATTTTTCCAGGAACAATCCAAGACGTTCATCACCCCGGATACTCTGGATGCGGCCATTGAGGCGGCAGTTAACAGCACCGTGGACTATAACTTTGCGATAGACAACGATGGTAACATCTACGCAGGACGCGAAGGCGGCATTCAGTCAGAAGAGGAGGAGAAAGCTCAAGCGACCTCTTAGTCTATTTTTTGTACCATAGTTTATTGTATCATCTTATAGTTTTTAGTCAAATAAATGTTCATTTACACCATTGGAATGTTGTATTGATATTCTCTAGTACTCCGAACTATAAAAAAACTGAGAAATTTGGGACACCCGAGGAAGACATGGCACGATTGACTGAATCAAATACTTGAGTCGGGCCACTCGAGAGTCATGAATAACAGAAGAGTATGTGAGACGATGTACGAGTGTAAATAGACCTGTCCTAAATACTGCACCCCTAGCGTTGTTCAAGGCAGTTCCCAACCATCAATCTACTGACCAATCTGCGTCCCACCACATTGCCTTTCGGACGAGAAGAAAAAGGATTTATACTAACAACTAGAAGGGATGCTAGCGGACGAAGTAGTAGAATCCTAGCAGCAGATCCCTATACAGTTTCCCAGTAGTAATGGTGGCAAAAAGGGAAAAGAAGGGCGATGATTGTGCATAGACTAACGAAGGTTGAATCAAACAACAATAACCGAACCCTCCCCGCTGCCAACCATCCACGAAACACTGAAAGACCTGAGCACAGCCAAGGTATTCATAGTACTGGATCTTAAAAGCGGATTATGGCAAGTGCCAATCGCACCAGAAGACAGAGAAAACTGCATTTACCACACCAGCCGAGCGATTCTATATATTTTGTGGGATCATTATCTCAATAACGAACGTGATCTCCTGTCAGATTTGTGTGATTTTTACATATTTACGGTCACATTTTTTAGTTATCGTTTTAAACGCGAATTCCTGCAAGTTATTAATGCATAATTATTTATTCATTTAATGTACGTTGTACATAGAAAAAGCGAATAAATCACACAAATCTAAGGAGATCACGTCCGTTATTCAGATAACGATCCCACAAAAGATATAGAATCGCTCGACAAATTGGGTAATGTAATGCCATTCGGATTAAAGGCAACACCCTAGACCTTCCAAAGAGCCATGAGCCAGCAAGTATTAGCCGGGTTCTTAAGAAAATTTGCCATGGCCTACCGTGGTGACATCATTGAATAATCCGAAAATATAAAGGAACACTTACTCCATCCGCGTCATCCTAGAACGATTAGCAGAGTTTGGGTTAAAATGCTTTCCAGAAAAATGTATCATCGCCACAAAAGAAATCACATATTTGGAACATACAGTCAGTGCCATGGGCAACACTCCCCAGAGGCCACACAAAGATGCCATTAAAAATACAAATCACCTCAAAATAAGGAAAGAGCTGCGTAGTTTCCTAGGAGTGTACAACCGGTTGAGGGAATAAATACCAAACAAACCACCAAATCTTACCAGGAATGAGATAAAATTCCAATGGACCGGAGAAGAAGCCATGCAGCAAATAAAAAAAATCAATGGCAAGGCCGCTAGAACTCAAGAAAGCCGATTTTAGTAGAGAATTCATGCTGCAAACGGATTCAAGTAAAGTAGGAGCCGCAGCAGTACTCTTCCATTAAAATGAAGATGATTCACGAGACGTGATATCATACTCGAGCATCCAGTTCTCACCAGCCAAGAAAGGTACTATAGCAACGAACAGGAGAGCTATAACATGGCTAAACGAAGCAATGAATGAAAGAGCCAAACTCTTAAGATGAGTCCTATTCCTGAAATACTACGACTTTACAGTAGAGCGCTGTCCGGGGCAAGCTAACGAGACCGCCGACTCGCTGTTTAGAAACCCAGACCAATGCAAATGATACCCGAAACGGTAACCAGAAACATCGTAAGATAACTGTGTAAACCGAGCACACTCAGAGGAGGGGGAAGAGCAACAAAGCCTAGAAAATGCGGTAAAATCCGGACAACCGACAGATCGAGAAACCATCTTAAACAATGCCATCGATATCAAACACTACACAAGGTACAACGTCCATCAAGGAATACTCTGGGAAAGAGACAAAGGATAGATGGAATGGCCGTTTGTCCCTCAAAACACAATTCCAAATTCCTGGAAGAATACCACAACTCGGACACTGCGAACCACCCGGGAGTACTAGAAATAATGAGAGAAATATCAGCGCACTATTTCTGACCAGGAATGAACGAAGAGATCCACAGACTGGTAAGCCATTGCATGACCCGCGACCGCGACTCCTCGAGGAGGCACATAACCAAATAAATCATTTGAAGTAGTCGCCGCCAACATTATGGGACCATACCCAAGAACCCTGCATGGAAACAAATTCATACTTGTGGTAACAGACTTATTCATGAGGTGGGTAGAAGCATTTCCCGTCAAATCTAGTAAAGTAAGGACCTTAATCCACCAGTTAGAAACGGAAGTGTTTCCAAGGTACAGCTGCCTGAAACACATACTCACAAATAACGGGCGACAGTTCAACCACCGTCAAAGGTTAGCCCCAATAGAAAGATGGCAATGTAATCACTGGACAACAGCCATCTACCACCCAAGACCAAATCCCATGGAAAGGAGAAACCAGGAAATAAAAAAAAGGCCTGAGCATTCTCCTCAAAGATTGGCCTCACAATGAATGGGACTAGAAGTGTGTCGTTCCGGCCGGAACGAATCCGATGATTCCGAGTCCGAATGCGTTTGATTCGCCCCAAGTTCACAAAATGTAATGAATCGATTCCGGACTCCGGAGTTGCTCTCACTCGGGCGAGGTTGAGGCGGAAGGAGGTGTGCGGCGCGGGCCGGGCGGCGTTGATAGTGATAGTACAGGAATCATTTACGGGAGGAGATGCGCAGCGCAGGCTGGGCGGGGTTTTGTCATTCTCTCACTCGGGAACGAGTGACAGAGTGAGAATACAGGACTCATTTACGGGATGAGGTGTGCGGTGCGAGTGGGGCGGCTGGGGTTGTATTGCTCTAGTGAGGCGCGATGACAGCGTGCATGAAAACATTTTTCGAAAAGAAATAGCATTATCTCTTAGTCAAAAGATAGCAAGGAGCATTGCTTTTTACCTTTTGTCGGTCATCACGGAGCAATGCCTTCCCGCAAGTTCGCGCCAGTGATACTCTGGTGAATTACTAGTTTTATGAAGAACGCAAAATAACTAACTACCTAACTAACCATCACGCCGTTTCTTCACAGGGGTAGGTAGAGAGGAATGACCGCCAAACAACTCGATCTTGGCACACACTCCTTGCCTCACTCACATTCATACATCGTCTCAAACATACTCTTCTTTTATTCTGACTTTTGACATGGCCCGACTCAAGTATCTGATTCATTTGATCTTGTCATGTCTTACCCGGGCGTCCCCAACTTCTTCCACCATTCACATTTTGCCATATATTCTTCTTACACTACTTTTTTCGTTCATTCACTCTACTTGCCCAAACCATCTGAGGGTCCCCTTCTTAATCTTAGTCATTATGCTTACATCAGCCTTACATTATTTGCGGATCTCCACATTTCTCTCACGATCATACATAGTTTCACCACAAATACGCCACAGGGATCTCATTTCAACAACATTCAGTTTACTTTCGTCCTTCCACTGCCAGTTCCATGGCTCACTGCTATACAAGGTACAAGGACTCCATTGTTCGTAAGTTTCAAATTTAACGTAAATATCTTACACGGTTCTCATAAAGCCGACAAAGATATCACTCATCTCAAACACATTATTATTAGCTATATAAAGATAAGACTTCTCGCTCGCAATAAACAATAACATGTTAATGTAAACACACACTTCACACACGCCCGGCTACATAAACACATGATTCCCCAATTCCGTAACGTTCCACGATTCCACCGAGTACGGCGAGTCCAGCTGAATCAACTCTCGGCATTGAATCAGCAGGAGTCAAATTGAGTTTGGTTCCGGCCTATTCAACGACTCCGGTGGAGCGCCACAATGAATTTGATTCGGGGAGTCCGGCGGAATCTACTCTCGGCATTGAATCAGCAGGGGCCAAACTGAGTTTGGTTCCGGCCGATGCAACGACTCCGGCGGAGCGCTACAATGAGTTTGGTTCGGCGAGTCCAGCGGAATCAAATCTCAGCATTGAATCAGCAGGAGCCACACTGAGTTTGGTTCCGGCCGATTCGACGACTCCGGCGGAGCGCCACAATGAGTTTGATTCGGCGAGTCTGGTGGAATCGCCGGAATCAAAGGAGCGAGTCCAGTGAATTGAGTCCACCCAGTCGAAAACGGGTCCGGAATTGATTCCGTAAAATGAGTGAATCGACACAGTTCTAATGGGACAACAAACTGCCGGGAGTAATAATCATGACCCGCCACAGGCGGAACGAAGTGACAGGCGTATCTCTAGATAAGCACTACTGAAACCGATTCCATTTCGATTTTTCTATTCGATTTTTTCGATTCGATTTCCCAGAAAACGCGGACAAGGCAATTGTCTTACCCCATCAGTGAGAACCAACAGATGAGGAAATAAGAAGGAATCCTGAAGCACACCAAAAGGGAAACGCTCCAGTGGCGAAAGCCTTGCTTAGATACCTACAAAGAGAAGAGGTGTTATTAAAGGAACACCAACAATCACTAGGGGGCACTAGCTCCAGACTGGTGAGTGGATTTAACTCTGCCTACAAGAAACGGCCTGATTGTTACTTAGTTATTGTTGTGTTTTCACAAACAGGTATCTCCAACACTTCTTGGAAGGAGAGGATTTCATTTGAAAGAATAGAGTTCTTTGCACAATCTGATATTTATTAATATTACGCGGATTGCAAAATAATGACTATGGTTAGTCAACCTAACTTGGAGCTGGCCATAATTGATCTGATGGCCACTGTCTTTTGTGGGAACAGCTGGCCTCAGCCCTCGGGCGATCTTGCTGGGAAATCAATCCTGCCGACATCTTGCGGATTTTGTGGAAAGCTTTAAACCTGCCATCTGTGAGACAAGACAGGAAGCTTTTAGATACACTATAGTTATTGACCGCATCATAATGAATTATAATTACAATTCAAAACCAAAAGATGTATATAAAAAATTTTACAAAGATACATTGGCTATAAAACTTTCAAAACATAAAACACAAAATTGCATTTTTTGTACATCATCGTACTTATGTATATTCAAAATAATTTATATTCATTGTACACAATATAATAAAACATTCATTTGGTCTCCATTTGCTGGAACATCCTCTCCCAATCCGGTGTGGCTGTCAGTTTGCTCTGGATACAGCCGAGGTTGATCATGGTGCCACTTCGTTCTTCCGAGTTGACCGAGACGGACATGACGTCCTGGCGGAAGCAAGCCTGCGTGCCGAGGGCCAGATCGTAGAAAGTGCCGCCGATCAGCAATTTGATCTTGCCGGACTTGTAGATGCAGATCTTACCGATTTGGCCCTCGGCTAAATGTCGGGCTGTGCAGGCCGGGTGCTGTAAATAAAAGAATACAGTTAATTCTGTTTTAACACGTCCATTCTTATTAGAATCCTAGATTTTTCACTCACTCACCCCAAAACACATTTGCATAACACCACCCAATAATAAATAGCGTAGGAATAAGCAAATAAATGATTTATCTTTTGACAACCTTGAGTGCTTTTCATGCCAAAAAAATCATGAACCTACATAAAAAAATATGAAACCTATCTCCAATGCATAATGTCATTGTTTGTTTTTTTTTCACACGGTATTTATTATGTGGAACGTATCCTCCTTGTAAATACAGAATTAAGTAATCAGTGGAACCTTGACTTCTCTACATATTATAAATTAAAGTCCCCCGCGTCGTCTGTCTGTCTGTTCGCGATAAACTCGAAAACTATTGAACGGATTTTCATGCGGTTTTCACCAATAGATAGAGTGTTTCGTGAGGAAGGTTTAGGTATGTAATTTGTCAAGGATTTGTGTAAATTGGTTGAAACATAACGATAATTGTTAGAAGTGTCGGAAAAAGTCAAGCCGCCTGGTAGCTTTCATCGAAAACGCTGCCTAATCCTTTTGGGATATAACAAAACAATGCATGGTGCGATATTCCTCTTTTATAGATCTACAAAAAAGTCCGCGAAGGCATATATCTGTCTTTTACGGATAGCTTACTATACCCATTCTATCTTCTAAAAAAATGGTCACGTACATTGCGGTAATTGAAAAGTTATTTAGACGAATACAGTATTAATCCTTATTAACTTAAATACGTTAGTTACCCCAATCATTTCATGCACATTATTATAATCTTTCACACCATCTCTACGTATTATAAATTAAAGTCCTCCGCGGCATCTGTCTGTCTCTTCGCGATAAACTCAAAGACGGCGGTGGATATAAAGGTTGGATAACCATCCAGGAGATGACATTGTGTTTTATTAGCCACAGAAATGTGTGACCGGGTCAGCTAGTACAAGTATAATTTGTTCCAGAAACATGTTCGTAATTCACAAAACTTGTATATTATCAAAGTAAATTTCCCATAAGAAACTATGTACTATAATGATTAGTACCAAAAACTTAAAAGCATTCACATAAAAATGATTTATACAGAATATAATGTGTAGGTATGTACTTTTTAATATTTTTATTGTTAAAATTTATTATCAGGACGTACCTGATAGAAATGTACTTAATCAGCGAATTCAGTGCTTATTTGGAGTAAAAAAGGTATATTTGTACAAGTTGACATTTATTTGTCACATGAAAACGGCTCATTTCTAAGGCTTCGAAGAAATTAGAATAAAGTGATTTTAAAAAATTACCGTCGTTTTCTTTTCTGTATCTGCGCCATCTGTTTTTTTATCTTTGTCTACTGGTTCTTCATCTGGTCCTCTTCCGGGAAAACTATCAGGAAACTGAAAAAATAAGAATGATATAAGTCCTACAAAATACCATAAAAAATAAGTGTCCTGTTTAATCGACGGTCCTAAAGAACAATATCGGATATGCTAAAAATTGAAAATCGTTATTTTAAATTCCTTTTAATGATTTAAAAGTCTGCGTTTTCAGAATTTTTAATCAAATGAAATGAAATACAAAACTCAAAAACAGTTTTAATGCAGAAACAAAACTGCAAACAGCTCTACTGCAAAACTACATAATCGCATATTCGACATTGTTCTTCAGGACCGTCGATATAATGTATACTCGTATGTATAGTAATGAACTACTAGTCCAAGATTAAACACCGTTCCTTATTTTCGGCAACGTGAACATTATTTCTCAAAATATTTCTAAAGTGTAGCTCAGACATTACATTAAAAAACGAGTGGTTATCCGGCTTGGTAGCTGCTTCAGTGCAATCTTTGCATCCGTTTGCGATCGACACTCCGCTGTCGAATCCTTCCGTCTGCGAGGTACGCATAATTATTCACCTTTTCAACTAAGTGGGAGTCCGCCCTATTGAAGCTCATAAGATCGCAATTTTGATCCCAGACGTCAATAAGTCCACCACACACATGATTTTGAGGGAAAAATGGCGTATGCAAATTGCGGGCTCGTTAGGTTCCCAAAATGCTGAAGAGCAAAATCGTATGCAAAGGGCTCAGATCTATTTTTTTTTCTATTTTTCCAACTAAGGTGAGTTTTTATGGGTTGAAACAAGGGTTCAGCACCTAACACCGATATGAATTGCATCTTTCTCTTCACCTGAAGCAACATTCAGATGGAAAACCTTTGGAGACCGACTAGGACACGGAGGGAGAGGTGATAGCATATTTGGCGGCGGAGTTCTGCGATAAGGGAGTCAAGGACCTAGTGCATCACCGGCTCACCAAGTGCATCAATCATAAAGGGGACTATGTATAGTAATAATAGTGGGAATATGTACCTAAAATGTCACGATTTTTTTATAAATTCCAATTTTTCCTGATTTTTAAAATTAGAACGGTCTTCGATTCATGGACAACTCTTGTATTTTTGAACATGATTTCTAATTTTAAAGCCCTTAATTTAAGTGGAATAGGCCACTAGCATCACACTTTTTAAAAAAAATTTCCTGTTTAGACAAATATTCTAAGACATTCTGTATTTTTTTTTTTTTTTTAATCGTATTTTTTAAACCCTGGGGATTTTTTGAAAATTGCAATCCGAAAAATCAGACCATTTTTTTATAAACCGGAAAAACGGGACATAATTTTATAGGTGCGAAAAAACTGTAAAAAAAAGAACGTTTTCCACACGAATGGCACAGGAGAATAACGAGGCAAACCAAAAATATTACATCTCATAAATATTTTTTTCCTTGATCCATCTTATTGATCATAAATCATTATAATGTACAATGTATATATTACTAAATCCTATGTAATATACTTGTATTTGTAAATTATAATAATAATAAGGATATTATAAAATTTGATTTTGTTAAAATCAGCACCATAACCATTATACCTCTAAAACACGTACCGACTTCTAAAATGTACGGGGTTCCCTTCAGAACATCTGTCAAAAAGTCAAACCAAATGATAACTTCGCAGAGAACAAACAATAAATCTAGTGAATGAATTCAAAAATTCGCCTGAAATCAAAGTGATGCCATATTAAAAAAATAAATCAGTGTGGAATTTTACAAAATTAATAGGAACATTTTCGGAGATGGGACATTTTCATGTAGTGATGTCACGAACCCAAATAATAGATTTATTTATTTAAAAATAAAAAAACTACATTTCTAAAAACATTTACTAACATTTTCGCAATCTTAATAAAAAGATCTATCCACGCGATTTTTTCCAAGTCGTTATGAATTCAATGCAAGTGGCCTATTCTATGATAATATGCCTCCTTTCTAAGTTAACTTCTTGATCACCAGCGTATATGTAAGGCTATTATCTTTTTGCTGAATACAACTAACTTTAATACGCACCAGATTTAAATGTCCGGGTTTAATTTTCCCCACAGGAAAAACTAAACCCTTTCACACACTTCCCAAATGATCATCTGGTCAATCCACGTTATGCAATTGCACTATATAAGTATTATAATTACAAAACAATACAAGAACAACATGTCAACCTACCAGAGACCAGATGGGAAAATAATTCACTGACTCCAGATATTTTCATATCAGAGGGTTCGGCTCTGTGGAATTCCTAATTGAACCTATAAATCCTACTGATCCCTCAATATAAATATTTAAAAAATCTTTTGTAATCCTACATGTATTTAAAATTACCGATTTTTGCATTTTTATATATAAATTCTTTGACAAATCTAATATGCCTAAATTTTGAATCAGAGACCTAGGTATAATGCCAGTAGCCGAAATAACAAATGGTAATATTTTTATAGTCCGAGAATGCCAAATTCTTTTAATCTCATTTCCTAAATCGGTGTATTTTCTAATTTTTTCAGAAACAGTTTTTTGAATATTACAGGTATTTGGAATAGCTACATCAATGAAAAAAGTTATTTTTTTAATTTTGTCATGTAAAACTATATCAGGTCTATTATGACTAATTGTTCTGTCTGTTAGTATAGTTTTATCATAATATATTTTATGAAATTCATTTTATAAAAATGAATTTGGTTCATATTCATAATATGGTACTATATTACGGCAGTCAATCAAGTTATGTTTAATTATCAAACTTTGGTGGATTATTTTTAAAACCTGATTGTGCCTAAATGTATACTCGGACGGCACTAATATAGAATATCCCGATATCATATGTTCTATAGTTTCCGGAAAAGCCAAACATTTTCTACATAAATAATCAATTTGATTTATACCTGATTATATGCTTCCTATAATTTTTAGTATTAATGACTCTATCTTGAATGGCAAGCATAAATCCTTCTATTTCTGCACTCAACTCTCCAATACTCAACCATTTGTTTGACGAAAGTTTGTCAATATACGTTTGGTTGAGATAATTGAAGTGTTTTGCATGAATAATTTTATTTGACCAGGAATCTAATAATTCCTGGTTAGTATTTATAAGAATGGTGGCATTCTCGTCATATAAATTTAAAGGTGTAATGTTTATATCTGCCTTGCAAATTATTTTATGCATTTCTGAGCTATTAGCTTTCCTATGGAAAAAATTTCTAAGCATTTCTACCTGATTGTGTTTTAAAGATGTTATTTTGACTACACCTCTACCTCCTAAATTTCTAGGTAAATTAATTCGTTCTATAGCTGAATTTGGATGATGGCAATTAAACTTTGTTAACGTAGTTCTAATTAATCGTTCTAAACTATCTAAATCTGTATTGGACCATTTAATTATGCCAAATGAGTATGTTAATAGAGGAATTGCCAAAGTATTTATTGCTTTTACTAAATTTTTAGCAGATAGATTGCATTTAAAAAAATTTCTGATCCTAGTTTGAAATTTAATCTTAATATCATTTTTAATACTAGTGTGATCTAATCTATTTGATTGCGGGTATCCTAAATATTTATAAACCTCATCCCCTTTCATACTTTTAATTTTGAAATTTCTAAATATACCCTCGACTCCATCTACAATTTTGCCTTTCTCTATATGGATCGTTTTACATTTATCTCCAAAAGTCATTTTAATATCATCTGAAAAAATTTTAACTACCTTAATCATTTTCTCTAAATTTGATTCAGAATTTGAAAATAATTTTATATCATCCATATATAATAGATGTGAAACTATACTACTCTCTCTTGTATTACCCTTAATTTTTATTCCAAACTTGCTTTTAATTAACATTTTAGACATAGGATTCAATGCTAAGCAAAACCAAAGAGGACTCAATGAGTCTCCTTGAAAAATCCCTCTTTTTATTGAAATACCCGGTACTACTATTTTCTTACCTTTTAAATTTACTAGTAAATCTGTATTCCAAAAGGACATAATATTTTTCAAAAAGCTAATTATAATTGGGTTAACTATATATTTTTTTAATATTTTGATTAGCCACGAGTGCGGGACACTATCAAAAGCTTTTTTGATAATCTATATAACAAGTATGTAAATTACGCTTTTGATTTTGAATTTGCTTTAAAATTACAGAATTAATAACTAATTGTTCTTTACATCCCATATATTTTCTGCGACAACCTTTTTGTTGTTGAGATAAAATATTTTTTTCATCCAAATGAGTATATATTAAATCTGTCAAGCAAGAGGTTAAAATTTTGTATATTGTCGGTAGACATGTAATGGGTCTATATTGAGAGGGATTATTAATATTTTCGCTTTTAGGTAACATATAAGTAATGCCCTTAGTTAGAAAATTAGGAAAATTTTGAGGTTGTTTGACAAGTTTTGAAAGATTTTTTGCAAACAGAGGATGTAAAGTAGTTAGACGTTTGTACCAAAAATTATGTATCCAATCGCAACCCGTGGCTTTCCAATTATGAGTATTTTTTATAATTTTGGCTAACAATTCAACCGATATATCAGAAAAAATCATTTGTTCAATGTCTGAACAATTGAGTTCTTTATTTTCTATCCATGGACCTGCCTCTTTATGTTTTATATCTTTACTCCAAATGTTTGTCCAAAAATCGCGCATATCTGATTCAGATGGCAACGGAATATTATTATTCGAAATAATATTTTGTTTATCATCAAGTTTGGAATAAAATATTTTCTCATTTTTCTGAAATAATCTATTATTATTTCTTTTATTATACGTATAATTATATCTTTTTAATCTACTAGCTTTTACACCCAATTTTTGTTTTAATAAATCTAATAAATCATTGATTATATTTTCAATATTATTACTACCAATGTTATAACCAAATTCTGAGGAAACTAATTATGGTATGTACTATTATTTTTAGAAATATATAAACACTTATCTGGTAAGACGCAATTTACAAAAACAATTAAGTTATTATGAAAAAAGAGCCGTTCCAGCATGGCGAAAATTTTGGCTTTTATAACTTACTTCCACTTTTTATTAATGACTCCACCGGTTTCACCTTATGATGGGATCTGAAGATTAAATCCCCTAAAAAAGTCATATTGAACAGAAATATTCTTAAATCTCACGATTACGTGCTGAGCACAGCTTAAGACTTTACCTGTAATAAAAGTAGGGTGGGTTTTTCTGACTGCAACAAGTTGGTTGTGTCACGGGTATTGGCATTTTCTAATTTAACTTTCATTTCCATTTTAGTGGGAATATCCTCTGTCACTGAAAACAATATACATATTATTAGAAAAATATAAAAACTAAAATTCAAGCATTAAAATTTCAACCCAGAGTAGAACATTTATTCAGTTAAATCTGTCTAAAAATGGTTGCAAGGATGGAAACCCATATTTAAAAAAAATATTTATTGGATAGATAAATTTTGGATTTCTTTCACAGATAATAGAAACAAAGGGAGATAAAGTGTGCAGACTATTGAGCTTCAACCAAGCTGCATGGACTATCAAAATGGCGGAGCCAATGAAAGTTATGTGTTTGTTGTGTAGGTAAAGACAGAGGCGGGTAAAACTACACGTTAATGACGTTGGTGAGATTTTAGTGCTAGCTGTTTCATACTACATCTCCATTGTTTCTATTATTGATGGTTTAATATGTTATTATTTCAAAACCGATTTCATGACGATTCGACAAAGTGGTTTTTCACCACCCTTTTGAAAAGTCTAAATGTGATGAAAAATATATTTTTTAATAACTTATACCTGTTTGTACCAAACTTTTTTTCAACACTTTTAATGACTTTTCAAAGGAGTTATGAAGTTACATATTGTTGAGTCCCAAAAACACACAATTATTAAAACATTATGACATGATAAAAATGTATCGATCATATAGTGCAAAAGAACCCAAGAAGTGTAAAAATATACGTTTTGAGAGAACCGTGACTAATGTAAGATAAACTTAGATACACTAAAAATCATGTGGATTTTCAGTTGCTCTGGTTTTTTTAAATACATATTTTTAAAATTTATTCTAATTACCCCGCCACATCAAAAGGAGTGAAAAATCAAGATCAATGGGAAACTTCACAGAAAAATGTGATTGCTGGAAGTACAGATATGATTTAAGATTCTTGCGGCCAGTAATAAACCGAATTGTCCTGCTTTCTCTTTCTTAAGCCATCGTTTCAGATAGCCTTGCAGTGTCCAACATCTGCCCTGATGATGGACACTGCGGGCTGTTTTAAATGTTAGCTTAAGGAGGAAGAAATGGTTAGTTACCCTAAAAATCATTGTGGTACAAGTGCAGTTCTGCCGAGTTGTTCCAGATTTCAGCCTGCACGGTGAAGATAGCACTGACGATAGCCAAACTTTGATAGGAGAGGACACGAGATGAAGAGGAATACGGCGTTTTTACTGAGCACAGACATGAAATAAGCAGATATTTCTGCACGTACATCTGAAATCACTAATAAGTGGGTGCTGCAGTGGAGGCGACCCCGAGGCAGACCGAGGAAGAGATAGATATACTGCAAATGACGAGGGTCCACAGCAAGTGGAGAGCATTTGTGGGGGAGGAGAAATCCTTACCCCGGGAAGTAGCACCGACATGATGATTATCGCACTTATGATTCCTTTGCAATACTTGATCGTAATGGTGACCGAGTAATGAGAAAACAGAACATGATAAAAGAATAGGCGGTTAACTGTTTATTTTTGCCTCAATTTTCTTTAATGTTATGTTTTATCAGCGAACCGGTCGTTAATGATGAAAATATTCTTTAATGGATTGTAGGAATAGTATTCTCTATATTGTGTAGCACCCTTGAACACTGAGAGTAATTGCTTTATACTTCAGGTACGGAATAGGAATGCACGGCGTTACGTCTATTAGACGGGATGAAGCGTATCGGATAGTCCAGCTGTCTTACTCTGTGAGTCGTCGTCCAATGGTTCGAGCTTTATATCAACCTCCTGCTTTATTAAGGGAGGAGGCTTAGCGATGCTTCCTGGCTTGGAGATGGAAAGGGAACCTAAAATATGCATTACACAGTTGATACTCCAACACAAATTATTATTTTTGAAGGGCCCAGTATTTCAGCATTCCAGGGATTTACAAAATTGATATTCCAATACAAATTATGATCACTGAAGACCCCAATATTTCGGGATTCCAGAGATTTCCACAACTGATATTCCAATATAAATCATCATTTTGAAGGACCCTGTCTTTCGGGATTCCAGAGATTTACACAATTGATATTCCAATTACAGGCCCAAACTTAATCTTTAATATTATAAATGTGTTTGTCTTTCGGCAGATATACACAAAAACAATCCTCACTCATCTATACACAAACATACATAAATACCATGAAAAAAGATTAAATATACTCACTTTCTCGAAACAATTGCAAAGACTCAACCACAATTCTTGTAACGCGTACTACATCGATCAACGAAACTTTAGAAGATATCTTACGACAAGACTTTAGAACATTCTTCCAAATAAGTAGAATAAAAAATGTGAGTCACAAAACAATTTCAAAGACAATGTAAAAATTTGGATCAAGAGTAATGATAGGGCCTTTACCTGAGCATTCATCCAAATTCGATATTATTAATGCAACCAAACCATTGAATGAATATAATTTAAAACAAGTGAGGCGGGTTATGAAAAACCTTAACTTATAATTTATACATTTCTCTTCTGTAAATATTATCTACTGTTTATATGTATATCACTTTCTATTGTTAACTTTTTGTAATTATCTAATTTATAAACCAATGTAAACTATTAAGATTGAACATGTATTTTTTAGTTATAAATGCAAATTTATTTAGATACTTTAAAAAATATATAAAAGGGAGCAATATTTTGAGATTCGGAGATTTACACAATATTAAGGCAAAACAAATTAAGAAATTTCTGGATTCCAGAGATTTACAGAATTGATGCTCACCGAGTGTGTTGATGGGTAATCTGACAGGGGGCAGGGGGGGGTCAGTCAGGGAGTCTATCTCATCATCGTCATTCATCAGGCTCTTAATCTGCTGCTCCTCTGTATCCTTGTCAACCTACAAGATAGACACGTAAATTGAGCATAGCATCACAACCTAATTAGGGTCAACTAAGAGTTAGGGGGGAAGGGATTAAATGAACGGAGAAAAGATGTATTGATGTAGGATTTTGGTCTTCTTCGTGTACGGTGAATAGGTAGCAAAGTTCTGGATCAAGAATGCTACATCCTTGTCAACCTAGGGGATAGACACATGTAAACTGAGCGTAGCATCACAACCTAATTAGGGGGAACTAAGAGTTAGGGGGAACTAAGAGTTAGGGGGAACTAAAAGTTAGGGGGGGAAGGGTTTAAATGAACGGAGAAAAGATGTATCGATGTAGGATTTTGGTCTTCTTCATGTACGGTGAATAGGTAGCAAAGTTCTGGATCCAGAATGCTGCATCCTTGTCAACCTAGGGGATAGACACACGTAAACTGAGCGTAGCATCACAACCTAATTAGGGGGAACTAAGAGATATGAGAGGAGGGATTAAATGAACGGAGAAAAGATGTATTGATGTAGGATTTTGGTCTTCTTCGTGTACAGTGAATAGGTAGCAAAGTTCTGGATCCAGAATGCTGCATCTCCATAAGTTTATCGGCATCTAAAAAATCCATTGCGTTTGGTCATCAATGTACTACATATTAAAATTATTGTGGAAGTCCTCTGTGGCAGTGGTAATATTGGTCATGAAGATTGCAGCCTGAAAAAAGTCAGTAGAACTCCACCAGCCAAGTAGGTTTGGAAGTCACGAGGTGTCGCCACTTCTCATATCTTCAATGAATTTATCCCTGGATTATCAGTTCCCATTTCTAATAACCATTCAAACTCATTCATTCTTGCAAATCATAATATGCCAAATGATTTTTGGCATATTATGGCTTGCAAGATGTCTTAGTAGTACCAACTACTAGATACTACGTACCCAGAGTACTTATAGAACCTAAAAAAATGTAAACTGAACACCAACCGCTCGAGAGTATAAGAGTGAAATAACTTGAACTGACCTCCTATGTAACCATAAACCTATTCAAATTTATTACCTATACTTGAAATTGACTGAGCCTAGTGAATTCCTATTTTAACTCGACCATTTGGTATTTCATCTGTCTGTAAATTTGTTTGCTTGTTCCATTTCCTTTCTAAATATTTTGATGCATCCACTTTTCTATTCAACAAGCCTTACTTTCACTTACAGCCAACTGTGCCTATTGTTCAGTAAAGACTATTTTTTTCTAATGTGAAATCATTATTTGAACTTTCTTACTAGCATTTATTCAATACTAGCTGGTACCCGCAGCGTTGCAATGCCATTCAAAGAAATCTGCATGTCCTTTCCCATGCGTCCCCATTCCCTTCCACCTTCCCCGCCTTCCCCCTCCCTCTTCCCTCTCCACGAACTCCAACTTTCCCCTGCCTTTCCTCCCTGCTGCCAAAATATATGAAATACACAGATTTTCATTTATACAAATTTCATAACGCTAGAGTTTACCGTTATATACAGCCTATGTTACTCGCTGATAATGTAGCTTTCTATTGGTGAACAATTTTTAAAATCGGCTTAGTGGTTTAGGCGTGAAAGCGTAACAAACAAACACACACACTTTCGCACTTATAATATTAGTATGGATGGATTATGGTACCGTCCTTCCTGAATAGAGTTTGAAAAAGAATCGACATTGGGATAGTGATAGTTCTTTGGACTTTTATTTACCTTCCACTCATTCTTGACTTTGAGAGTTGGCTTGGCGAGGGCCCCGCTCCCATCTCCCCCACCACCACCACCCCCTCCCGCCCGATCCCCCCCGTAGCTCCGCGAGGATGAGTGACGCACTCCCGCTGCAACTCCTGCAATTCATTGCAAAAACTCAAAACACATATCCAGGCGCCAACATCTACAAATGCAGATTTGATCTTGACTTGCTAATAAAAAATATTTCCCAGCCATTAAGCAGTGTTTCAGTTACACATTGGATAAAGACTATACAAGCTCAGATTCGATTTGTTACTAATTAAAAAAAATCTTTAACTTTTTTTTTAAATCTGGCAGTATTGTATTTGGCATTTAACAACAATCTCATGCATGCGCATTAAGGTGGTCTAAAATTTTTTAAAAATTATTTTTCATTTGGCCACCCCGTGAATTTGTTACACATATTCATAAAAAATAAGGTAGTAAAATTTCAGCGAGATAGCTCAAGTAGAAAGGGGTGCTCAATCGAGTGTTGTTTTTGAATTTTTTGTGTAAAATGCTTAATTTTTACTTTTTGCTACGGGCCAGTTTTTTGTGTTAAACTATTTAATAAATATTAAAATAAACTACTGAAGAATTTTATAGACAAATTTGAACAGTATTTGATACTTATTTAGTAGACTGTGAAGTTAATCGGTGTAGTAAAATGTGTTCATCTACTCGAAAAAAATACGAAATTTTTCTACTTGGGGTTCAAAATACTGAGCCATTGATGAGGCTTAACCAACATCCTACTCTTCAGCAAGTTTTATTCCGTTATCACTACATATTAAATGATTCCAAAAATGTGGAATATTCTGCGCATGTACTCATTCAAGAACTTCTAAAAGTATGGAGTAAACCTAGTATTCCGACCAGACAACAAAATCACTGCATTGAAAAACTGATTAAGTTTCTTAAGAACTGGCTGCAATTGAAGAAAAATAGAGGAATAAATTATGAAGCACAAAGAAAAGGAGAGTATTTGTTTAAAAAAGAACTAGAAATACTTTTTGATATTGCCCATTTGAATTTGATAAAAATTGCGGAAGACAGAGCGTTTCTCATCGATCAAAGATGAGAACGAAAGATGATTATGACCTCAATTAACAAGAAACTAGAAAAGGTCAAAGAAAGTTCTCTAAAACAGAAACAAAGATCTGAAGAATTGAAAGAAATGGCTGCTGAAAGTAATGCTTCATCTTCGGTGGTGTCGAGACAAGAGTTAGAACTTGAGTGCAGCTTCAGTAGCACTTCTAGTAATGCTAGCATATTAGAGGATAAGTCCAAAGATGAGTTTGTAGTGTGTTGAGCTGTCTACAAGTGACATATTTACACAATACGTTACTAGTGAGCTTGATCGTAACAAGATTTAAACTAATCAAGAGAGAAGAAAAACAAATTGTTCGATTTGTTAGTTATCATCTACACCAAAGTTAGAATCGAAGCGTCTTTGGCAGCAGATGCACCAGTAAATAACTTAATACTTTGGAATAGCTTAAAATTGTACGAAGCCATTGATTCCGAAATCAGTAAAGCAGCTAGGGGTGTCTTAGAGCATCACTTTTGGTATTTGTCAGATGAACTAGTCGCATTTACACTGTTTTCTGAAAAGCTGTCTGACGCTGAGAAACAGGGCATTGTTCAAAAAATAAATTCCGATGGCGGTAATCGTTCAGTATGAGGTGATTCTGCTTAGCTTGCCTCAGAGGTTACATTAGAAGCTTTTGCAACACAAAGAACGTTGAAAACGCTCTTAGTTCTTGATATCAACGATTCTTTCTTGCAATTAACTCCCGAGACTTGGAATAACAATGTTGATTACCTTCAAGGCAAAAGCTGAGTCAAAAATTTGCGTGTTGTTAATGATACAGTGGAGAGAGGGGTTAAACTATTTGAAGATTACACGATACTCACTAAGAATGAGGAAGAAAAGCAATTTTTACT